>OY740796.1:8079987-8679987 GCA_963514005.1 Raja brachyura | reverse complement strand
TTACGAACATTCTGGGAGGTTGAAAACTCGGGAGGATTCGTGAATAACTGGGGGAGGTGGGACAGGCCCTTAAGGGTTACTTAAAATTCTCTCGCACACTCCTTTGGTACAGTTTGAATTCTCAAGGAAAATAATAATGACAAAAGTATTTTAATCACTAAAGAGGTGTTAACTGTGTGCAGGCGGTTCTTTGGAAACAGACTCTTACATGTTGACACCTCTTCAACAGATGAGCGTTATATTTTAATTGGAGAAATAATTATTAACAATTGTAGATTGGGGTTGAATGGTTGCAGCTTTTGAGATGTGAAAAGTGAAGATTTTTGTTTTTTAAAGTGTAACGGTAAGTTGCAAAGTCAAAATATTATAATTGAGAGACTAAGAATTGTAATGGAGGAGTACTGATTGGACACATGAAAAAGGTTTCTGGAAACCAAAGTTGAAAGTCTTTTCCTGTGCCCCCCTTAATTGGCCACCCAGGTTGAATAAACTTGTAAGGTTACAAGCTGCCTTGCCTGTCAGCTAAGTAACCCATATGGAAAGGCATAGGGACGATGGACATCTTCATTTACCAGTGTTCTACTTATCACCATCATAAAGCGTAAGGAACCTGCAACATACATGGGGAACAGTGACCACAGAAACACAGACTCTCAGTCTGAAGAAGAGTCTCGACCTGAAACGTCACCTATTCCTTTTCTCCAGAGATGCTGCCTGACCCGCTGAGTTACTCCAGCTCTTTTCGGTTTAAACCAGCATCTGCAGTTCCTTCCAGCACAGAAAGACCAGGTTTGACCTGATATGGGCTTCAGAAATAACAGTGCAAGGTGTCTCAGGGGCTAAATCCAATGAAATGAGAGAAATTGGCAAAGCTCGATGAATAATACTCTAGTCATGAATAATTTACGATACTTTCCCCTTGCATTCAACCTCACGAAGCACAAAATGTCACACGTGCTCAGATCAAACGCTATCTGCCATTTCTCTGCCTATTTCTGTTATTTGGTTAAGAGATATAGCGTGGATATGGGTCTTTTGGCCAACTGAGTCCATGCCGACCATCCAACATCCATGTGAGAGGAAACCGGATCACCCGGTGGAAACCCACACATTCACAGGGGGAATGAACAAACTCCGTACAGACAGCAGCCATAGTCAGGATTAAACCTGGGTCTCTGGCGCTGTCAGGCAGCAACTCTACCGCTGTGCTACCCTACAGCTGATCTATATCCCATTGCATGCTTCCACAACCTTCCTCACTCTTCACAACTCCACCAATTTTGGTGACATCTGCAAACTTACTATGAAAGAACAAATTAATTAATTCAAACGTTATTGTCATATGTGACAAGTCACAGTGAAATTCTTTGATTGCAGACCCAAAGTATACAAATAGTCACCACATAAGGGACGCTGCCAAAGTTACGAAGTATACACAGTTTCAACGCAGGTCTCCTTTTGTTTGCCCCCTCTCCCCTCCCTCACAGCAGTCCCCCCACACTGGGTCCACCACTGTTGCTTCCCTCGGCAGCAGCATCCTCACTCAATGGTCTGTCCTCGTCCGATTCACCTCTAGATTCGGGGACAGTTTCTTCCCAGCTGTTCTCAGGCAACGGAATCACCCCATCATAACCAGAGAGCAGTCCTGAACTACTATCTACCTCATTGGTGACCCTCGGGTTATCCTCAATCAGACTCTGCTGGATTTACCTTGCACTGAACATTAT
Source organism: Raja brachyura (assembly GCA_963514005.1). The sequence continues at coordinate 8,678,260 of OY740796.1, read as the reverse complement.
TCCCTTATCATCAGAATCACAATCAGAATCACACGTTATTCGCCAAGTATGTTTTGCAACATACGAGGAATTTCACTGGCCAGCTCAGTCATACATTTAAAAGCAACAGATCACTCAAAAACACATTTTAACACGAACATCCACCACAGTGATTCCTACACATTCCTCACTGTGATGGAAGGCGAAATAGAGTTCAAGTCCTTCCTTTTGTTCTTCCTCGGTCGGGGGCCTCGAGCCGGGACGGTCGTGACTCCCGTAGCCGGCGGCGTTTGTACCCTCCACGTCAAGGCTTTCAGCTCCTGCATTGGGGGAATGTCAGCTCCCCCATGCCGGGCGATCGAACCTCACGTTGGGGCTGGTTTAGCCTTCCGTGGCGTTGGAGCTCCCGACTCAGCCTCACCCGCGACTGCGAGCCCTTGATGTTAAGTCCATGGCGGTCGTGGTGGGAGTGACCTCAGGCAAGGGATCCGCTCCGATGTTCACTCCACGCCCCGCGGTGGGGCTCACGACAGTTTGAGGAGGCTTCCAGCTCCAGCCATGGTAGGCCGCAGAGCCCGGAGACTGTGATCCGAAAATTGATCACATCTCCGGGAAGGTAAGGACTTGTAAAAAAGTTTCCCCCGATCCCCTCCCCCCTCCCTCCACATAAAACAAACCGAAGAACTTTAAAACAAACTTTTAACAAACTAAAAAATATGAAAAAGAAAGAAAAAATGAAAAGACTGCCGGCAGGGCTGCCATCTCCCCGGCACCCCTGGTGCATCTATAACGCATCGATTGTAATCAAGTATTGTCTTTCTGCTGACTGGATAGCACGCAACAAAAGCCTTTTGCTGTACTTTGGCACACGTGACAATAAACAAAGCCAAACTACCAAAAGTTGACTTCACAAAAGTTGTTGAGGATCTGTAAGAATATTGGAACTCCCTCAGCACATAAAGATAGCTTATGACAGAAACAGTACAGCAACACACTTGTTAAAACATGATCCTGCATATACTTGTCAAGGAATTCACCTTTTAAATGCACTGTATTATTTCCCTGGGCTTGTTAGTTATCTCTTTGATGAAGCACTTATGGATAAACTCATTCAGGCCTATCCCTGTCTGACCTGAGTATTTCCTCTCTTGGCTGAGATAAATGACATAATTGCCTCACAGTGGTTGCGTATTTTATGCTGATCTTCAAGGTATGTCTCTTTGTGTCAAATTTCTTCCATTAAAGCCACATTAATTTACCATCACTGTGTGTGAAGGATGGATATTTTCATCGACAGCACCAGCTTTGGAACATTTGTCTCAAGGCAGATTTGTCACAAATTTAATGTGGGATGTTCATGACAACTGAAAGAAAGATGAAAAGAATGGTATTACAGTAGCAAGATATAAGCTGCAGACTACCTAAAGGTGACGGCAAGTTCCAGCAAGACTGCTGCAGCAAGGAATGCTGACAACTTTGGGCAAGTTCAAAGCTTAGATCCTGTTTGGAAGAAAGAAGAAAGTTGATCATCAGTGCAGATATTTTAGACGCTTGTCTGCTCATGCCAACGATAAATCTAATGCTTAAGCTTCATCACATCTTGTGCTATTATCACACTGGGGGAGAAAATCATCGTCTGTCTGTCTGTCTGTCTGTCTGTCTGTCTGTCTGTCTGTCTGTCTGTCTGTCTGTCTGTCTGTCTCACTCTCTCTCCCTCTGTCTCTCTCTGTGTTTCGCTCTGTCTCTGTCTCTGTCTGTCTCTCTCTCTCTCTCTCTCTCTCTCTCTCTCACTATCTTTCTCTGTCTGTGTGTGTGTGTGTCTCTCTCTCTCTCACTCTCTTTCTCTGTCTCTCTGTCTCTGTCTCTCTCTCTCTCTCTCTCTTTTTTTTTTTTTTTTTTTTTTTTTTTTCCATTTCAAAAACTTTATTCAACACAAATCATAAAATACAACACATCAAAACACAATCAAAAATCACACTATAATGAACAGATCATTGTAGTACAGCAGTACATTCATTTATAATCGCCTCAACCCCACGCGGCGACCAGCGCTGACGGAAGGCCTCCAGAGTCCCCGTGAACACCGCGTGTTCCCTCTCCAGGGACACACGTGCACGGACGTAGGCCCGAAAGAGGGGCAGGCAGCCGACTCTCGCCAGACCGTCGACCGCCCGCTGCCTGGACCCACGAATGGCCATCTTGGCCAGGCCAAGGAGCAAACCGACAGGTAAGTCCCCCCCCCACACTCGGCTCTCCCCACTCCCCGCCTTGTGTCCAAACACCAGGATTGTGGGGCTAAAATGCAGCCAGAACTTGAGGAACAGCCCCTTCAGATATTGGTACAGGGGCAGTAACCTCACACACTCCATATACACATGGAATACGGTCTCCTCCTCTCCGCAGAAAATACATGCGGCAGACGAGCCCGTGAACCGACTCAAAAGTTTATTACAAACCACCGCTCCATGCAGCACTCTCCACCCCAGGTCCCCAATATAAAGGGGTACAACTCCCTTATAGAAGGACCCCCACTGTCCCATGGTGAGTCAGGACGGGAGACGAAGGCACGGTGGTTCAGAATGTGCAGGAGCATCCTGTACAGTGCGCGTCTCCTTGCATCACAAAATGGCATGCTGGTCATCTCAGAAAGGCAGCTCAGATTATGCGGAGCCGGAGGCCGAGAAATATCCCGAAGCCTAGGCCCGATGAGCAGATCTGACGGAGCAGGGGTAAGCTCTATCTGAACCACTCTAGGCTCGCGCCTCTCCTCGACAACCACCATGACAGGATGAGGACCAGCCACACCCGCAGCCACAACATCCCCCTCTCCTCGTGGAACAACACTCTGGCTGAACACCACCAAATTCCTCACTCTTAACACATCCCTATAGAAAACAGGCAAGCCCCTTAGAGCGGGTCGACTGACACCCGCCACCGGGAGCCGCGAGACCCCCCTTAGGCAACGACCCAGACGAAAAAAATACGTGGCCAGAGCGTGCCATCTGGGAGGGTTCTCTACATACATGTATCTCCGCAGAGTCCTGAGACGGAGAGCCGCCACCTGGGTGCGCACGCACACCAAGGACTGGCCGCCCTCCTCTAACGGAAGACTCAGGACCGCCGCGGAAATCCAATGCTTCCTATTTCCCCAAAAGAAATCCACCAGCTTCTTCTGTATAGCAGTTACAAATATAGAGGGCGGGACAAGAGTAGCCAGCCGGTACCATAACATAGAGGCCACCAGCTGGTTTATGACCAGCACCCTCCCCCGAAAGGAGAGAACTCCAAGCAGGCCTGACCAGCGCCCCAGCCGAGCAACCACCTTCGTCTCCAACTCTTGCCAGTTTGCCGGCCAAACATCCTCAGTGGGACTCAGGTACACCCCCAGATAGAGGAGGTGCGTGGTACTCCACGCATACAATGCCATCTCCTCCGGCAGGGAGTCTACCCGCCACTGACCCACCAAAAGTCCAGAGCACTTACTCCAGTTAATCCTAGCAGAAGATGCAGCCGAGAATATCTCCTGGCAGTCACGCATCCTCCGCAGGTCACCAGGATCAGTGAACATAAGAAGTACGTCATCGGCATACGCCGATAGAATCACCTCAACCCGCGGGCCAGGTAGGGCCAGGCCTGTCAACCTCCTCCGAAGAAGACACAGGAACGGCTCCACACAGACCGAATACAACTGGCCCGACATAGGGCACCCCTGGCGGACCCCCCTCCCAAAATGAAAAGGAGATAGCACCGCGCCATTAACCTTTACAAGACACTCCGCCGCAGCGTACAAAAGCCGGACCCGGGCCACGAAGTGTGGTCCAAACCCAAACGCTTGCAACGTCCCAAATAGGTATTCATGCTCTACCCTATCAAAAGCCTTCTCCTGATCAAGAGACAGAAAAGCAGCTGACTCACCAGTACCCTGGACTAAATGAATCAGGTCCCTAACCAGGTGGATGTTATCCTGGATGGACCGGCCAGGGACTGTATAAGATTGATCAGGATGAATCACTTGATGCAGCACGGAGCCCAGGCGATTTGCCATTGCCCGTGCAAAAATTTTATATTCTGTGCAAAGGAGAGAGACTGGACGCCAGTTCTTCAACAAACGGAGTTCGCCCTTCTTAGGCAGCAAGACAACAACCGTCCTACGCCACGAGAGAGGCATCACTCCAGTCGCCAGGCTCTCCCCCAAAACCAACATATAGTCACCCCCTAGGACGTCCCAGAATGCTCTAACAAACTCCACCGTCAACCCATCCAGCCCGGGGGACTTACCCCTCCTGAGCTGATGCAAGGCGCAAGTCAACTCCTCCAAAGATAAGGGGCCATCAAGAAGATCAGCCTCCCCCCTATCTACGGCCGGTAGACCCTCCCACAGATCTTGCTGAGCCTCCACACTGAATCCTTCCGCAGAGAACAGGGTCCCATAAAAGGACCTAACCAAGGCATTAATCCTCTCTGGATCAGTGACAGAGGAGCCGTCATCTGCAAGCAACTCCACGAGCTGTTTTCGAGCTCCCCGCCCCTTCTCCAAAGAGAAAAAGAAAGGCGACGCTCGGTCCAGCTCGTGCAGCATCTGGACCCGAGACCTCACATAAGCGCCTCGAGATCGCTCAAGCAGCAGACTCCTCAAAACCTCCTTCTTCCTCTGAAACTCTCCCCATTCGCTGGAGTCTTCACCAAACTGACCCAGGCGAGACTCAGCGTCCTGTATCTCCCTCTCCAGCTTCGCGACCGCTGAGTCCCGCCTCCCAGTCGACCCCCATGTATATTCCTTACAAAAGAGACGGATGTGAGCTTTACCCACATCCCACCACTGCCTAAGGGAAGAGAAGCACCTCTGCCTCTCTCTCCACTTCACCCAAAACCGAGTGAATGACTCCCGGAAACACCGATCCTCCAGCAGCCTGTTGTTAAAGTGCCAGTACGCGGACCCAGCCCGAGCGCACGCTGGATTGAAATCCACACGCACCAGACAATGGTCCGAGCACGGCACCAGCCGCATTGAGGCCGCTGAGACACGGGAAACAAACGCTCGGGAAATATAAAACCGATCAATGCGGGAACCACCGCCCTCAGACCTCCGCGAAAAAGCAGTGGAATCAGGGTGAAGGTCCCTCCAAACATCAACCAACTCAAAGGAGTCAATCAAGCCTCTCAGCTTCTTCGCTACAGCAGGCGCACACTGAGTACCAGAACGGTCCCGCACCTCAAGTGTGCAATTAAAGTCCCCACCAAGGAAGACACACTCTCCCCTATCAATAGTGCCCAACAGAGCATTCACCTCCCGAAGCAGGCCGGCCTGCATCGTGCCGGAGCTAGGGGCATACACGTTAATGAAATGCAACGGCATGCCATCCAGGCTCACGGCCAGATGGAGCAAACGTCCTGGCACCACTTCCTGCACTTTTAAAATGCTTGGCAGAAAATTTGGGGCCAACAAAAAAGCCACCCCACTCGAATTTGAGCTGAGATGGCTCATATAAACCCTCCCTTCCCACTCCAGTTGCCAGGTAGGTTCATCACTAGCAACGGTATGTGTCTCTTGCAGATAACAAACTGCAAATCTCCCCTCCCTTAGGGCTGATAAGAGCTGAAATCTTCGAAAACTCGCTCTACTCCCATTTAAATTTAATGTAGCTACTGTGAATGTGTAGACACATTAGATTGTGACCCTCACACTCCCTGTAGTCACAGGAGGTCCTTTTCTGAGGACCTTCAACAAACCCCAAAACTGCCCCAAATCCGAGTCAGAAAGACCACTATCCTTGTTACTAAGGATAGCCTCGAGACTCTCCCGCACTTCTGGCCAATCCTCCCATCTCCTTGTAATGGCCCACCATAATGTTTTGGGAGCACGACTTATTTTTAAGAACTCTCGCACCTCAACAATAAGCTTCGCCTCAGACACGGCCTTGGAGTCTGGGCTCTCAGCCAACCCGCTCGCACCTGAATCAACAACCTCAGAAAGAACAGAACTGTCTGACACAACACTCTCTGAGCCCCCCCCACTGGCCGCATCGCTATCCTCCTCCACAGCCATGACACGACCACCCGGATCAATGCTGGGGGTGGGTCCCAACACCCCTACCTGAGACTCGCAGCCCTCTGAATGGCTGGGCTCCTGCACGCTACCATCACCCTCCTCCTCTGGGCCTGGGGAAGCAACAACAAGAGGCATCCCCAGGGCCTGTGGAACACTGGCACCCTCGGAGTCTGAAAGAGGATCACGTCCCATAACAGCCCTGACCTCCACATCATCCAGAGTGCCTTCTCCACAGGCATCACCCAGAGAATCACCACCTGCCATTAACCTCACCCCAGACAACTCATCCAGTGAGGCATCCCGCCCCCCAGCACCTCCACTGGCACTGATATGGAGCACAGACTTGAACGACAACACCCCCGAAACTCCCCCCTCAGCCTGACTCTGCCCATCCCCCGTCACAGAGGGCACACTACCAGAGGAGCCAACCACGTCATCTACCGTGCTAGCACCCTCAGTAGGCCTCTGAAACGAGGGGACCTCATCCGACCCAGAGGGTACACACCCAAGGGAGCTAACCACAGCATCCGCCGAGATAACTCCCTCAGAGGGCCCCTGAGATGAAGGGACAGACTCCCGCCCAGTGGACACAACTCCACCGGAATCAACTTCAGCACCCAGTCCGGTGACACCCGCTGTAGATCCATGAAGAGAAGGCCCAACCACCGACCCAGAAGACACCGGGTCAAGACCACTTTCAGCCACCTCAGTGGTGGAAAGCTCGGAGAAAGACATCCCCTTCGCTCTGGACCCACGCCCTTCCTCCTCTTCACCAGGCAAATGCCTCCTTTTAGTCCCACTCGCATGCGGAGGTGCGGTAACCTCCATAAGGGAAGGGTCATCCGCCTCCACATTACCCCCAACCACTTTGCCACCCACACGTTTAGACTTCTTTCCCCCCTTCCGAGCCACCACAACTCCCCCCTGGGCCCCAGCAGGTGCAGTCTGCACCACACTGGAGCCAAACTCACCCGATTGCACTTTCTTCGCTCGGGCAGCCCTATCCCTCTCCTTCTTCTTATTATGCTTCCCCTGCTTCTCCCAAAACCCCCCCTCAACACTCCCCTCCTCCTGCGCCCCACCTCCATCCACCGCCACAGGCGCAAGACGTAGGGGACGTGGGGGGCTTGGGCTCTCACTGCCCAGGGTCCCCAAAGCGGAACCTCTGGACCCAGAAGGCTGAGCACTGCCGCCCCGGGTCACCAAGGCAGAACTGGCAACCTCAGCCGGGTCAGCAGTACCACCCCGCGCCGCTGAGGTTTGACCAGCCACCCCAGATGGGCCAGCAGCGCTTTCCTGGGCCACTGCACTAGAACCTCTAGCAGTGCCCCCGCGAAAAAGACACTCCCTACGGAGATGTCCAAATTCGCCGCACGCATGACACCGTGCCTTTCCCCAACTCCAACGCACGGTTCTGGGTACCCCCTTATGCACCACCTCAAAACTCCCCTCGGCACCATCCCCCTCACCCACCTTCATGAACACCCTCCTCTTGAAACTGAAGACCCCTTTTTCCTCCGGGTCCCCCCCAGGATGCAAGAGCCTAAAGCACTTAGACCGCACCTCCCCGAACTTGGACAGGTGTGGAATAAGCACTGCATCCGAAAAATAAGTGGGGCAGCTCCGCAGGAGAACCGGTCTCACCCTGGATACCCACGGATCCACCTGTACGTGGACCCCCCCCACTGAGATCCCCTCCTCCAACGCTCGGGCCACACACTCCCGGGTCTTAAGTATCATCTCCACCTTTCCCCTTTCGAGCTCAGAAGAGACAATAGCCCCCCTCCCAAGAAGTTCATTCATGGCCTTCGTAATTACCCCCCTAGACATCATAGGCCCAGTTTGAACAGAAATACCAAAACTGTCCCCATCCAAGTCAACATGAGGCTCAAGCTCAGATGGCCTCGCACCCGCCACTGATGCCGTCGCTGCGTAGGTCCGGACCTTCGGCCGCGCCCCTTCCATCGCCATCCTCACAGAGGCACAAACCAGCTCCAAGCCCCTCAGCAGCACAGCTCCAAGTTAAGTCCCAGAGACAGTCACAGTCAAAGACAGGCAGCAGAAAACAGAAACCTCCAGCTGAAGCAGGAAAGTCCCCAGGTTCGTCCACAGCCAAGAGCAGCTTACGGGAAACTCGATCCCAGTCGCGCTGGACGCAAAAGTACCTTCTTCACATTAAGCCAGGCAGCCGCACTGACAAAATGACTTTAGGGCAGAGAAGCGGAGCCAAAAACGACAAAGACACCGCACAACTTCAGCCCACTGAGATCACAGGCACTCTTGGCAATCCGCCAACGCCAACCGCACCCTCGACAATGTGGAGAAACTCAGGAATCTTCACACAGATGGAGGCTCCCCAGACCAGAGAAAAGCTTCAACAGCCCAACAATAAGTTGAACTATGAAGCCCCCCTGGGTCTGTGCCCTCTCCAACGGCAAAATCCTGGAAAGGCTGCTCCAATCCTTCCCAACTGCAGAGCTGAGAAGAAAACACGACCTCTCTCTCTCTCTCTCTCTCTCTCTCTCTCTCTCTCTCTCTCTCTCTCTCTCAATTTTTAATCTCAATTTCAATTCAAAAAACATTATTGACATGATAAAATACATCATTATATTGCCAAAGTATAAAACATGACATACATATTGAAATGCATGAATATAAATACAAGTATACAGTGCATGGATAGATATGCCCTTGTACATATATATATATAAACTCGCAATACACCTATAGCCCTTTATTGATTGCTGCACGTTCTTGCAACTGTAAGCAGTACAACAGAATAGCAAGTTTAGCAATTCAATATTAATTTCTTAGTATCAGTTAATGTCAATTAGTGTGTGCGTGCATGTGTGCATGTTGGTCATTCACCGTCTCTCTTTCTCTCCCTCTTTTCCCCTCCCAAACTCTATTTCTTCTTTTGGTCAATTAATCTGAGGAAACACTGGTGACCTGGCCAAATTACTGCTTGATGTTGCATTGTGTGAACGCTAGCATTGGCTAAAATCCATTGGGCATTGAGTCTTTTAGCCATAGCGACTCCGTGACTTAAAGGCTGGTCGTGTGCCAGCTAAAGTAATTCAATGGTCTGGCCTCACATCTAGAGACCTGGATCAATAATTCAGAGACATGAATTCACATCCTGACACAGTAGCTAAATAAATCAGGAATTTAGAAGCCAGTTACAGTGCCAGTGGTCACGAGACTATCAGATTGTTACACAAACCGCTCTGCCTTATCATTGTCGTTTAGGGTAGTCATTTACCATCCTCACCCAATCTGGCCTATCTGTCGCACTAGATTCAAAACCTCCGTTCTTGGATAATTAAGGAGGGACAACAAATGCTGGCCTTACCATTGATGATACCTTTAATTTTATACCTTATGCTGCCCCGGCAAGGCCAGCATAAGGTATAAAATCAAAGGTACGTCCCATAATCAAGGACGAGTCACACCCTGGCCATTCCCTCTTCTCCCCTCTCCCATCAGGCAAAAAGTACAGAAGTGTGAAAACCCACACCTCCAGATTCAGGGACAGTTTCTTCCCAGCTGTTGTCAGGCAACTGAATCATCCTACCACAACCAGAGAGCGGTCCTGAACTACTATCTACTTCATTGGTGACCCTCAGACTATCTTTGATTGGACTTTACTGGTTTTACCTTACACTGTAAATGGCTTGATTGTAAACATGTATTGCCTTTCCGCTGACTGGCTAGCACACAACAAACGGTTTTCACTGTACCTCGGTAAACGTGCCAATAAACTAAACTGAACTGAACTGATTAATTTTTTTTTAAATGTAGATACAGTGGTTTGGGATTAAAATGGATAGGTCTTTCAAAAAGGGCAGAATGATTCCTTTTGTGTTGTATGCATTTATGATTTTATCATTTATCTTCAGGAAGTTAACATTCTATAATAAGCATTTTTAAGCTTTGAAGTGGTCAACATTTTCAATAACCTCTATAGAATCTCTCTCCTTTTTATAATCTGTTTCATAACCAGCTTACCTTGTGTTTTAACTGAAGGCCACTGGGTAACATCAAATCTCATCTTCTCTTGATGTCTTAATTCGTTGAGGTGTTGAACAGAAACACACAACTTAACATATTCAAACAAATATGTTTTGGAACTTTACAAAGACATCTCAGTTGCAATGTGGCAATACTGACTACTAAGCTGAAGATAGACACAAAATGCTGGAGTAACTCAGTGGGACAGGCAGCATCTCTAGAGAGAAGCAATGGGTGACGCTTTGGGCTGAAACCCTTCTTCAGTCTGGTAAAGGCTCTCGACCCAAAACGTCACTTATTCCTTCCATCCAGAGATGCTGCCTGTCCCACTGAGTTACTCCAGCATTTTGTGTCTATCTTCAATGTAAACCAGCATCTGCAGTTCCCCCCTACACATTTTGGCTACAAAACCTATATGGCCAATACAGTAGAATTGTATTATTACAAATAATTCTATAACTTAGGTGCCCATCTTCCTAATATATTTGAAAAGCCAATGTTAGCAACTCTTCCCCCTTCTGTCATGGGGTAGACTGAACCCCCCCCCCCCCCACTCCCCCCCAAATATTTGCACATTCCCAATCCTTTCCACTCATCACTTTAATTTCATGATTCATGAATTTTGGGTGTTATAACTGTTGGCCGATCAATTTCCCTTCTGGGATAAGTAAAGTTCTATTGTATCATATGGTAAAATATCTGCAGTGTTTCCTCAAACGCTGGGCTTGGTGTGGAATAAATGCAATCTCTGATTTCCCAGTATATCACATGCATACTCAAGGTAATTGCACCGTGCTGGGAGATGAATTCGCCAGAACGCATGTGTACTACTGGCCCACGTCAGCGAGTCTCCTGGGGCCTTTTTGTCACAATTTACCAGCCGACTCCCAAAGGGGCTTATTTAAACCCATGATTATGTGTGCCAGTGACTGCGCTGTTCCAGCTTTGCCCCTATTACTTGCTCAGCCCTGGAAGTAATTGCCTGGGTCCAGCAAAGACTGGCAGAAGTGAAGTGCTCCTGAACATGACGTCTCTGGTGGTCGGAAACCTTTTCAACACTGATGTTAACATTGCCACTCTAGTTAAGGGCCTGTCCCACTTTCACGACCTAATTCACGACCTATTTTACTCGTGGACATCTTTCATCATGCTAGAAAAAATGCCCCGACCTACTTGATGCCACGAGTACCTACAACTAGCATCACGACCTACCTACGACCTACCTATGACCTTGTGACGACCATGCTGCGAGTATAGGGCCTGTCCCACCAGCATGCAACTCTATGCGATTAGCGCGACCTAACGTGGTCGCTTGAGCCGTCCGGCGTTGCGGGGCCGGTCCCACTTCGATCGCCGGAGCCGTGCGGAATTGTGCGGAGTTCGTCCCCAGTTCGTCCCGACACCGCGCGGGGCTCCAAAAAACTGACTAATTCCAAAAATTCTGTGCGGCAACGGCTTGTCGGCTCACAGTCGCCTCGACACATTACTCACCGCCCCGACATCGTGCCTCCGTGAACCTATCTGTAGGTGCCTCCGTGACCCTCTATGTGTGTGGCTCCGTGGCCCTCTGTGTGTGCGTGCCTCTGTGCCCCTCTCTGTGTGTCCCTCTCTGTCCTGGCGAACTTACCTTAAACTTCGCTCCAAGTTTGCCCACTTTACGCCGCGTTGCGCCACTCACCCGACCTCCGCGCGGCCCCTACTGCTGGTTTGGTCGCGCTTGCCGCATGCAGGCGCATGCTGGTGGGAACGGCCCTGTACAGGGGATCACCCGACCTCCGCGCGGCCCCCGCTTCTAGTTTGATCGCGTTCATCGCATAGAGTTGCATGCTGGTGGGACAGACCTTTAAGAGTCAAGGGCAAACTCGGCAGAGGTCGGGAACTAGGTCGTGAAAGTGGGACTGGCCCTTTACTGACATTTGGAGTTGCTCCTCAGGGCTGCTAATGTGATTGGCAGATACTCATTTCCCAGAATGACAGCAACGTCACGCCTCTTTCCATGTACGGGTGCTGTTATGCAGGGCACTTTCTCTTCCGCCCCTTAGCTGCCACCATAATTGGATGGTAATGGAGACAAAGGGTGGTCACTGATCAATGGTTGTTTGTCCCTGGCCATTGGGTACTTCTTATCAAGCCACTACACACACTGGGGAAAAACCTTTCCTTATATTGCACCAATTAAATGTAGACCTTCCAGTCTGGCTGCGGAGGCCAAGTCAGTGGATATTTTTATGGCAGAGATAGATAGATAGATTCTTGATTAGTATGGGTGTCAGGGGTATGGGGAGAAGGCAGGAGAATGGGGTTACCATATAACCATATAACAATTACAGCACGGAAACAGGCCTTCTCGGCCCTTCCAGTCCGTGCCGACCATTCATTTTCCCCTAGTCCCATCTACCTGTACTCAGACCATACCCCTCCATTCCCTTCCCGTCCATATACCTATCCACTTTACTTCTAAATGTTAAAATCGATCCTGCCTCCACCACTTCTGCTGGAAGATCATTCCACACAGCCACCACTCTCTGAGTAAAGAAGTTCCCCCTCATGTTACCCCTAAACTTCTGTCCCTTAATTCTCATGTCATGCCCTCTTGTTTGAATCTTCCCTACCCTCAATGGGAAAAGCTCATCCACGTCAACTCTGTCTATCCCTTTCATCATTTTAAAGACCTCAATCAAATCCCCCCTTAACCTTCTGCGCTCCAAAGAATAAAGACCTAACTTGTTCAACCTTTCTCTGTAACTTAGTTGCTGGAACCCAGGCAACATTCTAGTAAACCTCCTCTGTACTCTCTCTATTTTGTTGGCATCCTTCCTATAATTAGGTGACCAAAATTGTACACCATACTCCAGAATTGGTCTTACCAATGCCTTGTACATTTTTTAGGATTTTACAAGGGTTAGGATGGAGAGATAGATCAGCCATGATTGAATGGCAGAATAGACTTGATGGGCCGAATGGCCTAATTCTGCTCCTATCACATGACCTTATGACCTCCCACACATCAACAGAGAATGTCCTCAGAGTTTGGTCTTGGATTGTGTACACCTTGGCATGAAGCTGGTTGAGATCTGTCCCTCCTGGCTCCTGTCCACCCATTCATGGTTCCACATTCATTGGTCTCAGCTCCCTGATGAGATGTTCTCCAATTGCCACGTCCTTTAAACTTTCCAAACTATCTGAGCGGGCAACAAGGAAGAAGAAGGCAGGCGATGCAAGGTGGGAAGGTTGTTGGGGGTCGATTATGACTTGTGTGTCTCATGGGCAAGAGAACCAGAACATATTGTCAGGGTGCCTTGTGTGAACACTTCAAAACAAACACCAATTCTTTTTTTTTGCCTTTAGCTTAAGATCCTCTCGTCAATATATCCTTTGCATGACACTATGTTGGACGATGGCACTTTTCCGAAAAGGACTGAGGATTGGTTGCAATATTTAACATTTGCTGGTGAACTTTGATGCTGAACTAACCAGTGATAGGTTGAATATTCCAATCACTTTTGGTTGTTGAATGATAAGGCGACAACTTAACTTGTACTTTGCGTGAACTGGCACCGTTCTGTTAACCATGTTGCAACCAGTCGGATGTGTTGCGATATTTTACTCAACACTCCCAAGGAAGGATGTGGAGCAATGTGTAAAAGATTAAAAAAAACCAGCACAACATCTGTGCAACAGGGCTGACAGCGTTGGATATCATTATGCAATGGCGACATGAACAATTTAGGACGGGAAGGAAGACATTGAGAAATAACTGGAGAGTCATCGAGATGCAGAGTCATACGGCATGGAAACAGGCCCTTCAGCCCAACTCATCCACGCTGACCAAGATTCCACATCTAACCTAATCCCATTTGCCTGTATTTGGTCTGTATCCTTCTTAACCTTTCCTATCCATGTACTAGTCCAAGTGTCTTTTAAATGTTATAGTATCTGCCTAAACTACATATTCTAGCAGGTTGCACCATATACTCACCACTCCCAGAGTGAAAAATGTCTGGAGAGGGAACACGCGGTGTCCACAGTGGAGGCCCTCTGTGAACGTTGGTCACCGCAGGAGGTCGAATGTATTATTGATAAAAATGTTAATATTTTAATTTGATAACTTTCTTTGTAAAATGCCAATATAGGCATCCTCTGATCGTGTTACAACTTTGTATTTGTTTGTTCTGAATAAAAGCATTTTGTAAAAAAAAAGCATGAAAAATGTTGCCCCTCAGGTTCCTATGAAATCGTACCCGCCCCCCCCCCCAACTTAAACCTATGTCCTCTAGTTCTTCATTCCCCACCCTGGGTAAAATACTTTGTGCATTCTCCCTATCAATCCCACTCTTGAGAAGAGAAACAAACATTCTAAAAAGCGTTGTTGTCACTTGTGGAAAAACTGAAAGAAAAACATTTAATAGAGAAATTGTTAGAGATGAGTGAGCACTTGGCTTGCTAGTGAGATATTCCTCTGAGTGCTATTTTAAATTGGTTCATGTCTTTGTTATGAGAAAATAGTCAGAGGGATGTCAGATGAATGTATGTGTGCTAATATCAGCAACAGCTATTGTCACAGTTTCCTCATATTATAACACGCTTTATGCGGGATGTATAACTACGTGTTAAAACTAAGCTGAATTTTAATGCTGTTTATTAATACAGGGATTATCTTTTGCAGCATCTGACATTGCTTTTGAAATCTTTGAAGAAGATGAAAAGGGCATCTTTGTTTCCCCCTCATTGGTAATGAACAAGAAATTCCTAACTCAAACCTCCAGAAGTTTTCACCAAGGGGTGGAGGTATTTGTACAGGAATGTACTGTATCTCAATACAACTCTTTGGGGATTGGGAATGCCAGGAACGGTAATGAATGGGAACTTCACAGAGTTTGATGAATTCACAGGCTCAAATGATAGGACATTGCTTTCCATACAGCAGTGTAGGAGAAGAATAGAAGCTGACTTCTGGTCCGTAGAGTCAGGAACCGAATGATGTGTAGGTTTGATATCTAAACAGTTTTACAACGGATTCATTGCAGACCACAAAGCAGTGATTGGGCCAGTGTGCTTAATGTAAAAGGCACTTATCTTTTAACAGCCATGAGTTATAGCTTATATCCACCAGACCAACTGTAACCACACCAGACTGTGACAGATCCGTTAGTATATCCACCCACGGAAAGATGTTTTGTTCTGCCCAGCTGCATTTTGAGACAAAGGTCTTTTTAACTTGTACAGATTATGTTCAGACTGGCTATCGTGAGCATGAAAGCCAGCCACTGTTAAAAAAAAAACTACTAGGAAACACAATTGCCAATCTGCAGAAAGAAAAGAAAGAAAAGAGTTCTGAGATAACATGAAGAAATCTGCTGGCATTTGGCATGTACATTTGGAACAAGCAAACTTGACGAGGTGAATTCTTTATGGTCCCATAGGATGTGACATGATTTGAAACCCACTGCAGTTGAAATTCATTCAGTTTTTCTTTGGAATAAGTAGAACTTACTATTAGAAAAATATGGCTTGTAGCAAAACCATTCTCATTGACATTTCTTGAATCCTTTTGAATTTCTGCTCTTGGTTCCAGAAACCTTCATATAACTAAATTGCCATAGAGTCATAGTCATAGAGTGATTTAGTGCGGAAACAGGCCATTCGCCCAACTTATCCACGCGGCCAACATGTCCCAGCTACACTAGTCCCATCTGCCAGCGTTTGGTGCACACCCCTCCAAAACTGTCCTATCCATGTATCTGTCTAACTGCATGTAGGTAGACACAAGATGCTGGAGTAACTCAGCGGGACAGGCAGCTTGTGTAAGAAAGAACTGCAGATGCTGGTTTAAATCAAAGGTAAGTAAGTAAGTAAGTAATTTTTATTTATATAGCACT
Organism: Raja brachyura; assembly: GCA_963514005.1. The sequence continues at coordinate 8,662,342 of OY740796.1, read as the reverse complement.
TTTTAAATCAAATCACGTTGAAGCCAAAGTGCTTTACAGAGAAGAAATTAGATTTCCATACATCCATATAAAAGAAAAAAGAAAAAAAAGGCACAATACACTAGTGCATTCAACATGAATCGCCCCCCCACAGCAGAATCCACTGTGAGGGAAGGCACCAAAAAGTCCAGTCCTCCTCCTCCTCATATTCCACCCGAGGTCGGGGCCTAGTTGTGGCCTCCTCAGCCAGTCCGATGTTTTTAGGCCCTCTTTGCCGGGAAGCTGGAACTCCGGCGTTGGGTGAACATTCCTCTGTGGCTTAGAAATGCCTGGAGCGGCCGCTCCCTCCCCGGAGACTGCAGCGCCCGAAGTCCCCAGGCGGTGCTGGTTGGAGCTCCAACTCTGGCGATCTCGGATCCCAGGCTCCGCAGTGTTTTAAATCCAGCGCCACCCGCCCGCGGCTGGACGCTCCGCAGCCACAGTTCCGCAATGTTGGAGTTGGCGGTCACCGCACTGCGGAGCTTACCGCACGACGACCCGGTAAGGCATCGCCCGCTCCGTGATGGTGCCCCAGCGCTGTGCCGCCACCGAAGCTGTAGTCCCGGTAGGAAACGCCGCTCCAGTCCAATGGTATGCCGCACGGAGAGGAGGAAGATGCAATTCAGAGGAAAACCGCATCTCCGACCAGGTAGGATTGGGATTAATACAGTTTCCCCTTTCCCCCCTCCACATAAAAAGATTAGACCTCCAACATAAATAAGCTGGAGTAACTCAGCGGGGCAGGCAGAATCTCTGGAGAGAAGGAATGGGTGAAGCTTCCAGTCGAGACCCTTCTTTATACAATAGTCCCTGCCTCAACTACCTCCACTGGCAGCTCGTTCCGTAGCCCCACTACCCTTTGTGTACAAACTTTACCCCTCAGATCCCTATTAAATCTTTTCCCCTTCACCTTAAACCTATGTCCTCTATTCCTCGATTCGCCTACTGTGGGCAAGAGACTGTGCATCTACCCAATCAGTTCCTCTCATGATTTTATACACCTCTATCAGATCACCCCTCATCCTCCTACACTCCAAGGAATAGAGTCCCAGCTTACTCAGTCTCTCCCTGTAGCTCAGACCCTCTAGTCCTGGCAACATCCTCGCAACATTCTGTCCTGAGAGGGCGACAGGAGAGAAATGTATTGTTCATAGAAAGACGGTTTTATTTATATTATTCCCCCAAATGGAAATAAATGCACATTTTACTTTGGAGTCACGTGAGTGACTACGTGAAGACCCCGCCAGCACGGATGCGCGACATATCGTTCAACACATGCGAAGCGACAGGCAGGGAGGAGGGTCGCTCCTCCACCGGAACGGAACTGCAGGTAAGGAACAACTAACCTGAGGTCGGGTTTCTCTTTCAGGGACTCTGTGGGACAGAGTACCCCACAAAGGGGCTGCCTCGAATGACTGACTGCGGGCTGTCAGCGGCGACAAAAAACTTCACTACAAACCCGGAAGTCGGGCAGGCCCGTTGTCCCAGCAGGGTCCGGGCTCACTAATCCCGCATTGAGTGGATGGGGAGCACTAGCTCCAATGTGACACACTCCAGCAGGAGTCTGGTCACCGTGGGTCTCCTAGCAGACCCACGGCAGTACCCTTTACAGGGCTGCCAAATGCTCACCCTCTACGCAGGGGAGCATCAGGAGTCAGGTCTGGGCTGACTCTGAAGAGGGGGTGTTGGCAGAAGAATACAACATGCTAGGGGTGCAAGAAGAGGAGTTACTCGGGGTGGCATCCAAGTTGCGATGCCCTCACAAAAGGGGCCACCATTGTCAACAGGCAGCCAGTATAAATTACTCAACAACACATCTAGCTCCGGGAATCTGTATTTCCCTCAATGTGCCTGCGGTAAATCCTCAAACTACTGGCCTCGGGCATTACCAGCTTTGCCAGGTCAGTAGACGGAAGATATGTCAGAGGAGCAACAGGAAGCTCTGGGACTCTCCTGTATGGTCAATTGAGATCAACTGTTTCAGGAAGAATGCCATCCGACCTACACTAAACCCCAAGTTCGTGGGTTTGTGTAGAACCAGCAGTGCACATTGAAAGTGGCAGGTCATGCAGAACTGTTAAAACTATATACAAAAGGAGCTATAGAGGAAATCAAACATGAGTCTCTTGAGTTTGTATCAAACATCTTCACCTAAAACAAAAAAATGACAGATACCGCATCATTTGATTTGACACAACTGAATACTTTTGTGCAGTACACCCACTTCAAAATGGAACATTTTTTGTTACTGCTAAAGCAACTAGTTTCCTAGGGGTGCTTCACTACTCAGAACCAATAGACAAAGATCACCGCAGATATTTGAAATTTATCTGGATGGGAGCTCTGGCAGTATAAAGCGCTGCCTAATGGATTAACATCAGCCCCAGACTGTTTCCAAAAATATTGAAACCAGCTTTGCCGTTTCTTCGGAAACAAAAAACATATTGTCATGGCATATCTAGATAACATCTTATTGTGGGGATAATCTTGGAATTGGCTAAAATCGGGGTTTATTATCCATCCAGACAAATCCAAGTTAAGTGCCTTCCAGTGACTATGGATTTGGGATTCACGATTGACTCTGTTCATATGTCTGTCACTTTGCCAAAGGACAAAGCGATAGAGGCATATAACAGCCTTGTTTGCGTCAGTAAACCACTTATTCGGCAAATAGCCAGGGTAATTGGGAAGCTCGTGGCTGCCTTTTTCCCAGCCACAATTTGGACATTACAAAAATCTACAACGGGCCAAAACTACAGCACTCAAAACACCATGCTGACCATTTTGACAGACTAGCCAAAGCAAATTGGAAATTACAATGGTGGGTTTGCAATGTTTAACGTTGCTCTAAATCCCATCACAGTCACAAACCGTTCGGTTGTGTTACAAACTGACACCAGCGCTCACGGCTGGGGAGCAACCAATACCACCTCCAGTTGTGGTGGTAGATGGAATACACACGAGTTAACCTTACTTCAGGGTATCAATCATCTAAAGATGTTGGGAGCATTCACGGACTTCGGGCTTACTGTTTCAGACATGCATCATCTGCACGTTCGCCTACAAATTGATAATACCACCGTGGTGACATACATTAATCATATGGGTGGAATTAAGTCGATATCTTGTGATGAATTGATCAATTCAATCTGGCACTGGTGCATAGTAAGAAACATTTGGATATCAACTACTTACCTTCCGGGTAAGCTCAATATAGTGGCGGACACCAGGTCACGCAAATTCAATGACAACACCGAATGGATGTTGGACCACCAGTTATTTACTGACATTATAGCTTGGTATGGAATGGCAGATATCGATTGATTTGCATCAAGACTTAATCACCAGATACCAACGTATGTTGCATGAGAATCAGACCCTGGGGCAGTAGCAATGGCCGCATCTCGCTACACTGGGGGGGGAGGGGATTGTTTTTCTACGCATTTTCCCCCTTTTCTGCCTCATTAGTCGGGTCTTGCGGAAAATTCAATAAGACTCCGCATCAGGTATTTCGGGAGAACCCCATTGGCCTACTCAGCCATGGTGCCCTGTGAGACTCGACATGGTAAGAGCAATGGATTCTAATCTACAACCGCCCAAGTTTGCTGGTACACCTGTGACAAGGAAGAGTCATTTGTACCATGACCGAATGAACCCATTGAATGCGAGATTTGGAAAAGACCTCTCCTGGAATTTGGGCTGTCGGACTGAACCATGAATATCATCGCGGCATCATGCAGAGTCCACCAGGAAACAGTACCTCACCCACATCAAAAAATGGGAGGTATTTTGTACCAGGACAGACACAACCTACAACACAGCCACCATCACGGTTGTGCTGGAGTTCCTGGTAAGTCTACACTTCGATGAAGGCTTGATAATGCCATCAATTGCACAAAGAGTGCCCTATCCTCATACCTGGGACAGGCGCTAGAGCACCATGGAGGAGTATCTCACCCTCTGGTGTCAAAACACATGAGGGGATTTTTAACACAATTTTCCCCAGGCCTCAATATACCTGGATCTGGGATATTGGCATTGTCCTGACCTATTCAGAGATTGGGCACCAGCCACATCCCTCTCACTAACACGTATAAAATAGTGATGCTGATGACACTTGTAACGGCGCAGCGGGTCCAGTCTCTGCACAAACTGGACTGGACGCCATGGTAACATCCCAAAATAAGGTGACCTTTCACATTTATGAGTTACCTAAACAAAACAGGCCTGGGTCATCTGGCCTCAAATTGGAGTTCCTGGCTTATCCCGTAGATAGACGGCTATGCATAGTGAACCACCTCCTACATTAACTGGAGGTCACCAATAGTCTCAGGGGAACGGAAATGGCTCTATTGATAAGTTCAAACATCCTCATCACAGAGTACCGTGCAGACCATATCAAGATGACTCAGGGTGGTGTTAGGTGGAGCTGGGGTGGACACTGATATTTGAAATCTCATTCCACCAGGGCTGCAGCTACATTGTGCAGCGAGGATGATGGAAGTCCCTATGTGCCACGCCCTTGCAATGGCAGGTTGGTCTTATGAATCAACTTCCAGCGGTTATAACAAACCTGTGGCCACGCCTGAGATATTTACAGACATTATTTTAAGTTCTGTATTATAATTTTCCCCTAAATTAGGGGGTTATTATTATTATTGTTAAATGATACATTGTTTGTTTTTCAGCACTGTACAAGTCTGAAATACATTAACAAACTTCCTCCATTGGTTATTATGGCAGTGTGTGAGAATGGACTCGTTTTCCAGGGCATGAAATCACAGAACTTTGAAATCTTCACGAAGTCACTTACGTGACTCCGAAGTAAAATAGTAAGATTACTTGCCCTCCACTCCCAACCCTCTATGATAAGATCAATTGGTATGTTAGTTCTCTTATCTTAATATCTTCAGTTAACTGTACTATCTGTGGTTCCACATCGCTGCTTTGAAGAATGTCATGCATGCGTGCTGGTGGGGTCTTCACGAAATCCCTCATCGTAACTCCTCATAAAATAAGGATCAAACTTCAAACTGGTAAGTTCTCGTTTAATCTTACTATTTTATAGAAGATGCATTGTCGAATTATTGTCTCAAAGCAAAGCTAAAGTCCAAGATCTCTTGAAAAGAGTAAGAAGTGACCAACGTGTACTATCAGCTGAATGCCCACTCTTTTGATACTAGTTTCGTTTTTATTAGTTTAGAGATACAGCGCAGAAACAGGCCCTTCGGCCCAACGAGTCCACACCGACCAGCGACCCCCACACATTAACACTCTCCTGCACACCCTAGGAACAATTTACATTTATCCCAAGCCAAGTAACCCACAACCCTGTACATCTTTAAAGCGTTGGAGGAGAAAACCCTCAGAGTCACGGGTAGAACGTACAAACTGCGTACAGACTGCCCCCGTAGTCGGGATCGAACCCGGTTCTCTGGCGCTGCACCACAATGCCGCCCTACTAGTTTCATACCCTCGTGTGTACAATTCTTATGTAATCTGTACCTCAAGCCACGCTTTTCCCTCTTAAGCAAGAAGCACAAAGAGCTGGAATAGCTCACTGACCGACTGAGTTGCTCCAGTACTTTGTATTTTTTGCTAAAGATGCCAGGATCTGCATTTCCTTGCCTTCCACATGTTCCCTCTTAAGTTAAGACTTGGTCTGAGCGATGAAACAACCTAAGACTTTGGCCACTTTATGCAGCTACAAATTAGGTGTATTCTGATAATATGGCACTTGGGAAAACACGGAAAACATGGGACTGGGAACTGGGAACTCGGCCGGAGAGGGAAGCCGTGGAGAGGAGTACGGAGGGAGATTTGAGCTGATTATTATGCTCGAGTACAAAGATATTTGTATTAAGCCGTGGTGCAAGAAATGAAGGAGACGACAATGTTAAAGAAAGTTGGCATCACCACCATAGTAGATTAGAATTGCCAGAAAAATCAGTTCAGTTCAAGAGTTACAAGCAGGAATCACATCCCATTTCCCTTGCCTAAAATGATCCTATTATATAATACCTCTTACTGAGAGCTGCATTGCAAGCCAGATACTTTCATGTAGATAGATGTTTGTTTGGAAAAACAGGATTTCCTGTGTTGATGGAGATCTCAATGTGAAAGCAGCGTAAACACAAACTGCACAACTCCATGGAAACAGCCACTGAACCGCACCCTTGACCTGGTCAAAAGATTTTGTCGAGGAGAATTTTACAAATATATATTTTTAAATTATTGAACAAGTAGAATTATCAAAGCTGACATATCACGTTTCATAATCCACCCGCATAATACTGTAACCAAGGGGCTTTGTGATGGCTATCTTACACTTCACAGATGACTGACTGCTGGTGAGCAGGCTTCAAACAAATCAAAATAGTTTCATTTGTGTGAAGAATCAATTATCCGTAGATTTTCTGCACTAATAGTTGACTGAATATTATGTTACCTTCCTGTTATAGGGGAATGAATTACACTGTGCGGTTAAAGCCTCACCTTGTTTCTGACATTTCCAAGTGTTTGTTCCAGCGTTTAACGCAGTGTATCAGGCAGAATGATGTTGGTCAATATGGTGGTCCCCAGCACACAGCCAACGTTCTGAGTTCCAGGACTGGGGGGAAAGTTGGGGGCTGGGAATGAAAGTGGGAGTGGTGGTGAGGAAGGGAGTGGATGGTGTTCTGCCCGTTCTCCAGAGAGAAAATCAGTGTTTGTTTAATTCCCACCTAAGTAAATCAGTTTTCAATAAGGTTAGATCACGTGGGATCCAGGGAAAGCTAGCTAAAGGGCCTGTCCTACCAGCATCCGACTCCATGCGATGAGCGCGATCAAACTAGAAGCGGGGGCCGCGCGGAGGTCGGGTGATCCCCTGTACAGGGCCATTCCCACCAGCATGCGCCTGCATGCGGCAAGCGCGATCAAACTAGAAGCGGGGGCTGCGCGGAGGTCAGGTGAGTGGCGCAACGCGGCGCAAAGTGAGGCGAACTTGGAGTGAAGTCTTAAGGTAAGTTCGCCAGGACAGAGAGGGGCACACAGAGAGGGGCACAGAGGCACACACACAGAGGGCCACGGAGCCACACACATAGAGGGTCACGGAGGCACCTACAGAGAGGGTCACGGAGGCACGATGTCGGGGCGGTGTGTAATGCGTCGAGGCGACTGCGAGCCGACAAGCCGTTGACGCGCGGAATTTTTGAACAGTCAGTTTTGCGGAGCCCCGCGCGATGTTGGGACGAACTCCGCACAATTCCGCACGGCTCCGGCGATCGAGGTGGGACCGGCCCCGCGATGCCGGACGGCTCAAGCGACCACATTAGGTCGCGCTCATCCCATGGAGTTGCATGCTGGCAGGACAGGCCCTTAACTGTTACAGAATTGGCTTCATGGAAGGAAGCACTATTAAAGCATGGAATAATCTCCACCAAGCCACGGTTGCCCAGCCAGATGCAACTAAATTTAAAGTGGCACTTTCTTCCCAATAACCCTCTCTGGCTTAACCCCTCCCTTCACCACCTCCAGTTTAAATTCCAGTTGGAATATTTTGGAGGACCAAGTAACCAAGAACCAAGAACCAAGAACCAAGCAGAGGATAATGGTGGAAGGGTGTTTTTCAGACTGGAGGACTGTGACTCGTGGTGTTTTAAGTTTTAGATTGAGTTTGAGTTTAGTTTATCGTCACGTGTACTGAGGTACAGTGAAAAACGTCTTTGTGCATGCTATCCAGTCAGCGGAAAGACTGTACACGATTAGAATCAAGTCCTCCACAGTTCACAAGTTCACGGAGAGAGGATAAAGAGATTGGTGCTGGGCCCACTGCTGTTTGTAGTTTATATCAATGATTTGAATGAGAATGTGCAAGACATGATTAGAAAGTTTGCAGGAGGCACTAAAGTGAGTGGTATTGTTAACAGTGAAGATGGTTAACAAAAATCATAGCATAATCTTGTTCAGCTGGGCAAGTGGGCTGAGGAATGGATAATGGACTTCAATGCACACAGGTGTGAGGTGTTGCATTTTGTGAAGTCAAACCAGGCCAGGACATTCATAGTGAATGGCAGGGCCCTTGGAAATGTTGTAAAGCAAAGCAGTCTAGGAGTTCAGGTACATAGTTCCCTGAAAGTGGTGTCACAGATACATGGGGTGGTAAAGAAGGCTTTTGGTTCATTGGCCTTCAACAGTCATGGTACTGAGTGTAGAAGTTGGGACAAGATGGGTGTACAAGACATTGGTGATGCTACATTCGGAGTACTGTTCAGTTTTGGACACCCTGCTGTGGGAAAGATGCCATTAATTGAAAAGAGCTCAGAGAAGATTTATGAGGCTGTTGCCGGGACTTGAGGGGCAGAGTTATGGGGAAAGGAAGGGCAGGCCAGGACTTTATCCCTCAGTGTGCAAAATACTAAGAGGTGATCTTACAGGGGTGTATAAATATACAGAGTCTTTTAGCAAGGAGAGGGGAAACAAAAGCCAGACAACATAGGTTTAAGGTGAGAAGGCCAAGGTCCCTGAGGGCAACTTTATACTGAGCGGGTAGTGAGTAGATGCAATGAGCTGCTGGAGGAGGCAGTTGAGGCAGGTACTATAACAGGGTATAAAAGACGCTGGGCTGAGAATGGACTAGCATGGATGGGGCATCTTGGTCAGTATGGACGAGCTGGGCCAAAGGGCCTGTTTCCATACTGTTTGACCCTATGACTTTACGATTCCGCCCCTCCCCCCCCCCCCCCCCCAAGACGTTACGACTCTAAGGGGCTGTCCCACATGGCAATTATTTCCAGCGACTGCCGGCGTCATATCAGTGTCGCCAAAAGATTTTGAACATTTCAAAATCCAACGTCGACACAAAAAAAACGTTGCGACACTTGAAAAAACACCGTGCGTCAATACATCATCACGACGCATCACACCGCATCACGCAGCGACTTTTTCAGTGACCTGATACGTCAGTCAATGATGCGGGCAGTCGCCGAAGAAATCGCCAAGTGGGACAGGCCCTTAAGTAAATCAAACATTAGAATGCACGGAAATTCATTAAGGTAAACTATAAACAATTTGATAGATCTTACTCAAATCTATGTGGATTAGAAACACAGCAAAATGAATTGGTTTTGAGTTTTTATACACTGCACTCTTTGTCTTTATCCTCTTGGTATATGGTGTTATATTCTTTCAGTCCATGCTGTGTTAGCATTATGATGCTTAGTCTGTGCCTGCTGTTATCTACTTCCCAGTCTGCTTACTCAGTAGGCAACATTCCGCACTATGTGTGAGATGCCATGTATTCCCAGGGATATCTATTCACTGCATTCCTGAATCTGTGCACACTCGTATTAACTGTGTGTTGCTTTACTCGGATTATCAAAATGGAATACCACACTCAAAGAATTAGGTTTTGTGTGCGTGATTATTCGTGTCAATACAGTAGTTGTCTCTGAACTGCTCTTGAGGTCCATAAGACCATAACCATTAGAGCAGAATTAGGCCATTTGGCCCATTGAGTCTGTTCTGTTTTTCGATCAAACCTGGTCTATTATTTCCTGTCAACCCCGTTCACATGTTCCTAAGTTCTCAAGTTATAGGAGTTGAATTAGGCCATTCGGCCCATCGAGTCTACGCCGCCATTTAATCATGGCTGATCTCTGCCTCCTAATCCCATTTTCCTGCCTTCTCCCCATAACCCTTGACACCCGTTCCAATCAAGAATTTGTCTATCTCTGCCTTAAAAATATCCAATGACGTGGCCTCCACATCCCTCTGTGGCAATGAGTTCCACAGATTAACCACCCTCTGACTAAAGAAATTCCTCCTCACCTCCTCTCTAAAAGAGGACCCTTTAATTCTGAGGCTATGATCTCTGGTCCTAGACTCTCCCACCAGTGGAAACATCCTCTCCACATCCACTCTATCTGTGCCTTTCATTATTCTGTAAGTTTCAATGAAGTCCCCCCTCAACCTTCTAAACTCCAGCGAGCAGAGGCCCAGTGATGTCAAACACTCACCATGTGCTAACCCACTCATTCCAGGAATCATTCGTGTAAACCTCCTCTGGACCGTCTCTAGAGCCAGCACATCCTTCCTCAGATATGGGGACCAAGGTAATCCAAATGTGGCTTGACCGGCGCCTTATAGAGCCTCAGCCTATTTCTCCTGCCTTCTCAAAGCACAGTGAAATTAGTTTGCATAACTGACAAATGCACAGTCGCCATCATTTCTCTCCATTTATAAAGAAACTGTTCAAAATCCAAAGTCAGATCCAGATGGTGGATGTACTGGAGCGCCCCTGATCCAGGTAAGTGCCATGCTGCCAGAGGCCCGTGGCCCAATGTCCCTCTCCTCTCCCGCCTGTCTCTGTGTCCTGGGAGGTGCCTCCTGCAGCTGATCCTGAAGGTGCTGGAGGCAATAGCGCAGTCCCTCTCCGGCCGGCCCACTCCTCACGATGGTCACCACCAGCTCATCCACTCTCCAGTCATTCTTCTTGGATTAATATTGTGGAAGATTATTAATTTTCTCACCTCTAACTCATGTGTAGTGCCTGGAATATGAAGCTGCCGGTCCTGTCCCTCCCTTCACTAGATTTCTGTTGTGGCTACTGGCTATATCCCAGTCCCACATTGCTATCCATGCCTGAGTTCATCCATTTTACCTGTCAATCCAACATATCCTTGCTCCCGGCTGTGTTTAATTCAGTTTAGTTTGGAGATACAGCATGGAAACAGGCCTTTCGGCCCACCGAGTCTGCTCTGACCAGCGATCCCCGCACATTAACACTACCCTACACACACTAGGGACAATTTACACTTATACCAAGCCAAATAACTTACAAACCTGTACATCTTTGGAGTGTGGGAGGAAACCGAAGATCTCTGAGAAAATCCACGCGGTCACGGGGAGAGCGTACAAACTCCGTACAGACACCACCCATAGTCGGGACCGAACCTGGGTGTCTGGCACTGTAAGCGCTGTAGGGCAGCAACTCCGTGCTCTTGCCTGACGTGGCTATTGAATTTGCTGTTGTTGATTTCTGTATTAACTTCCAGTCTCTCAACTACATCACTGCCGGTTTGGATCCCACTCCCCTGCCAATCTTGTTTAACCCTTCTCTAGTAGCAGTCCTGACTGCGGCCACAGAATCTCCTGTCTGCTTCCCTAGCAATCAGGTCTCTAATCACAGGAGCCATATCTGAATTCAACCTTCTCCGCTGGTGCCAGGCTAGGTGCCACAGACCCAGCCGCTGCTGCTGGTGTTTTCTCCTGAATAATCATCCCCTCAACAGTATCCAAAACTTTGGACATATTTCAATGCACATTTTTTCAATGGATATTTTTAAGGCAGAGATAGATAGATTCTTGATTTGTTTAGTTTAATTTAATTTAGATATACAGTGCAGAAACAGGCCCTTCAGCCCACTGAGTCCTCACCGACCAGCGATCCCCGCACACTAACACTATCCTACACACACTAGGGACAATTTACATTTACTGTATACCAAGCCAATTAATCTACAAACCTGTACGTCTTTAGAGTGTGTGAGGAAACCAAAAATCTTGGAGAAAACCCACGCGGTCACGGGGAGAACGTACAAACTCTGTACTGACAGCACCCGAAGCCAGTACAAAGCTGGGTATCTGGCGCTGCAAGTGCTGTAAGGCAGCAACCCTACTGTTGTGCCATCGTGCCACCCCAATTAATACGGGTGCCAGGGGTTCTGGGGAGAAGGCAGGAGAGTAGACTTGGGGCTGAATGGCCTAACTCTGCTCCTATCACTTATGACCTTATGACTTTATTTTTGAGGGGAACAGCAACAGGCGATTCATGCACTACCTTCAACGTTCCAGGTGGTCACCCAGCTACATTCTGCCTGCACCTTAGATGTGACCACCACACTAAAGCTCTTGCTGGTGGAACTAAAGAGGCCGCATCCTAATCTGGACACATTCCAAAATTAGTTCCCTTGATCGCTGACGAGCAATAAATGTTGCAGGAGCTGATTGATGGGGACCACAGTTTATAATCTTCAGAGACATTCAATTTAAATACAGAGTGGGATCATCGCTGTAGGGATAAAATGCCCATTCAGAAGTGGCTTAGATAGAGGACCCTGATAGAGGACAGAGGGTTGTGGTGTAAGGACAATATTCAGGTTCCAGGAATCAGTGCTGGGATCTCTGCTGTTTGTGATATATATAAATGACTTGGATGTAACACACAGACAAGTTGGTTGGTAAGGGTGGTAGGTGCCTGGAATCCCTCTGGCAGGGGGTGGTAGTTGATGCAGATATGATAGCGGCATTTAAGAAATATATGGATAGGGATATGAATATACAGGGAATGGGCGGTTATGGATTACATGCAGACAGATAGGAGTTGGTCTTGACTTCATATTCAGCACAGATATTGTGGGCCGAAGGGCATGCACTATTCTATGTTCCATGTTCTATGTTCTATAAGTAAAAACATAACTTATTTTATTTTGGTATCTTAAACTATTGGAGCTGAAGTTAATTCTAATCATAGATTCAGACAAATGGAATCAAGCCCTAAGGTGTTTGGACTCCATGTTCTGAAGAAGGGTCTCAACACGAAACATCATTCATTCCTTCTCTCCAAAGATGCTGCCTGTCCCGCTGAGTTACTCCAACATTTTGTGTCTATTATGCTGGTTGAATAATAGACATTTACACTCATGGGATTTACACTCATCCCATTCTAATCTTCCCACATACCTCTTATCTTCCCCAGATTCTACCACTCAACGTGCATTGGGGTAACTTAGACTGCAAAGCGCACATCTTTGAGATGTGTCGCAGGGCTGGAAACTGGAAGTATCCCAAGCTATTTCTGCGACCACTGCCATCTATTGTGACGGCTCCCACTGATTGTCGCCAGAAGCTTGTGTCCTTTTCACGACAGATGATGACAGCGATGTCAACATTTGAAACATGGAAGAGGGCCACGAAAGAAGACAAACTCCCTTTTAGGAATAAATTAGAGATGTTTGATCAAAGTTTGAACCACATAAACATAAATCTGAAACTGAATTTGAATTGAACTCCAGTGTTTCATGTGATAGTCTATCTCGTGGAGATGAAGCACACTGAAGCTATTCCCATTGGGAAGAAGGTACAGGAGCCTGGGAACCATGCTTTAGCTCACCTTAGCACATGATCTCCAGCCGCAAGGCAAATTTACAATGGCATTGGCATCAACTGTTCATAGTCTAGACAGCGCTGGGGTTTTAGCCAAAATAAATCCTGTAGAGATGAAGAGTTCCCATGAGAGGAAATAAGAAACTTTATTAGAATAAGTCAAGTTTTAACAAGCTGCCATTGATGGGAACAAGGATTTTTTTCCCCAACTAAAAGATAAGTTTAACGGGAGAGAAGAAGGGTGCATTTTAACCATGGTCACTGCAGATTGTCAGACCAACAATAATCATCTTAGAATCATTGGGACTTAAAATATACAACAGCTCTGAATGTGATTATTCGATCAGCACTAAACATTAAGGACTGGTTGGTCCGATAGGTTTTATTTAAAGTTGGATTTAATAGTAGCTCTCACGATTTTTTATTTTCTTTCCTGATGGAGTAACATACTCTCAGAAACCACGAGTCAAGTGTCAAGGGTGTTTAATTGTCATAGGTACCGATAACTGATACAATGAGATTCTTACTTGCTGTGGCTTAACAGCCCCATAATGCAAAGGTAATATATAATAATTTAGAATACAATAAATTAATAACCGTAATACCAGGTAACCATAATGCTGTAAAAGTCAAACTCCCTTGTGCAGCAAAAGGTGTAGTTCGTAGAAGATCAGTTGCTGATGTTAATGTTGCATAGGTTCAGGAGCCTGTTGGGGGCTGGGTAGAAGCTGCTCTTGAACCTGGGGGCCACAGTTCACAGGCTCCTGCAACTTCTTCCCAATGGCAGTACTGAAAAGAGAAGATGGCCAGGGTGATTTTGGTCTTTGATGGTATTATTTGCCTTTTTGAGGCAGTGGCTCCTATCGACTCCTTTGATGATGCAGAGGTCAGGACCTGTGATGGAAAGGGCAGTGCCTACCACTCTCTGTAGTCTCCTTCGTACCTGGGTGTTTGACTTACAGAACCAAGCCATGATGCAACCGATCAGTACACTCCCTACTCTGTACGTAGAAGTTCAACAGAGTTCATGAATTTATAAGTTCATAAATGATGGGAGCAGGATTAGGACATTCGACCCATCAAGTCTACTTCACCATGCGATCATGGCTGATCTATCTCCCTCTCAACCCCGTTCTCCTGCCTTCATGCCATAGCCCCTAACACCCGTGACTTGGCCTCCACGGCCTTCTGTGGCATTCATCGAGAATCCTGAACCACCCTCAATCTGAATGTGTGACTGAGAGAGCAGGGTGAACACATTCATGAACCTCGGTGGGAATGTCGTTCTGTGAATCAGGAAGGGGCTGAGGCCAAGTCAATGGATATTTTTAAGGGCAGAGATCGATAGATTTATGATTAGTACGGTTACGTTACGGTTACAACTGGTTGTCGGTTTTCTTGCCAATTGTTCAATGAAAAACAACGAGAATTTTACTCTTGAGTCAATGATGCTTTAATCGTCACATGTCCAAACGTGCTGTAAAATTCTTTTCTTACATGTAGACCAGTCAAATATTGCCATGCCTAAGCACAATCCCGATTAGCAAATTGTACAGAAGTAGTTCATTGAGCCCGCATGTAACAAGTGCCGGGTTTTGGTGCTATTTTCAAAGTCCAGTCTGTGCTCTAGTGCTTATGAGTGGTGCCCGATCCAGGCAAGCCCCAGGCTGCAGTGGGCTGCAGTGGGGCCTCCCTTGGACATGATGTCCCTCTCCTCGCCCGTCCCGACCCTGCCCCGGTGGGGGGGGGGGGGGGGGCACCTTCCGCAGATGACCTTGAGGGCACAGTAGACCAGACCCTAGTTCCCTCTCCGATTTGACCAGCTTCGCTCCTCGTCATTCCTAGTTAACAAGAATGATCCTGGGAATGAGTGGGTTAAAATATCATGAGTGTTTGTCAGCACTGGGTTTGTACTTGTTGGAGTTTAGTGTAATGAGGGAGGACCTCATTGAAACATACAGATAGTGAAATGCTTTGAATATAGTGGATGTGGAGAGGATGTTTCCCCTAATGGGAGAGTCCAGGACTAGAGGTCATAGCCTCAGAATTAAAGGATGTTCTTTTAGGAAGAAGATGAGGAGGAATTTCTTTAGTCAGAGGGTGGTGAATCTGTGGAACTCATTGCGGAACTGTGGTGAATCTGTGGAATTTTGCCACAGAAGGCTGTGGAGGCCAAGTCGGTGGATATATTTAAGGCGGAGATAGATAGATTCTTGATTAGTACGGGTGTCAGAGGTTATGGGGAGAAGGCAGGAGAATGGGGTTAGACGGGAGAGATAGATCAGCCATGATTGAATGATGGAGTAGACTTGATGGGCTGAATGGCCTAATTCTGCTCCTATCACTTATGATAATTCGTGTCCATCACTGTCTCTAACCTCTGGTCTTCAGGTGCTGAGCAGAGACCGGATCGATGGACTCCCCAGCCTTCTGAGAGCAGGGTCTGGCTCAGCTGCTTCCCCAACAGGCCACGGCGTGCTGGTAGATCTTGCCGCACTGCATGCTGGAAGCAATCCATTACAAAGGGCTGCAGGGGGTTCAATTCTCCCGGCAATATTTTTTTCAATATGTTAAAAAATGCCCGCGAGTAAAAAAAGGTCGCCATGGAAAAAAATCAATACTTTTTTTAGTCGTAGTAAGTTGTAGTAGGTCGTAGTAGGTCGGCATGTTAGTCATAGGTAATCAAGGGTAGTCGAGGGTAGTCATAGATAGTCACCGTCATAGTCGAAGGGAGGTCGAAGGAGATCGAAGAAGGTCGTCTTCACTCTCCACTATTCAGTGTCCCATTTTCCCGAAGTTATTCGTAGTTAGTCGAAGGAGGTCTTCAACATAGTCGAAGGAGGTCTTCAACATGTCATTTTTTCCAGCTCTTCTAAACTCACCAATTAGGTCACGCAAGTGGGACAGCCCCTTTAGTCCCTACAACACTGAATATCTGAAGGAAATCATGTTATGAATAAGAAAATCCTAAATACAAGTATTGGGACAGAGGGAAATGTGGACGCTAGGAACTGGAGTAAAGAATAAATTGGTGGATGTAATCAATGGCTCAAGGAACAGCTTTGGAGGCAAAGGGATGTCATTTACAAAAGGGATGTATTCCTGGAAAATGGTTAATTTAGTAAAATGTTGTAAATTGAATGGTTGTGTGAAAATTATTATGGATATTTCAGCATAGTGTGTTCCTGTGGGCAGAGAGTGTCACGGTGTTCAGTGTAGCAAGAAATAGATACATAAAGGGATAGACACAAAATGCTGGAGTAACTCAGCGGGACAGGACAGGCAGCATCTTTGGAGAGATGGAATGGGTGACGTTTTGGGTCAAAACCCTATAATTCATAAAGTGATAAATATCCTATGAGGATACAGTGCCAAAAGTTTATAAATTAATAGTTTTGTATTTTGAAGAAATATCTGTAGTATTTAAAATATTATTGCGATCCATCAACTGTTTTTTTTAATATTTCCTGTTTGGACCAGTAGTAACACTCACACATCAGAGATTTCCAGAGCAGTAAGTGCATATTTCAATGTAGTGTTGAGAGTGTGGTGCATTGTGCTAGGTGGAAATTGAAATGCTCAGTTCTGTCCCCGTCAACTATCGCACGTGGTCATTGCAATGTTTGCAAAAGAGAAGCAGAGTGTTCTTAAGTTGCATTCCTGGGTGCTGGAGGAAAGTGTCAGGGACTTTTCAATGCAAACAACCTGTGTTCAGGGTCATCGGACTTGACATTGGTGCAAAGAACTGAAGAGGGACCTCCGCATGTTCTGTCAAAGTATTGCAGTGCATAAAACCAGCCAGCGAGCTTAGAACATAGACCATAGAATAGTAGAGCACAGGAATAGGCCCTTCGGCCCACAATGTATGTGCCAAACATGATGCCAAGATGAACTAATCTCATCTACCTGCACATGTTCCATATCAATGTCCCAACCAAAAAGCCTTTTATGTGCCACTATTGTATCTGCCTCCACCACCACCTCTGGCAGCGTATTCCAGGCACCCACCACATTCTGTGTAAAATACTTGTCCCACACCAAGGATTGACAACTTCCTCACTCCCAAATAAGGGACAAAAGGTCAAAATACGGGACAAATTCCCGACGGCAATTCATTGACTGACTGGGCAGTGGCTGGGTGAATGAAGAGTTGGCCCGGGTGCTGGACTGCACACAAAGCCCAGCCGGCTGGCCAGCTGAGGAGTTTTGGACTATGAACCGAGTTATGAGCCGATGATCAGCTGTGAGAAGGAGGGGTGGTGGTGTCGGTGGTAAGCGAAGGTCCGAAGGTCGGACAGCAGGCCGGGCTGCCGACCGACGGGGCCACGGGCGAGGCGCTGCTGCTGCTGCACTCCATGGGCTGCACTACGGGTGAGGCGGGGCCGAATGCGGCGCTCCGACCCGACAGTCCCCTCGACTCGAGTAGTGGCGGTCAAATACGGGGCAAGGGCGATCCCGTACGGAACAAACCAATGCAGCCCAATGTACGAGATGTCCCGGCTAATACAGGACAGTTGGCAACCCGACCCACACAACATCTTTTAACTTGCCCGCTCTCACCTTAGAGCTCAGCCATTGACCAACCAGCAGTCGTCCGTCCACGCCTATCTCACCTCCAACTACCCTTCACCCCATCAAGACCTGCGTGGCTTTACAGCCCAATATTTATCACTCAGGCAAAGCCACTAAAGTTGATCATTGGCTACGTATCACACCTTTGATTGCTGACATTATCTGTGCACAAATTGGCAATGTCTGTTGCCTGCACAAGCCTGATCACCTAATTTCCAAAAGATTTCCATTGGCTGCAGTGTCCTTTGGAACATTTGGAGGTCATGTCTTGTTACACCCTTTCACTAATTGCAGTGGGTACGTTAGCCTGCAGTTCCACTTGTTACAATAGACCGAGGAAAATATAGCAAAAAAGTAATCCCACAGTTATATTTCTTTAAATAATGAATAAAGTGATCTATACTTCGACTTTGAGGATGGCTAAACCACAGTCTCTTCTCCTGGAATACAATATATACCATCGACGAACCATTGACGGAGGCGGAGGTATTCCCAGATGAATTTCCTGAAATATTTATCAACTTTAATTAAAATATTCCGCAAGGCTTCATTTAAGGCATTTATGGCGTCTGTGGTCCGTTTTGTATAATTAGTACCTTGTGTTAGAAAGAGGTATAATTTATTTCTTCAACTACAATAGCTGAAAGTTCAGAAAGACCATGGCCTGGAGTTTAACAGCCAGCAGATTTCCTGTGGGAAAGCTAGACTTGCCGCTACCCTGAGATCAGGCTGATTTAAATGTCGTGCCTCATTTAAATCCCACAGGTTGCTCCGACGCACCTGATAAACCCAGGGAAAGCTCTTCTCACACACAAGAACCATCACAAAATTAATTGCTCAGCAGTCCTTGTGTCCTTTAGTTCTTAGAGTCACAGGGTCATACAGAGTGCAAAGCAAGCTCTCAGCCCAACTTGCCCAACATGAGACCCGAAATGTAACCTTTTCCTTCTCACTGGAGATACTGCCTGACCTGCTGAGTTACTCCAGCATTTTGTTTCAATCTTTGGTGTAAACCAGCATCTGCAGTTCCTTCCTACACATGCCCCATGCACACTAGTCCCACATGCCTGCATTTGACCCATATCCCTCTAAACCTGACATTTCCATGTACATTTCTAATTGTTTCTTAAGATAGACACAGAAAGCTGGAGTAACTCAACGGGACAGGCAGCATCTCTGGAGAAAAGGAATGGGTAACGTTTCGTGTCGAGACCCTTCTTTTCGCGTTAGTCAGCGTGGGCAAGTTTGAGGAAGGGTCTCGACCCGAAATGTCATCCATACCTTCTCTCCAGAGATGCTGCTTGTCCCGCTGAGTAACTCCAGCTTTTTGCGTCTATCTTCGGTTTAAACCAGCATCTGCAGTTCCTTCTTACACATAACTGTTTCTTAAACCTTGCTGTAGTCCCTGCCTCAACTACAGCTCGTTCCATGCACCCACCATCCGTTGTGTAAAAAAGTTACCCATCAGATTCCTAATTAAATCTTTACCCCTTTCCTTAAACCTGTGTCCTCTAGTCCTTGATTTCCCCACTCTCAGGAAGAGACTCTTCTTTACTGGTCATCCCCTTTTGTCGGATTTTAACCATATAACCATATAACAATTACAGCACGGAAACAGGCTTTCTCGGCTCTACCAGTCCGTGCCGACCATTTATTTTCCCCTAGTCCCATCTACCTGTACTCAGACCATACCCCTCCATTCCCTTCCCGTCCATATACCTATCCACTTTACTTTTAAATGTTAAAATCGATCCTGCCTCCACCAATTCTGCTGGAAGATTATTCCACACAGCCACCACTCTTTGAGTAAAGAAGTTCCCCCTCATGTTACCCCTAAACTTCTGTCCCTTAATTCTCATGTCATGCCCTCTTGTTTGAATCTTCCCTACCCTCAATGGGAAAAGCCTATCCACGTCAACTCTGTCTATCCCTTTCATCATTTTAAAGACCTCAATCAAGTCCCCCCTTAACCTTCTGCGCTCCAAAGAATAAAGACCTAACTTGTTCAACCTTTCTCTGTAACTTAGTTGCTGGAACCCAGGCAACATTTTAGTAAATCTCCTCTGTACTCTCTCTATTTTGTTGACATCCTTCCTATAATTAGGCGACCAAAATTGTACACCATACTCCAGAATTGGTTTCACCAATGCCTTGTACAATTTTAACATTACTTCCCTACTCCTATATTCAATGCTCTGATTTATAAAGGCCAGCACACCAAAAGCTTTCTTTACCACCCTATCTACATGCGATTCCACCTTCAGGGAACTATGCACAGTTATTCCTAGATCCCTCTGTTCCACAGCATTCCTCAATTCCCTACCATTTACCATGTACGTCCTATTTTGATTTATCCTGCCAAGATGTAGCACCTCACACTTATCCTATTTTGTCATCTTTTAAGGTTCATATCGGTTTCTCCCTCATTGCCTGGTGTAAGTGGGGTAAGAAAGGGACAAATTGTGAAAAGAAAGAGTGCCTTCCATCTTCCCGCCTGCTGCCACTGTATCGGGGACCGACAGAAGGTAGCAGAGACTCTCACTGGAAGCAAACTCATGACGGCCAGTGAAGGAGCAATGGCACAGGGCAGGATAACACAGGGCAGCACAGTGGTACAGTTGCTGCATTACAGTGTCAGGGACCCAGGCGTGAATATGGAGGAGGTGGACTGAACTTCGCTGCCTTCCCTCACTGTGGGAAACATTGACTCTGATGTGGTGGAATGTTTTTTATGTTTAATGTTAAATTCTTTAGTGTTGTGTGTATCCTATTGTGCACTGCATGGTAGCTCAAATTTCACTGCACCAATTGGTGTATGTGACAATAAATGTCCTTTGACATCAATGATTTGGATGAAGGGATTCAAAGTAACATCAGCAAATTTGCAGATGACGCAAAGCTGGGTGGTAGCGAGAACCATGAGGAGGATGCTATGAGAATGCATCCTGTGACATGGACAGGTTGGGGGAGTGGGCAGATGCATGGCAGATGAAGTTTAATGTGGATAAATGTGAGGTTATCCACTTTGGTAGCAAAAACAGGAAGGCAGATTACTATCTAAATGGCGCAAGTTGGGAAAAGGGGAAGTACAATGGGATCTGGGGGTCCTTGTACATCAGTCTATGAAAGTAAGCATGCAGGTACAGCAGGCAGTGAAGAAAGCGAATGGCATGTTGGCCTTTATAACAAGAGGAATCGAATATAGGAGCAAAGAGGTCCTTCTGCAGTTGTACAAAGCCCTAGTGAGACCACGCCTGGAGTACTGTGTACAGTTTTGGTCCCCTAATTTGAGGAGGGACATTCTTGTTATTGAGGGAATGCAGCGTAGGTTTACAAGGTTAATTTCCGGGATGGCGGGACTGTCATATGCTGAGAGAATGGAGCAGCTGGGCTTGTACACTCTGGAGTTTAGAAGGATGAGAGGATGAAGGATGAAGGATCATTGAAACATATAAGATTGTTAAGGGCTTGGACACATTAGAGGCAGGAAACATGTTCCCGATGTACATGCAGGAAACATGTTCCCGATGTTGGGGGAGTCCAGAACCAGGGGCCACAGTTTAAGAATAAGGGGTAAGTCATTTAGAACGGAGACGAGGAAACACTTTTTCTCACAGCGAGTGGTGAATCTGTGGAATTCTTTGCCTCAGAGGGTGGTGGAGGCGGGTTCTCGCAATGCTTTCAAGAGAGAGCCAGATAGGTCTCTTAAAAATCACGGAGTCAGGGGATATGGGGAGAAGGCA
Organism: Raja brachyura; assembly: GCA_963514005.1. The sequence goes on along the minus strand of OY740796.1, from coordinate 8,640,866 downwards.
TGAACGGGGTACTGATTGGGGATGATCAGCCATGATCACATTGAATAGCGGTGCTGGCGCGAGTGCCAAATGGCCTACTCCTGCACCTATTGTCTATTGTCTATTGTCTAATGACCTTTGTCCTTTGTCCAGGGATCTAGGTTCAATCCTGACTACGGCTGCTGTCCGTAAAGAGCTTGTACGTTCTCCCCGTGACCCACGTCTGCCGGTGCTCCGGTTTCCTCCCACATTCCAAAGACGTGTAGGTTTGTAGGTTAATTGGCTTCAGAAAACTCATGAATATGTCCCTAGTGTGTAGGATAGTGCTAGTATGCGGGTTGATTGCTGGTCGGCGCGGACCCGATGGGCCGAAGGGCCAGTTTCCACACTGTATGGCTGTATGTCCAGAGTCTGAAGAACTATGCTAAAATAAGTATTGGTGGATGCCGCCAGGAAGTGAATGATTTTGGGAACATCTTAGCTGTGGGTATGAACATAATTGCTGGTTCTGGCCGTCTGCAAACATTTGCCAAACGTTGCCTTATTTTCTGGCTTATCGTCTGCTGTTCCCAACCAACAGGCATTCCCATCCCCACCCCTCCCCTCCCTGTGGTTAGCTTGGTCTTAGCTTTAACCAGGAACCAGCACATATTTGGATGCCGCATCAATAACTTCAAGCAAACTCAGGAGTAACCACACGGATGCTGACCAGCGATCACCCAGCACACTAGCACTATCCCACACACTAGGGACAAATTTAAAAGTTTACTGAAGCCAATTAACCTACAAACCTGTACGTCTTTGAAGTGTGGGAGGAAGCCCACGCAGGTCACGGTGAGAATGTACAAACTCAGTGCAGAGAGCACCGGTAGTCAGGGTCGAACCTGGGTCTCTGGCCCTGTAAAGGGCCAGTCCCACCAGCTTGCGATTCCATGCGATGAGCACGACCAAACCGGCAGCGGGGCCGCGCGGAGGTCGAGTGATCCCTGTACAGGGCCATTCCCACCAGCATGCGCCTGCATGCGGCAAGCGCGACCAAACCGGCAGCGAGGGCCGCGTGGAGGTCGGGTGAGTGGCGCAACGCGACGCAAAGTGAGGTGAACTTGGAGCGAAGTCTTAAAGGTAAGTTCGCCAGGACAGAGAGGGACACACAGAGGCACACACAGAGAGGGCCACGGAGCCACACACATAGAGGGTCACGGAGGCACCTACAGAGAGGGTCACGGAGGCACGGTCGAGGCGGTGTGTAATGCGTCGAGGCGACTGCGAGCCGACAAGCCGTTGCCGCGCGGAATGTTTGAACACGGTCAGTTTTTCGGAGCCCCGCGCGATGTCGGGACGAACTCCGCACAATTCCGCAAGGCTCCGGCGATCGAAGTGGGACCGGCCCCGCGATGCCGGACGGCTCAAGTGACCACGTTAGGTCGCGTTCATCGCATGGAGTTGCATGCTGGTGGGACAGGCCCTTAAGGCAACAACTCTACCGCTGCACCACTGTGACATTGCACATCCACATAGACAGGATTTTGGCTTCTCTACAGTTTGGAGTAGCTTCCACTGAAGCCACCCCTCTCTGCTACGTACGTACAAATCCATCCATTCACATTAGATTGCTAGCAATTGTCTCTTGGAATGTGTAGGAGAGAACTGCAGATGCTGGTTTGCACCGAAGATAGACACAAAACGCTGGAGCTACTCAACAGGACAGGCAGCATCTCTGGAGAGAAGGAATGGGTGACGTTCGAAGGGTCTTGACCCAAGACTTCACCCATTCCTTCTCTCTAGAGATGCTGCCTGTCCCGATGAGTTACTCCAGCATTTTGTGTCTCTTGGAATGCTGGATGCAAGATTTAAAGATTGTAGAGGCAATGGTAGAGTTGCTGCCTTACAGCGAATGCAGCGCCAGAGACCCGGGTTCCATCCCGACTATGATTGCTGTCTGTACGTTCTTCCCGTGACCTGCGTGGGTTTTCTCCGAGGTCTTTGATTTCCTCCCATACTCCAAAGGCATACATGTATGTAGGTTAATTGGCTTGGTAAATGTAAAAATTGTCCCTAGTGTGTGTAGGATGGTGTTAAAGTGCGGAGATCGCTGGTCGGCGCGGACCCGGTGGGCTGAAGGGCCTGTTTCTGCGCAGTATCTCGAAACTAAACTAATGAGCCATGTAAATTAAATCAAAACACTGCCGTGCGCAACACCTGTGAGCAACGTTGGATGCTTTGTTTTAAACTGGCAGCTTTGTCTCCACTTTTTTTTCCCACTGCCTTACCCTCATCCACCCACCCAGTGACCCCTGACTGTCTAACGTAAGACAAGCAACCCACTTCCTTGACGAAGATGACCCCATGTCGGGAGACACAGGCCCTGTCATTGTGCTGAATTAATAGAGGGGAATCGGGTCAAACAAATACTCCAGTATTTGAAACTTGCACAACAATGAAAGGCATGGATAGAGTGGATGTGGAGAGGATGTTTACACTGGTGGGAGAGTCTAGGACCAGAGGTCATAGCCTCAGAATTAAAGGGCGCTCTTTTAGAAAGGAGGCGAGGAGGAACTTCTTTAGTCAGAGGGTAGTTAATCTGTGGAACTCATTGCCACAGAGGGCTGCGGAGGCCAAGTCAGTGGATATTTCTAACACAGAGATGGACAAATTCTTGATTAGAACGGGTGTCAAGGGTTATGGGGAGAAGGCAGGAAAATGGGATTCGGAGGCAGAGATCAGCCATGATTGAATGGTGGAGTAGACTCGATGGGCTGAGTGGCCTAATTCTACTCCTATAACTTGTGAATGACACAAATGCAGCCCAGCATACCATCAGATTGGGAAGCCCAGGACTTCAAGCATGACACTAGCTTTGTTTCAACGCTGAACTAATTTGCAGAAGGCTGAGTTGCGATGCTTCAGTTCTTGACAGATTCCCACTTAACCTAAATGGGTCATTATTTAACTGAGTGGGCAAACACATCATGTATTTCCTTCCTCTTGTCACTGATACAGGCAATATTAAGCAGTCATAGGGAACAAAGCAAAAAAAGAATCACTCTGGCCCTATTAACCTCGGTTCCCTGAACTCATTAATATTTTTCCTAGCTGACACCTGTATTATTTTGAGGCAGACTAGAGCATTCGGTTCTTTGGGACTTTTTGGTTCACTAGAGGTTCACGGAGCAAGGACACTGCCAGGACACTCACCAGTGTAACATTACCAGCGCGGATACAAATGGAACTGGGTTTGTGTAAATCTTCAATTACTGGACAGGCAGTCTAGAGGGGACCAGGGGGCAGCCTGTTGTCCATGGCAACCATAGAATGATGACATTGCCAGACCACAGGAGCACTTTAATCTACCTCTACATTGCCTGTGCTTCTGCATCTGTTGTGTGTTCCAGAGGAAGGCACCAAGCAACAGCATTATGTAACCTGCTTTAATCCAGGTGCTTTTTCTTACTGTATTGTGAAAGTCTTTGGTTGAAAGCAGAAAGCTTGCATGGACTTGCCTGCATTTCTTTTCAGCCTGATGTCAGTAATTTAAGACTCACAGCTGCCTTAAAGCAAAGGCTGAAAGTTTAATGGATCCTTTTAAGGAGACAAACTCCCCATCTCCCCGTAGAAAAATAACAGAATATTCATTTCTCGTTATAAACCATAGACTTTTTGATCGTTTTCGTTTCCTCTGTAGCTTGTGAAATTTACACATACTTTTACAATGAGGACTTTAAATATAAATAGAACATGTCTTATTCATGCTGTTATATTCATCTCCAATTCTAGCATTAGAACGCACTCCCTTTAGGGAAGATATGTAACCATGGAAACCATGATTTTATTGTGCGTACATACAGACTTTAGGGGTGTGATTTCAGGAGCCCAAGACCAGGTGCTTTACAAAGTAGCTAAGCGCATGTCCTCGATTATGAAGAAAATACTGTGTAGGTGGTGCTTTCAATGTTGATTTGATTGATAAATCTAACTTGACCCCAAGGAATTATAGCTCAAAGCCAATGCATCAAATACTAATAAAGCTCAAATAGTTTAAAGCTTTTTCCTGTAAATGTATGATAAGAAAGTGTATTGTAGTGCAGACAGGTTTAAGTGCACAATATGAGCGTTCTATTGTTAACAGATTTTTTTTCTCAAAATGCGAAAGGTTAAAAAAAGACGAACAGATGGAAATACACTCTATCGTGCTGCAATGTGGTCATGCAGAACTGTATATTAATTTAAGATAAAAGTTCATAACTGCTATTTTATGAGCTGCTAACAAATTGGTGGACGAATATGACTCTGAAATAGGCAATTTTTATAGAGTGAAATCCCAAATAAGATAACACCAGCAGGCCATGGGATTGAAGTGTAACTCTGTCTAAAGTTTGTACGTTCTTCCCGTGACCTGAGGGGGGGTTTTCTCCGAGATCTCCAGTTTCCTCCCACACTCCAAAGACATCCAGGTTTGTAGGTTCATTGGCTTGGTATCATTGTAAATTGTTCCTAGTGTGTGTAGGATAGTGTTAGTGCGTGGGGATCTCTGGTTGGCGGGGCCTCGGTGGGTTGAAGGGCCTATTTCGGCGCTGTATCACTAAACTAAACTAACGTTCAAATTCAAGTTGAAGTTCACATTTATTTGTCACATGGACCAATTAAGGTACAGTGAAATGGAGTTCCCATGCAGCCACACAATCAAAAACAGCACAATACTCAATAGAATTTGACATCAACATCCACCCGAGTGGAATCAACATTCTAGACAGTGGTGGAAGGCAATAACATTCAGTCAACCTTCCTTCTTTGTTCACCTGTGGTCAGGGCCATGAACCCTCCATAGTCACCGCTACGGACGTCCCAATGTACAAGCCCTCTTGTTATTTTGATGGAAACTCCGACATTGGGACGGATCGGAACACTTGGAGTTCCTGAATCGGCCACTTTCTAACCGGAGACCGCGGCTTCACGATGTTATAGGCCGCGGGCTGGTGGTCATGGCACTTCTTCAGGTGATCCCTGGCAAAGGGTCGTCCCACTCCGCGACGGAATGTCCACGCCTCACCTGCGGCTAGAAGCTTCGTAGACCACGGCTTCACGATGTTATAGGCCGCAGGACGGCGGTCGTAAGTCTGCCGCACCTGCTGCTGAAGCTCTGAGCCGGTCTCCGAGAAAGGCCACACCAAACCAGTTGTTGGGCCGCAAGGGGGGGCAGAGATGCGACAAAGAGAAAAGTTGCGTCTCTGTCGAGGTAAGTGACTGAAAGATGGTTTCCCCCGTATCCCCCCTCTCCCACAACCCCGCACACTAAAACATACATCTAGACATACTAAAAAACAAAAAAAGTCGAAAGGACGAACACGCGGCTGGCGAGGCTGCCGCTCACGGTGCCACCGATGATGCTTTCGTAGTTAACAAATGTTTAACCAACACGTAAGATCAAATGTTTGATAGTTCAGTTGTGAGCCCTGCAAAATATATGACTATTGACTAAACAGGAAATGGGAAAAATGTGTTTTACTCACGATGCTTTGCGTTATTCTTCAGTTTGTCATCATTGCCCATTTAAAAAATATTTTCTAAGGACTCTGAAGGAGGCCATTTGGCATCAATTTTAAGATGGCCCCCAGAAACGTCTCCATTCAGTCCTCTATTCTCCCTCTAATCCTGTCATCTCCCCCTGATTCTCTTGTGGCTCACTTATACAAGGAGAAGTTTACAGCAGCCAATGCAGCTACCATGTGTGATATGGGGAAAAATAACATTGTCACAGATAGAACAAGCAAACTCCACACAGAAAGCACCCATGGCCAGGATTAAATCTGGGTCACTGAAGCTGTGCAACAGTGGCACTACCCCCTGCTGTCACTGCGATGCCCATTATTGTATTAATTGTGCCACTCAGCGGGACAGGCAGCATCCCTGTGGGAAGGTGACCCTTCTTGAGGCTCGACCCGATACATCACCCATTCCTTATCTCCAGAGATGCTGCCTGTCCCACTAAATTACTCCAGCATTTTGTGTCTATCTTCGGTGTAAACCAGCATCTGTAGTTCCTTCCTACACATTGTGTGAAGTGTCATTATTTTGTATCCAGAATAGGTAACAAACCTGTTAAGATAAATTATAACCTGGTTCAATATTAAACTTCAATGGTTTTCTGTGTTACTGTAGAAAAAAGCTAATTTACACAATTTGGGGTAGGTAACATACTTAAAGAATTGAATATGGAAGTTAATGAATAACGTGCATCTTCTAATAGAAACATAGAAATTAGGTGCAGGAGTAGGCCATTCGGCCCTTCAAGCCTGCACCACCATTCAATATGATCATGGCTGATCACCCAACTCAGTATCCCGTACCTGCCTTCTCTCCATACCCTCTGATCCCCTTAGCCACAAGGGCCACATCTGACTCCCTCTTAAATATAGCCAATGAATTGGCCTCATCTACCCTCTGTGGCAGAGAGTTCCAGAGACCCACCATTCTCTGTGTGAAAAAAGTCCTTCTCATCTCAGTCCTAAAGGATTTCTCCCTTATCCTTAAGCTGTGACCCCTTGTCCTGGACCTCCCCAACATCGGGAACAATCTTCATGCATCTAGCCTGTCCAACCCCTTAAGAATTTTGTAAGTTTCTATAAGATCCCCTCTCAATCTCCTAAATTCTAGAGAGTATAAACCGAGTCTATCCGGTCTTTCTTCAGAAGACAGTCCTGACATCCCAGGAATCAATCTGGTGAACCTTCTCCGCATGAGTTCTCATGTTAGTATTTTCCACACAACAAATTATAAGATGGAATATTAAAACATCAGTTACCTTAATACTTTTTCTAATCACTCACATATTTGTTTGTTTGGTAAAGATACAGTGGGAGTGTGGGGAAGTAAATGACATGTTAAAGTGACCCATACATTGGTCGTGTTTAAGAAAGAACTGCAGATGCTGGAAAAATCAAAGGTAGACAAAAATGCTGGAGAAACTCAGCGGGTGAGGCAGCATCTATGGAGAGAAGGAATGGGCAACGTTTTGGGTCGAGACCCTTCTTCACATTGGTAACGTATGTAACTTGTAACAAGGTAACACCATAAGAAGCAGGGACAGGAGGAGGCTTAACAATACATGGCTGATCTTTTATCCAGAGGTGCTGCCTGTCCCGCGGAGTTACTCCAGCATTTTGTGTCTAACTTTTATCTCAATGTCATTTTCCTGCTGTAACCCCTATCTCTTACTCCCCTTAATACCGAGAAATCCACAGATCTCTGTTTTGAATGCAATCAATGACAATCTCTGCAGCCCTTCATTGTCGAGATTTAAAAAAAATCACCATTCATATCTCAGTCATTAATAATGAACCCCATATTCTGAAATTGTGACCCCTAATTCAAGACCACTCATTCAAGGAAAATATCCTTCCTGCACCCAACCAGTTGAGCTTTGTAAGAATCGTGTATGTTTTATTGAGGTATCACTCCATTCTTCGAAACTCTGGAAAATAGAGGCTTAGTTTACTCAATTTCTACTTGTGTAACAAACGTAATCTCTGGACAAAACACAAAGTGCTGGAGGAACACAGTGGGTCAGGCAGCATCTGTGGAGGGAATGGACAGATGACATTTTGGGACAGGATCTATCTTCCGACTGACTAGTGGGGTGAATCTTTACTGCTCTTCCTCTATAGTAAGTATTTTTTTTACGCAAGGGCATCAAAACTGAACAAAATCCTTCAGATATTGTCTTATACTTTGTTTCAAGCATCTAAAATATGGAAACAATAACGTGTACAGATTTTTTGGAAACTAAAGGAACATTAGACTGAGTGGGATCCGTGGGGGGGGGGGGGCGCTTTCTGGAGCACTAATATGGGTGCTGTGGGCCAAAGGGACTGGTTTACAGAGGGTAATATGGACATTGTGGGCCAAATGGATTCTTGGGCAGGCAGCTCAGTCACTCAGGCCTGGTGGGCTGGCAGCTCAGTCACTCAGGCCTGGTGGGCTGGCAGCTCAGAAACTGCCAGAATTTCTGCCCACAATGGATTCTTGGGCAGGCAGCTCTGTCACTCAGGCCTGGTGGGCTAGCAGCTCAGTTAGTCAGGCCTGGTGGGCTGGTAGCTCAGGCCTGGTGGGCTGGCAGCTCAGGCCTGGTGGGCTGGCAGCTCAGTCACTCAGGCCTGGTGGGCTGGCAGCTCAGAAACTGCCAGAATATCTGCCCAAAACAGGTGAGAGACTCTGTGAGAGAGAAGGGGAGAGGGTGGAGAATCAATTTTCGACATTTTTCATATTTTTCTGCAGATCACAGCAATGAGGGAAGAAAGTCTATCCTGGCCTGGATCTCACAGGGAGCAAATGAAGGGAGGGAGAAAAATACTGGGGTGAGATTTAATACTTGCAGAGGGAATACCTACTGGTGGGCCGAAGGAACTCCTCCTGGGCTAGTACAAACATTTTGAGTTAAATCTCAGTGAAAGGTACTGTTTCTGAACTTTTCCTGGCCTGGCATGGGTCTTTTGGGCCAAAATGCTCATCCTGGGGCATTTGCGGGCATTTTGGGCAAAAGGGACTGGTTTCTTGGCTAATAGGGGCCTTGTGGGACGAAAGTAGTGGTTTTAGGCAAGCCAAACAACTCATTTCATTTCCATTTCCATTTTGTATTTCCGTTTCTAGCACAGGGCAGGCAAACAACTCATTTCATTTCATTTCCATTTCCATTTTGCATTGCAGTCTCAAGAACAGGGCAGGCCAAACAACGCATGGCATTGTCATTTTCCATTTCCATTTTACATTGCAGTCTGAAGCACAGGGCAGCCGAACAACTAATGGCATTGTCATTTCCATTTCCATTTTGCATTACAGTCTCAAGCACAGGGCAGGCCAAACAACTCATGGCATTATCATTTCCATTTCCATTTTTCATTGCTGTCTCAAGCACAGGGCAGGCCAAACAACACATGGCATTTTCATTTCCATTTCCATTTTGCATTGCAGTCTCAAGCACAGGGCAGGCCAAACAACTCATGGCATTGTCATTTATATTTCCATTTCCATTTTTCATTGCGGTCTCAAGCACAGTGTAGGCCGAACAACACATGGCATTTTCATTTCCATTTCCATTTTGCATTGCAGTCTCAAGCACAGGGCAGGCCAAACAACACATGGCATTTTCATTTCCATTTCCATTTTTCATTGCAGTCTCAAGCACAGGGCAGGCCAAACAACACATGGCATTTTCATTTCCATTTCCATTTTGCATTGCAGTCTCAAGCACAGGGCAGGTCAAACAACTCATTGCATTGACATTAAGGGCTAACAAATCATTTGTTGCAAGTACATTGCAGACTCACAATTCAGTTGATTTACAATTTAGAATCACAGTTGTGGCCTCTCCCTCACAATCTTCCAAAGTGAATGGCTCACGTCTAGGCATCCAAGGTTTTATAGTCCTGCCCCCCCTCCCAGAAGAAACATAGAAAATAGGTAAAGGAGGAGGCCATTCAGCCCTTCGAGCCAGCACCGCCATTTATTGTGATCATGGCTGATCGTCCGCTATCAATAACCCGTGCCTGCCTTTTCCCCATATCCCTTGACTCCACTAGCCCCTAGAGCTCTATCCAACTCTCTTTTAAATCCATCCAGTGATTTGGCCTCCACTGCCCTCTGTGGCAGGAAATTCCATAAATTCACAACTCTCTGGGTAAAAACGTTTTTTCTCATGATGATTGACAGGCGAGATGGTCTAAAAATTTCTTTAAGCACTCATAACTTTTTTATTTTTCATCGATCTGAAAAATCCTCGTGGCTGCCTCACCGGAGGATGGCCAAAAAATCATAGCGATATAGGGTAGCATTTTTTCTAAAGACAATATACAGCACAGATAGGAAGTGGTCAAGATGAGACTTGTAGTGATATAGATATATAAAAGGAATAATTGACTTTTAGAGAGAATTCTAATGATTAGATAACCAGAGCTGGTGTAGAAAAATGATCACTGTCTACAGTAGAGCTGAGGCTGAGGCGGACATTTGCAATCCTGCTGATCAATAAACCAGTTTTATTTTGATTGTTCACTCAATGTCAAGCCTAACTAAATTTTAATTCAATAGCGAAAACGGAGAGGGGTAGAATAATTCAATTTCATTGTCATATTGAACATGTGGAGAATCTTAAAACATCCATGCAGGCTGAATTGGTTAGGGCCCCGTTAAGTTTCCATCAGACTTTCAATGAGGACAGGCAGTATGTGTCTGTTACTTCATCGGGGACAAACGTAGACTTGCAGGTTACACAAAAAGCTGGAGAAACTCAGCGGGTGCAGCAGCATCTAAGGAGTGAAGGAGATAGGCGACGTTTCGGGTCGAGACACTTCTTCAGACTGTGATGGATTGATCCGATGCATCAACGGCACTACATTTTATGCAGGTTATATCCGATAAATAAACTCTAGTGAAAGGAGTAGAATCTAACCTTAAATCTCTTACTCAGCCTTTCACTGCAATGTCCAAATTATGGGTATATTTTAAGATTGCAAATAACAGATGAGCTCAGTCAATCAATTTACTTTGATTCATCTGTCCAGATTAATATCAATCTTTTAGTGGCATGTTTGCATGTGTTGTGTACAAAGTACTTGCAGCTAACATGTTACACGTGCATTATATAGGAAGGGACATGCTTGATTCCTAAATAACAAGGATAAATGCACAAGTGCGGCATGGCGTCGCATTGGTAGAGTTGCTGCCTTAAAGCGCTCGCAGTGCTGGAGACCCGGGTTCAGCTCTAATCTTCTTCATCATTCTCACATCCTTTGATTTGCTTGGAGTTCAAAAACTCAGCTTTGAATATATATTAACAAAGAATCCACAGCCCTCTGGATAGAGAATTCCAAAGATGCCCAAACGTTAGTCTGAAGCATATTTTCCCCATCTACCAAAAAGGTTGCTCTCCTCTCCTCAGGCTTTGTACTGGGGGTGTGAGATTGCAACCTTCACGTGGTCCGCCCTGTTTCGATGAATGCAATCAACCTGGCGTGCACAATCAAATAAGATAAAGTAGAACAAGTTGTCCTACAACTTTAGGCTGTGCACGCCATACGCAAGAAGAAGGCTTTATATTCAAGTTCACAGTTCTCCACGTGTTGTAGACTCTCATCGTGTCAAGATTTCATAGATGGGTGCACATTTCAATGGGATCTGGCCTCATTCTTTGAAACAACGCAGTGAATGTTCCCATCTTCTTCCCCCATCACAAGACTACCTCCTTCCTCACGTATCATTCTAGTAAACCTATATGACTCCAAGGTGGACACAAAAAGCTGGAGTAACTCAGTGGGTCAGACAGCATCTCGGGAGAAAAGGAATAGGTAACGTTTTGGGTCGAGACTAAGAGTCGGGGGGGAAAGGGAAACGAGAGATGTAGATGGTGATATAGAGAGATATAGAACAAATGCATGAAAGATATGCACAAACGTAACGATGATAAAGGAAACAGGCCATTGTTCTCTGTGGCCTAGGTGAAAACAAGTTACAGACAATGAGACTCAACAAGTCTTCTGAAGCTAGTACAATGACTTTGGTGGGGGAGGGACAGAGAGAGTGGGGTTACCTGACTACAAGGTAGTTTTATTCTTTAGTGGGTACGGTCCCAAAACTAGGCGCAGTAGTGCAGGTCTCACCAATGCCCTCCCTGTACAATTGCAACAAGATTTCTAACTCATGGATATAACACGAGTTGGAAATAACTCACATCATTAGCCTTCCTTATCCTTTATGATGCTTGTGTACGTTAATGTTCCCACTGCATTACAGGACAGGTATTTACAAGGATTTTTACTAATTCAGTGATATTCTGATTTGTTTATCTGCATAACTTAAAATTTCCCCACGTGAAAATACATCTGCTACCTTCTATCATCTTTCTCTACTTCTTTGAAAACACTTTTGATTAGAAATTGGATTTTATCCACTTTGATGAACCAAAATGTATCCAAGTCCGGAAGTCATTCAACACAGAGGTCCATCATGTCCGTGCCAGCTATTATGTCGCTATCTCACCAAGTGCATTGCATATAATATTAACGGCCATTTAGAAGGTAAAAAGTGGGCAAAAGTACATAACATTACGTTATGCACGCCGAATCATCGGATAAAATGAAACACATGCATTTCCCTACAAGAGCTTCATGAAGAGGCCACTACTGTTGTGTTTTGGCTGCATTGACTGTTACGAGAAGGGTCAGAGTTGAAAGGAAATCTCACCTCCGCAGCCTTGGAACATCTACGTGGCAGACTTCAATCAAAACAAGAGCGTGGAGTTTAGTTTAGTTTAGTTTACTTTAGTAACACAACACGGAAACAGGCCCTTCGGCCCACTGGGACGATGTCGACCAGCAATCCCCGCACACTCACACTATCCCACACACACTAGAGACAATTTTTACATTTAACAAGTCAATGCCAGTGTTGATTTAGTTTAGTTTAGTTTAGTTTAGCGTGGAAACATGCCCTTTGGCCCACCGAGTTGGCGCCGACCAGCGATCCCTGCATACTAACACTATCCTCCGCTCATTAGGGACAATTGATACTGCCAATTAACCTAGAAACCTGTACATCTTTGGAGTGTGGAAGGAAACTGAAGATCTCGGAGAAAATGCGTGCAGTTAGAGGCTGTAGTTTGAAGATTCAGTGAAAGGCTGAGTAAGGGATTTAAGGTAAGATTTGACTCCTTTAACCAGAGTTTATTTATAGGATATAACCAGCATAAAATGTAGCGCCGTCTGATGCATTAGATCAATCCATCACCTGCGAGTGTATTTTTGACCCCAATGATGTTACAGCATAAGACATACTTCGTGCCCTGAAAATCTGATAGAGACAAAATGAGGGAGGGAGATAGGTGGAGAGTAGCTCAGTGTTCATAATTTCACAAGTTCGCAAGTTACAGGAGTAGAATTAGGCCATTCGGCCCATCAGGTCTACTCCGCCAATCAATCATGGCAGATTTCTGCCTCCTAATCCCATTTCCCTGCCTTCTCCCCATAACCCTTGACACCCGTTCTAATCAAGAAGGCCTCCATAGATTGTAAGTGTTTGTTCACTCAATGAACCAGTGTCGTAACAAGATTTTTTTCTATATTTTAAATCTTATGTCTTAAGTGAAAGAAGTAGAATTAGGCCATTCGGCCCATCAAGTGTACTCATTCAATCATGCCTGATCTAGCTCTCCCTCCTAACCCCATTCTCCTGCCTTCTCCCCATTACCTCGGACACCCGTACTAATCAGTGTTGAATGCAAAGTATCTGAGTACAGCCTGTACTGTGGTCTGCCTCAGCTGGACCTTGTCCCATGGGAGCTGCAGGCTTCAGTGATGCAGCATCTGTAAAAGCTGCATCACTGCTGCATCTAGCACAGTTCTGACTAATAGAGACTGAAGCAGGCAGGTAACCTGTGAAACAGTGCAGTGTGGACCCTTCACTTTTAGTTTTGTTTAGTCTATTTTGGAGATACAGCAAGGAAACAAGCCTTTTGGTCCACTGCATCCACACCGACCACCCATCACCCATTCACACCACTTCTTATCCACTTGGGGCAATTTTACAGAGGCCAATTAACCTACAAACTCCGCTTGTGTTTGGGATGTAGGAGGAAACCCACGCGGTCACAAGGAGAACGTGCAAACTCCACGCAGACCACACCCAAGGTCAGGATCGAACCTGGGTCTCTGGCACTCTGAATCAGCAGGTCTACCCGCTGCACAACTGTGCCGCCCAAACATGCCACATCTCATCGCCAATCCCAGCAATGTGTTCCGGGATTTCCAGTGGGTGAACAAAGATGATTGATTTTCCCCACAGTCTACAGTTCATGCCAGCATTGATTTGGTTTCTTTTAGTTTAGTTGAGATACGTAGCGTGGAAACATGCCCTTTGGCCCACCGAGTTGGCGCCGACCAGCGACCCCTGCATAATAACACTATCCTCCGCTCATTAGGGACAATTGATACCGCCAATTAACCTACAAAACTGTACCTCTTTGGAGTGTGGGAGGAAACCAGAGGACTCAGAGAAAACCCACGCAGGTCACGGGGAGAACGTACAAACTCCGGACAGAAACAGCACCCGTAGTCAGGATCGAACCCGGGTCTCTGGCGCTGTGACCGTCCTTCATGGAAGAGTGCAGTGCGTGACTGTGGCATAGGTGTGTGACTAGACCAACAAAAGTATCAGTTGCGGCAAGGTGCGATGTGCATGCAGTTATCTGGACCGATCTCCGACTGGGTGCGACTCCATCTACAGTTGGTCACTAGTGTGATCTGTCCCAAGTAAAAACATTCTATGGTTCACAAAAGGCTGGAGAAACTCAGCGGGTGCAGCAACATCTAAGGAGCGAAGGAGATAGGCGACGTTTCGGGTCGAGACCCTTCTTCAGACATTCTATGCATGACTTATACATGGAATATTCACACAAAGATCCAAATTACAGCTCTCCTCACTAGTCACTTTGCCATCTAGCTTGCATGGCCAGCAGACATGGATATTTTCAGCTGTTATTAGTCATTAGTCTTAAATATTAACTGTTTGTGCCGTATTTGACTTTAGACTTTAGAGATTCAGTGCGGAGACAGGCCGTTCGGCTTTTCTGAAACTTGAGCACCCGGAGAAAACCCACAGGGTGAACGCATGAACTCTGTACAAACAGCACCCATAGTCCAGATTGAACCCAGGTCTCTGGCACTGGAAGGCAGCAACTGTACCTACGGGCACGGAAATCGCTATCAAAACATGGGGGGGGGACACAATTTCTTGGTGTCCGCATGTGCGTATGTGCGCACATGCGAGGTTTCAGCCGTGGGCCCTGTGGACGGTAACATCGGGAGCTGACCTGGTTGGTGACCGACTCCAAACTCCAGCAACGGCAGCTTCGTCTGCCCCGAATCGTGGGGCTACAATCGGCCCGTTCACGGGGTCTTTCATCGGCCGGTGGGGACTTCAAATCGGGAGCCTCGATCGCTTCGATCGCCTCGATCACCTCAATCGACTCGATGCAGCGGTTTGATTTTAAACTGCGCCGGGCGATGAAATGCCCCGCGAACTGACCCATTCAGCCCTTAGAGAGCGTCTGATAAAGTCCGGATTACAAAACATGGGGGGGATTGTCCCCCACCTCTCAAAGCACGGGGGGGGGGGGGGGGGGGGGATGTGGCACCCGTTCCCCCCCCCCCCCCAGGATTTCCGCCCATGTTGCCTCTGGGCCTCCGTTGCGCCCCTAATCTGCTGAGTATTTCCACCATTTTAGCAACCCCAAAAATGGTCCTTAATCCTCCTTTCTTTTGTCTTTCCTTTAACTAATCTTTTACCTAATGAATTATTACCCTATGGGCCTTTATTTTGGGTAATAACCATTCGTGAATGCATTTTGCGAATCCCAAATCTATTAAATTCACTAGTTTTCCCCTTACCTTTGTAACTTGTTACATCCTTGATGAAATCCATTAGATTTGTGAAACTCAATTTCCTTTTCACAAAATCATGTTGACTCTCCCTAATCATATTATGATTTTCTAAGTGCTCTGTTAATAATGGATTTCAGCACTTTCTTGACAACTGACGTGAGATTAATTCGCTTGTAGTTCACTATTTTCTCTCCCTCAGCTTCCTTGAACGACCATGTTAAATGTTCCACCCTTAGGAAGATCCCAGGATCAGATAATTTAAGGGCCTGTCCCACCAGCATGCAACTCGATGCGATTAGCGCGACCTAACGTGGTCGCTTGAGCCGTCCGGCGTCGCGGGGCCGGTCCCACTTCGATCGCGGGAGCCATGCGGAATTGTGCGGAGTTCGTCCCGAGTTCGTCCCGATGCCGCGCGGGGCTCCGAAAAACCGACAATGTCCAAAAATCCCGCGCGGCAACGGTTTGTCGGCTCGCAGTCGCCGCGACATTTACATACCGCCCGGACATCGTGCCTCCGTGAAACTATTCGTAAGTGCCTCCGTGACCCTCTATGTGTGTGGCTCCGTGGCCCTGTATGTGTGTGTGTCTCGGTGCCCCTCTCTGTGTGCCCCTCTAAGTCCTGGCGAACTTACCTTGGACTTGCTTCAAGTTCGCCTCGCTTTGCGCCGCGTTGCGCCACTCACCCAACCTCCGCGCGGCCCCTACTGCCGGTTTAGTTGCGCTTGCCGCATGCAGGCGCATGCTGGTGGGACCGGACCTGTACAGGGGATCACCCGACCTCTGCGCGGCCCCCGCTGCCGGTTTGATCGCGTTCATCGCATATAGTTGCGTGCTGGTGGGACAGGCCCTTTATGGACTATTAGCTCTGAGGACATTTCACACAGCATCATGGGGCTTCTGCTTTTGGTTGCAAACGATTTGTTAGTTTCAGCCCCATTAATTTCTCCAGAGGTTTTTAAAATAAATAAAATTAATAGGGTCATAGGATGAATATTAGTTTAGTTTAGAGTTCAAATGATGAACAGACCAAATGACCCTTTGAATCTGCACTGGCTTTCATGATACTTTTTCTACTCCAAGATTAAAACCACATTGGGACAAGAAAGTAACTATTTGGATGGAACTGGATACTTTATTGTCACATGAGACAAGGCACAGTGAAATTCATTGCTTGCGTACCCAAGGTATACAAAAGCAGCCACCCGCAGCTCTGACAAAGTTACAAAGCAAGCTGCCTCCTCCATTGTTCTTCCTCCTCCCTCCCTCCCTCATGGAGGTTCCCCCACGCTGGCTCCTCCATTGTTCTTCCGCCTCCCCCACAGTGGTCCCCCCACGCACTCATCTGTGGGTCGACCAGCGAGGCTTTCACCACCGCCGCCGAGGCTCCATCGCCATGAGGCAATTTCCCTGAAGGCAGGGCCAGGAGAGGCAGACCAATAATTCAGTCCGAACCCTCTGCCTTCTGCCACCTCTACTTAACCCAGGCAGCCGAAGTCCAGTTCCTCATTCTGTGCCACTAATGATGGCTCAGCTCCTCTCTCTAAACCTGCCACATCCTTTCTGCCTGCATCAGTTTAGTTAGATTGAGGGTGACTTGGCGAGTGCCAGGCCCACTCAGTGCTTGGCCTTCAACGTTCAGGTACCCCTTATCACATGCACATGAATGAATGCTCCCAATTCTTCCCTGAAAGTAAAAGAGACTGGTGTTTCTACTCTGTCCATAACCTCTGAATGGCAAATGATTTCATATATGTGTGTGTGTCATATATGTTTCATATGTGTGTGTGTGTGTGTGTGTGTATATAATATATATCAATATAATAATTTATATTTATACTTTTAATCCATAAAGGTATATTTTTGAAACAAGAAAATGAGGTTCAGTCACGGTTGTAACAGAAGAAATTGTGAGTAAGTTGGTGCATGCCAAGTTCCCACGAGCAATGTCGTGACCAGATCAGTGTCAGTGATACTGACTGAGCGATGGGTGTTGGTCATGCATTCACCTGCATAGACTCAAAATACTGTCACTCCTTGCAGCTCTTTACAGCCCTACAGCATTGGGGTGAGAGAGCAGATCCGGGTCAACCTGCGGTGGTAGACTGGAATGGTCGTGGCCGTGTAAGGAACCAACGACATAGTGTTGGGCCTGGCCGAGCCATACACCATCCATATCCCCATATTCACCCGGTGCCCCCAGCACAGTGGGCCTTCAGCTGAGAAGATAACAAATGCATATCTCCTTAGGCCAGTGGTTCTTAACCTTTTTGACACCAGTAACCGCACATGCAAACAAAATACTACATGTGGTATGTACCTTTGTTAGGTTCCTAAACATGGGCTCAACAAATTGATATGTTATTTGTGTCCCCTTCATGACCCCCGGCAAAGCCCCAAACGACCCCACAGGGGGTCACGCCCCCAGGTTAAGAACCACTGCGAAGGCTTATGCAAAGATCAGGTTTGATATTTTCAAAGATTCGATAGGATGGCACCGGAGC
Organism: Raja brachyura; assembly: GCA_963514005.1. Next base: position 8,622,961 of record OY740796.1, on the reverse strand, counting down.
ACGGACACTCTTTGCGTGTTGCCCCAGAATAGAAGTCACTCTTTTACAACACAATTGTTTCAGTCTTTAACTTGTGTATGATTGCACTTGTGATATGATTTTGCTGGATAGCATGCAAAAGGAAGCTTTTCACTGTACCTCGGTACACATCACAATAATAAACTAGACTAAATCAAACTACATCCACCTGAAAGAGAGCTACGGGGATCTCAGTTGAACATTGCATCTGAAATAGTTTGACGGTGGAGTACTCATTCGCTCAGTACTGCCCTGTAGTGGCTTGCTGTCCCCATGTTCAGTGTGTCCCTTAGATGTCTGAGAATTGCCCTGATTCCATATGTTTTATGACAATCAAAATTGCAAATGGTGTTAAATAGTTTAGTTTAGTTTAGCATAGTTTAGAAATACAGCCTTTAGAAATACAGGAAACAGGCCCTTATCCGGCCTAGTCCACACTGACCTGAAATCCCCGCACACTAACACTGCCCCACACACTCCAGGGACATTTTACATTGATACCAAGCCAATTAACCTACAAACTCTGTACAGGCATCACCCATAGTCAGTACCGATCCCAGGTCTATGGTGCTGCAAGGTGACAACGCTACCGCTGCGCCGTTCTGCCGCCTTTCTTGAGTTTAGTTTGGTTTATTCACCTTTACTCTTCCATTAAAATTAAGCAAACAAATAGGGCTCAACGTGGCACTTTTAAATGTCACTACAATAGCTAATCCTTTCTCACTTTTGATCCTAAAAGTCCGTTAAGGCGGCCACACTACCCTATGGCTCTGAGGCCGATTATATGCATTATTTTACAAGGCTATAATCTGTTGGGAAAATTCAGCAGTCAAGAAAGTTTACCAGAGGGAATATTTTCTGATTCAAAATATAGAAAAGGTCATGATTCATTTGACATCTTACACCGTAAATGAGACGATGCAGCCTTTCAAATCTACGCCAGCTCTCAAAGTGTCAATAGACAATAGACAATAGGTGCAGGAGTAGGCCATTCAGCCCTTCGTGCCAGCACCGCCATTCAATGTGATCATGGCTGATCATCCCCAATCAGTACCCTGTTCCTGCCTTGTCCCCATATCCCCGAACTCCGCTATCTTTAAGAGCCTTATCTAGCTCTCTCTTGAAAGTATCCAGAGAACGGCCTCCACCACTCTCTGAGGCAGAGAATTCTACAGACTCACAAATCTCTGTGTGAAAAAGTGTTTCCTCATCTCCGTTCTAAATGGCTTACCCCTTATTCTTAAACTGTGGCCCCTGGTTCTGGACTCCCCCAACATCGGGAACATGTTTCCTGCCTCAAGTGTGTTCAAACCCTTAACAATCTTACATGTTTCAATAAGATTCCCTTTCATCCTTCTAAACTCCAGATTGTGCAAGCCCAGCCGCTCCATTCTCTCAGCATATGACAGTCCCGCCATCCCGGGCATTAACCTTGTGAACCTACAATAGCAAGAATGTCCTTCCACAAATTAGGGGACCAAAACTGCATACAATACTCCAAGTGTGGTCTCACTAGGACTCTACAACTGCAGAAGGACCTCTTTGCTCCAATACTCAACTCCTCTTGTTATAAAGGCCAACATGCCATTCACTTTCTTCACTGCCTGCTGTACCTGCATGCTTACTTTCATTGACTGATGAACAAGGACCCCCAGATCCCGTTGTACTTCCCCTTTTCCAACTTGACGCCATTTAGATAGTAATCTGCCTTCCTGTTTTTGATACCAAAGTGGATAACCTCACATTTATCCGCATTAAACTGCATCTGCCACGCATCTGCCCACTCCCCCAACCTGTCCAAGTCACCCTGCATTCTCATAGCATCCTCCTCACAGTTCACACTGCCACCCAGCACTGTCCCCTTCAATCCCATCCCTCTACTTCTTTCCCTGAAACTTATTCTCTCAGATGGCGATCAACCCTCGCCGATTATCCAACTTGGGTTAATTTACGGAAACAGATTCAGCTCCTGCCCTTGATCATCCCGCTGCCATGGAGCGCCAGACCAACGTGCATTCTGGGTACAGTGAGGGTATGAAATCCAGCAAAAATGTTGCATTGCTTAGCAGTAATTTGTCACAATCTGCTCCAAATCACACAGATTAAACACATACAGAACTTTAAATAACTCCACTGGTTACATGAGCCAAACCCAGAAGACATAAAAGCAAGCAGAGCACTGATTTTTCCGTCAGTTATGTAGTTTGTGTGCCAGTAATAGGTTGCTGCCCCTTTGCAAATGAGGTACTGACATGTTGTGTGAAATTCTTTGACTATTTTTGGCTCCTAAAGTGTTCAGAAGCGAGTTACATCCATGTGGTGAGTGCTTGAATAAAGGATCGAGGGCAATAACACTTTTCAACTATATATCATCATCATTAATAAAAAACTATTTTTTTTGAAGGAATTTTATCTCAATTCACCTGCCTGGCAATGCCAGTGTTTGGAGACGACAATGGAGAGATGGGCAGAGGAGCAATGTTCCACCAGTGCCGGCTTGTGAAACCACTGGCCCAGGAACATGGGCAGAAATGCCCAACAAAGGCTGCTTCTACCCACTGTCATCAGCCGCAGGGAGATACAAAAGGCCCACATACACACAAGCACACGCACACATACACGCACACACACACACACACACGCACACACGCACGCACGCACGCATGCACGCGCGCACACACGCACACACACACGCACGCACACATACACGCACACACGCACGCACAAACGTGCATACACATGCACACGTGCATACACACACACGTACACACGCACACACACATGCACATGTGCACACACATACACATGCGCACACACACACGCACACATACCCACGCACGCACAGGCACACGCATGCACACGCATGCACACAAACGCACACACACACACACACACACGCACATGCAGGCACACACATACACACGCACACACATACACACACACACACGCACACACATACACACACACACACGCACACACACACACACGCACACGCAGGCACACACACACACACGCCCCATCCGCAGAGTCTCTCTCATACATAGCTGCAATCTGATACTCATACACCCAGACTCACAGACAGTATTTTGCATGCACTGCAACATTCTCAACGCACAACCACAAATGCACACAATCACAAACAGGTAAATATAAACAGAACAGGTGCTGAAGGTCCTGACGTGTATGAAGGTAGACTAATCTCCAGGGCTGGATCAGATATATCCGAGGACACTGTGGGAAAGTAGAGAGGAAATTGCAGGAGCCCTGGCTGAAATGATTAACTCGTCATTAAATACAGGAGAGGTGCCAGAAGACTGGAGGGTGGCAAATGTTTTACCTCTGTTCAAGAAGGGCTGTAGGGATAAGGTTGGCAACTATAGGCCGGTGAGCTTAATATCAGCAGAGAATATTCTGAGGGATAGGATGTGCAGGCATTTGGATAGACTTTTTTATACGAAGAGTGGTGGGTGTATGGAATGAGCTGCCAGAGGAAGTAGTTGAGGCAGGGACTATTGCAACGTTTAAGAAACAGTTGGACAGGTCATAGATGGGACAGGCTTGTAGGGAAATAGGACAAAAACAGGCAGGTGGGACGAGTGTAGATGAGACATGATGGTCGGTATGGGCAAATTGGGCCAAAGAGCCTGTTTCCATGCTGTGTGACTCTTTTACTCCAGAATCACACACATACTGAGAATCACATACATTCCAAAGTTGTCCCTCAGCTTTTCTATGAAGCCTTTCCCTTCTCACTTTAAACCAATGCCCTGTATTTCTTGATTTCCTCACTCTGGGATTAAGACTGTGCATTCACCCCATGCATTCCCCTCATGATTTTATACACATCTATAGGTATCCTATGCTCCAAGGAATAAAGCCCTAGCCTGCCCATTTTCTCTTTATAACTCAATCCCGCAAGTCCTGGTAGCATCCTCATAACCCTTCCCTGCAGTCTTTCCAGCTTAATGGCATCTAGCCTCCAGCAGGATGAACAAAACTGAACGCAAAGCGACCCCACCAATATCTTGTACAACTGCCGCATGACATCCCAACCTCAGTACTCAATGCCGTTACTGATGAAGGCTCGAGTGCCAAGAGTCTTCTTCACCACCCAGTCTACCTGTGACGTTCTCATTAGATTGTTTTTTTACAGAGGATAGTGGGAACTGATTGAGAAAGCTTTTTTTTTTAAATATAATTTCAAAGTAGACTTTATTCAGGTAATAAATATATACTATACGTGAACCGTGCAAAAAATTCATCCGACATTTTCGGAGGCTATACAAATTGTTCAACGCAGTCTATATACATTGCTCAAATTTCACGAATCTGGCCCCCACCCGTGCCACTCATGTGGCCCCCTGGTGTGGGATCCCTTCTCTTGTTTTGAGGGGCGTCTCCACCACACGTGCCCCCCATGTCCAGCAGCGGAAGGCTGAGTTGGCTGAAGACAGCTATTACTTGCGGCTTGAGAATTAAAAGATCTTCGTGTTTTATTTCACCATGTCTCACAAAGTCACTAATACTCCACAGAGAACATTTTGCATGACTTCACATTAAGGCCTGATGAGATGTTTAGGCTGCTTGACTATTAATCATCGCTCACTGCACACGCTGAGTGTTCCGAAGTTACTGTCTTAGATGATAAATTTGCATGTTAAACATCAAAAGCAACAGGTAATAGTCAGAGCTCCATGGTCACAGGATGCATCGCAGCACGGTTTGGGAACAGCTCCATCCAAGAGCGCAAGAAATTGCAGCCAATTGTGGACACAGCCCAGACCATCGCACAACCCAACCTTCCTTCCATTCATTCCCATCTATGCTCCACGCTGCCTCGGCAAGGCCACCAGCATAATCCAGGACAAGTCGCATCCTGGCCATTCCCTCTTCTCCCCTCTCCTATCAGGCAAAAAGTATAGAAGTGTGAAAACGCACACCTCCAAATTTGGGACCACAGTTTCTTCCCAGCTAACTGCATCATCCTACCACAACGAGAGAGCAGTCCTGAACTACTATCTACCTCTTTGATGTCCCTCGGACTATCCTTGACCGGGCTTTTCTGGCTTTACCTTGCACTATGGTGAGAAGGCAGGAACAGGGTACTGAATGTGGATGATCAGCCATAATCACAGTGAATAGCGGTGCTGTCTCGAAGGGCCGAATGGCCTACTCCTGCACCTATTCTCTATTGTCTATAAACGTTATTCCCTTTTCATGTATCTATACACTGCAAATGGATTGATTGTAATCATGTATTGCCTTCCTGCTGACTGGTTAGCACGCAGCAAAAAGCTTTTCACTGTACCTCGGTACACGTGACAATAAACTGAACTGAACATAGCCAATGTATCACAGCAAACCCAGCAGTATGTGAAACTATTTGAAATCAAAGACACAACTCCAAATGTTTCAGACACGATCAGGGTGGTCATGAGTGTACGATATCTATATAAACCTTCTCTTCTGTCACCTTTTCTCCTCCCGTTGCTTTTGGCTTGCACCATCGTCATTCGTGGCGTTTCATCTTTCCCGCCTTCCACCTTCAAACAACCTTTCTCCTGTATAGGAGGAAACTGCAGATGCTTGCTTACACCAAACACAGACACAAAATGCTGGAGTCACTGTTCAGTTTAGTTTATTGTCACGTGTACCGAGGTACAGTGAAAAGTTTTCGTTGCGTGCTAACCAGTCAGCGGAAAGACAATACATGATTACGATCGAGCCATTTACAGTTTGTAGATAGATACATGTTACGGGTCTAATGTTTAGTGCCAGCAAAGTCTGATTCATCATCGTCTGAGGATCACCAAAGAGGTAGATAATAGTTTAGCACTGCTCTCTGGTTGTGGTAGGATGGTTCAGTTGCCTGTTAGCAACTGGGAAGAAACTGTCCCTGAATCTGGAGGTGTGGATTTTCACACTTCCAGGAGGGGAGGGAGTGTCCAGGACGTGACTCGTACTTGATTATGCTGCTGGCCAGGCAGCGGATCAGGCGGCATCTCTGGAAAAATGTTGTAGGTGACATTTCAGGTCAAGATCCTTCTTCAGACTGACCCTGCCTTTTGCTGGCTTAAAACCTGTTAACGGTAGGAGTTGAGTATAGGAGCAAAGAGGTCCTTCTGCAGTTGTACAGGGCCCTGGCGAGACCACACCTGGAGTATTGTGTGCAGTTTTGGAGAAGGACATTCTTGCTATTTAGGGAGTGCAGCATAGGTTCACAATGGATAGACTGTGATATGATGAATGAATGGAGCGACTGGGCTTGTATTCACTGGAATTTAGAAGGATGAAAGGAGATCTTTAGAAACATATACAACTATTAAGGGATTGGACATGCTACATGCAGGAAACATGTTCCTGATATTGGGGGAGTCCAGACACAGGGGTAGACCACAGTTTAAGAATAAGGGGTAGGCCATTTAGAACTGAGATGAGGAAAAGCCTTTTCACACAGAGAGTTGTGAATTTGTGGAATTCTCTGCCTCAGAAGGCAGCGGAGGCCGATTCACTGGATGCATTCATGAGAGAGTTATATTGGGCTCTTTGGGCTAGCGGAATCAAGGGATATGGGGAGAAGGCAGGAACGGGGTACTGATTGTGGATGATCAGCCATGATCATGGTGAATGGCGGTGCTGGCTTGAAGGGCTGAATGGCCTACTCCTGCACCTATTGTCTATGTATCTATGTATCTTTGTAAATCTCAAGCTTTCTATCCAGTTCTGAAGAAAGACCACCAACCTGGAACTGTGATGCTACAAATATTACCCAATGCTGTTGAGAACCTCCTGCAAGCTTTGCTGATAGTTCAGATTTCCACCATTTGTGGTATTATGCTTTGGTAGAATAAGCTATGTCTTCCACTAAATCTGAATGATTATCTTAAGTTGTCAATGTAATGCTGTGATTGGGTCTACAAGGGAGGTTCATGTATCCAAGGAGTCAACTTACACCATCAAAAAATCGTTTTTTAAAGATTTGATTAGAAACTTCTTGAAAGAGGATTACTGCCTTATAAATGCATGCCAAGTGTTCTTGGTCTTAAGAAGATCATACAGGTTGAGTTGTCTTGCAACCCGGGTGACAACAGTAGAGTATTATTGCCAACCTTCTCCGTGGATTGTCAGCTTGTCGTGCTGGCGAAGCTTGTGTGGTCCTGGGATCCTGAGAGCGATGCCGACTGGAGCTGTGATCCTGGTAGGGCCACCCATAGCGGTAAGGTCGAGGGGGAGGTCCCTGACAAAGAGCAATGCAACCAAGACCTCAACGGTGGAACAGGCGGAGGACGGTGGCTGACTTTAGTGGAGCGTCACAACGGCTGGGTAGGCTGCAGCAGAAAAGGGTCTCCGGTCGTCTTGGACTCCATGCCACTGGATTCTGACCCAGATCTGTCAAGGACCGTGGGGTGGCTGTCTGTGCACCAGTCTCCCCACGTTAAACAAAGTCACGCACAGGCGTCCTCCATGAGAGGGCAGTCATACTAATTTCGAGTGACCACCGATGGTGATTATTGCCAACAGGCAGAATACACACAAACATGATGGGTTGCTGTTTGAACCCAGTTCCTCTTTTCCTTTTCTGATTAACAACTTCCCCGGCAGAGACTGATGAAATGCAAGTTGCTTAATCCTATTTTGTAATAACTACATGGGTTTGAAAGGTATTTATTATAACTGCTAATCTAAAGCTAGCAGACATATGTTTTTAGACAATCTGTATTTGAAGATGATGTGCAATTAACATGTTTCGCATTCCTAGCCACCCCGATCTCTGGGTCTGCAATCTTGCGGTGGAGTGAGCCATCCTAGTCACGGGCAATAATAGAAGCAAGTCTCTGCTTGGAGATAAAAGTCGATCTTTAAAAACAACCGGGGTAGGGCGGTGGAATCTATTACGAGAGTTGACGGAAAGGGTGAAACCTTGGAAATAGAAGGGAGAAATTGCTGAATCCTTACAGCAGATTTGTCAGGAACCTGGGATGAGAAAGAAGAGATAGACACAAAATGCTGGAGTAACTCAGCGGGACAGGCAGCATCTCTGGATAGAAGGAATAGGCGACGTTTCCGGTCGAGAGCCTTCTTCAGACTTCTTCAGTTCTCCTGCCCCACTGAGTTACTCCAGCATTTTGCATCTATCCAAACCAGCATCTGCAGTTCCTTCCTACACAAGAGAGAGGAAGGATTCTACCTTCAGGCTGTTTTTCGGAAGCCAGTGGGTAATGTTTCTGCGGCCTTTGGTAAGACAATGCGTGCAGTCAATGCACAATCGAGACAAACGCAGCCCAGATATGGTGCCAGGATGCTGGAGGCATTTTGCTAAATAGCAGCATATCCATGTCTTTTAGCCATCTGCCCACGACATTGGAGGTTCCATGATAAATCTTGCAGAATGTTCATTCATATATAAATGCTTAATATTTTAGTTTTTTGTTTTAGCGATACAGTGCAGAAACAGGCCCTGCGGCCCACTGAGTCCATGCTGACCAGCAAACCCCACACACTTACACATACTTGCACAATCTACGCACACACAAAGTCATTCTGACCGCATACACATCAACAGAGACATATGACCTTAACCACATCCTATTCCTCAGCTCTCCACCCTGATCCATTTACTGATTCAGCCCCATCACCTCAGTCTCCCTACACTTGTCCCCTGTTCCCTAACTGATCTCACAATGTCGCCCACCCCCCCCCCCACATTGAGTTCCTTGCCCCTTCCTCTCCCCTGCTTGCCTCTTAACTTCTTAGAAACATAGAAACATAGAAAAATAGGTACAGGAGTAGGCCATTCGGCCCTTCGAGCCTGCACCGCCATTCAATGTGATCATGGCTGATCATCCAACTCAGTATCCCGTACCTGCCTTCTCTCCATACCCCCTGATCCCTTTAGCCACAAGTGCCACATCTAACGCCCTCTTAAATATAGCCAATGAACTGGCCTCAACTACCTTCTGTGGCAGAGAATTCCAGAGACTCACCACTCTCTGTGTAAAGAATGTTTTCCTCATCTCAGTCCTAAAGGAATTCCCCCTTATCCTTAGACTGTGGCCCCTTGTTCTGGACTCCCCCAACATCGGGAACAATCTTCCAGCATCTAGCTTGTCCAACCCCTTAAGAATTTTGTAAGTTTCTATAAGATCCCCCCTCAATCTTCTAAATTCCAGCGAGTACAAGCTGATTCTATCCAATCTTTCCTCATATGAAAGTCCTGACATCTCAGGAATCAGTCTGGTTCTTCTCTCATGCCCACACCACCATGCCTTCCCTCAGTCTTTCACCATCAGATATTCATTCCCACCCAAGTATGTGTCCACCCCAGGAACCTGCCACGTGTCCTCCTATGTCCTCTCCTCAACTGCTCCTCCTGCCCCCAATCCACCATTCCAGGTCCCAATGGCTGTGGCACCAAACCCTACAGCTCAGCCCAGATCCCTTAGATCTCTCCCAGAAAATGTTGGAAAATTCCTCTGCCATTTGCCCTTCGCTGCTTGATGTCACTGCATCGTGGTTTCTGCATCAGTGTTTGGCGGCCACGTTGGCCCCAGCATACATAGTATTGGTCAAAGGAGGTGGATGGACTCTGCAGGGATGGGAATGTCTCACTCAGCTCCTGATCCCACTGAATGCCTCATCTCATCCCATCACATGGCATCAAGGCTTTATTTTGACTTTAGACGTTAGAAATACAGTGTGGCAACATGCCCTTTGGCCCACCGAGTCTGCGCCCACCAGCGATCACCCCGCGCACTAGCACTATCCTACAAACGAGAGACAAACTACAATTTTACCAAAGCTATTTAACCTACAAACCTGCACGTCTTTGGAGTGTGGGAGGAAACCGGAGCACCCGGAGACGGTCACGGGGAGAACGTCAAACTCCATACAGTGCATTTGTGTGCAGCCTTGGGAATGCAAGCTTGCTGGTAGCTGGTCAGATGTTGGTCGGAGTTGGTAGGTGGGTCAATATGAGATGCAATATCAAGCATGCCCATTCCATTCAATACCTCTGCTATTGAACCTTCTCCTCCAACCTCATCTACTGTATCTGCTGTTCCAGGTGTGGACTCCAATATATCAGCGAGACCAAGCACAGGCTCGCAATCATTTCGCCGAACACCTCTGCTCAGTCCACCTAAACCTACCTGATTTCCCTGTTGCTTAATGCCCCTGACCCACTAATGCCCTGTCCCACTAAATCCCCTGTCCCACTTAGGAAACTTGAACGGAAACCTCTGGAGACTTTTCGCCCCTCCCAAGGATTCCATGCGGTTCCCAGAGGTTTTTGTCCTCCGGCAACCACCTTCAACTAGCATCGCAACGGACTTTGACTAGAAAATTACCGATCTTTAAAACGGAAACCACTTTCGACCATTAGGGAGACTGACAAAAACCTCCGGGAACCTCCGGGAACCGCACGGAAACCTTGGGTGGGGCGCAAAGTCTCCAGAGGTTTCCGTTCAGGTTTCCTAAGTGGGACAGGGGCATTAGGAAACCTGAACGGAAACCTCTGGAGACTTTGCGCCCCACCCAAGGTTTCCGTAGGGTTCCCGGAGGTCTTTGTCAGTCTCCCTAATGGTCGAAATTGGTTTCCGCTTCTTCTATGTTCCAGCGATTATTTCAAAAAATTCAAAACCGGCCGTGACTAAAAATAGGTTGTCGTTTAAAAAATCGGTCATTTTGTAGTTGAAGCCGGTTGCGATGCTAGTTGAAGCTGGTTGCCGGAGGTTGCAGGTAGTGGAAGGTAAGAACTTTTTTTCACCGAGTTTTATTCCACCAGGGAGGTCTTACCTTCCACTACCCTTGCTTTCCCTCTCTCTCCATCCCTTCCCCATTCCAGTTCTCCGACCAGTCTTACTGTCTCTCACTATATTGTAACACTGTTTAGTTGTTACCTTCTCCCAGCTAGCAATTATCTATTCCACATTTTCCTTGATCTTCATTCCCTCTGTCCTATTTTCACACCTTACACTTCTTAATCTATGTATCTCCATCTCCCCTGACATCAGTCCGAAGAAGGGTCTTGACCCGAAATGTCACCCTCCAGAGATGCTGTGAAGAAAGCGAATGGTATGTTGGCATTCATAGCAAAAGGATTTGAGTACAAGAGCAGGGAGGTTCTACTGCAGTTGTACAGGGTCTTGGTGAGGCCACACCTGGAGTATTGCGTACAGTTTTGGTCTCCTAATCTGAGGAAAGACATTCTTGCCTTAGAGGGAGTACAGAGAAGGTTCACCAGACTGATTCCTGGGATGGCAGGACTTCCATATGAAGAAAGACTGGATAGACTCGGCTTGTACTCGCTTGAATTTAGGGGATTGAGGGGGGATCTTATAGAGGCTTACAAAATTCTTAAGGGGTTGGACATGCTAGATGCAGGAAGATTGTTCCCGATGTTGGGGAGGTCCAGAAAAGGAGGTCACAGTTTAAGGATAAGGGGGAAGTCTTTTAGGACCGAGATGAGAAGATCTTTTTTCACACTGAGAGTGGTGAGTCTGTGGAATTCTCTGCCACAGAAGGTAGTTGAGGCCAGTTCATTGGCTATATTTAAGAGGGAGCTGGATGTGGCCCTTGTGGCTAAAGGGATCAGGGGGTATGGTGAGAAGGCAGGTACAGGATACTGAGTTGGATGATCAGCCATGATCATATTGAATGGCGGTGCAGGCTCGAAGGGCTGAATGGCCTACTCCTGCATCTATTTTCTATGATTCTATGATTCTATGCTGCCTGTCCCGCTGAGTTACTCCAGCATTTTGCCTCTAACAAATCAAATGGCACTGATAATACCATCAAGGCCTTGTTGTTTCCAATTGATCCCCAAACCCAGTGAAGGAACGAGAGAAGACACAACTTCCACACGTTCAAGGAATCATGAACAAAAGACAACGTGCTGGATGTTACCATTGGGTCAGGTAGACTCTGTGAAGGGAAAATGGGCACAAGATGTTCCTTCAGGTTGAAGGAGAAAGTTGGTGAAGAGAGGTAGGAGAGGAGCAAAGCCTGGCAAGTGATAGGTGAGAATAAGATGGCAGTGAATGGAAGTGCATTGGGAGCACACACATATGTAGTACTGAGAATGGGTGAGAATGTGATTGAGGAGAAGAACGCGGTGTGATTGCAGAGCGGGAGAAGGTGTAGGGGGTCTCACAGAACTCCAGTAGGAGAGAGGAGCTGAGCTCCATCAGTCCCGATAAATATATCTTTCCACTCTTTAGAGCTTTGGGTGGAGTTTCAATGCAAATACTAAATGCTAAAGTGTCGCACTCTTCACTCTGAGAGTGTCGCCGAACTTTGTGTGCTTGCTTTGTGTAGACGTCTTCTCACACGCCATCATCTCTAAAACTGAGGACACCATACTTAGTGGGAAAGAAAGCTGTGAGAAAGACACAAAGGGTTTGCGAAGTGCGGGAGAGCGGGTTAGGTGAGAAAGTTGGCAGATGATGTGGAAAAATGTGAAGTGATGCCCGTTTGGCAGGAAGGATGAAAAAAAAAACATTTTTTTTAAAATGGTGAGAAACCAGTAAATGTTTGCGATTGGGGGGGACCTTGGTGTGCTGGTTCATGGCACAGAAAAAATAAACATGCAGGTACAACAAGCAGTTAGGAAGGCAAATGCTATATTGGGCTTCAAAGTGAACAAAGTACAAAAATACCCCAAATTCTTTTTTAAGTCCTGCATTTTATTTAAGGTGGTCTATAATGGTTCACATGTCTCAGTTCGACATACCCGACCTTACCCCCGAACTCCGGATGGACGAGTTTCAAGATTTTCAAATATCTCGCACGGATATATCTTTTGTGATTACGAGCCCACTGTGATGTAAAAAAATAAAAACATGAGATAATATAAAAAACAGAAGATAGAAAAAAGGGTTAGTAAATAGTGAAAAGTAAGGAAAAACTACAGCTATAGTAGGTGCAGTTAGTGAAAGCCATACTAGCATGGCTAGCCATCTACAGACTTCCAGTGTAGATGATGTTAACTCGCCAGCTCCATAAGTCCTTAAAGTTATTGTCTTACAAAAGGTATTTTAACGGGAATATAAAGTACAAAAATAAAAAAAAACTTGCTGTGGTTGTGTAGGATTTGTGGGACTTCATCTCGAGGACTGCGTGCAGTCTGGACTCTGTATCTAAATACAGATAAACTCACTTTAGAGCCTTCTCAGCCTACATATACGGCATTTATTCTTGGGATGAGGCAGGGAAGCCCCTGATTAGAACTTAATCAAACTTTGTCATGGAGTTTGGAAAAATGAGAGGTAAACTGACTAAGATGTATAAACTGTCTAAGAAAGAACTGCAGATTCTGGAAAAATCGAAGATTGACAAAAATGCTGGAGTAACTCAGCGGGTGAGGCAGCGTCTCTGGAAAGCAGGAATAGGCGATGTTTCGGGTCAAGACCCTTCTTCAAACTGATGTCAGGGGACAATAGGCAATAGACAATAGACAAGATGTGCAGGAGTAGGCCATCGGCCCTTCGAGACAGCACCGCCATTCAATGTGATCATGGCTGATCATCCACAATCAGTACCCCGTTCCTGCCTTCTCCCCATATCCCCTGACTCCGCTATCTTCAACAGCACTATTTCGCTCCCTTTTAAATGTATCCAGAGAACCAGCCTCCACCGCTCTCTGAGGGGTCGGGTCAAAGATAGAACGTAGTCGGAGGCAGTAAGACTGGTGGGAGAACTGGGATGGGGAAGGGGATGGAGATAGAGGGAAAGCAAGGGCTATCTGAAGTTAGAGAAATCAATGTTCATACCGCTGGGGTGTAAACTATCAAGCGAAATATGAGGTGTTGTTCCTCCAATTTGCGCTGGGCCTCACTCTGACAATGGAGGAGGCCCAGGACAGAAAGGCCGGATTGGGAATGGGAGAGGGAGTTGAAGTGCTGAGGAACCAGGAGATCAGGTAGGTTAAGACGGACTGAGCAGAGGTGTTCAGTGAAACGATCGCTGAGCCTGCGCTTGGTCTCGCTGATGTAGAGAAGTTGACACCTGGAACAGCGGATGCAGTAGATGAGGTTGGAGGAGGTGCAAGTGAGTAGGCCATTCTGTCTCTATTCATGTTAGTTTAGTTCGGTTTAAAGAAACTGCATGGAAACGTGCACTTCGGCCTACCGAATCCACGCCGGCCACAGAACAGCCGTACACTTGCATGATATTTTAGCGGTGCAGAGCCGATGACCAGTTGATTTAAACAGATTTTATTACGAAATAGTTTTATGGTCAACAGCTCTACACACATGCGATTGGCCACCACGGTGCTCAGTCGCTCAGCTGCCGCGTGAAAACGAAAGCGCGCAAAAACAGCAGGCCTTCCCGAGTCACGTGACCGTGGCTTCCGAACGCTGGGTTCGATATCTGCGTGCCAGAAAAAAAAACACGTGGTCACAGGAAGAACAAACAAATTCTGTGGTCAGAATCTAACCCGGGTCTCGGGCGCTGTGCGTCGGCAGCTCTCACCGTGGTGTCACTGTGCCACTTTAAATTCTACAATGCTGAAACATCACGGATTCCTTTTCTCCAGAGATGCTGTCTGACCCGTTGAGTTACTCCAGCATTTTGTGTCTTTCTTGCTTTAATAATCTTGGTGACTGAGCTTCCAGAGGTATCAAGTGAGAATTCCAATGATTCAGGGTGAAGAAATGTCTTCTCGTTCCTGTAACTAAACAGCAAACCTATTAATTTGAGACACTAAATCCTGGTTGCAACCCGGATAAATGTCAACCCTTCATCATCCTGTCATGCCCCGCCGGAGCTTGCTATGTTTCAGTGGGATCACCTTTCATTCTTCTATGGTCCCGTCTGCTTAATCTCTGCTCAGACTAACCCACCCTAGCAGGTGAGCAGACCTAAGGCACTGGCTCAACACTGGGGAGCCTGGCAGGTTGAGAGGCCGCAGGGTATAGTGTAGCTAATGTCATCTAATTTTGGATACGGTGTCTCAGAAAATATAGAGGCCTGATTCCTTATTTTGTAACAGGTTCCATGAGTTTCCACTCACCAAAACCAGCAACCAAACAACTTCTGTAGGAAGGAACTGCAGATGCTGGTTTAAATTGATGATAGACACAAAATGCTGGCGTAACTCCGCGGGACAGGCAGCATCTCTGGAGAGAAGGAATGGTTGACGTTTCGGGTCGAGACCCTTCTTCAGACTGTACCAAGGATTTCTCTTACTCCACTGGAAGTCCGGCACAGTGGCGCAGTGGTAGAGTTGCTGCCTTACTGCGCTTGCAGGGCCAGAGACAGGCTGCAGAAAACGGCATTTTAAACCCGCCCCCCTCTCAAAGGCGCCAAAGTCGCGCACACGGCCAGTGGCAGAACTGTAGCGCCGCTGAAGGTAAGTTTTGTAACACCTACTCTTAATAACAAACGGGGCGGCACGGTGGCGCAGTGGTGAGTTGCTGCCTTACAGCGGCAGAGATCCGGGTTCGATCCCGACTACAGGTGCTGTCTGTGCGGAGTTTGTACGTTCTCCCTGTGACGTCGTTGGTTTTCTCCGAGATCTTTGGTTTCCTTCCCGCACTCAAAAGACATACAGGTTTGTAGGTTAATTGGCTTGGTATAAGTGTAAATTGGCTCCAAGTGTGTGTAGGATCGTGTTAGTGTGCCGGGATCACTGGTCGGTGCGGACTCGGTGGGCCGAAGGGCCAGTTCCTGCGCTGTATGTCTAAACTAAACTGTGCAAGGAACCATGCATAGTGAGCAGGAACCCACTAGTGGTCTGAATCGCAACATCATCCAGTTCTTGTAATCTCCTTGACAAACAGCAGCAGAAGCACCACCAGTCTACTTATTTTATTCTAAACCCTCTTAATATTTCAATATAAACTGGCAACATGTCAGGGATGATCAAAAGTATAATTTAATGAACACCTGCAGAATTGGAATAAAAAATAGTGTCAGTAATCAAGCCTTCTGTTGGAACATATGTAGTGTTAAAGTCACAGTCCGTGTGGTGGGATGATCCTGATAGATCCATTTATTTCCATGCGTGCAGCTCTAATTGAAATGAGATACACACAGATTGGTGAAAAGTCATCTACTTATTTCCACACTTTAGTTCAGCTCAGTTCAGTTTCAGTTTAGTTTATTGTCACGTGTACCGAGGTACAGTGAAAAGCTTTTTGTTGCGTGCCAACCCAGTCAGCAGAAAGACAATCCATGATTACCAGTCGATCCATTGACAATGTATCGATGCAAGATAATGGAATAATGTTTAGTGCAAGGTATCCGATCAAGGATAGTCAAAGGGTCATCAAATAGGTAGATAGTAGTTCAGCACTGCTCTCTGGTTGTGGTAGGATGATTCAGTTGCCTGATAACAGCTGGGAAGAAACTGCCCCCGAATCTGATGGTGTGCGTTTTCACACTTCTATGCCTTTTTCCTGATGGGAGGGGGGTGGAGAGGGAATGATGATGCTGCTGGCCTTGTCGAGGCAGCGTGAGGTATAAATGGAGTCAATAGAAGGGAGGTTAGTTTGTGTGATGGTCTGGGCTGCGTCCACAATTCGCTGCAATTTTGTGCGGTCTTGGATGGAACTGTTCCCAAACCAAACCGTGATGCATCCCGATAAAATGCATTACTCCACTTAACTGTGTAGCTCTTTGCTGTTTGTTTCCCAAAGTGCCTTTAAGTGACTAGCTTCTGATTTTGACTATTGATTGTCTGTAAAAGCTTGTAATAAGAATAATAAAGGGCCGCTAATGTTGGATTAAATATTCCTCGCTCATTCTTATTAGTAAGACTGCTAATTGATTAATTATTCATTTACGTGCTGGCTTTTGTAAAATTTATATCCATGCTTTTAAGAATGTCTGGACTATCTAATTTATAGCAAGTGTAAAATAATTGCATCATAGTTCATAAATATACATAACTCCTCATCATATTGATAAATCTCAAAGCAACTCATACATTCGGGTACCTTTGACACACAATGGCTATATTTTAGGCAGGAGCTTTTCTACCTGGCTGCACCCTGCAAGTGATTCTGCCGGGAATACATTGTTCAGATCAGTCTGAAGAAGGTTCCCCATCTGGAACATCACGCATCCATGATCTCCATGGATGCTGACTGACTCCAGCACTTTGCATCTTTTTTGTAAACCGGTGTCTGCTGTTCATTGCTTCTATGAACAGTATCAATTGTTGTCTTTCTGTTGGTTAATATTATCTAATGCTCTGTGAGAGGGCATCGCAGTGGTGCCTTGCAGCACTTGCAGAGCCGGAGACCCGGGCTCAATCCTGACTACGGGCGCTGTCTGCACTGAGTTTGTACATTTTCCCCGCTGTTTGTACGTTCTCGAGACACGTTTGATTTCCCCGAGATCTTTGGTTTCCTCCCACACTCCAAAGATGTACAGATTTGTAGGTTAATTGGCTTGGTGTAAATATAAATTGTCCCTGGTGTGTGTAGGACAGTGTAAGTGTGCGGGGATCGCTGGTTGGTGCGGACTTGGTAGGCCGAAGGGCCTGTTTTCGCACTGTATGTCTAAACTAAGCTAAATTAATTTAAACTCCTTGAGGGGTGGAAGATTGCAACCTTCACGTGGTCCGCCCTGTTTTGACTATTGCGATCAACTCGACGTGCACAAACGGAAGATCAAATAGAACACGTTGTCCAACAACTTTAGGCTGTGCACGCCACACGAAAGAAGACGAAGAAGAGGTTCCTTAAGCAATGCCAAATTATTTCTCTTTGCAGCAGATTGTACAGGCTGTGTGCAGGTTGGATTTTGGAACAGGGCGGCACAATAGATGAGCTGCTGCCCCACAAATACAGGTTCAATCCTGACCCCCACCTTGGAGTGTGGGAGCAGATTTTGCATTTCCTTCCAGTGATGCATAGGCTCCATCCAGGTACTCCATTTTTATCCCAAAAACATGCATGTTGGTAGGTTAATTGACCACTGTATTTGCCCTAGTGTGTTGGTAGGTGGCAACATCTGGCGGATGTTGACTGGAACATGATGTGAATCAAGTAGGAATATTGTAGGTTTCATGGAAATAAGTGCTTGATGGTTGGTGTGGACCTGTTGGGCGGTAGGGTCTGTCTCCATGCTGTCTCTGTGACAATGAGATGACTGGGTAAATGAACTGTTTACAGAGTGATACCATGTGGAAACAGGCCCTTCGGCCCAACTTGCCCTCACTGGCCAACATGTCTCAGCTACACTAGTCTCACCTGCCCGCGTTTGGTCCATAAAATTTGACTGTTCAGTGTTTAAAGCAGGTTTGAACACAGGGGTGAGATGCTGAGACAATGGTGAAATGTATGATTCAAAACTCAGCTTCAGGCCAGATAGCTCACCAGATTTTTCTATTATCAGGCCAAGGGGGAGGGCAAGGGAATCTGAAGTGAAGAGGCGACTGAAACGATTTAAGAGGCAGTGATTGTTGTTTAGATGAACTTCAGGAAGGCCTTCGACAGGGTTCCGCTTGGGAGGCTGGTCCAAAAGGTGGGAATACATAGGATCCAGGGTGAGATGACAAACTGGATACAAAATTAGCTCGCTGGTAGGAGGCAGTGGAGGGTTGCTTTTAGATTAGACATACGTAATCAGATGAATACCAGGCCGTACGTGGATGACTCAATCCCAATGCACAAGAAGCAGTCATCCACTCATTGCAAAAGTGGTCTCCTTTTATAGGCAGTTATTTCTTTCATTTATTTTGTTCCCTGCTCTCGATGATTCGATTGCCTTCTGATTGTTCCGACCCAGACCGTGACCAAGCGACACCTTCATAATGATGGAATATTAACAAAGGAAATTGTATATTTGAACCTGTGCTGTTGACAGGTTTTGGTTTTCGGCTGAGCTTTTTACCATAAATATGACCCATTTCTGTAGCCAGCACTGTCCAAGTCTCTCTTGGTTCTTGGTTCTTGGTTACTTGGTCCTCCAAAATATTCCAACTGGAATTTAAACTGGAGGTGGTGAAGGGAGGGGTTTAGCCAGAGAGGGTTATTGGGAAGAAAGTGCCACTTTAAATGTAGTTGCATCTGGCTGGGCAACCGTGGCTTGGTGGAGATTATTCCTTGCTTTAATAGTGCGTGGAAAGAACGAATTGCTGTACACATCTGTCTTTGAGGCTGGGACCACAAATTGGATCGGATGCCCTCGTCTGCTCCTAATTGGTTTGGGGTTGGTGTAGGTCTTGTGATCTATGTCTAGCTGACCATTTAACATTTTGTAAAAACAGGTCAAACTGTGAGCTTCACGTCTGTCTTGGAGAGGGTTCCACCCCGCCCAGAGAATTCAGAAGTTTGGTGACACTCGCTTCTCTCTCGTAGGTGTTAGTAACAAATCGAGCGGCCTGTCTTTGGACACGTTCGATGGATGAAATGTTTTTATCTGTGTATGGGTCCCAAGCTGCAACTGCGTAGTCCAGATGAGGTCTAACGAGGGTGAAATACAGCTTCTCCTTGACAGAAGCTGAACAATGATGGAAGTTGCGCCTCAGGAAGTTTAGGACACCTGTTGCTTTCACTGTTACATGATGAGTCTGACCATTCCAACGTAGATCTCGACGGTACCCACACCCGAATGCTCAGAATAGTTCACAATGTCAGTTGGAGGGACCACATCACCAACGCCCTGCTCTATGGGGAGAATCCACCACTGACCAAGAAGATCAGGTGGAGAAGGGCGAGGCTCGCTGGTCACTGCCACCGCCACCCAGAAATGCCAGCAAACATGGTGGCCCTGCACAGCCAATCAAGATGATGCTGAAGATGTTGATGGAAGACACATGTGTAAAGGCAAAAGAGGAGTTTGCCAGCTGCATGGAGGACAGAGGTGTGTGGTGCGTCCGTCACCTGTAAGTTATTGGGGCAAATCCTCCAAAATTATGGAAGAACTTTTAAAAAGACAGATTTGCTGGCTGCAACGGAAAAACCCGCAATCCACAGAAAGGCTCAGTTTCAAGTTTCAAACCATCTGGTCCGTGGACTTGGACATCACACAACGGTGTGAACAAAGGCAGAGACGGAGATAACGAGATTTTCTTGGATACACAAAGGAAGGAACCAAGCCTCAGCAGACGATGGTAAACAGGCCAGGAACAAGCACAATCACCATCGTGGATGACCCATCCATCGAGACAATAGGAGCCCATCCAGGGGATGGGATAACGATCAGGCTGAGGGATCATGACATCAGCAAACCCCTTATCATCGGAAGCCTATTGTTCATGCCAGATCGAAACTGGGAAACATCAAAAGAAGCCCTTTTATCCAGAGGACCACCTGGGGGGTTCAAAGGAATCTCAGGTATAAAACAGGAGTCCAGCCAGAACTCGGCCTCTCAGTGCTCTCTGCTCTTTTTGGCTCTTCCTGCTCTTCCTGCTCTACTGGACCGCTCGTGAGTCTGCATCGACTTAGCTGTGAGTATCCCGGTGATTTGGTGAAATTCCCGAAATAGGATAGGAGGTTGAGTAAATAAGGGGAAAGGGGAGTAAAATATTGTTAAAGTAAGCTTTACGACATGCCCGATAGTTTTCCTTCCATAGTCTTAGTTTAAAGCATAAGTTTAACCACGTATTATGTAGTGTTGGTGAGATTCGATTTCTAATTGTTTAATAAAGCCTGTAAATTTAGACTTGCTTTGAGTCCATCTTGGTTTCTGTTTTCTCTCATCAGCACACTCTGGTCAATTCAACCTTTTATCATATCCCACCATAATTCCGAGGTATAGAACCTAGGGGAATCCCTTTTGTGGGAAACGAGAAAACCCCTACAACCGTGCCCGTCGGAAACCAGCACCGCTGCTTCGCTAATGTTTTCAACGATGATGAATGAATGTAGCCAGCACCCAATGTCCAACATCAAAACTGAATAGGATGCTCGTTTTCATTGCTTCTGACAGATGTGTGAAACAGATGTGAGGCTCCTTGTGAATGTAACTGAAAGGGGCAATTCCGAGTTCACACAGTGAGGCGTGTTGCCCAACGAATGTTCAGTCAACTCAGGAACCAAAAAAAAACAGCCATCATAATGCCAGTTTACAAAAAGATCCCTGGCATAAATGTTCCTGTGGAGCTGGGAGTAGCTGGAGGGATCTGGTAACACATCATCCTGATCACCCCACCCATCGCTGTTACAACACCACCCCCAGCACTTACAATGATGCTGGTGAAGGAAATGACCTGAAATTAAATTATTTAAAATGGGTCAATTGTCCGCAGAGAAGCAGCAAATGCTCGCAAGCCACCTAAATAATATTAAATTATTACGCCAAGGTATTGTGCCAGGTTTAAGCTATACATGGTTTGTGCAAGGTGCCATACTCATAGCCAAATGATTTGCCTCAACCAATCTTAACCCCTGGTGTTCCTTGGCTCTTCAGTTTTGCTGTTTGAAAAGGCAGGAAATAATTATGTGTGGCAAACAGAAGAACACCCTTCATTGAAATCAGATGGACACAAAGTGCTGGAGGAACTCAGCAGGACAGGCGGCATCTCTGGTTAGAAGGAATGGGTGACGTTTTGGGTCAAGACCCTTCTTCAGCCAGCTCTTAACTGACAGCACTTTCACGTACAGCGATGTATCAGCATAAACACTCTTTCATGCACATAGTCCCCAGGGGAACACTTCGACAAATACACAACAGTTCCCAGAAGATATGTTGGTTTCACACCTTCTCTAGAGTGCCTGCGTTTGACACTTTCAGTGCTCACGAGGAAATGATATCAGCTGCAAAAACTTTTCTTGCCTGAACCTGAATCTCCATTTGCATATCCTGATATTTGTGTTAATTGACCAAATTGGGCAGTGGAGAGGCAAATAAGGGCAACTTGTTATTTGGCTGGTTGTTGTGCCTGCAGTGGAATTTTGGACAGGTTGCAATTTGTAAAGGGAGGAACTTGGGAGATGACAAGGAGGAGTTTGGCTCAATTGATTCTGAAAGTGCGAAAAGCAGGGTTGAACACTGGAGTGAGATGCTGATGACTGTGGAGCAAATGTATGATTTAAAACTCAGCTTCAGGACTGATAGCTCACCAGAGCTTTCTATTATCAGGCCAAGGATGAGGGCAAGGGAAACAGGCGAGTGAAACGATTTAAGAGGCAGTGATTGTTGTTTAGATGAACTTCAGGAAGGCCTTCGACAGGGTTCCTCTTGGCAGGCTGGGCCAGAAAGTGGGACAACATGGGATTCAGGATGAGATAGCAACAGGATACAAAATTGGCTTGCTGGTAGGAGGCAGCGGGTGGTAGTGGAGGGTTGCTTTTTAGATTAGACATACGTAACCAGAGAAACGCCACAGAGATCAGTTCCAAAATCTTTGCTTTATCACACATTGGTGATTTAGAAGAGAATAGTAAGATTGAACGAGAACTTACCAGTTCGAAGGTTGATCGTTATTTCATGAGGAGTCGCGGTGAGGGATTTCGTGAAGAGCCCGCCGGCGTGCATGCTCGACATTCTTCAAAGTAGCGGTGTGGAATCACAGAAACCAGTAACAGAAATGACTTGGCATAGTAAGATGAAAGAGACTCAAATTACCAGGTGAAGGTGACTGAGGGTTGGGCGTGGAGGGCACGAAATCCCTCACCGCGACTCCTCATGAAATAACGATCAACCTTCGAACTGGTAAGTTCTCGTTCAATCTTACTATTTCATTTCGGATTCACGTGAGTGACTTCGTGAAGACTTCAAAGCTTCTGTGATTTCACGCCCTGGACCACGTCCATGCTGACACACCACTAGCAGGGATGGATGGGAGGAACAAACTTGCTCAAATAGTTCATACTGCAAAACAAGAGCATATTTATTAACAACAAATCAAAAACCCCTCATGCGGGGACACCTCCACGTTCTTGACCTGCATTCAGCACGGCTTCCGCGAACTGTAGAGGAGCAGCAACAGGCTTGTTATAAAATCGCTGAAACACAGCTTCATTAGCCCATCCTGCTGTGGCGAGAATATGGTCCATAGGCACCTCCATAATCCTCGCCGCTGACGTCGATGCAGCCCTGGTGGAATGAGACTTGAACACATTAGTGTCGATACCTGACTTACCCAAGACGACCCGGAGCCACCTGGATATCGTCTGGACTGTCACTCGATGATGAGGTCTCTTATGAGTGACAAGCAGGTATCTCTCCATTCCTCTGATGCATGCCATCACCTTGACATAGTGACGGATATGTGAGGCTAAACACAGCCTAGCATCTGCGGGGTATGCCGGGAACTTCAGCTGCAGCCCTGTGCACCCAGGTCTATGCTGCTTTAGTAGCTCATCAACAAAGAAGACTACTTCTGTAGGGGTAGACATCAATCTGTCAACACGTAGTTTATGCAGTGTCTGTACCCTCTGTGCTGAAGTCAGCGCTAGTAACATCACCAGCTTCAAGGTGAGTTTGTCCAGCTGGAGCCCTTCCATGGGAGACCACGTCCTGAGCAGGGTTAATACGTCCCTGACATCCCAGGTGATATTGTAGCGTGGTGTAGGCGGATTCATATTGAATATACCCCGCATGAGTCTGGACACTAGCCTGTTGGATCCCACCTCAATCTTGAGATAGAATGACAGCGCGCTCCTGGCGCTGTTGATGGCACTGTAACTTAAGTGTTCATCATGGTGCAACCCCACGAGGAATTCCAGGACGTCGGTTATAGTCACGTCATCGTACGTGATGCGAGAGCGGCTGCAGTAGGCTTCCCACTTCTTGATATGTGAGCGGTATCTTCGCCTTGTAGACTCTCGACACGACGCCCCAATGGTATCCATGGTCCGAGTTGAGAGGCCGTATTGGACTAACGGCCTGTTCAAAACCTGCAAGCCAACAAATTTAAATAGCCATGGCAGGGATGTGGCTCCCCTGAGACAGGGTGAGTAACCAATTCTGGGCAACCCTTCAAAAGGACCCAAGGCTCACTGAGCATGTCAAAGACCACCGGATACCACGGCTGTGTAGGCCAGTCGGGTATAATAAGGATGCCCTTGGCTGCATCCATCTGAATCTGTCGTAATACCCGACTGATGAGGCAAAACGGGGGGAATGCATAGAAAAACCAATTCCCCCAGTCCAGCGAGAATGCATCTAGCGCCATAGCCCCAGGATCTGGTTCCCACGAGACGTATGTTGGTACCTGATGGTTCAACCGTGACGCAAAAAGGTCAATATCCGGTTTCCCAAATTTGGCTGTAACTTTGGCAAAAATTTCAGGATGCAACATCCATTCAATATTGTCATTAAACTTGCGTGACCTGGTGTCCGCCACAGTATTAAGCTCACCTGGCAAATAGGTAGCCGAAATCCAAATGTCTCTTTGAACACACCAGAGCCAAATTGAGTTAGCCAATTCATCACATGAAACTGACCTGGTACCGCCCATATGGTTTAAATAAGCCACCGCTGTAGTGTTATCTATTTGGAGACGGACATGTGCTCCAACAACCTTGGAACAATAAGCACGAATGCTGCAAGTAGCTCCAAATAGTTTATCCCTTGAGACAACAACATAGTAGCCTCAAGGGTATCCCATCTGCCCCCGCAACTAGAGTAATGATCCGTAGCTCCCCAGCCATAAGAGCTCGCATCAGTTTGCAAGTATACCACCGGATTAGCCTCAATAATAGGTTTAAATGAGTTACTAATGTGACGCACCCACCATCGTAACTCATCCTTCGCATCGGGCGGCAGCTGCATTGGTCGATCATAATGACCAGCGTACTGTCTTAACGCAGCGATCTTGGCCCTCTGCAAATTCTGATAATGCAAAGGCCCATATCGGGCTGCCGGAAACAATGCTACAAGCTTGCCAATTACTGTAGCTGTATGTCGAATCGATGGTATACTAGCGCTGATTAAACCTTGACACACCTGGGTGACCTCCTCAACCTTATTAGGTATGGTGACCCTCATGTGAATAGAGTCCACCGTAAACCCCAGATAATGAATTACCTGGGAGGAGCAGAACTTTGATTTGGCTGGATGGACAATGAACCCCAGCTGCTGAAATATATTGACAGCAGCTGCAACACCCTGTTGAGCCAATTCCAGGGTGTGGCCGACAATTAAGATATCATCTAAATAGGCCATTACTATATGATGTCGTTGTCGTAAATAAGCCATAATTGGCTTCACCAATTTAGTGAATAATCTAGGGGCTGTGGTAAGCCCATTTGGCAAAGCCCTATATTGCCAGAGTTGACCCATCCAGATAAATTTCAGAAACCTCCTATAATATTTTTGAATGGATACAGTATAGTACGCATCTTGTAAATCAATGCATGCCATAAAGCAACCATGTGAAATCAATGATTTGGCTGTTTCAAAAGTGTCCATTTTGAAATGAGTATATGTTACAAAAGTATTTAAACGAGTCAGGTCAATGATGACTCGACAGCCTCCATCCTTCTTGCGTCGAGTGAATATATTAGAAACAAATTCAACTGGCTCATGAACCGTTTTCTCTATCACTCCCTTCTGTTCTAACCTCAAAATTTCCTTATAGCCTGCTGCCTCTCTGCAGCAGACAATTTAAATGTTCGACCAGGCCTGTGCTGGGACGGAGGAATGTCCCCATTAAGAAACTCAATTTTATGACCCTGAATATTTTGTAACACATACTCATCACCAGTAATATCACCCCATGCACGCAAAAAGAACCGAAGGCGCCCACCAACATGTGAGGTTAGACAAAGAGAAAAGAGAGAACCAGACCGCCTCACCTCCGTGGTTACCGGCGGTCCTTGACACGTGTGGGTGGACGTGGAGGTGCTGGGTTGGCTTGAGGGCGCGGCGTCCTCATCTTCCACCAGGGTTTCTGCCGACCTTGTCCTAAAAAAGCCCCCTGCTGCTGGGACTGTTGGTAACGGGGTGGAGCTGGAGGGTAGGTCCTTGTAGAGGTGCTGGCAGACCCTCGTGGACGAACAAGCGGAGCTTTCGAGCCCAACGGCCTGGGGGCACTGTGAGAGCGCATGATTCCCACCATTTTGGCTTGTTCGTCAAGCTCTTTGACCCTCTTCGAGAGTTTTTTTCCAAAGAGCTGACGGGGCGGCGGCGGCGGCGGTGGTTTGCACAACCCTGCAAACTTAGGGTTGAGCGCCGGGCGGATGCTGCTTTTGCGGAACCCATTGATCTCATGTTGAGTTGCGCACAATAGAGCCAGAGCATCCTCCTGGTCCAAATTTAATTCATCCCCATCAACCGACCGCACAAAGGCGGTAATACCGGCCGTGAGGAGCTTCAGGATCCGCTGAATTTTCAGCTCCTGTTGACGGATAGCCGCACTGAGAACTTCTTCCTGGAGCTGATGGTTGTTGAGGAAGTCCACTGTGGCTGCCAATTTCGAGTTCAGGGGAAGCCCAGACGACTGTGGGGCCGCGAACTTAGCGGCCACATCGAGAAGTTCCTCCGCTGGTAAATCTGACGGAGGTGGTATGGGATCGACCAAAACCTCCTCATCCTGCTGCTCCAGACTGAAGGTGGAAGTTGGTGAAACAGCCCTGTGCCTGTCGCTGCTGGACGCTTGCTGCTGTTGACCGTGAAGCAGGAGCTCCAGCAGCCGCTCCATACGGTCAATACGCCCTTCACCCTGAACACTCAGGTGGTCGGAGTCCTCCGGCTCTGAAAAATTGCCGGGGCCCCTATCATCGGCGTGTTCAACCGCCTCCGTTTAGCGGGAGCTGAAGCCGCTGCCACTAAGGGCACTTGCGGCGTGGTGTCGGCACCAGCCGCAGCATGGATACCTGATGCCCGCGCGGGCTTGCCGGCAGCCCACGTCGTGGACCTCGCCGACGCATGGTCTCGCCCACCCATCCATGGGGGGCTCGGCGACCGTGACGAGACCCGACCCAACCGACCCGTCCCGGCGTCGAGAGTTGGGGGGCGTCGACTGGACCTCACAGCTGCCCCAGGTCCCGCCCTGGAACCTGACCGCTCCCCGGCGGCAGGCAAAGCCTTAGCCCCGACAGGTTTAGACTTCTGGGCTCCTGCCCTTCCCCTACTCGGAGGGCTGAGTGAAAAGGGCCGTGCAGCCACACGCACCCTTCTGCTCGAGGTCGCCAGCAAGCCTGCTGACGACCTGACTACCATGGCAGGGTCCTCCTGTTCTGGCAGCACACCACACTCCTCGTCGTCGAACTCCTCCGAACTGTGGTGTGCTGCCGGATCCGGACCTGTAAACACAGGGCTTACCGACATTCCCGCCCGTGTCCCGGCCTGCGCTGCAGGTACCGCCGATATCAATGGCTCCGGGACTGCTGACCGGCGACCTCGTCCAGACGTTCTCCGGCCCTTAGAACTCCCATCCATGTCCTTGCTGCAAAACACAAAGTAACACAACAAGGACCACCAACTTAAGGTAGGATACTTACCTCAGTGGTTCCCTTATGAAGGGCTGGCGAGGAGCGCGCTCCACTGCCAGCCGTCGCAGCAACGCGATACGACGATATGTCGAGCATGCGCGCCGGCGGGCTCTTCACGAAGTCACTCACGTGACTCCGAAATGAAATCTAGGTGGCATGATCAGAACAACTGCACATGGCATGAAAATTGTTGGTATCGTGGACAGTGAAGAAGGTTGTGTAGGATATGTGTCATGGACATATCATATGTCAAGGATAGCACGCAACATGAAAAGCCTTTCACTGACAATAAACTAAACTGGACTGAACTGATCAATTGGGAAAGTGGGATCGGGAATGGCTGTGGAATCTAAAAGTGGCAACACAGATAGACAGAGCAGTGAATGAACTCGGCACTGATCCGCATGATATGTTTGCAGTCGTTGGTTGGGGTTTTGAGTAGAGGAGTTGGGAAGTCCTGTTATAGCTGGTCAAATCATTCGTTGGGCCACTCTCAAAGCATTGTGCACAGTTCTAGTTACCACACTGAAGGAATGTATTTAAGCTAGAAAAGAACCATAGGAATGTATCCTTGACCTGACGGATTGAGTTGCAAGGAAAGATTATATAGGCTGAGACTGTTTTCTATGGAGTGGAGGAGGCTGAAAGGTAATATTAAGTATTATGAAATTATGAGGGATATAGATAGGGTAGATAGATAATCTTTTTCCTAGAGTAGTGAGATGTAAAACTAGTGGGCAGAGCTTTAAGATAGATAGGAAATATTTAAGCCAAGTCAAGTCAACTTTCTTTGTCTCATGTAGATACAAGATGTACAGTGAAATGAAAGTGGCAATGCCCGCGGGATTGTGCAAAACATCAGAACAACAGAACAGAACAGAACAGAGAAATTTAGAAACATAGAATATAGGTGCAGGAGGAGGCCATTCGGCCCTTCGAGCCAGCAACACCATTCATTGCGACCATGGCTGATCGTCCCCAATCAATAACCCGTGCCTGCCTTCTCCCCATATCCCTTGATTCCACTAGAGCTCCATCTAACTTTCTCTTAAATCAATCCAGTGATTTGGCCTCCACTGCCCTCTGTGGCAGGGAATTCAGAGTCAGAAGAACCAGTATTTACATTTAAAGAAAAGACACAACAGTAAATTACACCCTGGTGAGATCAGAGTTCACAATCCTGATGGTCTGTGGGAAGAAACTCCGTCCCATCCTCTCTGATTTTGCTCGCCTGACCGTAGCAGGTGGAACAGTCTGTTGCTGGGGTGTTAGGGGTCCTTCATGATCTTGTTGGCTCTGGATCTGCATCTCCTGGTGTATAGGTCCTGCAGGGGCGGGCGGGGGGGGGGGGGGGGGGGGGGGGGGGTGAGTGTAGTTCCCATGGTGCATTCGGCAAAACATACTATTCTCCCCAGAGCCTTCCTGTCCTGGGCAGGGCTGTTGCCAAACCAGATCGAGATGTTTCCGGACACGATGCTCTCTAGAGCCCAGAGAAGAAGCACTGAAGGATCCTCAGAGAGACTCTGAATTTCCTAAGTTGCCTGAGGTGGTAAAGGCGCTACCTTGCCTTACTCACCAGTGCGGCAGTGTGTGTTGTCCATGTCAGATCCTCAGTGATGTGATGTGGACTCCCAGATATTTAAAGCTGCTCACCCTATCCACAGTAGTCCCATTTATCCCCCTCGGCGTGTACGTCCTCGGTTGTTGTGCCCTTCTAAAGTCCACAATCAGCTCCTTAGATTTTGTGACATTCAAGAGGAGGCTGTTGTCCTGACACCAGAGTGCCAGATCAGCCACCTCCTCCCGGTAGGCCTTCTCATCGTTATCGGAGACCAGGCCCACCGCCACAGCATGGGGGCTGTAGGAAAGCTGTAGGCCCAGGTGGTGCATCTGGGCAAGTACCAAAGTCTTGTGCTAATCAGCTAGCTCCAATGTTCTCCACAATAGTCAACCTCTCCCTGGCCATGTCCGTGGTCCCTGCCTGCTTCAAGAGATCCACTATTGTACCAGTGCCTAAGAATGCCTCTCCAGCCTGCTGGAATGACTACCGACCGGTGGCCCACACCTCGGTGGTCATGAAATGCTTCAAGAGGCTGGTCAAGAACTACATCTGCGCCTTCCTCCCTCGCACCATGGACCCGCTGCAGTTCACATACCATCCAAACAGGTCCACGGATGATGCAGTCTCCCAGGTTCTGCACACCGCTCTCTCTCATGTTGACAGCCAGAAGGGGGGCTACGTGAGGATGCTGTTCATTGATTTCAGTTCAGCTTTCAATACCATAGTTCCCACCAGACCTGCTGAGAAGCTGCTGGAACTGGGGCTGAACAATCCCCTGTGTGCCTGGGTCCTGGACTTCCTCACTGCCAGGCCCCAGGTGGTCAAGATGGGGAGACATACCTCCAACCCCCTCACCCTGAACAGCGTATTTGATTTTTTCCGCTCGAATGGGTGATTATATGGAATGAGCTGCCAGAGGAGATGGTTGAGAAGGTACAATTACAATGTTTAAAACACATTTAGACAGCTACATGGGAAAGCTTTAGGAAATGTGCCAAATATAGGCAAATGAGATTAGTATAGGTTGGCATCCTGGTTGGCTTGGATGAATTGGGCTTAAGGGCCTATTTCTATACAGTTTGACGTTCCTTTTGTCACTGACGTCTCTATAAATCTAAGAAGGGCGTTGGCCACAGCACGGCAAGATGACTTTCCAAAAAAGATCCTTTTCGTTTGGCACAGTGGCGCAACGGTAGAGTTGCTGCCTTACAGCGTCAGAGACCTGGGTTTGATCCCGACTGTGGGTGCCGTCTGTACGGCGTTTGTATGTTCTATCTGTCATTACATGGATTTTTTCCGGTTGCTCCGGTTTCCTCCTGTACTCCAAAGACGTACAGGTTTGTAGGTTCATTGGCTTTGGTAAATTTGTAAATTGTCCCTAGTGTGAGTGTACGGGGTGATCGCTGACTGGCCCAGGTTCGGTGGGCCGAAGGGCCTGTTTCTGTTAAAGTCTCAAGTAAAAAGTCTACAATCTAAAGTCTAATTTTGAAAATCTTTATCTATTCGCCCTGTGAGAGGGTAATGGCCACAACACAGCAAGATGACTTTCCAAACTCATTCTTATTGAGGTGGCACAGTGGCTGCCTCACAGCGACAGGGAGCCGAGTTAAATCCTGTTTGTGTGTGCTATCTGTACAGAGTTTGGGTATGTCTACATTTGGGCGACTGACGATAAGATTAATTCGAATCTTGAAAAGTATTTGCCAGGCCGCAGAATGGTGGAGTGTGCCTCATTTCATTAGATAGAGTAGAATGAGACCATTCAGGAATGGTGACTCTCATGGTAAGTCTATTGATGGGACAATGGAACTCAAGCTAAGCAGGGTTGAATGAGAGTCTGGGTTCCTCTTCCACCTCCATCCAAGGATGCCGGACATAACAAGCCACATTGTACCATGAAGCAAACACACAAATGTAATGACTTGGACAAGTAACCATTCCCTCACCTTGCAAGCACGCCTTTACCTGTGCAGGGGGAGCAGACTATAGAAACAGTAGCAGGTGATTTGCATGTTGTCGTAGATTCACTGCAGCAGAAAAGGCAAGGTGGAAGTCTTTTAGGACCGAGATGAGAAAATCATTTTTCACACAGAGAGTGGTGAATCTGTGGAATTCTCTGCCACAGAAAGTAGTTGAGGCCAGTTCATTGGCTATATGTAAGAGGGTGTCAAATGTGGCCCTTGTGGCTTGAGGGATCAGGGGGTATGGAGAGAAGGCAGCTACAGGATACCGAGTTGGATGATCAGCCATGATCATATTGAATGGCGGTGCAGGCTCGAAGGGCCGAATGGCCTACACCTGCACCTATTTTCTATGTTTCTATGTTTCTATTTACAGATTTACTCATCTTTTCACTTAGCGTTTCAGAATTTACTGCAGGATTAGGTGTAAGAATTGATGTGTTGGTGCAAGAATTACACTTTTAACATTTCATATAAGAAATAAATAATTGCACATGTATGATATACTTCTCGTCCTTTTATAAATCTTCAAACTCACTTAGCAGTTAATGAATTTTATTTGGGGTGCAGCCTTTTTAAAAAAATATTGGAATCACAGAAGCCCCTTTGCACATTACAATTTTCCGTAATATGACAGCGTCTTGTCAATTATTTAAAATATTGATTCATGGCCAAGTGTGGTGGGAGGAACTGCAGATGTTGGTTTACACTGCAGATAGACACAAAATGCTGGAGTAACTCAGCGGGATAGGCTCCATCGGTGGCAAGAAGGAAAGGGTGACGTTTTGGGTCGAGGCCTTTCTTCAGGCTGGTTCAGATTCGGAGTCAAGTATTGGTAAGTTTGTGAGGAAACCTCTTTATTCTCCTTTTCTGCAATGTGTCTTGATCTTGTAGAAATATTTCAGAAACAGTCTTGATTTAAAGTCTCATCCAAAAGAAAACACAAAAAAAGGCTTTCCCTACAACTCTCACCAGCTTCTACAGATGCGCCATGGAAAGCATTTTACCAGGATGCACCACCGCTTGGTTTGGGAACAGCTCCATCCAAGACCGCATGAAATTGCAGAAAACTGTGGACACAGCCCAGACCATCAACCAAACCAACCTCCCTTCTAATGAAGAACAGTCTCGACCCGAAAAGTCACCCATTCCTTCTCTCCAGAGATGCTGCCTGTCCTGCTGAGTTACTCCAGCTTTTTGTGTATCTCTTCTATTGACTCCATTGAAACTTCACGCTGCCTCGGCAAGGCCAGCAGCTTAATCGAGGATGAGTCGCACCCTGGCCATTCCCTCTTCTGCCTTCTCCCATTAGCCAAAAGGTATAGAAGTGTGAAAATGCACCCATTCAGATTCAGGGACAGTTTCTTCCCAGCTGTGATCAGGCAATTGTACCATCCTACCACAACCAGAGAGCAGTGCTGAACTACCATCTACCTCTTTGGTGACCCTTGGACTATCCTAGATCGAACTTTGCCGGCTTTACCTTGCACTGAACGTTGTTCCCTTATCATGTATCTCTACACTGTAAATGGGTTGATGGTAATCATGTATTGTCTTTCCGCTGACTGGATGGTATGCGACAAAAGCTTTTCACTGTACCTCGGTGCTCGTGACAATAAACTGAACTGAACAAATGGAACTGGAGGGATTGCCTTGGTAGGTGCTCCGTTCTCCTCAGCAGAAACAGGAACAGAACTTCCGACTCATGCACGAGAGTGCCGTTCCTTTTCCACAGCTCCCACCCAGTGATTGATGCACTGCAAACCTCCCATGTATCATAAGTTGCAAAATGGAATTAAGTTTTGCTAATAAAGGGTTATTGAACATTTTTGTCAGGAAACCGCAGCCCGGGTTATATCAGGCCACGTTGGGACATAGCCAAGGCACACACAGAAGTTCATTAATGTGTGGGTTGTAACAACACATCTGAGTAATGTAGACTGGTTGTACGATTAATACTGGAACTAAAAACAGTTTGTCCCACCCTCGCGTATAACACTGGCTCTTCTCATGAAGAAACTGGACTTTAACTTCCAAAATGTTCTACTTAGTTTATGCTACATTTACGATAGCATGGCTCATGTTACAGCATGAGACATGTTTGGCTGTTAGCAGGAGCTCGTTATATGAGCCGATAGTAAAGTAATGGTTGCGCAATGGAAGAATTGCTGCCTTACAGCGCCAGAGACACGGGTTCGATCCCGACTATGGGTGCTTGTCTGTAGGGAGTTTGTACCTTCTCCCCTTGACCACATGGGCTTTTCTCTGACATCTTCAGTTTCCTCCCACACTCTAAAGATGTCAATTAGCTTGGTATAAATGTAAATTGTCCCTGGTGTGTGCAGGGCTGTGTGAAGTGTCTGTTTCCGTGCTGTATCTCTAAACTCAACTAAACTAAACTAAACTACCAATAGCTTTTCTATATTACAAACGCATTTTAATATAAAATGGCATTTGTTCATCTCCTTCAACCTTGACTCTGGCAAAACTCAAATTTTTTACAAGCAATTTGCTACTTAAACTGAAGTCGGACACTGCCAGCTCACGGCTGACTCACCTTCTCCACAGATGGCTCATGTAATTCCACTGTGCTACCCATTCACCACCAGAAAACCACATCCTTCTTGCAGTTGTATGCGGAGGCAAGGGCTGTCATGATGTGTCAACCATCAGAACACTTCCAATTTCCTCTTGACATAATTCCAAAACTGGTTTCTTCTACAAACGAGAAGCAACTTTGTAAACACCCGTTGCACAAGAATACGCTGTGCACAAGTTATTGCCGGGTATCAAAGCAGTTTTGATGCATAAAACAACATACACAACAATCTAAAAAGCACTTGCAGCCATTAGAAGCTTTTCCTTTCTCTCATTAAGTTTACAAGCCAATTAATGTCCCAAGGGAGAAGGCATCCAGCCAGAGGGAAATCTCCAAGAGAATAATCTCGAATGGCTCATTGCCACCAAGGATATTCTGTTCTCGAGTGAACTATTTAAGTAACAATCACTCACAAAACTGCCATCCACCTAATTCTTTTTTAAATGAGTTAAACAAACTGCCAAACTGCAGCAATAACTTTTGTATGAAAGTCTGTTTCAGCTTTAAATTGTTATCCCTCTTCAAGCCTGCGACCTCCTCCTGTTTGATGCTCACAATCTAGGTGGACCGACATACTTATTCTCACACCATATTGACGCACACCATGTGGTTTTTGCTCACCCGCCATCTTCTTTTCAGTAATGAAAGCAAGTTTTCTTCCACTTCCTTTAATGTGGGCTAACTTCAAACCAACATGTTCGCAAGACTAATTATAAATATGGTTCCTCTCAACTAGTTACTGCATGGAACCCTCTGCCGGAGCCATAAATGTGTAGGAAGGAACTGCAGATGCTGGTTTAAACCGAAGATAGACACAAAAAGCTGGACCCCAACTCAATGGGGTCAGACAGCATCTCTGGAGAAAAGGAATAGGTGATGTTTCGGGTCGAGATGGGTCCGTCAATTAAAACATCTATTGTCCATTTCCAATGAATGCAGGAACAGAAATTCAGTTTAGTTTACTACATTGTCACCGAGGTACAGTGAAAAGCTGTTGTTGTGTACTATCCAGCCAGCGGAAAGGCAATACATGGTTACAATCGAGCCATTTGGTGTACAGATACACGATAAGGGTATAGTGTTAAAGAAGGAACTGCAGATGCTGGAGAATCGAGGGTACACAAAAGGCTGGTGAAACTCAGCGGGTGCAGCAGCATCTAAGGATTGAAGGAGATAGGCGACGTTTCGGGTCGAGACCTTCTTCTTCAGAGGGTAAGAATGACAGACATTTGTCTCTGAAGGACATCAGTAACCCAGCGAGTTTATTTGTAACAAGAATCCAGTGATTTTACAGTCACTATTACCGATGCTTATTCAAGTTTAAATAAATTTAAATTCTCCAGTTGCAGGTGAAATCTGCAGCTGAGTACAAAATTATACCCCATTCTGAGTGGCACAGCAATAGAGAGTTGCTTTTTTACAGTGCCGGAGACGGGAGTTAGAACCTGACTATGGGTGCTGTGTGTACGTTCTCCCTGTGACCATGTGGGTTGCCCCCGGAATCTCCCGTTTCCTCCCACATTCCAAACACGTGCAGTTTGTAGGTTAATTGACCACTGTAAGTTGTCCCTAGTCTGTAGGCTATAACTAGTGATCGCTGGTCGGCATGAACTCGGTGGGCCGAAGGGCCTGTTTCCTCACTGTATCTTTAATCTAAACTAAAGCCAATCTAATCTCACCCTGGCCTGAACACTTACAATTTGTATTCATTCCTGATTCTCAAACATGTAATAAAAACAGATAACGTAGGAGACACTCAAATGATTTAATAGCATCAGGAGGAAGAGAAGGTAGACGAAAATGCTGGAGAAACTCAGCGGGTGAGGCAGCATCTAAGGAGCGAAGGAAATAGGCAACGTTTCAGGTCGAAATCCTTCTTCAGACTGATGTGAGGGTGGGGCGGTGGGGGGTGGGGGGGGCGGGAAGAAGAAAGGAAGAGGTGGAGCCAGTGGGCGAAGGGAGAGCTGAGAACGGGAGGAGAATGTAAGGACTACCTGAAATTGGAGAAGTCAATGTTCATACCGCTGGGTTCAAACTGCCCAAGCGAAATATGGGGTGCTGCTCCTCCAATTTACGGTGGGCCTCACTCTGGCCATGGAAGAGGCCCAGGACAGAAAGGTCGGATTGGGAATGGGAGGAGGAGTTGAGGTGCTGAGCTACCGGGAGATCAGGTTGGTTAGTGCGGACCGAGGAGGAAGAGAAACTGAGTTTACATTTCGGAGTGAAGACCATTTGTTAGAACTGGGAATGAGAGGCAACAAGTCTGTTTTAAGTAGCAGAGAGGGTGGAGGAGGAAAGAACTCTGTTATGATGATGCCACCATTGTGGTAGACGCAGCTACAATCAGTTCCTGTGTTATTGGGGGCTGTCTCCCTCGCAGTTCTGAGGAAAGGTCTTCATCCTGAATCATTAACTCTTGCTTCTCTTTCCATAGATACTGCCTGAGCTGCTGAGCACTTGCAACATTTTCTGGTTTTAGTTTAGTTTCGTGATGTGGCGTGGAAACAGGCCCTTTGGCCCACCGAGTCCGTGCTGACCAGCGATCCCCGCACACTTACACAATCTTACACAAACACTAGGGGCAATTCACAATTACACCAAGCCAATGAACCTACAAACCTGTATGAGGAAACCGGAGCACCCAGAGAAAACCCACGGAGGTCATGGGGAGAATATACAAACTCCGTGCAGACAAGCACCCATAGTCAGGATCGAACCTGGGTCTCTGGCGTTGTCTGGCAGCAAGTCTACTGCTGAGCCACCATGGTATATTTCAGATTTTCTTTCAGGCTTAAATATACTATCAATCTATATGAGCATGACATGCCAAATACAGATTGAGAAGAGAGAGCACATGCAAGTCAAGCTCCTGTCATGCCCCTTGTCTACATGGTAGAATCCCAACCTTTTATCAGTGTATAAACTTGCCTCAAACCCAACCCAGAGGTCTTGTCCTGTTTGTATGAGGTTGTGTAGCCACGGGTCATGGCTGTGTTGGTTGAATCATGTATTCAATGTTACCAGACAATAAATCTGACCACTATTCCACTGCAACATACTCTATCTGCCTCCATGCTCCAAATAGAAATGTGGGTCTGCATTGTCAATATCTCCTGCTTTAGCTCTGGTGAATGTCTCTGGCTCAGCAGTGCATGTCCCACTGCTAGGCAGCATTGCTTCCTCCATGCGGGGAATGTCTAATTTCAGCAATGTCTAATCCCACTGGGAATCACCCTGTCCTTCAAGAGAGGTATTTGTCTCAGGCTGTTCCCCAGTGTGGGTGTTACGCTGTCTGCAAGCTCTAGGATGTGGCGGTGAGAATAACAGCACCCGCTAAGTGTGTGAGGATGAGGTCAACCAGTGAATGTTCGGCATGTGCTGTGGTGGGCAGAGGTTGTGGCTATGGTGAATGATTTGGGTGTAACGCATTGGGCAAGCTAATGGTACAGCTAGTGAGCTGGGGCACTTAAAGACTGCTGGCTTGAAATCCTGGAACACCCTTACTAATAGCACTGTGGAGGGGTTGCTAAAGGTTGGCTCTCGGCCACTTTGTCAGATGGATGCCAATGTTGCTCAAACTCAAAATTAATAAGAAGTGATGTACTTGAAGTGCCTGATTGCACCTATCGGGTCATTGAATGTCTTTGGGCGTCGTATCCGGGCTCCTCGATTTCCACTCCTGTCACAGCTCTCTAATCCCCACTGCCTTTGGCTGAAAGGCTTCCCACTACTTAGTTGACAGAGCAGCACTCTCCCCTTCTCCATCTCCTTCATCAACATACCAAGGCCACTGATAACTTTAGAGTAGGCACACACCATGTTACCCCATTATCTGGGTCATAAGGTCATTAGGAATCAAAGGATGGCCCTTTGGCCCATCAAGTCTACCCTGCCATTCAATTATGGCTGATCTATCTCTGCCTCTTAACCCTATTTTCCTGCCTTCTTCCCATAACCTCTGACACCTGTACTAATCAAGAATCTACCTATCTCAGCCTTAAAAATATCCACTGACTTGGCCTCTACAGCCTTCTGTGGCAAGGAATTCCACAGATTCACCACCCTCTGACTAAATAAATGTCTCCCCATCTCCTCCCTAAAAGAACGTCCTTTCATTCTAAGGCTATGACCTCTAGTCCTAGACTCTCCCACTAATGGAAACATCCTCTCCTCATGTACTCTATCCAGGCCTTTCACTATTCTGTATGTTTCAATGATGTCCCCCCTCACTCTTCTATTCTCCAGCAAGTACAGGCCCAATTTAGCGAGTCACATTAATTTCAGCAAGAGTTTCCTCTACACTACAAAGTACAATGCCGGCTTTAGGAGGATTGGTCACAAGATTGGTGCCCTGCTAAAGGTGTATACGCTTAATACAGACGTTAGCTGGATCTGGTAAAGATGACATAAAAATAAAGGCAGCATAAAAATTGGCGCAGTGTCTTCATCTGTAGTATTAGCATGGTTAATCCTGTAACACAAAGTCTTCTGTTTTAGGGCACTCTCCAAAGGA
Source organism: Raja brachyura (assembly GCA_963514005.1). Next base: position 8,584,974 of record OY740796.1, on the reverse strand, counting down.
AATGTATTGTTTTGTTTGCGTGTGTCCTGTGAATGAATAAATAAAAGCATGCAGCATGTTGTAGAGAATTTAAAATCATATTAGAGTTAATGAAATGTAATAGTGGGAAGAGGTTCTTCTTGACCAAGTAGTCTACGTGGTTGAAGATTAAATAGACTGTGTGGTCAGAGGGCAAGTTTTAATTTTGGGGAGCTGAAGGAGTAGTTGGAGACATTTTCTTGTTAAGGGGCTGTCCCACTGTACGAACTAATTCTCCCAAGTCTCCCCTGATTTGAACTCAGAGAATTACGGTAATGGCCGCTCGTAGGTACTCGAGGCTCTCGTGGACATTTTTCAACATGTTGAAAAATCTTCACGAGTCTTCACCAGCTTACCGCGTTTCCCGAGCACCTGCCGTTAGCGTTACGAGCCGCTAAGAGACGTACCGAGCTCCGACGTACCCACTACATACATTCTACGAGCTTACCACGAGTTTGATTTTTTTTTTAAACTCGGGAGAGCCTTGAATTACCTCGTACAGTGGGACAGCCCCTTTAGGGAGGGAATACAAGAGTAAGAGCTACTTCAGTCCAAGCTGATTAGCCCCAAGGAGAACAGTAACCAGGTTACCTGTGTGCACCCTTGCACCCAGATGCTGCCTAACCTGCTGACTAATCAAGTAAAATAAAGGAACTGATGGAAAATTGGGAGGTTAACTTTGCTTTTAGAAACTTAGAAAATAGGTGCAGGAATAGGCCATTCGCCCCTTCGAGACAGCACTGCCATTCAATATGATCATGGCTGATTGTCCAAAAACAGTACCCCTATCCTATTTTCTCCCCATATCCCATGATTCTGTTAGCCCGATGAGCTATATCTAACACTCTCTTGAATACATCATATCTTTTCTAGACATTCAGATATAAATCATTGGCAGTTCGATGAATTGTGGTGGCATCTGATGCACAAACACCAAGGTAGGTTTTCAGCTTCTGGAATCTACAATCATTTGGTGGAGATATTCGATGATCATGGGTGGAATCTTTTGCACGTTGCTCCACTGAAACTGAAGGACATTCGGCCCCATTGTCTTTTAGATGAGGCATCCCGCATCATTTGAGATAATTGATTCCATCGTGGCCAGGGTGGAAACGACAAGAACTAGAGAGCAATGGCTTTGAGGTGAGAGGAGGAAAGTTTAAAGATGTGAAGGGCGTTTTTTTTACGCACAGATTGGTGGGTGCTCTCAGGGGTGGTGGCGGAGGCATGTGAAATAGCGGCATTTAAGAGGCTTTTAGATAGGCACATGGATATGCATGGAATGAAGGGGCACAGATCATGTGCAGGCGGAGGAGATGTGTTCAACTGATGGGCTGCATCACAGTCTGGTACAGGAACTGTTCTGTCCACAGCGGCTAATCACTACAGAGAGTGGTGAAGGCGGCACACAGCTCATCATTGACAACTGTTTCCCGGACATTCAGGACAATTTCCACCGGCAGTGCCTGTGGAAGGCAAACAGCATCATCAAGGACCACAGCCACCCAGCACACAGACTGTTCTCCTTGTTGCCGTCCGGCAGATGATACAGGAGCATGGCTGCACGCACCACCAGACTTAAGAACAGTTTTTATCATCATGCCATCAGGCTTCCAAACTCATAAACACATCATATATGTTGATTATTTAATTTATTATTGTCTTTCACCGACCAATGTCACTTTTATCTTATCTTTTTTTTAACCTTAATTTTATCATTGCTGAGGTGCCCCGTTGTCTTGTCAAAAACATTTCATTGTACCGTTGACCCTGTGTTAACCTACATGTGACAAATAAAACTGAACTGAACTGAACATGGATGCTATGGGCCAAAGGGTCTGTTTCTGTGCAGTACTATCAATATCCTATGTACTAACTACAGGAAAATGGGGAACTTCCTCATGTCCTTCTTAATCCTCCTTTCTCCTGTAATGTTACCAAAAATGCTCTGGGACGTTGTAAAATTAGCTGCTGTTTTTGCCTTCCATAATAACAACAGGTTCACGTCAAACTTTATCCTCGGACCCTAGACTGCTTCTTGGAGATGTTATTGGATAATGCATCAGTATAATTTATTTTCCTTTTCATCCATTGCCTCTTGTCCTTTATTTTGTGAAAGGAAGCTATTGGGAATTAAACGAGGTGGTGAAAAACATTGTTAAAAATAGTTTATACAAAACTGATTGGTTCTTTTATAATTTATTAATAGCATCCATAGACATCTTACAGATTGGTTATTGGTATGCATCATCATTCATGTACTCTTGCAGTCGGACGTTGCCTCCCTATCATTTGCTGCTGATATATGCTTCAAATATTTTTAGTCATTCAATATGATCTTAAGTTGCAGATAGTAAAATATTACAACAAAGTCCAACGCCCAATGTATAATGTGTAAACAAAGATTTATTACGTATTTGATGTAGTCTTGAAGTCTTCAACTATTTTAATCACAGTGACACATAGCTAATTGCACTTGTCATTCAGAACATATTTTGTCACTATTTAGATAGTGTTCCAATTTTAATCCAAACATAACATGTGCAAAAATTCTCTTGGTTTCCCTAGTTTCTCCTTCTTTGCTTTATAACCACCACCCCACCCCCTCTCACCATCCTACCCCTTCCTATGCCGGTTTGGAAGACCTTCAACAACTCATAATATATCAACATGGGAATCTGGTCATTTAGAGTGCTGCTCAATTGTCTGGAATTCAATTTCATTCTTTTGGTGCTGTCAAAAATAGATTGGAGATGTTATTGTTTGTTTTGTTTTTTATGAGTATGTATGTGTGTGTGCGTGTATGTTATATGTGTGTGTGTTATATATGTGTATATATATACATAACATATAATGTTTGGGACAAAGACCCAACATTTATTTATTTGCCTCTGTACTCCACAATTTGAGATATGCAATAGAAAAAAAATCACGTGTAGTTAAAGTGCACATTGTCAGATTTTATTAAAGGGTATCTTTATACATTTTGGTTTCACCATGTAGAAATTACAGCTGTGTTTATACATAGTCCCCCCATTTAAAGGCACCCTAATGTTTGGGACACAACAATGTCATGTAAATGAAAGTAGTCATGTTTAGTATTTTGTTGCATATCGTTTGCATGCAATGACTGCTTGAAGTCTGCGATTCATGGACATCACCAGTTGCTGGGTGTCTTCTCTGGTGATGCTCTGCCAGGCCTGTATTGCAGCCATCTTTAGCTTAAGTTTCTTTTGGGGGCAAGTTTTCTCTTCAGCATATAAAACATGCTCAATTGGGTTCAGATTGACTTGGGGGAGTCCAGAACCATGGGCCACAGTTTAAGAATAAGGAGTAAGCCATTTATAACGGAGATGAAACACAGAGAGTTGTGAGTCTGTGGAATTCTCTGCCTCAGAGGGTGGTGGAGGCTGGTTCTCTGGATACTTTCAAGAGAGAGCTAGATAGGCCTCATAAAGATAGCGGAGTCAGGGGATATGGGGAGAAGGCAGGAATGGGGTACTGATTGGGGACGATCAGCCATGATTGAGTGGCGGTGCTGGCTCGAAGGGCCGAATGGCCTACTCCTGCACCTATTGTCTATTGTCCATTGACTTGGCCACTAAAGAATTTACCATTATTTAGCTTTGAAAAACTCCTTTGTTGCTTTAGCAGCATGTTTGGGATCATTGTCTTGGTGTAGAATGAACCGCTGGCCAATGAGTTTTGAGGCATTTGTTTGAACTTGAGCAGTTAGGACTATACACTTCAGAATTCATTATGCTACCACCATCAGCAGTTGTATCATCTATGAAGATAAGTGAGCCAGTACCTTCAGCAGCCATACATGCCCAGGCCATAACACCCCACCACTGTTTCACAGATGAGGTGGTATGCTTTGGATCTTGGGCAGTTCCTTTTCTCCTCCATCTTTTAAGTACTTCTTGGTAATCTGTAACCTGGCCATCCTATTTTTGCGGCTAGCCAGTGGTTTGCATCTTGTAGTGTAGCCTCTGTTTTTCTGTTCACGAAGTCTTCTGCGGACAGTGGTCATTGACAAATCCACACCTGACTCCTGAAGTGTGTTTCTGATCTGTCAGACAGGTATTTGGGGGGGGGGTTCTTTATTATAGAGAGAATTATTCTGTCATCAGTTGCAGAGGTCTTCCTTGGAATGCCAGTCCCTTTGCGATTAGTATGGTCACCAGTGCTCCCTTTCGTCTTAATGATGTTGCTCCTCATGTTGATAAACAGCAATAAAAGTTTCCAAAGGTGATGGAAAGACTGGAGGAAAGACTAGGTGCTGAGAGCTCTCTTATACCTGCATTAAGGAGGCAATTAAACACACCTGAGCAATTACATACACCTGTGAAGCCATGTGTCCCAAACATTATGGTGCTCTGAAATGGGAGATTGTGTATAAACACAGCTTTAATTTCTACATGGTGAAACCAAAATGTATAAAATGACTCTTTAACCACATGTGATTTTTTTCTATTACAAATCTCAAATTGTGGAGTACAGAAGCAAATAAATAAATGATGGGTCTTTGTCCCAAACATTATGGAGGGCGCTGTATATACACGTTTATATTAAGACGCACACACCCACACACACCAGACTGAGTGGTGTGTGCATCTTTTTGGCTATAGAGCTAACATTAACGCCACTGAGGCTGTAACGTACTGATTCATCCACGCTCTCGTCAAACACTTCCCTTTTCCAGACATCAATCTTCCGGCACGGTGGCGCAGCGGGTAGAGCTGCTGCCTCACAGCGCCAGAGACCGGGGATCGATCCTGACCTCATGTACTGTCTGTGTGGAGTATGCACGTTCTGCCTGTGACTGCACGGGCTTCCGTTGAGCGCTCCGGTTTCCTCCCACATCCCAAAAAAAGAAGCGGGTTTGTAGGTTAATTGGTCTCTGTAAATTGCCCCTAATGTAGGGAAAGTGGGATAACACAGAACTGTGAATGGGTGATCAATGGCCGGTGTGGACTTGGTGGACCTGCTTCCATGCCGTGACTCGAAACTAAACTGAAATGTGACCAACAGTGATATTACACTCAACTGTTTTGCTTCATTTTGGACACTGGTGTCTTTTCAAGCTATCATTTACCTCAGGAGGAGTGGTGTGCTAAGCCTCCATTATAGACAGGTTGTGCTTCCCTCCTGCATTAGAGAAGCAAAGACTCGTCAACAGTGAAATTCCTGTCACGCATTCTGTTCCCCAAGCTGCAGAAACCTGCCACCTTGATCCTCCCTGCTTCCCATGGAATCACACTGCTAACACAATTCTAGCGACATTAGCCATTGTCCCCGCAGGGAATGCTGCTGATCATAAACTGAGCTGAATTTGGGCGTGGACCCCTGCTGTAAAACTTTCAAAAGCAGATGGGTAAACATTAATATGAAATGCCAATCACCATGATCTCTTGCGAGGCCACCAACAGCACAGATATTACACTTGTGGACTGCCTGATGAAGAGAGTCCTTAAAATGCTGATCGCCTCAAGCTACGACATTGGATCTGTTGGTTAGAAAGTCTTTTAGACTTGGCCTTCGAGATACAGCGCGGAAATAGCCCCTTCGGCCCACCGACCAGCGATCACCCAAACACTCGTTCTACCCTACACACTAGGGTAAATTTCACCGAAGCCAATTAACCTACAAACCTGTATATCTTTGGAGTGTGGGAGGAAACCGGAGTACCAGGAGGAAACCCTCGCGGTCCCAGGGAGAAGTGTGCAAACTCCGTACAAACAGCACCCATAGTCAGGATCGAACTGGGGCTTCAGGCACTATAAGACAGCAACTCTACTGCCGCGCCACCGTGCCGCCCCAGTGAAGCAGGAATTTAAAAAAATTACTTTTCCAGATTATTGCTGGGGAAAAGGTTTCACTGAGGGAACTTTCCTGGTCATTTCCTTGTCCTGAATGAATAGATCAACAGCAAAAACACTTCAGTTCAGATGGTTTTCACAGCATCTGCAATAGTTTGCTTTTCAATTAATACAAGAAGTACTTTGCGTAATTTTGTTCACTAAAACTAAATTGACTGCTCCTTCTTCATGCTTTCTGTACCAGATGAAATCAACTCTCTGGAAAAACATGCATACTGTTGAATCTGATTAATTAGTCTTTAGGTATCCTAACATTATATGTAAAACACACATCCTTAGAAAGGGAAAGCTTTTGTCTAAAGTGTTTACAAAGCACTACCCTAAACCAGTCCAGTTCCTGTTGATGTCCTGTCTCCGGGCCTTCGACCAAGCCAAGTGTAGAGTGCATTCTTCCTGTTTATACTGAACACAGTGGTGACGAAGGCATTTCCTTTCCCTTCCACCTGAGCTTATTTGTGTCCTTAAATATTTATTCTCCCTGGACTTGCATCAATGATTTTGGAGACACATAATTGGATTTTCTGAGGCTATAGGCTCCCTCCAGTAAATAGCTCCTGAATAGATCACAATTTTCTTCTACATATAGACCAGGCTTGTGGTTTAGTTTTTCAGTGTGCGGGTGAGTGGGCTGTGGGCTCGCCTCTTGCACCCTAGGGGGATGTGAGGTGCACTATAGGTACTGCTCTGGTGCATGGAGGTGGAGTGGTGTCTGGGGGAGGTGCATCATCGACTTGCAGCAGCCAGGGATTTGCATGGATCAGGCACCCCGGGAGTCCCCACAGAGCTCAGACGAGCCTGCAGCAGCACCGAGCCACTGACAACATCTTTCCCATAACATGGTGCCCAGAATTAAACCTTATACTCTAAATGCTGGCTCGCCAACATCTTATATAGCTGCAACTTGACCTCTCAACTTCTATTTTGTTGGTTCACATGCTTGATCAATGGTGTTTTACCATTAATGTCTTATTATTATTGATGTTTAGTGTTTTCTAAGTCATTCAAAACTGTCATAGAAACATAGAAACATAGAAATTAGGTGCAGGAGTAGGCCATTCGGCCCTTCGAGCCTGCACCGCCATTCAATATGATCATGGCTCAGTATCCCGTACCTGCCTTCTCTCCATACCCTCTGATCCCCTTAACCACAAGGGCCACATCTAACTCCCTCTTAAATATAGCCAATGAACTGGCCTCAACTACCCTCTGTGGCAGAGAGTTCCAGAGACCCACCACTCTCTGTGTGAAAAAAGTCCTTCTCATCTCGGTCCTAAAGGATTTCCCCCTTATCCTTAAGCTGTGACCCCTTGTCCTGGACCTCCCCAACATCGGGAACAATCTTCCTGCATCTAGCCTGTCCAACCCCTTAAGAATTTTGTAAGTTTCTATAAGATCCCCTCTCAATCTTCTAAATTCTAGAGAGTATATACCGAGTCTATGCAGTCTTTGTTCATAAGACAGTCCTGACATCCCAGGAATCAGTTTGGTGAACCTTCTCTGCACTCCCTCTATGGCAATAATGTCCTTCCTCACATTTGGAGACCAGAACTGTACGCAATATTCCAGGTGTGGTCTCACCAAGACCCTATACAACTGAAGTAGAACCTCCCTGCTCCTGTACTCAAATCCTTTTGCTGTCACTGTATATCATGTTGTGGGCGGAGCACCAAGGCAAATTCTTTGTATGTGAATACTTGGCCAATAAACTTACTTACTTACTTACTATACTCTGAACACTGACTGGTGAAGACTAATGTGCCAAAAGCCCTTATGACCACCCCATCTACTTGTGACACCACCTTCAAGGAACCATGTACTTGTACTCAGAGCTCTACTCCCTCTGCTCTTCACCACGTCCCAGAGCCCAACCACTCTAATGGTAGAGGACACGACAGCATGACCTGGCCAGGCCAACCCCTGCATCATGGCGTTGCCAGGACAACGGGCCTATAACGCCACGATAAGGCTTTACATTTTTAAGAACTTTGAAGCTTAAAGGATATAGGTTGGCGCCAGGAACGTGACAACACTTGCCTTTGTACTGCCTTTGTGTGTTCTACTATTCTTGTGACTGACGAAGGGTCTCAGCTAGAAACGTCACCCATTCCTTCTCTCCAGAGATGCTGCCTGCCCCGCTGAGTTACTTCAGCTTTTTGTGTCAACCTACTACGCGATCTATTCCTCTCATGATTTTATACATCTCTATAAGATCATCCCTCATCCTCCTGTTCTCCAAGGAATAGAGTCCCAGCCTACTCAACCTCTCCCTATAGCTCAGGCCCTCTCGTCCTGGCAACATGTTTGTGAGTCTTCTCTGTACCCTTTCCAGCTTGACACCATCATTCCTATAGCATGGTGCCCAGAACTGAACACAATACTCTAAATACAACCAATGTCTTATACAACCACAACATGACCACCCAACTTCTACCCTCAATACCGTGGCCTTAGAAGGCCTGCCCTCCTATATCCCTTGGTTTCCAACCCTCCCCAGAGGCCGAACATTCACTGTGTAGGCCCTGCCAATGTTAAACTCCCAAAATGCAACACCTCACATCATGAAATGTTCGATTAAATTCCATCAACCATTCCTCAGCCTACCTGGCCAAACAAATCAAGATCCTGTTGCAATCTTTCTCATCCCTCTTCAGTATCCACCACACTACTCATCTGCAAACATCTGCAAACTTGCTAATTTGGCCACGTAAGCCTTCACCTAAATGATTGATACAGATGACAAATGGTAATGGGCCCAGCACCGAACCCTGAGGCACACCACTAGTTACAGGCCTCCAGTCCAAGAAGCCACCTTCCATCATCACCCTCTGCTTACTTCCATGAAGCCAATGTTTTTATCTATTCAGCTATCTCTTCCTGAATCCATCTTCCAGAACAACCCACCGTGTGGAACCTTGGTGAATATGTTACTGAATTCCACGTACACAACATCTACAGCTCTGTCTTCATCAACATTTTTGGTTACATCTTAAAAAACTCTATCAGATTTGTGAGTCACATCCTCCCACGTACAAAACCATGCTAACGCTACCTAATTAGCCCATGTCCATCTAAATGCAAATATATTCTATCCCTCAGAACATTCTCGAGCAACTTTCCAACCACAGATGTTAAGCTCATTGGCCTATAGTAGACAGGCTGTTTCTAGCAGCCCTTCTTGAATAGAGGCATAACATTTGCCACCCGCCTGTCTTCCGGCACCTCTCCTGTATTTTAAAGACAACTCATATATTTCAACCAGAGCGATCGCAATTTCATCTCTAGTTTTCCACAGTGTCCTTCAATATATCTTATCCAGCCCGGGCGATTTGTCTACCTTCATACACGTCTTGACCTTTGGCACCTCTCCGACCGTAAAACTGACTGCTCGCAAGACTGCCCCAAGTTCATCTGTCCTCCTGTCTTCCTCCTCGGTAAAAACAGAGGAGAAATATTCATTGAGGACCTTGCGCATCTCATATGGTTCATCACTGAGTTGACTACTGTGATTCCTGAGGCATCCTATTCTCTCTCTAGTAATCTATGTTCCCTTTATGTACTTATAAAAGCTCTTGGGATTATCCTTAATAATCAGCCAGAGCTATCTCCTGTCTACTTTTGGCCCTTCTGATTTCCTATTTTAGCTTGATCCTTAGATCCTGACTCACCTCCAGGGATACACTTGATCCCAGCTGCCTATACCTGGCCCATGCCAATTTCTTACTCTTGACAAAAGCCTCCATTTCCCATTCATTTTCTGTTCAGTCCTGCACCTGCTCTGTCGTTCAATAAGATCAAGGCAGATAATTACTGCTCCATTTCATAAAAGATCATATCCTACGTGATAGGAGTAGATGTAGGCCATTCGGCCCATCATGTCTACTCTGCCATTCAATCATGGCTGATCTATCTCTCCCTCCAAACCCCATTCTCCTGCTAATCCCCATAACCTCTGACACCCGTACTAATCAAGAATCTATCTCTCTCTGCCTTAAATATAAGCACTTACTTTGCCTCCACAGCCTTCTGTGACAAAGAAGTCCACAGATTCACCACCATCTTGATTTCCAAACCCTTGCTTTCCCCAATATCCCCAAACCCATCAATATCAATCTTGAACATACTTTGTGAATAAATCTCACAACCTTCTTGGGTAGAGGATTCTGAAGGAATTCTCCAAGCACAAACATATTTTGCACAATCCCCATTCTCTTCTGAAGGACCAATATACATCAAATTGTACCATCATTGCGCAAGCCATCTAATCAACAGGATAGAGTGATAAATGGCAAGGATGATGATTGGGAATGCTGACCTGCAGTGGCAAATTCATTATCACCAAATGAACATAGGAACATCACTTAAACATGAAATGTTATGAGGATTATCAGAATATTGGATCACCGCTCAGAATGTTAATTTGTTATTCATATAAGACCATTGTGCAATCCATTGGAAAAATGCAACTTACCATTCTGTTAATAACCGTCCAGCAAATGAGGTGCAGTTCCTGTCTTTCCACTCAGCGAGTGAATTGTCCTGAAGGAACGCTTCTTTGAAATGTTGCTCATGTCCTGAATAACAGGGTTGACTCACACATTACTCATAGATTTAGCAATCCTTTCTTTGCTTCCAGAAGCATTGAAAACAGTTAACAAATAGCACACTATTTATAACGTATCAGGGCCGCAGCAGCTTTGCGTTTTTAGATTTATTTAACTGGAGACCAATGAAATTAAATGAAATTAAAATTAAAAATCCTTGACATTGTACTTCAGGGCAGAGGGCACCTAGAAGAGTCATACAGAACGGAAACAGCCCCTTTGGCCTAACTACATTGTATCAATCTGTACTCATTCCAATTTTTGGGATCTGTTCCTTTCTTGAGTCTCCTTCCAAACCGTGCTGTAAGCTGTTTCCACCTTTCACATACGATACAATATGATACGATGACACTTTATTGTCAAACCGAGGTCTGAAATATGTTTTTGCATACAGCCATCCAATAAAATAAAGAACAGAACACACAATAAAACATCCCCACACAGCAGAATCAAAACGTTTCCCACCATGAGGGATGGACACAAAGTCCGAAGAAGGGTCTCAACCTGAAACGTCACCCATTCCTTCTCTCCAGAGATGCTGCCTGTCCAGCCCAGCATTTTGTGTCAACCTTCGATTTAAACCAGCATCTACAGTTCCTTCACACACGTTTCATCTTTACTTTTCACATATTGGTGTCATTCCAACATTTTCTGGCGCTTTTGTTTTCCTCCCCACCTTTCAATTATTTGAATGTAATGAGGAAAGAAATGCTTTTTAAAAGTAGCAATAAGAAGGAAAAATAATGGTGCATTTTGAGAGGAAATTTAAATGGGGAGTTGAATCCGTGGAAAATGAAAGTACGTTGGGGAGCCTGTTCCAATCCAGTGCCTTCAAAATGTGATGAGCCCATTCCCAGGAATCAATGTGGCATGTTTTCCAGGCATCAGTGAGACTGGAGGCACTAATTTCAGAGTCAAAAAAGTCATGTGTTTTATTGTCATATGTCCCAAAACGGAACAGTGAAATTCTAACTTGTAGCAGCACAATAAATATGTAAAGTTTGTACTCTGTAAACACCATATTAAACAATAAAAAATAAGTTCAGCGTATCAGTAACAACCAATACTCGTACAAAGACTAAAGCAATGGCATCAAGTGCATGGAGTTCACTATTCTTCTAATAGGAATCCCTCTCCCTTCTCCCATCACACCAAGACCAGTGATCAGATCTCTTGGTCCTTTTGGTCCAGAGCGTTCCCATCAACTGGCAGCCAAGCAGATCGATCAGTCCAGGATATGTAAAAGTCAGAGCCTTAAGGGCCTGTCCTACCAGCATCCGACTCCATGCGATGAGCGCGATCAAACTAGAAGCGGGGGCCACGCGGAGGTCGGGTGATCCCTGGACAGGGCCGTTCCCACCAGCATGCACCTGCATGCGGCAAGCGCGACCAAACCGGCAGCAAGGGCCGCGCGGAGGTCGGGTGAGTGGCGCAACGCGGCGCAAAGTGGAGCAAAGTCTTCAAGGTAAGTTCGCCAGGACAGAGAGGGATACACAGAGAGGGTCACGGAGCCACACACACAGAGAGGGTCACGGAGGCACCTACAGAGAGGGTCACGGAGGCACCTACAGAGAGGGTCACGGAGGCACGACGTCGAGACGGTGCGTAATGCGTCGAGGCGACTGCGAGCCGACAAGCCGTTGCCGCGCGGAATTTTTGAACATGGTCAGTTTTTCAGAGCCCCGCGCGATGTCGGGACGAACTCCGCACAATTCCGCACGGCTCCGGTGATCGAAGTGGGACCGGCCCCGCGACGCCGGACGGCTCAAGCGACCACGTTAGGTCGCGCTCATCGCATAGAGTTGCATGCTGGTGGGACAGGCCCTTTAGTCTCAGCTCTGGAGCTAAATATCCACCATATGTGGGGAAAACCCAGATCTTCCAGTTTCCAACTTGTCTCCAACATGTCTTTACACCGTTGAGACCTCTGGTTGCAGGTGAAATGATTTGGGATCCTCTCTGCCATATTCATGGTTGACATGAGTTCACATTAGAAAACTGTCAGTAATTTTGCATCAATTCACGCTCTCAATCAAGGTAGCGTGAAAAACATTCCGTATTGTTTGTTGATACTATGTTGCAGTGAGCATCTAAGTACAGAATATTTTTGAAAGATGATGGTTGAGTCACATTGCAAGGACAGAAGGGAAGGAATTTAGAATCTAAATAAGCTAAAATGGATCATTTCAACTTTTATCAAGGAAAATGTTTGCCAAGCAATGAGCTGAATAATTGCATTGACTCTTCATGGCCAAAGCATTCAAGACTACAGAGCAGGGTTTTAAGGTGAGGAGTAGGAGCTTTAAGGAGGATCCATGGAAGGTTTATTCTCAGAAGACAGAGACAAATTGATGGAGTAACTCAGCGGGACAGGCCGCATATCTGGAGAGAAGGAATGAGTAACGTTTCAGGTCGAGACCCGGCCGAGGGTGATTGCAATCTGGAACACACTGCCTGAGAAGATGCTCTTTCACAACATGGAGGAAATATCTGGATGAGCTCTCAAATGACCAAGGCATCATAAGTGAGGGTCCAAGTGCGGGCAAATGTAATTCTAAACAGTTCTCTGGAAGGGAATTCTGCCATTAGCTTGGAAGGATAACTGCTTGATGATCAGCATCGACAAGGCGGGCTGAAGGGCCTGTTTCCGTGCTCTGTGGCTCAATGACTATATTTATAAACGGGTTTTTTTGCAAAATGAACCAGAAGTAATGGTCTGTTCATCACTTTATTTACTGCATTTAGATCACAGTAGGGTGCCTAATTTCAGCAGAACTCCACATGACTTTGTACATGACACTGCAAGCATCAAATGTCCTAATGTTATGAAATATAGCAACAATCTTGTAACTAGTGCATGAATTTCCTTTAATTTCACTGCTTTACCATCAAATAAATAAACAGCCATGTTGTTCCAGGGATTATTACTCCAAGCCGATACCTATCATAGTTAACTCTCAACTTCCTAACCAGTAGTTGGTAGACGTAGTTTTGAACTGTAGATTTAAAAAATAATTTTAGCTCGACAAATTGGACATTTGAGGAATTCATTCTCTTTATAGATGGGAGAGGGAGTTAGAAAGATTGCAAGTATTGGAATCAAGTCAAATCTAGACCTGTCTCAAGAGTGTTTGTTAGTCGTATGCACTGGAACAATAAGATTCTTATATGCTGCAGCTTTGTGGGCACGTTAGATGCAACAACACTAATAAATATACAATGATATTCAGTTATTCTAATTAAACTAGACCATGATAGTGCAAAAGCCGTACTATGTTGAGCAACTATAGTAGTGCAAGTATAGTGGAGGAACTATAGCCTTCAGGGGCAGCACAGTGGGAGCACAGTTGCGTAGCGGTAGAGTTGCTGCTTTACAGCGCCAGAGACCCGGGTTCGATCCTGATAACGGGTGCTCTCTGTACAGAGTTTGTACATTCTCCCCATGACCTGAATGTAGGAATCTGGTTCCCTCCCACACTCCAAAAACGTACAGATTTGTAGGTTCATTAGCTTTGGTAAAATTGTAAATTGTCCAATTGTAGTGTGTAGGATAGTGCTAGTGTATGGGATGATGGCTGGTTGGCACGGACCCAGTGGGCCGATGGGCCTGTTTCCGTGCTGCACCTCTTGAGCTTGAAGTCTAAAGTCATAATCTGTTGTGGTTTGGTAGCGTTGATGTAGGGCAGTGGTTCAGGTTGAGCAGGGTGCTTCAAGGACTTGATGGTTAAGGGGAAGAAGATGTTCTTGAATCTGGTGGCTCTTGTACCTTATCTCCAAGGGTAGCAGTGAGAAGAGAGAGTGGCCAGGATGGTGTGGGTCTTTGATGGTGTTAACTCCCTTCTTAAGGCAGTGCTTCCTGCACATCCCTTCGATGGTGGGGAGGTCACTACCGTTATGGATTGGACAATGTCCTCCACTTCCTGCATGATCATATGTTCTTGAGCATTTGACTCAGAACCAGCCATGCTGTAACCATTCTCTCCGCCATAAACTTGCAGAAGTTCGATAGAGTATTATTTCTTGCTACAAGTTGGATACCCGCAAAGAGCAGGAATTTACAACTGAAACGTAGATAATTATGTTCTATTTATGTCAGTTATAAGAGAAGCCATGTATTGACTCTACATCTGAGCTTTTGTAACCAGATTTCACTTAAAAAAATCAATTGGACCTTATTATTATTTAATGTTGGAAGTCTGTGAAACTCAGACCTGATCTCAGACTATTTTGTTTAGTTTAGGAAAGAACTGCAGATGCTGGTTTAAATTGAAGGTAGACACAAACTGCTGGAGTAACTCAGCGGGTCAGGCAGCATCTGTGGAGAGAAGGAATGGGTGACGTTTCGGGTTGAGACCCTTCTACAGGGGATGGTGCGGGACAAAAATAGAATGTAGTTAGAGACTGAGACTGGTGGGAGAACTGGGAAGGGGGAGGGGAAGGAGAGAGCAAGCAAGGGCTACTCGAAGTTAGAGAAGTCAATGTTCATACCGCTGGGGTGTAAACTACCAAAGCGAAATATGAGGTGCTGTTCCTCCAATTTGCGCTGGGGCTCACTCTGACAATGGAGGAGGCCCAGGACAGAAAGGTCAGATTGGGAATGGGAGGGGGGACTTGAAGTGTTGAGCCACCGGGAGATCAGGTAGGTTAAGATGGACTGAGCGGAGGTGTTCAGTGAAGCGATCGGCGAGCCTGCGCTTGGTCTCGCCGATGTAGAGAAGTGGACACCTGGAACGGCGGATGCAGTAGATGAGGTTGGAGGAGGTGCAAGTGAACCTCTGCCTCACCTGGAAAGACTGTTTGGGTCCTTGGATGGAGTCAAGGGGAGAGGTAAAGGGACAGGTGTTGCCTCTCCTGCGGTTGCAGGGGAAAGTACCCGGGGTGGGGGTGGTTTGGGTGGGAATGGACGAGTTGACCAGGGAGTTTCAGAGGGAATGGTTTCTGCGAAAAGCAGAAAGGGGTGGAGATGGGAAGATGTGGCCAGTAGCGGATCCCGTTCGATTCCAGGGAGTTTTGGAGGGTACGGTCTCTGCGGAAAGCAGAAAGGGGTGGAGGTGGGAAAATTACACCCCAGCGGTATGAACATTGACTTCTCTAACTTCAGATAGCTCTTGCTTTCCATCTCTATCCCCTCCCCCTTCTCCGACTACATTCTACCTTTGTCCCTCCCACTCCCCTGACATTAGTCTGTAGAGGGGTCTCGACCCGAAACGTCACTCATTCCTTCTCTCCAGAGATGCTCCCTGACCCGCTGAGTTACTCCAGCATTTTGTGTCAAGTTTAATTTAGTTTAGTTTAGTTTTGCGGAAACAGGCCCTTCGGCCCACCGGGCCCATGCCAAGCAGCAATTCCCACAAACTAGCACTATCCACGTTTTACAGTAGACCACATGGCAAATGCCTTGTAGAGGGTGGAGAAATATTGGGGGAGATAAGGGGTGAGTTCCTTACCACAGAATATCCAGCCTCTTACCTTTGCAGTATTTATGTGATCAGTCAGTGGGCATCACCCTTATTGAAGAAGGGTCTCGACCTGAAACGTCACTCCATCCTTCTCTCCAGAGATGCTGCCCGCCCCACTGAGTTACTCCAGCATTTTGTCTCTATCTGCGGTGTAAACCAGCACCTGCAGTTCCTTCCTACGCTTGTTGGATATGGTCGTCACTTAATATCTGTTCCTTGCCACATGTCAGTCTAAGCTTGAATGTGCACAGGTCTGGCAGGATGTGGACATGGGCACCTTCACTGTGTCAGGAGATGCCAATGAAATGAAACTATGCAGTTCTCTGCTTGGTCCGGTTAATGTGCCTTTAAAGCTGCAAGACCTCATTTACCCTTACATTTCAAAATAACTGGCCACTAAATACAAAATGAAATTACAAAACACTCTCAAATGATTTTCATCAACTTTTAAAAGAATTCTAGATAGGCACAAAATGCTGGGGTAAATCAACAAGACAGGCAGCATCTTTGGATAAATGGAATGGGTGATATTTTGTGTCGAGACCCTTCTTCAGACTCTGGATAGAAGGAATGGGTGATGCTTTGTGTCGAGACCCTTCTACAGATTCTGGACAGAAGGAACGGGTGACATTTCGGGTCGAGACACTTCTTCAGACTGTCTGGTTGAACTCATCATGCCAAACAGTTGACATTTCGATGAATGTTCATCTCTCGCTCCTGTCCTGCATCAACCAGGAAACTATCAGTTTGGTTAAAGAACTTCCGCCCCTTCACAAATTATCTAGTCAATTGCATGCAAGTCTGTCTGCCCTGTAATTTGCAGTTGAGTCGCATCCTGAATGTCTTTGTTCACAATGACGTTTTCTATGTGCCCCAGTTACAAGGTTAACTACAGTATATAGTTCTCAGTATTGCCCTCAGGATAGACAACAATATCTTCCCTGTTGTTCTACCTCTTGTAATTCAGCTTGGCTTGATTGAATCTATGTATAGAGTTATCTAATCAGATTGGTTAGCATGCAAAACACTTGTGGAGCCTGGGGTCGCTCGCCGAGATCGCCAGTGTGTGGAGCTCCGTACAGCACGGCCTGTTGGCTTGGAAGCCACAGTCTCCGGTAAGGAGGTGGCTGTTCCTGGCACCCCAAGCCGCCGAGAGGGTCTACCGACGCCGGAGCACCATCACCCGGTGAGAACAGCCGGGAACATCGGGCCTCCGTAGCGGCGGCTGTGGAGGCCTCAATAGGCCCGACTACTTAGGGTGGACATGGGGATGGGGACTGGACTTTGTGCCTTCCCCCACAGTGGGAACCATTGTGGGGGGATGTTTTTAATATTTTATGTTAAATTCTTTACTGTTGTGTTTTATTTCTATTGGTGTGCTGCAGATGGCTCTGGAGGTGAGAGTGAACGCTGTGTATTGTTGCTGTATATGTTGTTTTTGTTTCATGCTTGTGTTAATTGTAAGGTGTCCTTGAGAGTCCTGAAATGCGCCCTATAAATAAAATGCATTATTATTATTATTATTATTATTATTAAAACAACTCTTCAACGCTAAACCAAAGGTGAAGGACGAAAGATTTGAGGTGATGGTCAAAAGGGTTAACTTGAGGGGCAAATGTTTTACACAAAGGGTGGTGGGTGTATGGAACGAGCTGCTGGAGGTGGTAGTTAGGGCAGGTACTATGACAACCTTTAAGAAACATTTAGACAGGTGAATGGATAGGAGAGGTTTAGAGGGTCAAGGTGGGACCAGTGTAGATGGGGCATGTTGGTAGGTGTGGGAAGGTTGGGTTGAAGGGCCTGTTTCCACACTGTATGACTCTACGACTCATCACTGCACATCAGTACAGGTGACAATAATAGACGTAAACCTACCAACCATTGCCACAGTAATCGTTAAATACATCAACTATACGCACATGCATAAAACACGGTCATATCCCTTGTGCTACTTTAACAGCCAGCACCTCTGGAGGCCCGGAACCCTGATAGTTGCAAGGAGGGAATCAAAACCAGCCCCGAGATCATTCTACCCAAATCTGCTTGCAATAAATCACCGTTGCCGCTTTGCAATGAGGTGCTTCAGAATTCCCATGCTCCCACGAGCTTTAGACTTTCCCAGGGAGATAAGCGGGATTTGCTAATTCATCGCAGCTTGCAAGAAGCGGAAATCCACATTAATGGTTTAACAATCATTAGCAAATGCAGAAATTAAGTCTAGACAGCTTTGTGGCATTATTTCTGATGAAAGGTCTCAAAGGCTTTGTAGCTGGAGATTTAGTAGCTCACTAATGGCATGAAATACCTTTCCCTCCCAGGTCACTGCATTCATTGCCTTATTCCTTTCTCACACTTCTTTGTATCCAGAATTCAAGGAGAGATCCACATTGTACTTTTTCCTTGATCGCACCCACTTTGATGTCTCGCTTTCACACCTCACCCTCCCATTTCTCCTCTCCCTCTCCCCTGACTCTCAGTCAGAAGAAGTGTCTCGACCCGAGACGTCACCCATCCCTTCCCTTCAGAGATGCTGCCTGTCCCCGCTGAGTTACTCCAGCATTTTGTGTCTATCCCAGGAGGGACTAGACGCCCTTGTTTTAACCTTAATGACTGATGCAATTCTGTACCTGAAAAAGTCTCCTATATGCAATTGGCGATTCTGGGTCCATTACATAATTACATAGATTCACACGAGGCTCCTTACGAATTTCACATTCCTTTTACAGTGTAATATACAGTATTAATTGTCCTTCGGCTGCCCTGGATAATATAAATAGTGAATTCTGCACTAAAAACTCGGTAGTGAAGATCCGTCCACAAATAGTACAAATGAGTTAGTGTGTGGAGGCGGAGACGTCATCTGAACCTTCATCCATCACTTGCTATATCAGACGTTACTGAATAAAATAGGAATTAAACCTACTTTAGTCATTCATTAAACTTTAACCTGAGCTAATACAGTGATCTCACTGACTCTGGCTATCGGCAGTCTGCCGCTTCTATCTACGACATGCCTCTGCAATCACTATTGTGACACTATTGGATGTTAACGTGGTTAAAAAGTCCTGTCCTCAGCTGATTACTGATGCTGATCAAACGTGGCACCTTCTCAGTGTGGAGCCCTATGATAAGATGCATCTGAAAGCTAAAGACCTTGCAGAGTGATGCAGTCAATGTATGCAGGAATTTGGCCCATGAAACTGAAATCGTTTTCGCAACTCTTTGCTATCGCAGGTTGAATCCGGGAGATGCCTGATTTCCCTTTGTTCATATGACAATTATGTTTAGTTTAATTTAGAGATACAGCACGGAGACAGGTTCTTCGGCCCACCGAGTCCACACTGACCATTCATCACCCGTTCACACGAGCTCTATTTTGTCCCATTCCCGACAATCTAGGGGGCAATTTGCAGAGGCCAATTAATCTACAAACCCACAAGTCTTTTGGATGTGGGAGGAAACCGAACAACTTGGAAGAAACCCATGCAGTCACACAGGGAGAACATGCAAACTCCACACAGACAGCAGCCAGGGTCAGGAGTGAATCCAGGACCCTGGCAGTGTGAGGCAGTTGCTCTACCTGCTGCATGACTATGCCTCCCTTATAACTTAATTACTCTTCCATTGTCATCTTCCCAAGAACATCTTGGAATGAGCAATAATTGCCGGCATTAGCAGCAGTACCCATATCCCAAGAGTGAAATATTATCCTGCCGTAAATTCCGATTAATTGTATACACTGGGTAATAATTTGTACAAGAGCATGGTGTACAATATTGGTTCAGCGATTGACAGTCTAGTTCAGTTTACTTTAGAGATACTGCACGGAAACAGACCCTTCGGCCCACCTTCCGCGCCGACCAGTGATTCCCACACATTAGCTATCCTACACACACTGGGGACAATTTACATTATACCAAGCCAATTAACCTACAAACCTGCACGTCTTTGAGGTGTGTGAGGAAATCGAAGATCTCGGAGAAAACCCACGGGGTCACGGGGAGAACGTACAAACTCCGTACAGACAAGCACCCGTAGTCAGGATCAAACCCGGGTCTCTGGCGCTGCAAGCGCTGTAAGGCAGCAACTCGACCACTGCACCAAGGTGGCTGCCCTCAGTCAGAGTTATACAGCAAGGAAATAGCCCTTTGGCGTACCATGTCTAACCAGTAAGTACACATCTATACTAATCCAATGGACCAACATTTGGTCGGGTCCATTCCAAGCCATGGTGATTCCAGTGCTTGTCTATTTTGATGGGTTGAAAGATACAGCATGGAAACAGGCCTTTCAGCCCATCAAGTCTAGGCAAGCCATGCATCACCCATTCACACTAGTTCTATGTTCTTATGCCCCAGCTAATATAGACAAGCATCCTATTTGTTTCTTCTTCACCTTGCCTACCGGCGCTTTATCTTTCAGACATATTGACTTGTTTACCAAGGAACTTTTGTTCCTCAATACTACTAAGGGCTCAACCATTCATGATGTATCTCTGACCTTTATTAGAACTCCCAAAATACATTCCTTTCCATTTATCAGGATCAATTTACATCAAGCATTTCTCCTCCAATTAGCCAGCTGATTAGTATCGGTTTAGGTTTATTATTATCACTCGTACTGAGGTACAGCGAAAAGCTTTGTTTAGAAGGCTATCATTTCTATGGCCTGAAGCTTCCACCTGTACTAACAGCAACACCATCAATTGTAATGTCATCTGCACCCTCACCAATCATGTCTTCTGTGTCCAATGTTAGTATCGCAAACATTGGGACAGGTACATGAGTAGGACAGGTTTAGAGGGATGGGCCAAATGCAGGCTGGTGGGACTAGTGTAGATGGGACATGTTGGCCGTTGTGGGTGAGTTGGGCCGAAGGGCCTGTTTCCACACTGTATCACTCTATGACTCTATATCCAAGTTCATATGGGTGCCAGCACCAATCCGGTTGGTACACAACCGTTGAGGAGTAGCTTGAACGTGGTTTCTTAACTTACTAAAATTAATACATTTTGTTGAATGTTAAAATAAAATGAGAAATACATCGCCAATTTGAACCATTAATAAACACTACAAACCATTAATTCCTTTGAAGGACAATTTCTCTTATTTTTTAATGAAAATCTTGACTACTGAGAAAGCAGTTCCTAATCTAAGGCACATTCAATAGAACAAAATGGGATTGAAACTGGATGATTCACCGTGCCAACCCAGTTACTGGGCACTAAACAGTGTGTCACCATCCTAGCCATGGAAACAGGCCCTTCAGCCCAGCGAGTCCACTCTGACCAGCGATCACACATACGCTAGTTCTTTCCGACACACTAGGGACAATTTACAGAAGCCAATTGGCCTACAAACCTGCAAGTTTTTGGAATGTGGGAGGAAACCAGAGCACCCAGAGAAAACCCACGCATTCACAAGGAGAACGCACAAGCTCCGTAGTGAGGATTAAACCTGGGCCTCTGGCGCTGAAAGGCAGCAACTCTACCACTGTGCCACCGTGTCGCCCAGCTGACCGCCTATTTGTACACTCTTATTGCTCTCACAAAGAATTCAACTGTATTATTTTCTACTGGTACAAAAATCAAAGTACCATCAATTTGTAATAATTTCTCCACTTTTTCTATTCATGAACTTAAATGAAAGGCAGGTGGGCAGGGCAGCACAGTGGCGCAGCTGGTAGAGCTGCTCCCTCATCGTGCTGGAGACCTAGCTTCAATCCTGACCTCAGGTGCTGTCTGTGTGGAGTTTGCACATTTTACCCGTGACCATGTGGGTTTCTTCTGGGTGTTCCAGTTTCTAACTATCAGATGGCCATCCTTGATTAGAGACTTACCACGAGAGCTAGCAGGGAACTGTGAGGTGTGTGCTCTATCGGATCTATTCTCTTTGGTTCTTTGTTCTCTGGTCTCTGAATCATTTCATTCTCCTTCCATCATGAAAGTACTTTTCACACAAAGACACAGATGACACAAAGCTGGGTGGCAGTGTGAACTGTGAGGAGGATGCTATGAGAGTGCAGGGTGACTTGGACAGGTTGGGGGAGTGGGCAGATGCATGGCAGGTGAAGTTTAATGTGGATAAATGTGAGGTTATCCACTTTGGTAGCAAAATCAGGAAGGCAGATTACTATCTAAATGGTGTCAAGTTGGGAAAAGGGGAAGTACAACAGGATCTGGGGGTCCTTGTACATCAGTCTATGAAAGTAAGCATGCAGGTAGTGAAGAAAGCGAATGGCATGTTGGCCTTTATAACAAGAGGAATTGAATATAGGAGCAAAGAGGTCCTTCTGCAGTTGTACAGAGCCCTAGTGAGACCACATTGTGTATTGTGTACTGTTTTGGTCCCCTAATTTGAGGAAGGACATTCTTGCTATTGAGGGAGTGCAGCGTAGGTTTACAAGGTTAATTCCCGGGATGGCGGGACTGTCATATGCTGAGAGAATGGAGCAGCTGGGCTTGTACACTCTGGAGTTTAGAAGGATGAGAGGGGATCTCATTGAAACATATAAGATTGTTAAGGGTTTGGACACGCTAGAGGCACGAAACATGTTCCCGATTTTGGGGGAGTCCAGAACCAGGGGCCACAGTTTAAGAATAGGGAGTAAGCCATTTAGAACGGAGACGAGGAAACACTTTTTCTCACGGAGCGTGTGAGCCTGTGGAATTCTCTGCCTCAGAGGGCGGTGGAGGCAGGTTCTCTGGATGCTTTCAAGAGAGAGCTAGATAGGGCTCTTAAAAATAGCGGAGTCAAGAGATATGGGGAGAAGGCAGGAATGGGGTACTGATTGGGGATGATCAGCCATGATCACATTGAATGGCAGTGCTGGCTCGAAGGGCCGAATGGCCTACTCTTGCACCTATTGTCTATTGTCTATTGTCTATTGCCTAAAGGGTGGTAAGTGTATGGAACAAGCTGCCAGAGGAGGTAGCTGAGGCTGGGATTGTCCCAATGTTTAAGAAACAGTTTGACAGGTACATGTATAGGACAAGTTTGGAGGGATATGGACCAGCACAGGCAGGTGGGACTAGTGTAGTTGGGTCATGTTGGCCGGTGTGTGCAGGTTGGGCCGAAGGGCCTGTTTCCACAATGTATCACTCGATGATACAGTGTGGAAACTGCTACCAGAAACAGCCCGGAGATCTTAACTCAAGAAGGGAATTTGAACTGGACACTTCTGTGCACATGCAAGGAAAAAAAAAACTCATTTAGTTATCCTGAATATATACGAATAATCAAAACATTTTCAAAGAGGATTGGGATGTTTTAATGGCTAGCAGCTTACAAATGTTCTAGTGATTTAACAAAATATATTTTAAGCTTCCAAGTCTGAGAGCAGCATCTGGCAAACTATCTCACATTTTGAAGAGTTTAATTTAGCACATGAACTAGATTCACGCAATTCAAATAATGTATTTTTATTCTCATTTTAAAATGAATCATGATAATAACAAACTAATGTTTAATTTAGTTTAGTTTGGTTTGGAGATACAGCATGGTTCTAGGCCCTTCAGCCCACCGAGTCCACACAGACCAGTGACCCCTCCGCACATTGATGATGATGATGATTAAGGTTTATTTAATATGGACAGATACAAAAGCATTGATACACTTGAAGCAGTCATCTGTTGTATCCATCATAGTGTTTTTAGCCAAGGCTAATTCGCAACACTTGTCCCTACTAGGGCTTTTGTCAGCAGCATACAATAATAAAGAAAACACAAATGCACAATAAAAATGTAACATAAGCATCCGCCACAGCGTTCATCACTGTGGTGGAAGGCACAACATTTGCCAGTCCTCCTCCACTTTAACACTACCCTACACACATTAGGGACAATTTCTATTTATACCAAGTTAAGTAGCTTGCAAACTTGTATGTCTTTGGAGTGTGAGAGGGAACTGAAGATCTCAGAGAAAGCCCACACAGGGAGAACGTACAAGCTCAGTACAGACAGCACCTGTGGTCAGGATGGAACGCAGGTCTCCAGCGTTGTAAGGGTGCTACTCTGCCGCTGCACCATTGTGTTGCCCATGGTCAATCTCTTAGAGTCACAGAGTTATGCAGCATGGATGCAGGCTCTTGGGCCCAACTTGTTCATGCCAACCTAACTGAGTTAGGCCCACTTGCTTGCTTCTGGACCCAAATTTCCCCAAACCATTCCTACCCACATACCCGTCCAAATGCCTTTTAAATGTTGTAATTGTACCCTCCTCTACAACTTTCTCCATCAGCTCGCTGCTCGAGCTGAAGGCAATGGAGATCAAGGCCAGAGCAAGAGAAGTAGCCATTGTGGGAGAGAGGGGGGACAAACGTGAGAAGCAAACGATTGTTGGCCGATCGGTGGCTGAGGAAATGCTGTGGTGAATGGTGGAACAAAGGATAAAGAACTGATTTTAAGGTGGGGGGGGGGGATATAAGTGAAATTGGGAACATTCTTTCTTGTTTAGTTTAGTTTAGCTTAGTTTAGTTTAGAGGTACAGTGTGGGAAACAGGCCTATTCTTTTTCCAGGGATGGATTCTGTAGAATAAATTGTTAGATGGAGAAAGTAGGGCAAGAGTGCCACATGGTTGAGCTGCTGTCTTGCAGCGCAGAGACCTGTGTATGATCCTGACTACGGGTGCTGTCTGTGTGGAGTTTGTACGTTCTCCCCGTGACCTGCGTGGGTTTTCTCTGAGATCGGTTTCCTCCCGCACTCCAAAGACGACCAGGTTTGCAGGTGAATTGGTTTGGTATAAATGTAAATTGTCCCTGGTGTGTGTAGGGTAGCGTTAGTGTGCGGGGATCGCTGGTCTGCGCGGACTCGGTGGGCCGAAGGGCCTGTTTCCCACACTGTATCTCTAAAATAGACTAAACTAAACTAATGTGCTTAGAGGTACTGCTGTGCCTCAGATGACAGGAATGGAAAGATGAAATAAGATGGCAAAGTCATGAGACTGGCAGCAAAGATGGCTTTGTTATGGAAGGAGGATTTAAGGAAGAGAGAGAGAGAGCAAGAGCAATGGTCTTCGAGGAGAGAGATCACGGTGACATCAGATAGAAGCTTGAAACCTCTCAAGATGAAAAGCTGTCAAATGGAGAGGTTGAGAGAGGAAAGCAACAGATATATGTTGGTGAGAAACATTTTGTGGCACTCAGTGCAGGACAGGGAGTGACGATTTGACAGGAAAAGGTGAGATGTACAAAGTGGTTAAAATTAATGGGGCCATGGGAGTGACCTGGATGGTCCAATGGTGGAAGGTATCATCATTCACAAAGCTTAGTCTCCATTGTCCACAATGACTATGTAATCGGAGATAGACACAAAATGCTGGAATAACCCAGCAGGTCAGGCAGCATCTCTGGAAAAAAGGAATTGGTGACATTTCGCGTTGAGACCCTTCCTCAGACTCGACTCTGAACATTGACCCAAAACATCACCTACTCCTTCTCTCCAGAGATGCTGCCTGACCCGTTGAGTACTCCAGCATTTTGCTTCTATCTTTAGTGTTAAACCAGCATCTGCAGTTCCCTCCTACACATTACTAGGTAATTGTTTTACAATAAACCGCTTTCCCCAAATGAATAGACATTCGGGAAGTTGATTGTCTGGAAGAGATAGCTGATCCACTGGTAAAGGCATTGGGGTCAGGGTGAGTTAGAAATTAACGAATTGGACGTTTCCTCTCAGTCTGAAGAGGGGCCTCGACCCAAAACGTCACCTATTCTTTTTTTCCAGAGGTTCTGTCTGACCCACTGAGTTAAACCCCTGTCTCACGGTGCGAGTTGGCCCACGAGTGACCCCGAGTTTTCACTCGTGTTGATCACGTACAGCCAACGTAGCGGGAACGTCGGAACTCGCGCGATCAACTTGTCCACTCGTGGCGCTAACGCCAGGTACCTGTGAAACTTGTGAACTCGTGAAAAAAGTCAAACATGTTTGACTTTTTCCACGAGTCAAATTTCGTGGTCAAGTTTAAAATTGAAACATTTAAACTCAGAGTTATATCGTAGTGGCCCGTGCGTTAAGTTTAGTGATTCGTGCGTCTACCGTGGGAACTCGTTAGACACAAAATGCTGGAGTAACTCAGTGGACCAGGCAGCATCTCTGGAGAGAAGGAATGGAGTCGAGACCCTTCTTCAGACTTACCCAAAACGCCACCCATTCCTTCTCTCCAGATATGTGGCCTGTCCCGCCGAGTTACTCCAGCATTTTGTGTCTATCTATACTTTAGTTTCGGATATGATCAAGTGTAAGAAACGCAAACCAGACTACCTTCACATCAGAGAATCCTAATGTTCCTAATTTGGCCGAGGCACTTCACTATCCGTGTGTAGGAAGGAACTGCAGATGCTGGTTTACACCGACGATAGACACAAACATGCTGGAGTAACTCAGCGGGACAGGCATCGCATCTGGAGAGAAGGAATGGATGATGTTTCGGGTCGGGACCCTTCTTCAGACTCCCAGCTCATTCTTCCCTCGTCGATGTGAACTTGTGGGGGTGCGAGGAATCGGGCGTCGCTGGGTAAGGGGAAGAGAGGTTTTACTGCTGAATTATGCGCAACAGAAGCATGAAGCGGGGGTAAGGTCCGTTTAAACTATCTTGTCGTCGTCCCCCCCCCCCCCCCCCCAATGTTGGGAGAGAGAGGGAAGAGAGTTGTGCAAACAAACCACGGGAGACTGCATCTTTGGAGGGAAATCATAAAATGTATAGGGATGTTTCGGGCCGGGACCCTAAAGGTTGACTACCCGTTTCGCAGATGCTGTTCCTAGCCCCCCTCTCACAACTCCCCACCCATAGTCTTTGCCTTCTCCCAATTCCACCATCCCTCGCCCCCCCCCCCCCCCCCCCCCCAAACCTGTCCTCGCCTGAACTGCTGAAGATAACCGAGTGCTTTAAATGCGAATCCCGGACTGCAGCAACAACACACGCCCTGAGCGGGAGAGGAACTTGGTAATCAAGAGCAAACGGGAGGGGAACTTGGTAACTCTGGAGACGATCTCGGAACATCGCAGATTACCATACCCGTGGTAACTCGCCACAAACACTTGCACATCAACTTGGAATATCGTACACAACCACGAGTCTGTCACTCTGGGTCACTCGTGTGTCAACTCGCACCGTGAGACAGGGCCTTTACTCCAGCTTTTTGTGTCTATCTTCGGTTTAAACCACGTCATGAGTCAAGAGTGTTTTATTGTCATGTGTCCCAAATAGGACAATGAAATTCTTGCTTGCTGCAGTACAACAGAATATGTAAACACAGTACCCAACGGAAGAAGAAAAAAGTCCAGTGTGTGTATATACACATGCACCCATACTCAATAAATAACAAATATAGTGCAATAATAATAACAGTCTGTTGCAGTTCAGAGTTTTTTGTTGTCGTGTTTAATGGCCTGATGGCTGTAGGGAAGAAGCCGTTCCTGAACCTGGACGTTACAGTCTTCAGGCTCCTGTACCTTCTTCCCGATGGCAGCGGTGAAATGCGTGTGTGGCCAGGATGGTGTGGGTCTTTTTTTGATTAATATTTTTATTGGAAGCCATACATATTGTTAATGATATAACAGTTTTTCAAATACACATTTTCCATGTTTCCAAAGTTTTACAAGTATTACAGAATAATATATAAAAGCTTCTATCTTTTTTTTAAAGAGTGAAAAGAGTAAAGAGGTAATAGATGTTTAATCAAAGGAGTGTGATTAAATAATATTGATTATGATTTTGATCATATGTGAAAAAATAAAAATAAAAATAAAAAAACAAAAGAAAAATTAATATCAAAATTAAAAAAAAAATAACAAACACAATTAATTTTTTTTTTTTTTTAATTAAAAAAAATAAAAATAGTAAAAAATAAAAAATAATACCAGCAAACAATTATTATGCTTAAAAGAGAAAAATTGAAGTATACATATTAACAATGAATGGAACAATTTCACATATCAATATATATAGAGACGTGTATACAAGTCTCAGATTAGATCTTTTCATCTGATCCTACCACCGGGTACTTATTGAGTTACAATGCTGAGCTCAGCTACCCCTTCATATAGTCAGTGAATGGAGACCATATTTGTTCAAAAAGTTCATATTTGTCCATTAGGACAAACCTAATTCTCTCCAATTGCAACGTCTCCACCATTTCCACTGTCCACATTTTAATTGTAGGGGATAATGGTCCCTTCCAGAATTTTAATATTAATTTTTTTCCAATTATTAAACAGTAATCAAGAAAATGTCTTTGATTTACTGTAAATATTTGATTTGAATCTGAAACTCCTAATATTATTAGCTTTGGGTCAGGATCCAATTTAATCTTAAGAACTATAGAGATGATTTAAACATTTCAGTCCAATAACTATTAAGTGTGGGTCTTTGATGATGTTGGCTGCCTATTTGAGGCAACAAACTTCGATAGATCCCTTCGATGATGGGGAGGTCAAAGCCGGTGATGGAGTGGGCAGTTCCTCCCCACACAGGAGCATTAAGTGCCTTGACAGGCCTTTCAGATAACGTGGACATGCTGAAGGAGACAAACCGAGGATGACAGCAGGAGAGGCCAAGAGGTTAGGCGAGCAGAAGGGATTTCAAAGCAGAGATTAGCAAATAGATAAAAGTCGAGAGGCACCATGAAGTCAGGAGAAACAGGATGGAGGAAATGAGAAATAAGAAATTGTTAGGAATAGTAGGAATGGTCTCAGGTCCAGTGCCATGATACTGAATTCACATAACCATGCGGCCTTCTCAAAAATGAACCATGCAAACCTTTATCCTGGTTTTCACATAATGCTTCAGCTTTCCTTCAAATGAATAACTATTATGAGAAATCATCCATCATCAATTAATTTTCCACTGACCTATTCAATAGTTATATTTAGGGTTTGAATCTTAATTTAGGTTGTGTCATTGTTACTGAGGATGTGAAGTTAAAAATCAAAACGGTTTCTGTTTTTACTGCCTGCCAGCAATCTCTAGTGAAGAAAGGCAACATTTGTGTGTGTCATCGAGCTATTAATGGAAAATGCATCAGTTTGTTTATAGAACACTATTCACTTTTACAAGCAGGATTCCTAGTGTATTTGACAGGATGTATAAGAGGCAACAAAAAGTGTAGGATTCGTTTTGTATCTACAGTATACTCAGCTGTGTGTGTATGCTTGTGGGAGGGGAGGGGAGGAAGGATGACAGTATTGTTAGTCAAAATCTTTTTTAGCTTACATTCAATGACTATGTTGAGCATCTCTCTGAATCACTTGACAGGTCTGGTCGCAACTTTAAGTTCCTCAAAGTTATCTCGATACAGCAGCATCAGTACCGGTTTGAAAACTTTCTCTGAACCAAAGCTCTGGGCAGCATACTGGCGCAGCGGTAGAGTTGCTGCCTTGCAGCGCTTGCAGCGCCAGAGACCCGGGTCCGGTCCCTGACTGCGGGTGCTGTCTGTACGGAGTTCGTACGTTCTCCCCGTGACCTGCGTGGGTTTTCTCCGAGATCTTCGGTTTCCTCCCTCACTCCACAGACGTACAGGTATGTAATGTAGGTACCTGGCTTGGTAAATGTAAAAATCGTCCCTAGTATGCATAGGATAGTGTTAATGTGCGGCATCTCAGGTCGGCACGGACTCGGTGGGCCGAAGGGCCTGTTGCCACGCTGTATCTCTAAACTAAAACTCAAACTAAAACAAATCTTCCATTATGTGTCTCGTAAATGTTGGACGAGGGGAAATGGTTTTTTCAACTTTGTCAGGGCAATGTCATCCCCAATGGGATATGTTCTCAGGAAAAGGTGGTGCCCATTTAAGTCTTCAAGGTGACGATCTCTTTATATAAAACATGTACATTTGGGGGAATTTTCTACTCTGCAAATTATTGAATACATTCAAAGTCAACGTAAAATCAATATATTATTGGTGACTCGGGAAAGGGGACGAGGGATGAGATTGCCCATACATGGCAGAGCAGGCTTGAGGGGTTGGAGCTTATCCTGTTCCTTTTTCCTATCTTCCAATGACCTCAATACCATCAGCCCAAAGTCTTCTCCAACTCACACACAATCTTGATTGAAACACATAACATTATTTATTCATTGTTGATATGTGAACATCTTGGCATTTCCTATCAAACTCCATTAGGCCAGCATCATTTCCCCTTCTTAATACCACGAGAGAAAACATAACCAAACTAAATCACCTACATCTTGAAAATTCAAAAACAATGTGTCAGTAACATCATTGTGTGTACATGTCAAAACCTGCAGTGCAAAACTCTCAGCAGCTTCCAGTCCACAATCCACGTGTATTTTCTTGTATTTCCGTCGAGTATAGAGGAGGCAGTCAGCCCGTCTCAAGCGTAACTTTAAGGTGAGTGGGGCGATGTTTAAAGGAGATGTGCAGGGCACCTTTTCACGCAGAGGGGGAGGGGGGTTTGGGGGGTGGGGGGGAGTGTGTGGAATACACTGCCAGGATTGATGGTTGCGGCAGATACGATAGTGACAATTGAGAGCCTTTTGGATAGGCATGTGGGCATGCAAGGAATGGAGGCATATGGATCATGTGCAGGCAGATAAGAGAGGCCAAAGAGCCTGTTCTTGTGTTGTACTGTTTTATGTTCTATGTTCTACAGACCCGGGTTCGATCCCGACTGTGGGCGCTGTCTGTGCGGAGTTTGTACGTCCTCCCCATGACCGCCTGGGTTTTCCCCGAGATTTTCGGTTTCGCCCCACACTCCAAAGACGTACAGGTTTGTAGGTTAATTGGCTTGGTATAAATGTAAATTGTCCCTAGTGTGAGTGGGATAGTGTTAATGTGCGGGGATCGCTGGTGGGTGCGGACTCGGTGGGCCGAGGGGCCTGTTTCTGTGCTGGATCTCTAAACTAAACGAAACTAAATCTGAATCTATATCTAAATCTAATCTACACTAACTCTATACCAGCTTGAGCAGCAATCCCGTTTCCCATTCACCATTTCCCATCCGCTCTCCCATTGGACATCCTTACTGTCGGCACTTTATAACAGGGAGGCAGATGACCCTGATAAAGTCCACATTTATTACCTATCCCTAATGTCCTTGAACTCATTAATGCGAGGCCATTTCACAGGAACAGCTGCTGTGGCCTGCTGTGGTCTGCCATCACAGAAGTGTCTGGGTGAATGACAGAATGGTGAATTTTAGTCTCACTATAACGAGCGACCAGAGGAAACTGTCTGCAGAAAGTATTTTTCTTTTCCCTTTCACTTTTTTCACCAAGGCCTTCAAGATTCTTTAATCAAACTAGGGTGCCTAGTCTTACCATGCAGCAAGCTGCCAACACCTTGGGATCAACTTCCACCACTGGAAGCTGTAACCTTCCTTTCAAGAGCTACAGATATGGCTTTATTGTGGGATAGCTAACTTGAGCTAGTAAAAGGCACTTTAAACATTGTACCAATGTGCCCCAGTGTTATGCTGTGAGGCACAGAAGAGTGGTTGGCACTGGCTGGCTGTGTGCATGTGTGCACGCGTGTGTGTGTGAGCCTGTGGG
This sequence comes from Raja brachyura, assembly GCA_963514005.1. The sequence continues at coordinate 8,553,507 of OY740796.1, read as the reverse complement.
TGTGCATGCTCGTGTGTGTGTGTGTGTGTGCCTGTGTGTGTGCATGCGTGTGTATGTGTGTGCATGTGTGTGTGCATGCACGTGTGTGTGTGTGTGTGTGTGTGTGAGTATATGTGTGTGCATGCGTGTGTATGTGTGTGCATGTGTGTGTGCGCGTGTGTGCATATGTGTGTGGATGCACGCGTGTGTGTATGAGTGCGCACGTGCATGTGCGCGCATGTGTGTATGTGTGTGTATGCGTGTGTGTGTATGTGTGTGCGTGTGTGTGTGTGTGCATGTGTGTGTGTGTATGTGCATGTGCATGCGTGTATGTGTGTACGTGCAGGAATACGTGTGCGCGTGCGTGCATCCGAGACAACATGAATATTGTCTCAACTAAGCAGGGGGTTTAGCCCGCATCAGTGCTCTTGTTTTGCCTTGCAGCCATCTCCTGACATGCATGGATGAAGAGATGCAGAGGATTGAAGCATGGATAGGAGGTGTGTGATGGTGTAGGATGAATGCATTGGAGTGACAGCCGGCAGTACAGTGGGAGCCTCACCTCTACTGAATCCTAGTGTTACGGTGCCTTCATATTTTACATGCGACCAGTCAATGGCAAGCTGCCTACACTATAATAAAGCTTACCGCCTGATGCTGCTGTCCACTGGTATCCATGCACTGTCTTTGTAACTTCTGGCATTAAGTGGCAAGAGTGGTCTGCTTTCTGCAAGCATGCACAGGTGACATCCACTGACGCATGATGCAAGCTGGATGGAGTTCAACACAAAGTCAATTTGGGATTCAAATACCTTGGTTGCCACAGTTAATGCAGACCAACTGGGAGAGTGGTTCTGGGCCTTGGTGTAATACCCCTGTCCCACGGTACGAGTTCATTCCAAGAGCTCACCCGAGTTTTAAAAAAATCAAACTCGTGGTAAGCACGGAGAATGAACGTAGCGGGTACGTCAGAGCTCGGGGACGTCTCTTAGCGGCTCGTAACGCTAACGGCAGGTACTCGGGAAGACTCGCTAATGGCAGGTAAGCTCGGGAAGACTCGTGAAGATTTTTCAACATGGTGAGAAATATCCACGAGAGCCCAGAGTACCGACGAGTGGCCATTACTATAAATCTCCGAGTTCGAATCAGTGCAAACTCGGGAGAGCTCTTCGAATGAACTCATACCGTGGGACAGGGGTTCAAGAGATTGCACGGACAGCAACTTCTCCAACGAAGGGGGAAGTACAGATTCACTCTGCACTGCCCCCCTAACCGGTGATAGTAAAACACACCAGGGGAGGGCTGGAGGCTCAATGAGTTCCAGATCCCTCCCATTTTCAGGGCGTAACACAAATCATCTATCATCCATCTACCAATTAACTACAATTTATGTTTCCTAGATTGAAACCTCATTGAAACGTACCGAATAGTGAAAGGCTTGGGCAGAGTGGATGTGGAGAGGATGTTTCCAATAGTGGAAGAGTCCAGGACCAGAGCTCATAGCCTCAGAATAAAAGGACATTCCATTAGGAAGGAGACGAGGAGGAATTCCTTCAGTCAGAGGGTGGTGAATCTGTGGAATTATTTGCCACAGAAGGCTGTGGAGGCCAAGTCAATAGATATTTTTAAGGCAGAGATCGATGGATTCATAATTAGTACGGGTGTCAGGGGTTATGGGGGGAAGGCAGGAGAATGGAGTTGAGAGGGAAGAGATAGATCAGCCACGATTGAATGACAGAGTAGACTTGATGGGCTGAATGGCCTAATTCTGCTCCAATCACTTATGACCTTATGAATTTATGATATTCACCTTTCTCAGGGGAAATAAGACAGCCCTGTTCATCCTGTCTACGCCTCTTATAATATTATTCACCTCAGTTCACTATCTCCATTGGTCCCTTTTTGGAATGAAATAAACCTCAGCCTGGTCAACCTTTCCTAACAGTCCCTAACTATTGTTTGAAATCTTCTTGTTTCCTTTCTCATGGTATCATATCCTTCCGGTGGTGCAGTGACTAGAATGATGTCTCCCAGCTATTTGCTATTTGCTGTTTTCTGTGTCCCTGTTATTCTATGTCAGGGGAAGCAGCCCTTTTATCCGCGTTATCCACCTCTCCGCTGAGATTCCCCTGTACCTTTACACTTCCCGGTTTTCCTACAACTTATTATCTTTTCCCCTCCTCAAGACGACGACCTCGCATGTTTTGGAACAGTAATCCCATTTGTCACATTATTGATATCTTCCTGCGGCCTGCAACTATTTCCCATTGCTGTTTACCCCATCGCATGAGTTCAGTTTGCATATAGAATTGAAGTTCCCACCATGGTTGTCCAAAAGCCTTGGCATGTGTTAGCTCTCAGCAAAATAACAATGAGGTCTGGCAGGAAACTGGGCAGCACGGTGGGGCAGTGGTAGAGCTGCTGCCTCACAGTGCCAGGGACCCTTCTTCAATGTTCAATGCTATTTTACTGTCACATGTACCGAGCTACAGTGAAATTCATTTTTACATAGGTATAACTATAGACAAGCACACCTTAGATACCATACAAATGTATAGAATTAGGCAGTACACTGAGGCAGTACGCAAGAGTCGCCAGATTTGCTGCCTGTGTGGAGTTTGCACGTTCTCCCTGTGACCGCGTGGGTTTCCTTCTGGCGCTTTGATTTCCTCCCACATCCCAAAGATGTGTGGATTTGTCAAATGGCCATTGTAAATTGCCTCCAAAGTGTAGTAAATGGAATAACATAGAACTAATGTGCATGGGCGATTGATGGTTGATGTGGACTCAGTGGGCCGAAGGGCCTGTATCCATGCTGCATCTTTGAAACAATCATAAACTGGGTGAGTAAATCCAGTGCTCCAAATATAGAAGCTAGACACAAAGTGCCTGAATAACTCAGTGGGTCAGGCAGCATCTCTGGAGAAAAAGGGTGGTTGACGTTTCTGGATGGTCTGAAGAAGGGTCCCGGCTGGACAATAGACAATAGACAATAGACAATAGACAATAGGTGCAGGAGTAGGCCATTCGGCCCTTCGAGCCAGCACCGCCATTCCATGTGATCATGGCTGATCATACCCAATCAGTACCCCTTTCCTGCCTTCTTCCCATATCCCCTGACTCCGCTATCTTTAAGAGCCCTATCTAGCTCTCTCTTGAAAGTATCCAGAGAACCGGCCTCCACCGCCCTATGAGGCAGAGAATTCCACAGACTCACAACTCTCTGTGAGAAAAAGTGTTTCCTCGTCTCCGTTCTAAATGGGCTGCGCCTTATTCTGAAACGTCATCTATTCCTTCTCTCCAGAGATGCTGTCTGAACCGCTGAGTTACTCCAGCATTTTGTGTCTATCTGCAGTTCCTTTCTACACACTCCAACTATAGAGGTTGCTATCACTTTACCCTCCACAAATTAGAGCAAGTCCTTTTAGATGCTCGTAGAGTTTGAATCAATGCTGCCTCGACATGTCTCGACTGGCTGTAGCAACCTCGTTGTTCCCTCAGTTTGTGATGCTCTCTGATCCATGGCCCAGCTGTGGGAAGTAGCTGGAGGATGTGAATAATTATACAACTGACTGAGGACCTTGTTTCTTCCTCAAACAAAAATCAATTTCTTTCATAATTCTATTTGTATTCATTTTGGAGCAAACCGATTCAAATTAGTTTCAATGATGCTCCTTTATTTAAAAAACAAAGTCTTTAGTTGGTGATACATTGACAATAGGACATGAATCTAAGATACTTTATGCATAGATATCCAAGTATAAGTTTAAGACAAAACAGTATGGGACATTCATATAGGATATTTTTTTCCCTGTCATGGCCGAGAAGGAAAATACCCTTCATAATGAATAAGTTTAAGAAGGAATTGCAGATGCCGGAAAATCGAAGGTAGACAAAAAAGCTGGAGAAACTCAGCGGGTGAGGCAGCATCTATGGAGCGAAGGAAATAGGCGACATTTCGGGTCGAGACCCTTTTTCAGACTGATGTGAAGGTGGTGGGGGGGGGGGGGGGGGGGGGAAGAAGAAAGGAAGAAGCAGAAACAGTGGGCTGAGGGAGAGCTGGGAAGGGGAGGAGAAAGCAGGGACTACCTGAAATTGGAGAAGTCAATGTTCATACCGCTGGGGTGTAATCTGCCCATGTGAAATATGAGGTGCTGCTCCTCCAATTTACGGTGGGCCTCACTCTGGCCATGGGGGAGGCCCAGGACAGAAAGATTGGATTCGGCATGGGAGGGGGAGTTGAAGTGCTGAGCCACCGGGAGATCAGGTTGGTTAATGCGGACAGAACGGAAGTGTTGGGCGAAGCAATCGCCAAGCCTGTGCTTGGTCTCACTGATGATAATGAATAATTAATAATATTTCTTTATTTTTCAGACATGCAGATTAATTTAATTTTGACAGGCATCCCCTGGTAACAAAAAACGCAAGCCATAATCTGCCCTTTCTTTCTCTGCAAGGTAGCCCATTCTCACGAACCTTACCATTTACACTGCTTACTTATCATGTACCAAAACTGGGTTAAATCTCATTTTTCAATTTCTTTCAAGTGAGACCATTATGGATAGCAATGTCCATTTCAGCGTTTAGCTTGCTATTTGTAAACAAGCATTCAAAGCCACATTAACAGCTGACAGCAAGCTGGAATATCAAGTATACAAACACAAGCCAATTAACCTACAAACCTGTCCCTTTGGAGTGTTGGGGAAAACCGATCTCGGAGAAAACCCACCAGGCCACAGGAAGAAAGTACAAACTGTGTACAGTCAACACCCATAGTCGGGATCGAACCCTCGTCTCTGGCGCTGCGCCACCGTGCCACCCACGATGCAAAATGTGATAGTGTGCAGTGGGAACTGAATGAGACCAATACCTGAGGTGACTTCCACAATAATGACTGACTGAAAAGATGTCTTTAAATGATCCGACTTACAAAAGCAAAGTGATTCCTGAAATGTATTTACACTTGCAAAGCAAGTCCAGATTGTACTCCCATAATCTGCACTGGTGTCAACTGTGGCTCTAATTATAGCATTAATAATACAGATATTTTCAGACGCACGATATGTAATTTCTTCAATTTACACCCATTTTCAGCGTGTTGATATCCATGGCCAACTTGTTCAGTGTGAATCATTGGGACAAACATCTCATCAGAGAGCTCAGAACCCTCTCTGAGCTCTCATTATTTGAACTCAATTTCGATCCATCAATTGCTGACATCCCATCACAGTCTTTTTGGCTGGATCTTGTTCCACCTTAAGATCTGGCAACATAACCCTGGATGCAATCAGGGCTAACAGATCAATGCCGTGCTGCAAATTTGTAAATAACACCTAAGTCTCCAAAAAACAAGACCAAAGGATAAACTTACTCAGACCATTTTGAGTCTTAAATCTTGCCGTGATCCACAAATCTGTTTTCATTGGTGAGATGGTGGTAGGGAGATTCAACAGCTGCAAGTACAGGAAGGAACTGCAGGTGCTGGTTTGTACCAGATAGACACAAAAAGCTGGAGTAGCTCAGCTGGTCAGGCAGCATCTCTGGAGAAAAGGAATAAGTGACGTTTTGGGTTGAGTCTGAAGAAGGGTCTCGACCTGACACGTCACCTATTCCATTTCTCCAGAGATGCTGCCTGGCCCACTGAGTTACCCCAGCATTTTGTATCTCTTCAGCTACAAGTACACATCTCTGGTGATCTGCCCTGGACCCAGCACATTGATGCAACCGCAAAGAAAGCTCACCAATGCCACTACTTCCCCAGAGATTTGAGGAGATTCACCAAATACTCTTTCAAACTTCGACAGGCGTTCGGTGGAGAGCGTGCTGATTGATTGCATCACGGCCTGGTTTGGCAACTCGAACACGCAAGAACGAAGGAGGCTGCAGAAATGGGTGGGCATTGCCCAGTCCATCATCGGTATTGATCGATGGGACCTTGAGAAGGCACCGAATAGCATCAAAGACCCTCACCACTCTGGCCACTCTCTCATCTTGCTGCCACCAGGGAATGGCATGGTGGCACAACTGGTAGAGCTACCGTCTCACAGCTTCAGAGACCCGGGTTCCATTCTGACCTTGAATGCTGTCTTTGTGGAGTTTGCACATTCTCCCTGTGTTTCCTCCTTCCTCATGGGTTTCTTCCATGTCATCCAGTTTCCTCCCACGTCCCAAAGACTTGCGAGTTTGTAGATAGATTGGCCTCTGTCAATTGCCCATAGTGTGTGGGGACTGAATGGGGAATTTCACGTAGAATTAGTGTGAATGTGTAATCAATGGTCAGCGTGGACCTGTTGGGTCAAGAGCCTGTTTCGTAACTGCATTTCTAAGTCAATTCAATACAAAACTACCACCCAGAAGAAGGTGCAGGAGCCCGAGAACCATATAACCATATAACCATATAACAATTACAGCACGGAAACAGGCCTTCTCGGCCCTTCCAGTCCATGCCGACTATTTATTTTCCCCTAGTCCCAACTACCTGCACTCCGACCATACCCCTCCATTCCCTTCCCTTCCATATGCCTATCCACTTTACTTTTAAATGTTAAAAATCGATCCTGCCTCCACCACTTCTGCTGGAAGATCATTCCACACAGCCACCACTCTCTGAGTAAAGAAGTTCCCCCTCATGTTACCCCTAAACCTCTGTCCCTTACTTCAAAGTTCAGGAATAGCTTCTTCCCATCGAACATCAGGCTCTTGAACCACCCTGCACAAACCAAACCACAACTCTCTCTCAGCTCCAAACTACTATGAACTCTTTATAAGGTTGCACTCAATACTTTGGCTTGCATTATTATTGTCTAGGTACACAGTGAAATTGATTATTTATTTTGCTTTTGTTTATTGTATTCTTGTTTTTTTTGTTTTTGTGCCAAATATTTCCCATCCCGGCCGTACCACAATTAAACAAATCTTGACATTTGACTCTCACATTCATACATCATTGTGAACCATTACTTGAGGAGTATATCTAATCATTGCTCTTTCATCTGAGATTTTGTATGAAAATTCATTGACATGGCACAAAATCAGCAGGACAAAGTAATGCCCTTAGATACTGAAGTACGTAACGGAACCAAGAAAAAACTGACAGCGTTAGAAATCTGAGATAATAAGCAAGGCACGGCGGAACTACAAAGCTAGAATTACAGTACATAATTGTTAAGATGTTAACTTTTCAGCCTCCTTTGTGTAAACGGTGGAAAAGCATTACTCAATGCTTGCTCAGCGTGTATGATTGCTCACAACAATCCATTGCCATGCTATGAGTGTGTGTTGGAATGTTGTATGCATGCATTCAGCAACCTCAATCTCTGCTTGTTAGGACCTGACTGGAATAATTTTTATTTTCCAAAATAGACTATATTCAGGTAATAAATATACAAATACATAAATCGTGCGAACAATTCATCCGACATTTCCGAAGGCGATACAAATTATTCAATACTGTCTACATACAATGCTCAAATTTCACAAATGTGTCCGCCACCCTTGCTACTCATGTGGCCCGCTGGCGTGGAATCCCTTCCCTGGCTTTTTTTGACCGGAATAATGTGCCGAGCTCTGGCTTGGCCATTTAACTCCCCTCATTCCAGTTCCCTGCAGTACAGAAGCTAGACTCACCTCTGGAACTCACCTCTGAGCTACAGGGAGAGGTTGAGTAGCATGTGAATCCATTCCCCAGAGCGAAGGATGATGGGGGGTGGGGTGGGGTGGGGCGATCTTATAGTGCTGTATAGATTGGGTAGAAGCACAGAGTTCCTTGCCTCTGTGAAGGTGAATCCAGAACCAGACGACGTATGTTTAAGGTTTAAGGGGGAAAGATTTAATTGGATTCTGAGGGGTAGCTTTTTCACACAAAAGGGTGGTGGGTGTATGGAACGAGCTGCCAGAGGAGGTGGTTGAGGCAGGAACTATTGCAACCTTTAAGAACCAATTAGACAGGTACATGGATAGGACAGGTTTAGAGGAATATGGGTCAAACGCAGGTAAGTGGAACTAGTGTAGATGGGACATAATGGTCAGTGTGGGCAAGTAGATCCGAAGGGCCTGTTTCCATGCTGCATGGCATTATGACTCTGACCATCCCTGCTGTCTGGAAGGTGGACCTTATGCTTGGAATAAATCATAATATTAATGGTTGACAAACAACACCATCAAGTCCTTCTTCAGAAAGTCAACTGAATTTTACCTGATTCATTTTATTTATTCTTTTTTATGGGTCATAAGGATATCATTTACTGCCCTTGAAGAAGATGATGAGCCATCTGTTTAAACTGCTGGGTCCTTTACAAATCACAATGGCTGGCCCCATGGAGATGTTTCCATGTACCTATAGCCGTCATCCTGCTTGGTGGTGGAGGCTCCAGCCTTGGAAGATACACTGAATGTGGTTGAGCAAGTAATTGCAGTGCATTCCGTAGTCAGTGCACACTGCAGCCACACTGCAACTGTGGTGGGGGAATGAATATTAGAGTGTTGTATGATATCAAGTGATGTTGAAGGCACACTCATTCAGGAGAGCAGAGAGTATTTTGGCACACTTTTATCCTCTGCTTCGACAAGGTGGAAAGGCTTTAGTGTGTCAGATGGAGCCAGGAGCCAGGTTACCAGCTTCAGACCAGATGATAAAGCCATGGTGGTTAGTCCAGTTGAGTTTCTCACCAATGGTGGTCTCCAGGAGGTTGATAATGAGGGCTAAGCAATGGTAATGAAGGTAGACAAAAGTGCTGGAGAAACTCAGCGGGTGCGGCAGCATTTATGGAGCGAAGGAAATAGGCAACGTTTCGGGCCGAAAACCGTAATGTAGGTAAATCTCTCCGGTTGGATCGAGATAATTATGCCTAGTAATTATGGCATCCATGTTAACCATCAAATCACCTTCGATTTTCTGGGGGACACACACTGGTCTCCCTGAAGAAGGGTCTTTCTCCAAAGTCTGATGAAGTCTGAAGAAGTGTCTCGACCCGTAACGTCGCCCATTCCTTCTCTCCAGAGATGCTGCCTGTCCCGCTGAGTTACTCCAACATTTTGAGTCAATCTTCGGTGTAACCCAGCATCTGCAGTTCCTTCCTACACACTCATCTCCCTTAAGTCTACCAGAAAGTTGAGATAACTTGATGCAACAGCTATCCTGGGCTACTGACCTACTGTTCAACTCTGAAAAAACAAGGAACTGCAGATGCTGGCTTACAAAAAAAAAAAGGCACAAAGTGCTGGAGTAACTCAGTAGGTCAGGCAGCGTGGAGAACATGAACCTTTCTTCAGATTGATTGTGGAGGATGGGGGGAAGGGGGGGAGATGGGAGAGAAGAGGGGCAGGACAAAGCCTGGTGGGTGAAAGGTAGATGGCAAGACAAAGACCAGAGAAGGAAAGACAAACGGTGTGAGATAAGGATAGAAGAAGTGCGAATTGTAGAGGCACATGGAGGAAGGGAAGGGGGAGGAGAGAAATGGGTACATCTCCAGGTGGAGCTCAGGGGACGGAAGGACTAGAGGAAAGGGAACTCCTCATCTACTGCATCCTGTGTGGCCTCCTTTACATTGGCGAAACTGAGCAAGTCATAGATTCATAGAGTCGTACAGCGTGGAAACAGGCCCTTCGGCCCAACTTGCCCACAACAGCCAACGTGCCACCTGCACTGTTCCCACCTGCCTGCATTTGGCCTCTAAACCTCTGCATCTCTCTAAACCAGTCCTATCCATGTACCTGTCTAAATGTTTCTCAAATGTTGCGATAGTCCCAGCTTCAACAACCTCATCTGGCAGCATGTTCAATACACCAACTATCTTTGCTTTGCATTTTTAATAGTTACTTGTTGGGTCAAAAAGACCCAATAATTAACTATTAAAAATGCACAGCAAAGGTATTTATTGCTTTCATGTATAGTCCATATTGTATTCTATGTATTTTCTGTCTGCTTTTGTTCTGAATGTGTGGGTTCGTGGTTGGGGGCTTCTGGACATCTGAATTTCCCTGAGGGGATCGATAAAGTATTTATTATAATTATTATTATTACCCTTCATGTGAAAAAAAGATGCTGCCTGACATACTGAGTTCCTCCAGCGCTTTGCTTTTCTGCGTATGTTTCTGGCATCTCTTGTGTTTCCATCAGCCTGGATCTTGTATTATTTCCCAACATTATAATGGCTGCTGTATTTCCTTGTTTGTGTCAAGCACCTCCCAACGTCTATCCCAGCCATCCTCCCATCTGGCCGGGGCTTGCTTTTTTTTTTTCTTTCTTTCTTTCTTGCCAAGGGTCTCAAGGGCTGTAAATAGGCCTGGGTCGGTTTCTGAAGACCACCAGCTGGCAGTGAATGTGTTTGCTGATCCTCAAGGTCAAACAAAGCCGGAGGAAGCGCCTGGCTTTGTCTTCCTGTGTTGATGTGGTTACACAAATATCTCTTTGTATTGGTAACACTATGTGTCATCCATAAGTGTGGCGCCTAAAGAGCAACAAACGTGAAACTTTTCTGCAGAGATAACACATGGAGCCGGCGAGGAAACCACAACATGCGGAGTATGGCTGACTATGGTGTCAGTCGGTCAGGCCGCTGCACTTGCTTACACTGTTCAAGTATTAAACATGCGTCAACAGGATGTTTGCGAGGAGACTGAGGGGATGTGGGACAGGATGCTGAATAAAACAGATTTTTACAGCTATTGAATAGTTTTGAACGGAAGGATTGTGCAGGAAACCAGTTAAAACAACTCGGTAAGATCGGCTTGTGTCCGGACAGTCGAATACTTGCTCTACTGATCATCCAGTAAGTGCCCAGGCAGGGAAATCTAATCGTGCCTAAAAAACAAAAAAAAACAAACAATGCATAATGTTAACAGGATCTCCAAAAGTCCTCCTCCAACATCATCTACTGTATCCATTGTTCCAGGAGTGGACCCCTACATATCGGCAAGACCAAGTGCAGGCTCGGCGATCATTTTGCTGAACACCTTTGCTCAGTCCGCCGAGGCCTACTTGATCACCTGCTTGCTAAACATTTTAACTCCCCCTCCCATTCCCACACTGACCTTCCTGTCCTGGGCCTCCTCCACTCTCAGAGTGAGGTCCAGTGCAAATTGGAGAAACAGCACCTCATATTTCGCTTGGGCAGCTTCCAACCCAGTGATATGAATTTGATTTCTCCATTGTCAAGTAACCCTTGATTTCTATCTCTCTCCGTCTCTCTCCCACCCTAGTTCTTCGACTAGTTTCACTGTTTTTTTAATTTTGCCCCGTTGTCACAGCTAACAATTAATCATTCCACATTTTCCTTGATCATTGTCCCTTTGAGCTGTGTTTTCACACCTTAAAGCCCTGTCCCACAGTACGAGTTCATTCCAAGAGCTCTCCCGAGTTAAAAAAATATCAAACTCGTGGTAAGCACGGAGAATGAACGTAGCGGGTACGTGGGAGCTCGGGGACGTCTCTTAGCAGCTCGTAACGCTAACTAACGGCAGGTGCTCGGGAAGACTCGCTAATGGCAGGTAAGCACGGGAAAACTCGTGAACATTTTTCAACACGTTGAAAAAAGTCCACCAGAGCCCCGAGTACCGACGAGTGGCCATTACTGTAAATCTCAGAATTGGAATCCGGGCAAACTCGGGAGAGCTCTTGGAATGAACTCGTACCGTGGGACAGGGCATGCTATCCTCCCACATGTCTATGCCTCCCTCTCCCTGACTCTCAGTCTGAGGAAAGTCTCAGTTACTCCAGCATTTTGTGTCTATCTCCAAAAGTCAGCCTTTTTTGGATAACCAGATCACACGTATCAAATGTGAAAGTTATTTGTAGTTGGTAAATATGAGGCTTGTTCTGAGCAAGGTGATTCTTTTTGCCCTGTGCGAAAGTCAGGCTCACAATCCGTTGAGTAAATTGCTACAGTATCACTCTGGATTGATGTAGTTGCCATTCAGGTGTACATGGAAATGGGTTGAGTCTGCATTGAGATGACCAAGCCTACAACACCATTAAATATGCAACAGGGGCGGCACGGTGGCATAACGGTAGAGCTACTGCTTACAGCGCTGGAGTCCCGGGTTCTATCCTGATTATAGGTGCTTGGCTGTATGGAGTTTGTATGTTCACCCGTGACCTGCGTTGGTTTCCTCCCACACTCCAAAGATGAACAGGTTTGTAGGTTAAAGAAGGAACTGCAGATGCTGGAAAATCGAGGGTACACAAAATGCTGGTGAAACTCAGCAGGTGCAGCAGCATCTATGGAGCGAAGGAGATAGGCTAATTTGTAGATTGGTTTGTGGCTTGGTTTAATTGTAAGTAGTTCCTAGTGTGTGTGGGGTAGCGTTAATGTGCAGGGTGATCGCTGGTCGGCATGGACTCGGTGGGCCGAAGGGCCTGTTTCCACGCTGTATCTCTAAACTAAACTAATGGAGACATGCCCGCAAATGCTAAACTTTTTGGTTGGATCATCGAGGGTGATCAATACTAACAGAAAAACTCAATGGCCCAGAAATTCAATGAGGCTTTATAGGCAAGGCAATGTGGAGACAGTCTGTGGCACGCAGTGCCCTAGCAAATCCATGGGACAGACCAAGCAAAGTGCTCGTGGGCTACGCTTCCTACTGTCCATGGGGAAAGAGATGCAGCTCTTTCTCTTGAATCAGATCGGTGAGCTCCCTGATACCGGAACAGGGTACTGATTGTGGATGATCAGCCATGAGCATATTGAATGGCGATGCTGGCTCAAAGGGCCGAATGGCCTACTGCACCTATTGTCTATGTCAATTGCCTATTGGTGCAATAAAATGGCACAGTCACCTGATGCGACATTGATGAGTCCACTACATTCACATTAAAGATCGCAGTAATCTTAACAACCAGAGAGTATGCTCAGCTTGGCTGCAGCATGTGGAGTGGTCGTATGATAATGTCCTTGGTAAAGTGGGACTAGTTAAAATCTCTTTGTGAAGCTGAGCTGTGAGAGGTTCTTCCAGTGATTCCATTCCAGGTGTGACTTCCTGCGTAATGCCCTTGCTCCAGCTTCTCATGTTCCCACAAGTCTTTTTCTCTGATCCTTACTGTCCCAGCAAGTACATCTATCCCATTAGACTCATAGCATGAAAACAGTCCCTTCAGCCCAACTTGTTCATGCCAACCAAGATGCCCCATCGAAGCTAGTCTCATTTGCCCATATCCCTCTAAACATTTCCTATCCATGTAGCTGTGCAAATGTCTTTTAAGTGTTGTTATTGTACCTGCCTTTGGCTGCTCATTCCATATGGCCAGCACCCTCTGTGTGAAAAATTTGCCCCTTGGGTTTCTATTAAATATTTCCCCTTCTTACCTTAACCTTGTGCTTTCTAGTTCTTGACTCGTCTATCCTAGGGAATTAACTAACTGTGATGTGTAGGAAAGAACTGCAGATGCTGGTTTAAATCGGAGGAAGACACAAAATGCTGGAGTAACTCAGCGGGACAGGCAGCATCTCTGGAGAGAAGGAATGGGTGACATTTCGGCTCAAGACCCTTCTTCAGACTGATGTCAGGGGAGTGGGCGGGACAGAGATAGAATGTAGTCGGAGACAGTAAGACTATTGGGAGAACTTGGAAGAGGGAGGGGATGGAGAGAGAGGGAAAGCAAGGGCTATTTGAAGTTAGAGAAGTCAATGTTCATACCGCTGGGGTGTAAGCTACCCAAGCGAAATATGAGGTGCTGTTGCTCCAATCTGCTAACTGTGTTAATTCACTAACTGCGATGCTAGTCAAAGGCTGAATAACATCATAGCGGATGTTTTATTACCTCTGAGTTTAGATGTAAAATGCAATAAATAGGATAAAGAATACCAAGAAGTGAAGAGATAAAGCAATAATCAACAAGCAGGTGGCCCCTTTATTAGTGTCAGCGTATGTTGTTACAATGATTTACTGGGCAGCTTTACTAGGCGAACAGTTAGACTGTGGAGCAAACCAATTTCACAAAAGTGCCCCATAAAAATCAGAAGGCCCTCTGGTACACTTTGAACAGGAAGCAAATGGCCCTCCCCAATCTGGCTGGCAATCTACTCCTGAAATTAGTTTCCCATTTCATGTCTGTTAAAATAAGTGCCATGTGATCTAGTTTCTCTGTCAATGTCTTTCTCAGAGGAGATCAGTAGACCACTGCTGGCAAGAGAAGACAGATTCTACGTGAAATACAGGAATGTGTAAGAATGTGTAAGAACATAGAGGCTCTTGGTGCATCATCAATGCAATGTTGAATGGAATTGCCCTGCGACTGTGATATTTATATGCAGCGCTATACCAGCATATCGTTGAAGAAAATGGCGCATGGAATGGAAAAAAAGGCAAAAAATTGCATGCACTGAACACTTGGACCACCCCTTTAATAGACTAATCGGGAAGGATCAGGAAGCTGATGGTTTTTCAATCTATCCAATGCCCAACAGTTATTCTGATGGAAGTTGGACCATGAGGGGAAATCTGAGCCACGCTCTGGAAGCAGTTAAGACAAGGTCTGCACCTGAGAGCTGCTGTGAAAGCAGTTAATGTCGAGTAACAAAGGGCACTGCGCATCACCAAAGAGCTGGGCTCGCTGGAATGGGAAACATGCATAACCAAAAAAAAAGCTTGTCAAATTTCATTTGAAGCATGTGGATTATTTTCCTTCATTTTTCTCTCTCTAAAGCCCAAAAATTGCAGTAGTTTCATGAAACCTCCAAATGGGTAAATATTTAGTAACCAATGGATCCACACCAGTAATACAGAAGGAAAACAGATTTCAGCATTTTCTAATTCACACACTTAATCTTTTAAGCATGCCTCTTCAAAAGAAAGAATGGATGTCTTTCTGCTGACTGGTTAGCACGCAGCAAAAAGTACCTCAGTACACATGACTACATTAAACTGAACTGAAACCAATTAGCTATTCACAGTCTGAAGAAGGGTCTCGACCCGAAACGTCGCCTACCTCCTTCGCTCCTTAGATGCTGCTGCACCCGCTGAGTTTCTCCAGCTTTTTGTGTAACCCTAGCTATTCACATTGTGTAGAATGTAGAAGGTTATCAGGCATCAACATAAAATGATACTAGAATGCATTCATTAACATTACATAAAAATGCTGGATGGAGATTTAAATTGATGTCTACATCTGACCTATATTGGCTCAATTAAAAAGATTCATTTCAATGTTGTTAGTCCCCAAGATATCGAGAAGAGAGCGAAGGGACTCAACAGCAATTACGTCGGTTCTGAGTAGAAAATAAGATGATTGCTAACTTAATCACCACAATCAGATCCACTTTTTCTGAGGAGTTCTTTTACAATAACATTAATTGAGTTCATGCTTGCATTTCCCAATTCAGAATTACAACACCGAGGCTTTGGTTACAAGTAACACAATGTTAACAGTGCATAGCATTGAGGCTGCGGGTGTGTGCTTGGGAGAGTAAACAATCGTCACCGTTTACAAGGAAGTGTCTAGTTACAATCAACCTCTTCCTTTATTAGTGCTGAACAATATTAACTTGTTGACCTGGCAGCATTTTCATGGTTGCATGTAAAAAGAGCCTTTGTCTTTCTCAACGACATGTTGACTTCACCCTCTGTGGCACACCTTAATTAAGGTATCTCGAATCTCTTTCCTTCCTCATTCATCTTCTGCAGTCAGCTAACATCTTGCTTCACTTATCCTGTTGCATTGTAGCTGCACAGATTGCAGTGACCGCAGTATACAATTATGTGAAGTACAAACCTCTTCAGCACTCAAGAGCTGGGGTCTGTAAATGTAAGATAAACACCAATATGTCCAGTGTAACGAGTTATTTGATTCTGTGCCATACACTACATATCACTATATTATTCTTTTGGATTTCTGAGACAACTTTCTAACTTCCACTTTAAATATTAACTTGCAAATTTAACCCTTAGAAATGACACACAATGTCCCCTTCTCAGCTAAGCAAGGTAAAACAAAATCTTCAGAACATCAAGCTAATTCAAGGAGCATTCAAGAACCATCATGATTTGGCAATACTTGAATAACGCAATGAAAGCTCAGCAACGAGACTCGGTGCTGGGTTAAGCAGAGCCGTAGGATGAGATGAAGTGATGAGGTATTTGCATGGGGTTTTCAGAGGTACAGCAAGGCCCAATGGGGCTGGATCACATAGACGTTTAGAGCCATGGAGTCATACAGCACAGAGGTAGGACCTTTGGCTCAACATATCCATGCTGACCAAGATGTCTATTTAAGCTAGTTTCATTTGATAGCATTTGGCCCATCTCCTTTCTCATCCATGTACCTGTCCAAATGCCTTTTGCTGGTGTGTTGATTGCTGTATTTCATGGGGGTTGCAGAGGATGAACCTACTCATTGCCCTGCTAAAGGTTCGGACCAGGCAATTGACAATGGCATGTGAACAGCCTGCAAAACAGTGTTCCATATACAGTCCAAATCACCTTGCCTATTGGTTTTACCTCAGCTCAACAACTTCCATGATAAATCAGGGCAGCACGGTGATGCAGCGATAGAGTTACTGCCTTAAGGAGCTGTCCCACCAGCATGCGATTCCAAGCGGTGAGCGCGACCAAACCGGCAGCGGGGGCTGCGCGGAGGTCGGGTGATCCCTGTACAGGGCCGTTCCCACCAGCATGCGCCTGCATGCGGCAAGCGCGACCAAACCGGCAGCAGGGGCCGCGCGGAGGTCGGGTGAGTGGCGCAACGCGGCGCAAAGTGAGGCGAACTTGGAGTGAAGTCTAAGGTAAGTTCGCCAGGACAGAGAGGGACACACAGAGAGGGGCACAGAGACACACACAGAGAGGGCCACAGAGCCACACACAGAGAGGGTCACGGAGGCACCTACAGAGAGGGTCATGGAGGCACGACGTCGAGACGGTGTGTAATGCGCCGAGGCGACTGTGAGCCGACAAGCCGTTGCCGCGCGGAATTTTTGAACATGGTCAGTTTTTCGGAGCCCCGCACGATGTCGGGACGAACTCCGCACAATTCCGCATGGCTCCGGCGATCGAAGTGGGACCGGCCCCGCGACGCCGGACGGCTCAAGCGACCACGTTAGGTCGTGCTCATCGCATGGAGTTGCATGCTGGTGGGACAGGCCCTTTACAGCGCTTACAGCGCCAGAGCCCCTGGTTCAATTCCAACTACATGTGCTGTCGGTACAGAGTTTGTACGTTCTCCCCATTACCGCGTGGATCAGAGATCTTCAGTTCCCTCTCACACTCCAAAGACGTACGGGTTTGTAGGTTAATTGGCTTGTTATAAATGTAAATTGTCCCTAGAGAGTGTAGGATAGTGTTAGTGTGCAGAGATCGCTGGTCGGTGTGCACCCGGTGGGCTGAAGGACCTGTTTCCGCGCTATATCTCTAAACTATACTAAACTAAACTAAAATTATGGTTGTGTAGAGGAAGTTTTTAATTTGATGATCAAATTTGCTCTCTACTCAACAATTGACAAAGATTTCGAAACCTTGTTCGTGGGGCATTTGTCCAGATGTTAGTCCTTCTGTGGTGAGTCAAAACATCTTCTCTTGCAATAGAACCTGCTATTAGAAAAGGCCAGAAACTTGGTTTAGTTTGTTTAGTTTTGAGTTACAACGTGGCTCTTCAGCCCACCGAGTTCATGTCGACCAGCGATCCCCGCACATTAACACTATCCTATACACTCGGGACAATTTACATTTATACCAAACCAATAAACCTACCAACCCGTACGTCTTTAGAGAGCGGGAGGAAACCAGATCACCTGGATAAAGCCTGCAAAGGCCACGGGGAGAAGGCACTAACTCCGTACAGACAGCGCCCGTAGTAAGGATCAAACCCGGATCTCTGGCGCTGTAAGGCAGCAACTCCACTGCTGCACCACCGTGCCACACCATTTGTTATTGACAGCCTTTGTATTTGGAGCCTTACATGTCGTAATTTCTTTATGATAACTGCTCTCAGTAGGGGGCAATTAAATCATTTTGTGTGCACATTAAATTAATCTTTATGTCTCTTGCAGCACAGCTGATCCATTCATGCTGTATTGTCGTCTCATTCATCAATCTCTTGGTAACTGACAATTGAGCTTCAGGATTAAAGAATTCATTTTGTGACAATCAGTACATCCTGATAATTTAGTTTTAATATTTGGCTTGGTCTTACTGCATAAAAGTAATTAAGTCCTGATACTCATTGAAATGTCAGTGACACTGCAGGTTCACTGCTGATTCTAATGCTTCCACACAGAATATACATTAAAATTTCCTTGTCAATTGAAAAGTTGGTTTGAGAATGCTAAAGTTGCCTTGCCTAATTGGAATGTTGATTTGGGAATGCCTTGCCTAAATGAAAAGTTGGTTTGAGAATGCTAAAGTGACACTGTCACACTCAGGTCCACTGCTGATTCTAATGCTTCCACACGGAATATGCATTAAAATGCTCTTGTCAATTAATATCTCTGAGCCTTCTAACCCCCGTGTCTGCAAGTCACACTAAAGTAGAATTTAGTGATGGGCATTTTAATTTCTTACGAGTAATTTCAAGTCTTTCACGTTTCCTTCAGTTCTCTAACCTAACTGCTGGGATCAGACTATGGTTAACAGCTCATGCCCAACTCTCTGCAGACAAGGAGATAACGGGGGAGATTCAGACACGATCACACTCGCTCCTTGTTGCAAAATAAGATAATCGTCATCACCCAGAATTTTTATTTGCTGAATTACGGAGTTAAAAACATTCCCCAAGGATGGGTGGATTGAAGGAATGGGTGACGTATCGGGTGGAGAACAAGGGTTTGGAGAAGGGTTTTCTCGAACAGAAATGTCCCCCATTCCTTCTGTCCAGAGATGCTGCCTGTCCAGCTGAGTTACTCCAGCATTTTTTGTCTGCCTTTGATGTAAACCAGCATCTGCACTTCCTTCCTACACCAGGGATGGGTCGTCAGTGATTAATTATTTTCATGCTCTATTACTTCCACAATATTTAATAGCAATCGCTTTATATTAAAACAAAAATGTAATTACGGATTTTTTGTGGTCACGACATGAAATCCTGATCTCATAGTTGAGCTTCAAGGCAGAACACCATGGAAACAAGTTCTGATGAAAGATGTTTGACCTTAAACATTAAATCAGTTTTTCGCTCTACAGACACGCCCTGATCTGCTGAATGTTCCCTAGTTTTATTTCAGATTTTCAGCATCCACGTGATTTTAGTTGCTTCCTTTGAAAACTATCCTGTATTTATCAAATGAGATGAGTTTTCTTCTTTGTCAACGAAGCATGGGTTCAAGGTCTGGCCTGCTAGTTGCCAGAATCCTACCAGAAAGTACAGGCGTCATATTTGCTGCTTGCCAAAGCCCGGTTAATCCCCTGATGGATAGACACAAAATGCTGGAGCAACTCAGCGGGACAGGCAGCATCTCTGGTGGGAAGTAATGGGTGGCGATTCGGGTCGAGACCCTTCTTCAGACCTGAAACGTCGCCCATCCCTTCTCTCCAGAGATGCTGCCTGTCCCGCTGAGTTACTCCAGCATTTAGTGTCTATCTTCGGTGTAAACCAGCATCTGCAGTTCCTTCCTACACACTGACCCCCTGGTTGGAGTTGGACACTTGGTGAATCCCTCACTGTGATAGCCTGGGAAGAAGGGTCTTGACTCAAAACATCGTCACCTAGTCCTTTTCTCCGCAGATGCAGCCTGTCCCGCTGAGTTCCTCCAGCTTTCTGTGTCAATCTCCGGTTTAAACCATCATCTGCATTTCCATCCGACACATTATGATAGCTTCGCTGCCCAGTGGATCAAGTCATGTGGCCAGTCCCCACTCACAAAGAGCAATGATGTCGGTGATAAAAACTCTCCTTCTTCATTTTTAATCGATGCATAATCAAAAAGTGCGTTCTCTTTGCATTCGTTGCTCAAAGACTGAATGCTGGGTTTTTTTATCACTTACTTATCCTTTTTGGACTTGAACATCCTCAAGCCCTGATGTTGAATATTGCCAGTGCTTTATAAAGCAAATCCCAATTGTAACTTGAGGAAGCTGCAGGGAAATGACAATGACACGGAAAACAAAGACAATGCGATCTTTATAAAGATTAATTATGAGTATGAGTGCTTAGTTTAGTTTAGTTTAGTTTAGAGATACAGCGCAGAAACAGAGCTTTCAGTCCACCGAGTCCACACTGACAAACAATCCCCGCACTCTATCTTAAGGGCCTGTCCTACAAGCATGCAACTCTATGCGATGAGCGCGATCAAACTAGAAGCGGGGGCCGTGCGGAGGTTGGGTGATCCCCTGTACAGGGCCGTTACCACCAGCATGCGCCTGCATGCGGCAAGTGCGACCAAACCGGCAGCAGGGGCCGCGCGGAAGTCGGGTGAGTGGCGCAACGCGGCGCAAAGTGAGGCGAACTTGGAGTGAAGTCTTAAGGTAAATTTGCCAGGATAGAGAGGGGTACACAGAGAGGGGCACAGAGGCACACACACACACACAGAGGGCCATGGAGCCACACACATAGAGGGTCACGGAGGCACCTACAAAGAGGGTCACGGAGGCACGACGTCGAGGCGGTGTGTAATGCGTCGAGGCGACTGCGAGCTGACAAGCCGTTGCCGCGCGGAATTTTTGAACATAGTCAGTTTTTCGGAGCCCCGCGCGATGTCGGAACGAACTCTGCACAATTCCGCACGGCTCCAGCGATCGAAGTGGGACCGGCCCCGCGACGCCGGACGGCTCAAGCGACCATGTTAGGTCGCGCTAATCGCATAGAGTTGCATGCTTGTAGGACAGGCCCTTAACACTATCCTATGCACACTTGGAACAGTTTTACATTTACACCAAGCCAATGAAACCACAAAATGCTGGAGTAACTCAGCGGGACAGGCAGGCAGCATCTCGAGATAGAAGGAATGGGTGCCGTTTTGGATCGAGACCCTGATTCAGACCGAGTCAGGGTAGAGGGAGAGACAGAGATAAGGAAGGGTACAGTGTGTGAAAATGAGACATCAAAAGAGAATCAAAGGTCAAGGAAAATGTAGATCAATGTCAGCTGGGAGAAGGTGAGAACAAAGCAAACAGAGATAAAATGTAATGAGGGACAGTCAGAATGGTCGGAGAACTAGGAAGGGGAAGGGATGGAGAAAGAGGGAAAGCAAGGGTTACGTTCAGTTAGAGAAGCCAATGTTCATACTGCTGGGGTGTGAGTAGGGTTGCCAACTTCCTCACTCTCAAATAAGGGACAAAGGGTATAAATAAGGGATAAATCCCCGAGGACAATTCGTTGACCGACTAGGCTTGGCTGGGTGAAAGATGAGTTGGCCCGGGTGCTGGACTGCTCACAAAGCCCAGCCGGCGGGCCAGCTGAGGAGTCTTAGCCCGGGCCGCGCGACGTTATGCACAAAGTCCGGCACCCCATCCAACTCATGAACCGATGATCGGCCATGAGAAGGAGGGGTGGTGGAGTCAGCGGTAAGCGAAGGTCCGAAGGTCGGACAGCTGGCCGGGCTGCCGACCGACGGGGCCACGGGCGAGGCGCTGCTGCTGCTGCACTCCATGCGCTGCACTACATCAGGACGGGTGATACGGAGCCGGATGCGGTGCTCCGACCCAACAGTCCCCTCGTCCCGAGTAGTAGCAGTCAAATACGGGACAAGCGCGGTCCCGTATGGGACAAAGCAATTTAGCCCAATATACGGGAGGTCCCGTCTATTACGGGACAGTTGGCAACCCTAGGTGCGAGAGGCCCAACCAAAATATGAGGTGCTGTTCCTTCAATTTGCATTGGGCCTCACTCTGACAATGGAGGACATAGAGAACATACAAACTCCGTACAGACAAGCCTTTTCCATGTGGAAAAAGGGAAGGTGCCTCAATGTTGTCCATGTGTCCATAACACAAAGTTCTAAAGCAATTCAACGGGTCGGGCAGCATCTGCTGACAAAATGCTGAGGTCTCGACCCAAAATGTCACCTATTCTTTGTCTCCAGAGATGCTGCCTGACCCGCTGAGTTACTCCAGCATTTTGTGTCTATCTTCGACAAAATTATTGAAAACGTATTGGGTTGAGACCCTTGAAGGCTCCAGCATCTGTAGTCTCTTGTGTCTTCATTTGTTAATATGTTGGTCTTTATGGATCATACTGGATGTCGCTTCATGACAGGGCAACTTGCTTTATGACACGGACGTATTTGATCCAATTCTCTCTTTATTTTCACTCTTTTTGCTTCTCTCACACCACAGGTTAGTATTCCACAAACAACTGGGATAGGCCAGAGCTCACTTTGAGCATTTAGAACATTTTACCAAGACGGCTTTCAGGGGGTACTGTGATTGTTTTACCATAGAACAGTCCAGCACAGGAATGGGCCCTTCGGCCCATAATGTTTGTGCTGATCATGATGCCGAGCTGAACTGATCTCATTTACCTGCACGTGATCCATGTTCCTGAAGATGTGGTTTAATCTAAAAAAATCAGTCCTAATTGCAATGAATAGATTAATGATGTTTGATTTAACAGCACTTTCATATTGATATTAAGAGGAGATTATGAAACACTAATAGTAGGAAGATAAGAAGGAAGGATGTTTTTTGTGAGGAACTACAACTTGGACTAACTATAGAGCAACCACATGGGGAAGGATAATGGCTGAGATACTGGAGATAAAGCAACCAGATTCAGTATAGATCATTAAGTAGCAACATGTCTGTGGATGTGCAGGAAGGATCTGCAGATGCCGGTTTACACTGGAGTAACTCAACAGATCAGGCGTTTAAGAAGGAACTGCAAATGCTGGAAAATCGAAGATAGACATAAGTGCTGGAGAAACTCAGCGGGTGCAACAGCACAGGAATGGGCCCTTCGGCCCATAATGTTAAACTAAACTAAACTAAATATTTCATACTGAAGAAGGGTTTTGGCCCAAAACGTTGCCTATTTCCTTCGCACCATAGATGCTGCTGCACCCTTTGAGTTTCTCCAGCACTTTTGTCTAACTTCAACAGATCAGGCAGCATCTCTGGTGAAAAGGGATAGGTGACGCTTTGGGTCGAGACCCTTCTTCAGACTGAAATATCTAGTTTAGTTTAGTTTAGAGATGCAGCATGGGAACAGGCCCTTCGGCCCACCGGTTCCGCGCTGACCAGCGATCCCCCGCACACTAACACTATCCTACACCCACTAGGGACATTTTTTTGCATTTACAGCGTCCGTAGTCAGGATCGAACCCGGGTCTCCAGCACTGCATTCGCTGTAAGGCAGCAATTCTACCGCTGCGCCACCGTGACTGCCAATATCTGCTGGATAATGTTCTTGCCGTCCCATCAAGTTTAGAATTCAAATAGATAACATCTTAATGGTATTAAAATGGCAGTCTGAAGAAGTGTCTCAACCCAAAACGGCACTTGCCATGTTCTCCAGAGTTTAGTTTAGAGATACGTCTTTGGGGTGTGGGAGTGTGGGAGTCCCCGGAGAAAACCCACGCAGGTCACGGGGAGAACGTACAAAGTCTATACAGACAATCACCCTTAGTCAGGATCGAAACAAGGTCTCTGGCGCTATGATGCATTAATGCCAGCAAAATCAAGTTTAAAGTACCACTCAAGTTCTGCAAACTGCTGGTCAAATCCAGACGGCATTTAATAATTGTTCCGTTTCCCCAGCAGTCGCACATGGATAGACACAAAATGCAGGAGTAACTCAGCGGGTCAGACAGGCAGCATCTGTGGAGAAAAGGAATAGGTGGCGTTTCGGGTCAAGACCCTTCTTCAGTCACACATGGATGTTTTGGTGACGCTGTCCTTGTACATAATTGATTCCATTGTTCCACCAGGATTCCTACACTTCTCTCTAAGAACTTCTAGGGTGTCAGATTCCACTCTGCAGTACTGCTAAGCACATATGACTTGCTGTTTTCTGCAGCTTGTGATACACTTGATGTGGTCCCTTTAAGAGCTCTAACCCATACGGTTCACCTCTTGGGCACCTAACAGGTTTGGCTGGTAGTACTGTTCCATAGAGCTGTTTGCCATGTAAAGGGCCTGTCCCACCAGCATCCGACTCCATGCGATGAGCGCGAACAAACCGGCTGCGGGGGCTGCGCAGAGGTCGGGTGAGTGGCGCAACGCGGCGCAAAGTGAGGCAAACTTGGAGCGAAGTCTGAAGGTAAGTTTGCCAGGACAGAGAGGGGCACACAGAGAGAGGCACAGAGGCGCACACACAGAGGGCCACGGAGGCACCTACAGAGAGGGTCACGGAGGCACGACGTTGAGGCGGTATGTAATGCGTCGAGGCGACTGCGAGCCGACAAGCCGTTGCCGCACGGAATTTTTGAACATAGTCAGTTTTTCGGAGCCCCACGCGATGTTGGGACGAACTCCGCACAATTCCGCACGGCTCCGGCGATCGAAGTGGGACCGGCCCCGCGACGCCGGACAGCTCAAGCGACCACGTTAGGTCGCGCTAATCGCATAGAGTTGCATGCTGGTGGGACAGGCCCTTAAGGCCAGTGGTTTCATTTCAAACACAACAGCAGCAATTCATTGTTTGCCTCGTTCTCACCTTCCCCTCAGCTAACAATGAACCATTCTACATTTCCTTGGTCATCGTCTGCTTTGATCTGTCGTTTTCACACCTTAAAGGGCCTGTCCCACCAGCATGCAACTCTATGCGATGAGAGCGACCTAACGTGGTCACTTGAGCCGTCCGGCGGTGCTCGCGCAGGGCTCCGAAAAACTGACCATGTTCAAAAATTCTGCGCGGCAACGGCTTGTCGGCTCGCAGTTGCCTCGACGCATTACACACCGCCTCGATGTCGTGCCTCCGTGACCCTCTCTGTAGGTGCCTCTGTGCCCCTCTCTGTGTGTCCCTCTCTGTCCTGGCGAACTTACCTTTAAGACTTCGCTCCAAGTCCGCCTCACTTTGCGCCGCGTTGCGCCACTCACCCGACCTCCGTGCGGCCCTCGCTGCCGGTTTGGTCGCGCTTGCCGCATGCAAGCACATGCTGGTGGGAACGGCCCTGTACAGGGATCACCCAACCTCCGCGTTGCCCCCACTTCTAGTTTGATCGCCCTCATCGCATGGAGTCGGATGCTGGTAGGACAGGCCCTTAACCTTCCATATCTCTTGTCTCCCTCTCCTCTGACTCTCAGTCTGAAGAAGAGTCATGACCAAAACATCACCCACTCCTTCTCTCCACAGATGATGCCTATCCCGCTGAGTGACTCAAGCATTTTATGTCTACCAGCAAGTGAACATTGTAATGGTTACTGCACATCTTAAATAGGCTATGTTATTTAAATGATAATTTTTCATCTGCATTCAAGATCTAGGCCAATAATTGCAATTAAGTTTACTGAGCTAGCACTGAACCCAGTCTGAGGAAACGGTATCTTAATAGTTGAAATTGCCAGTTCACAATATTTTGTACTGATAGCAATTAAGACCGGCACGGTGGTGCAGCGGTAGAGCTGCTGCCTTACAATGCAGTGCTGGAGACCCGGGTTTGATTCCGACTACAGGTCCTGTCTGTACAGAGTTTATACGTTCTCCCCATGGCCTGCGTGGGCTTTCTCCGAGATCTTCGGTTTCCTCCCACACTCCAAAGACGTACAGGTTTGTAGGCTATTTGGCTTGGTATGTGCACATTGTCCCTAGTGCGTAGGATAGTGTTTGTGTGCCGGGATCGCTGGTCAGTGCGGACTTGTTGGGCCGAAGGGCCTGTTTCCGCACTGTATCTATAAAGTTAACTAAACAAAGCAATTGAACCACATCCCTCACGTGTGAAACCTGGCATCACCTGTGATGCATAAATGGAGATAGGCTGATTCTGCAGCCATTGTAATGCTAACTCACACATGGTGATTCTCTGTTATGTTCACTCCTCACCGAGAGCGTAGATTATAATCGCGCAGAAGCTTCCAACCTACTTCTGCCAGATGGTGAACTCCACCCTTCCTAGAAAAACAAGCATGCAGCTCGCTTCAGCATAGAGAGATCACTCAAACCGCAGAGGTGGCAAGAGAGATGAGTTCAACCCGCTAATGGTGAAATAAACGCTGTAGATAGCAGGTGAAAGGAAAGACCTGTGTTCATTGTAAAAACCACAGCTGCAAACCACACAAGTTTTGTTTAAAAGCGGATTTCCTTATTGCAAAGCTAACAGCAACAACATGGTTTAATATCTGGGGTTCATTGGCAAACCATGTTTGCCAACCAACAATTCACCGATACAAATCTTCTGATTCAGTTTGCATGGATTAAAAGGAAAATAACGATAATCCATAACGTTTAATCTCGACCATTTTTCAAAGCATTAGTTTTAGGTTGTTGAACTTTGTGCCCAAGTTAAGTTTTTACTGAAATGTATCCATAATAGAAAGTGGCTTATGCAACACAAGAGCATTTTATCTTGCGCTAGAAAATGGCAGAATTGTGTTCATGTAACAAAGTGGAGATCTGTCAAGGGCAAACATACAGTAGCCAAGTTACGGGGGTAACTAGGTGTAAGAAGGAACTGCAGGTGCTGGTCTAAACCGAAGATAGACACAAAAAGCTGGAGTAACTCAGCGGGTCAGACAGCAACTCTGGAGAGAAGGAATGGGTGACGTTTCGGTCGAGATATCTACAAAATAAACATACCTAGAGTTTACTGTAAACTTTAAACTAATCAATTAGTAGTCTGAAGAAGGGACTCAACCCAAAACGCCACCCATCCCTTCTCTCTAGTCTGAAGAATGATGTTGACTCAAAACGTCACCCATTCCTTCTCTTCAGAGATGCTGCCTGCCCCGTTGAGTTACTCCAGCATTTTGTGTTGGTCTTAGCTCTTGTTGTGTGAGAACAGGGACAGGGCAATACTGCAGCATGGGCAGCTGAATGATAACTTTCAACGATTCAACGCGCACTGCAAGGGCACAATGTGGATGGGATGTCGATTATCATCTGCAATTCCTCTCATTATTTCAGAGAGAGAGAATGGAGAGAAAGTGATGAGAAGATGGAACATGAAGAGATCGCAGTTCCCTGAAATTGGCAACGGAGATGGACAGGGTTGTGAAAAAGAACACCCACTTTCATAGGGCGATCGTTTTGCTGAACACCTCCGCTCAGTCCTTCTGCCCCACGTGATCTCCTGGTTGCCAAACACTTAACTCCCCCTCCCATTCCCACGTTGACCTTTCTGTCCTGGACCTCCTCCACTGTCAGAGTAAGGTCAAATGTAAATTGGAGGAACAGCACCTCATATTTCACTTGGACAGCTTACAACCCAGTGGTGTGAATATTGATTTATCTAACGTCAAGTAATCCTTGCATCCCCTCTCCCTCTCTGTCCCTCCCCACCCTAGTCGATGTAGTAGTTTTATTGTCGTCCTGCTGAGTTTCATTGTTTGCATCATTCACTTTGGCCTAGCTCACAGCCATCAATGGGCTGTTTCCATCATCATTGTTACTTTTTTGAGTATCTTTCATTCATTTTTTCTATTTCTTTCTTCAACGCCATCTATACCTCTCATTTCCCTTTCCCCGACTCTTGGATTGAAGAAGGGCCTCGACCTGAAATGTCGTCTATTCCTTTCCTCCAGAGATGCCGTCTGATCCGTTCTGTTACTCCAGGTTATTGTGTCTCCTGCTTTCATTAGTGTGGGCACAGAATATAAATGTTGAGCCATGGTGATGCAGCTTTACAAAGCACTGGTTAGTCTGTGCTTGGAGTATTGTGTGCTGTACTTGGAGTATTGGTGCCACATTACTGGAAGGATGTGATTATGCCAAAGAGAATGCAGAGGATGTTGCTTGGCTTGAAAGACTTTAGTGATGGGGAGAGATTGGACAGGCTGGGCATGCTTCCCTTGAGTACAATACTCTGACAGGTGGCCTGATTGAAACATGTAAGATTATGAAAGGTATGGATAGTCATAGAGTCATAGCATCATAGAGCAAGGAAACAGACCTTCAGCCCATTTGTGCCTGCCGACCAAGATGTCCAATCCAATCTAGTCCTATTTTCCCGCATCTGGCCAATATCCCTCTAAAACTTAGATAGACAAAAATGCTGGAGTAACTCAGCGGGCCAGGCAGCATCTCTGCAGAGAAGAAATGGGTGATGTTTCAGGTCGAGACCTTTCTTCAGACTGATCTTCCTTTACGTGGAGCATCTAAATATGCATTTTAATTGTTATGCTGCAGATTAAGGGCAGTTTGTGTCCTCTTTTGGCCTATTGAGACTCCGCAGTTGAGTTTGTTATTGCTTTCTTTAAAACCCGTAATGTCCATCAGATTTCATCTTCCTAAACCCTCCATGTGCTTCCTTTAACTTTCTTGACTAAATTTACAACCTCTGACATCATCAAGGTTGCTGCACATTGTCATCCTTGTCTCTCGACCTCCGTGTACCATCCCGGTCCTGAATTCTGTTCAACTAGTCTTTACTCAGCATGCCAGATGTGGACTTACCCAAGTACAGCTTTTCTCTTATTCTCCTCCGCCTAGCTCCCGCCTAATCTGTCAACGCTTAGTCCAGCAATTTCCCACAAAGTACAGATTTGTCCTTAATCACAACTATCTTGAGAGTTGAGGAGTTGCAATCAGTATTCCCAAAATACTCACGCATTGAACCGCCATTCACTGTGCCAGGCTCATTCCCCAATACAAGATCTAGTGTGGCCGCTTCTCTGGTTTACTGTCTACATCATGTTTTATGAAGATAGGTCCAAAGTGCTGGAGTAACTCAGTGGGCCAGGCAGCATCACTGGAGAAAAAGGGTGGGTAACGTTTCTGGTCGGGACCCTTCTTCAGACATTGTTATTGCTTTAAGAAACCCATTTGGATATCAGTAACAAATTCTGCCCTGACTAAACCTCTTTCACCAAGGAAGTCCCAGTCAGTATTGGGGAAGTTAAATTGAATTATTATAACAGCCTTGTTGTTTTCACATCTTTGCAGAATCTGACTACGTATCAGTTCCTGTGTTTCCCGCTGGCTATTGTGTAATCCTATCAGCGTGATTGCACAGAACTTACTTCTCTGCTCCACTCATGTTGCTCTAGTGGATGAGTTCTCCAGGATGTTTGACATTCTGAGTGCCACTGGGACACGGCTTTAGTATGATTAGTCACACGGCTCCTCTGCCTTTTTACCTCCTTGTCTATCACGTACGAGATATGGAAACCCTCAAACCCTGAGCTGCTGTCCTGGCCCACTCTCAAGCAAGTCTCTGCAGCGACCCATACATCATGGTGCACCATAACATGCACTCATCCAGACTTCAAATTCATCATCCCAATCTCTCCCTCCAGACTTGACAACACCCTTATATTTCCTCTCTGCACTCTTTTCAGTTTAATGCCATATTTTCTATAACAGAGTGACCAAAACTGAATGCAATAATCACTACGGGTGCCTGTCTGTACGGAGTTTGTAAGCTCTCCCCATGACGTAACCCTTATTAAGTAAATGGCTTAACCCTTATAAGGGGTAAGCCATTTAGAACGGAGATGAGGAAACACTTTTTCACACAGAGACTCTGTGGAATCCTCTGCCTCATAGGGTGGTGGAGGCCGGTTCTCTGGATACTTTCAAGCGAGCGCTAGATAGGGCTTTTGAAGATAGCAGAGTCAGGGGATATGGGGACAAGGCGGGAACGGGGTACTGATTGTGGATGATCAACCATGATCACATTGAATGGCGGTGCTGGATTGAAGGGCTGAATGGCCTCTACTCCTGCACCTATTGTCTATTGTCTATTGTCTATTGACCTGCGTGGGTTTTCCCTGGGAACTCCAGTTTCTTTCCGCACTCCATAGACGCACATGTTTGAAGGCTAATTGGCTTGGCATAATTGTAAAATTGTCCCTAGTGTGTGTAGGATAGTGTTAGTGTGCGGGGATCGCTGGTCGGCGCAGATTCTGTGGGTCGAAGGGGCTGTTTCAGTGGTCCTGTCTGCTCCAGGCGTGCTTCCTCCCTAGCTGCCCTTCTAGCCAGCTTCCTGCTGCTTTGATTTCCACACCCCTGCCATGCTTGTTTAAACACACCAAAGTAACACTGGCAAACCTCCCTGCAAGGATCTTGGTGCCCATCTGGTCTAGGTGCAACCTCGCCTTCTTGTCCAGGGGCTACTTGTCCTGGGTGAAAGGCCAATGATCCATGAAGTTTCCCCTTACACACCAGTTCCTTGGCCATGCATTGAACTATACTCCGTTCCCATTTCTTCATGCACAGCGAGTAATCCTGAGATTACCACCCTCGAGATCTTTGTTTTTCTAACTATTTACCAAACTTTCTTTGATGGACCTCATCTTCATGCCTTGGTCGTGAGTACCAACATCAACTATGACCACTGGCTGCTCACCTTCCCTTTCAGCGTGTCAGCTGCCCACTCTGAGATATCGCTGATCATTGCACCAGGAAGACCATGGACCATTCCGCAGACTCGCTTGTGGTTTACAGATACAGCGGGGAAACAGGTCCTTCGGCCCACTGAGACCACACTGACCAGCGATCCCCGCACACTAACACTATCCTACACACACTAAAGACAATTTAACTTTTATAGCAACCCAGTTAATCTACAAACCTGTACGTTTTTAGTGTGGGAGGAAACCGAATATCTCAGAGAAAGCCCACGCAGGTCACGGGAAGAACGTACAAACTCTGTACAGGCAAGCATCCGTAGTCAGGATTGTACCCGGGTCTCTGGCGCTGTAAGGCAGTAGCTCTACCGTTATGCCACCGAGCCACCGATGGTGGCCACAGAAATAGCTGTCTGTGCCCCTGGCACTCTTGCTCGTCTAGATGGTGGCCTATCCTACCGTACACCACAGCCAGTTGTGGTATCACTGAACATAGACACCAAACGCTGGAGTAACTCAACAGGACAGGCAGCATCTCTGGAGAGAAGGAATGGGTGACATTTGGGTCTAGACCCTTCTTCACTGATCTGGCTGCTGCTGTCATTTTGGCCTGAGAGGCTTACACTCCCAACAGCATCCAAAAATGGAGGTGGTATATCTAGACTTCCAAATATGTTTGATGATATGTTCACATCAAGATTGATCGTGCATGAATGAGAAGGCCATAGCACCATTAATTGGTTAAGCAAAGAAACAACGCTAATCGAAAATGGACACAAAATGCTGGAGTAATTCAGCGGGACAGCCAGCATCTCTGGAGAGAAGGAACGGGTGATGTTTCTGGTCGAGACCCTTCTTTTTGACTCATTCCTCTCCAGAGATGCTGCCTATCCCGCTGAGTTACTCCAGCATTTTGTGTCTTTCTTCGGTGTAAACCAGCATCTGCAGTTCCTTCCTACACATCAATCAAAAGTTGATTTTGCAATGTTGGAAAAGATACTGAGATGTTCTTTAGGGTTCGTGACTTGGGACTGACTTTTCTCAATATGTATTTAAGATTCACTATGCGGGACAGAATTCACCACCAAAATTGGAAGTGTGGTGAATAGCAAGGGAGGTTAAAAATAGACTTCAATGAAAATCCACAGTCAACAAAAATATGAAAGGGGATAAGTATTATCACAAAGACAAAGCTTCAGGGAGGTCAATGAGTCTGGAAGCTGATAAATCCCAGGGTTGATGGTCTGCATTCTGGGGTTTAGAAAGTGGTGGCTATAAAGATTGTGAATGCTAAGATTATCACCTTACAAAATATATCCAATTCTTGAGTATTCCTGTGGATTAGAGGGTCGCAAATGTGACTTCACTATTTCATAGAAAGAGTTCAATAGAAAACTGGGTCGCACCAATCTGGTGGTCTAATGTCAACGGTAAGAAAGATGCGGGAATAGAGAATGGACGATGTAAGAAAAGGACACCTTGAAAAGAATAAAGAAAATAAGTCGATTTAGCAGGGATATTTAAAAGGACAGGTGTCAGAGGTTATAGGGAGAAGGTAGGAGAATGGGGCTAGGAGCGAAGATAGATCAGCCATGATTGAATGGCAGAGTAGACTTGATGGACCAAATGCCCTCCCCCCTCAATTCCCCCTCCCGTCCCCACCCAAGTCACCCTACAAACAGCTAACAATGCCTGTTTCCTTTATCATCGTTACTTTTTGCCTGTCTTTTATATCTTTATCTCTCCACATCATTGTCTCTACCTCTAATTTCCCTTATCCCTAACTAATCTGAAGAAGGGCCTCGACCTGACACGTCACCCATTCCTTCTCTCCAGAGAAGCTGCCTGTCCCGCTGAGTTACTCCAGCATTCTGTGTCTATCTTCGACATTGATTGAGAATCGGTTATTAGATAATTAAAAAACTGTGTGGTGATAAATGAATCCTTCTTGGGTTGAGTCTGGTGAACTATTTGTGATCTATATCAACAACTTTGTTGGGGAACAAATGTTGTACTTTGAAGTAAGAAGGTGGGCTAGAACATGGCGGGTAAAATATAATGTGCGAAAATGTTATTCACTTTGATGAAGGCTGCCTTTCCATGTTCTCCAGCGATGCTGCCTGACCCACTGAGTTCTGAATTACTCCACACTTCAAGGAAAAGATGAAGCTGGTTAATGTTAGTAGTCAAAGAGATCTCAGTGTCCTTGTACACAAGTCAACAAAAGCCAACAGGCAGATGCAGCAAGGAACTAATGAGCCCCATAATATGTTTGCCTTTATTCTGAGTGGATTAGTGCAGAGAAATAAAGTTGTCTTATTGACATGTTATAGGGCGTTGGTAAGGCTGCACCCAGAGTGTTGTGCACAGTTTTCATTGCCTTGCCCTAAGGAGACTACATTTGCTATGCAGGTCATGCAGAGACGGTTCACTAGACCAGCTCCAGAAATGGTGCGTTTGCCATGTGAGGAGTGAATAAGTAGAGTCCTTCCTGCATTCTGAAGGATTTAGATGAACCGCACTGATTTATCTAAATAATTCCAGGGACTATAACTATATGGATAAACTTGAAAAGCTGCAGTTGTTTCCCCGATGAAGATTCAAGATTGAAGAGAGTTTATTGTCATGTGTCCCAGATAGGACAATGAAATTCTTGCTTTGCTTCACCACAACAGAACATAGTAGGCATAAATAAATACAGATCAGTGCGATCATATACCATTGAATAAATATGTACACACATAAATAAATAAACAGATAAAGTACAATGGGCTATTAATGATCAGAGTTTTGTATGAATTGAGTTTAGTAGCCTGATGGCTGTGGGGAAGCAGCTATTCCTGAACCTGGACGTTGCAGATTTCAGGCTCCTGTACCTTCTACCTGATGGCAGCGAGGAGATGAGTGAATGGCCAGGATGGTGTGGGTCCTTGATGATGCTGGCAGCCTTTTTGAGGCAGCGGCTGCGGTAAGTCCCCTCAATGGTACGGAGGTCAGAGCCGATGATAGATTTGGCAGAGTCTACAACTTTTTGTAGCTCACGTTCCCGAACCAAGCCACGATGCAACTGGTCAGCAAGCTCTCTGCTGTGCACCTGTAGAAGTTAGAGAGAGCCCTCCTTGACATAACGACTCTCCGTAATCTTCTCGGGAAGTAGAGGCGCTGATCTGCTTTCTTTATAATTGCATCCATGTTCTCAGATCAGGAGAGATCTTCAGAGACATGCATGCCCATGAATTTGAAGCTCTTGACCCTCTCCACCATCGACCCGTTGATATAAACAGGACTATGGGTCCCCATCCTACCCCTTCCAAAGTCCACAATCAGTTCCCTGGTTTTACTAATGTTGAGAGCCAGGTTATTGTGCTGGCACCATTTGGTCAAACGGTCTATCTCACTTCTATACCCTGACCTACAAACTTAAAGCACACGGTATTGGTACAAACTTAAAGCACACGGTATTGGGGGTTCAGTATTGATGTGGATAGAGAACTGGCTAGCAGACAGGAGGCAAAGGGTAGGAGTAAACGGGTCCTTTTCAGAATGGCAGGCAGTGACTAGTGGGGTGCCGCAAGGCTCAGTGCTGGGACCCCAGCTATTTACAATATATATTAATGATTTGGACGAGGGAATTCAATGCAACATCTCCAAATTTGCAGATGATACCAAGCTGGGGGGTATAGTTAGGTGTGAGGAGGATGCTTGGAGGCTGCAGGGTGATTTGGATAGGCTGAGTGAATGGGCAGATGCATGGCAGATGCAGTACAATGTGGATAAATGTGAGGTTATCCACTTTGGTGGCAAAAACATGAGGGTAGACTATTATCTGAATGGTGGCAGATTAGGTAAGGGGGAGATGCAACGAGACCTGGGTGTCATGGTACACCAGTCATTGAAAGTAGGCATGCAGGTGCAGCAGGCAGTGAAGAAAGCAAATGGTATGTTAGCATTCATAGCGAAAGGATTTGAGTATAGGAGCAGGGAGGTTCTACTGCAGTTGTACAGGGTTTTGGTGAGGCCACACCTGGAGTACTGCGTACAGTTTTGGTCTCCAAATCTGAGGAAAGACATCCTTGCCATAGAGGGGGTACAGAGAAGATTCACCAGACTGATTCCTGGGATGTCAGGACTTTCATATGAGGAAAGATTGGATAGACTCGGTTTGTACTCGATGGAATTTAGAAGATTGAGGGGGGATCTTATAGAAACTTACAAAATTCTTAAGGGGTTGGACAAGCTAGATGCTGGAAGATTGTTCTCGATGTTGGGGGAGTCCAGAACAAGGGGTCACAGTCTAAGGATAAGGGGGAATTCCTTTAGGACCGAAATGAGGAAAACATTCTTTACACAGAGAGTGGTGAGTCTCTGGAATTCTCTGCCACAGAAGGTAGTTGAGGCCAGTTCATTGGCTATATTTAAGAGGGCGTTAGATGTGGCACTTGTGGCTAAAGGGATCAGGGGGTATGGAGAGAAGGCAGGTACGGGATACTGAGTTGGATGATCAGCCATGATCACATTGAATGGCGGTGCAGGCTCGAAGGGCCGAATGGCCTACTCCTGCACCTATTTTCTATGTTTCTATGACTCATCTCCATCAGTGATACATCCCACAACAGTGGTGTCGTCAGCGAACTTGATGATGGAGTTCGCACTATGACCGGCTACGCAGTCATGAGTATAGAGTGAGTACAGCAGGGGGCTGAGCATGCAGCCTTGAGGTGCTCCTGTGCTGATTGTTATCGAGGCTGACACATTTCCACCAATACGAACAGACTGTGGTCTGTGGATGAGGAAGTCGAGGATCCAATTGCAGAGGGATGCGCAGAGACCCAGTTCTGAGAGTTTGGTAACCAGCTTGGAGAGATGATTGTATTAAATGCCGAGCTGTAGTCAATGAATAACAGCCTGACATATGAGTTTTTGTTGTCCAAGTGGTCCAGAGCGGTGACTTGAACAAAAACAGATAGAGGTATTTAAATTCATGAAGGGGAGAGATGGAACTGAGAGATATTTCCCATTGACGGAGGGTTCAAGAATCAGAATGAAAGAGATTGCCCAAAGAACCCAGGGCGGCACAGTGACATAGCGGTAGAACTACTGACTTACAGCGCCGGAGACCTGTGTTCGATCCTGACTACGGGTGTTGTCTGCATGGAGTAGGTACGTCTCCACGTGATCTGCGTGGGTTTTCTCCAAGTTCTTCAGTTTCCTCCCCCACTCCAAAGACATACAGGTCTGTAGGTTAGTAGACTTGGTATAAATGTATAAATGTGAAATTGTCACTAGTGTGTGTTAATGTGTGGGGATCGCTGGCCTGTGCTAACCCAGAGGGCCGAAGGGCCTTTTTCGGCACTGCATCTGTAAATTAAGCTAAATCTAAAGCAAAAATGACATTAAGAAAATGGTTTTCACACACCAACTGTTTGGTGTCTGGGATGCACAAGTGAGTTAGTAACAGAAGCAGATTCAATTATAGCAGTCAACGGCGAGCTGCTTAAGTATCTGGATGAGGGTAAGGAATGTAGGACTGTGGAGAGAGGGCACGACAATGGAGAGAACTCTGACATATAAACAGTACATAAGGTCATAAGTGATAGGAATGATGGGAGCAGAATTAGGCCATTCTGCCCATCAAGTCGACACCGCTATTCAATCATGGCTGATCTATCTCTCCCTCCTAACCCAATTCTCCTGCCTTCTCCCCATAACCCATAAAAACCTTGACGTACAAACCTGATGCATTACATTGCTGTAACTACTCCATTATTCAACAGGAATGATTATGAAAAGGGTAAAGGTATTCGAATGGAGAAAGAGATAAAGCGATCCCAAATCAGAGTTAGCATTGTCTTCCTAAATTAAGCAGCTCAGCATTTTTTCAGCTGAAATCCTGAACTTAATCGGACTATTTTGAGTACTTAACAGATCCTACTTAACAACCAAACTGGACAAAAGAACGGTTCAGAGGCTTTAAACTTTGCTTAGTAAACAAGTAAAACTTTCATTTCTACTATGACTTAATTGCAAAGTATCATGGATTCAGACAAAGGTTTTTGGGCAATGCTGCCGACTTAGGAAGGATCTACAGCGACTTAAGAATCCCGACTTAGGAAGAATTCTGCACTAAAAGAGAGACACAAAGTGCTGGAGTAACTCAGCGGGACAGGCAGCATCTCTGAAGAGAAGGAATGGGTGAATCGGCAGGTCGAGACACTTCTTCAGAATTCTCCTGTCTGAAGAAGGGTCTTAGCCCTTCTGTATGGGCTATCCCTATGGTACATCCCTAACCAGTCTGAAGACGGGTCTCGACCCGAAACGTCGCCTATCTCCTTCGCTCCTTAGATGCTGCTGCACCCGCTGAGTTTCTCCAGCCTTTTGTGTACTCTTGATTCTCCAGCATCTGCAGTTCCTTCTTTAACACAAGGGTCTTAGCCCAACACATTACTCATCCCTTCTCTCCAGATATGCTGCCTGTTCCGCTGAGTTACTCCAGCATTTAGTGTCTATCTTTGGTGTAAACCAGCACCTGCAGTTCCTTCCTGCAGCATTCTGCACCGTGTGACCTTAGCAAACACCCATCAATGTTAACTCATACCTTCGACCTTTCAAAGTTTTGTACTTGTTCCTATCGATAATATTCCTCAACGGACATCACTATGATTCGCATGACTGGTTTTGTCAGAATAAAGCATGTAGGAATGGTTACAGTATAAGTTTGTACAAGTGTGATAGTACGTTTGCATTGCATTTGCAAATATCTGGGCCAGTAAGTGTAAGATTTCTGCGGTTATTCATTCAGAGAGAAAAAAAATCGTTGAGCTTCCTTCCTCCTTTTCCTCTCGCACGAGTGCTGAAACACCGCAGGTTAGAACCAGTTTGATCGAGTTGCTGCAAAGCCCATCTTATCTCTCTCAGAGCATACTTCCTATGAACACCCATGCCTCCTCAGTAACTTGACTGCTATAATGATGAAACTGGGCTCTGGTTCAAGGCTGCCACTGCAGCTTGCTGCTGCCATCACGTGACTGTGTCTAAACTGTTCATTCATACTAAAAAAATCAATGAGAAAGTGCACGCATGCTGTTTATGCTTCTCCCCAGCTGATCTCCCAACAATAAAAGCTTTGCCAAATAGCAATATCAAAGAGGCTTGCTGGCCAGTTGTGCAATTAAGTGCAGTCCAGAGTGGGGTTTAATTCTGCATAGTTAATATTATTGCTCAATAGAAGTTCAGCTTCCCCTCCTAATTTTCTGGAAAAATCTGTTTCTCACATATGTTCTCATTATATTCCTTGCCTCAGATTAAAAAGCAATTATGCCCTTGTGATATACACAAAAGAACATTCAGACCATTGAGTACCTCTGGGGATGGAAAGCATCCTGTTGTATAAGCCAAACGCATGACACTGAATGGATTGGTTCTGATTTTTTTCTGGCACATTTAGTGTGTAACCTAAGCGTAGAACTCTGCTTCTCAGAGTTGATTCCATTGATTTTCCTATTTAAGGACATCCCTTTAGGAAGAAGATGAGGAATTTCTTTAGTCAAAGGGTGGCGAATTGTGGAGTTCATTGCCACAGAAGGCTGTGTTGGTCAAGTCAATGTGCAATTTTATGTCAAGGTTCAAGGTTCAAAGTTAGTTTATTTGTCACATACACCAATTGGTGTAGTGAAATGTTTCTTGCCATGCAGCACATAAAATAAAGAATACAGACACAACACTAATAAAGGGATTTAAACATAAAAACATCCCCCCACAATGGTTGTGCCTTCCCATTATGAGGGAAGGCACAAAGTCCAGTCCCCAACCCATGTCCACCCATAGTCAGGCATATTGAGGCCTCCGCAGTTGCCTTCACGGAGGCCCGATGTTCCAGGCTTCTCGCCGGGTGATGGTGCTCCGGCGTCGGGATATTTATCCTCTCAGCGGCTTGGGCCACCCGGAACGGCCGCTTCCCACTGGAGTCCGCGGCTTCCAAAGCCGACAAGGCCGCGCTGAATGGAGCTCCCCCACTGGCTCCCGATGTTAAAGTTCAGCGCCGCCACCCGCAGCCGGCCGCTCCACAGACCCGCAGCTCCGCGATGTTTTCCTCCGCGGTCTCAGCTCACCGGAGTTCCAGCGCGGCGACCCAGGCAAGGCATCGCCCACTCCGCCCCGCGATGGCGCTCCAGCGCTCCAGCGCTCCGCCGCTGCCGAAGCCGAGGTTCTGGGCGGCCCCCTCAGGAAACGCCGCTCCAGGCCCGCTGGTAGGCCGCGAGGACGGGTCGAAGATGCAGCCCGGAGAAAAGCTGCCTCTCCAACCAGGTAGGGACCAGGAAAAGCAGTTTCCCCCTTCCCCCCCCCCCCCCTCACCCCCACATAAAAAAGAATAGGCTCCAAAACAAAACACTTTAACCCATAAAATAAAAGAAAAGGGGAAAAGACATACAGCTGCAGGCTGGGCAGCCATAGCATACAGGACGGCGCCCCCGTCAGAGGTAGATATACTCTTAATTAGGACGGGTGTCAGAGGTTATGGGATTAAGTCAGGAGAATGGGGTTGGAGGGAGAAATAGATCAGCCATGATTGAATGGCGGAGTCGACTTGATGGGCCGAATGGCCTAATACTGCTCCTATCACTTATGAACTTAATGCAATCATGTTATTACTTTGCATATTTATCCCTTATAACCGAGGACAAACTTTGATTTTATCTTATCTCCAATTTATGCTCTTGCTTATATTAATAAGATACCCTGATCTTATTTCCAATTTACGCTACTGCTCCAGGATTAATGCAGATAATTAAATAACACAATGTATAAAACATGATTTAAAAATAACTTTTATTCATAAATGTAATTAACAAACTGATGACTAATTTGTATGGTATATTATGTGCAACATTTGCAATCACTGACGCTTATACCTGCCCACTGATTTTTAACGCTCTTATCGTGACAAATGGATATGTTGGACCCATTACAGCATGGTTACTGTGCCCCTTCAACTAATTAGACTGAACAATTCTTATTTAGACATGCAGAATCAAACTCATTGAACACTGGTAAGGATATTTAATTTAATGAAAAACCTATACAGAATATACAGAATAAAAATCAGGGGAAGATGGCGAGACGGAGATAAAAGAACCATTAAAGAAATATTCATTTTCAGTAGGTAATATTTGAAGGATCGAGCATCAGCCTTGCAGGAACAGATTTTCGCTGCTTCTGCAGGGTTCTTGACCTGACCATGATGGCCCATTGTCCTGGTGGTGTTGCAGGGTTGGCCGGGCTATGCATGACCGCTGGTGCCCACCACCGCTGCTCCACTGCTGTAGACCTTGTCTGGTCCACATGATCCCTTCGACCATCTAGAAGGGAAAGACAACGAGCACCTGAGATCCCAGTCTTCTATAAGCTCCCCTCTGAAATGTACATCATCCCGACTTGGAAATATATCCCTATTCACTGATTACAATGGGGCTAAGTCCGGGAATCCCAATTTAACAACACAGCACCAGACAAAATAGAGCGGATTAAGACAGATGGTCTTTACTATCTCCTCATGGGAAATCTATGGTGGGTCAGATCTATAAATGAGTTTAAAAAAATCCTAACCTACATAAAGTCATGAGAGGAATAGATCGGGTAGATGTCTTGCCCAGAGTAGGTGAATCAAGGACCAGAGGACATAGGTTTAAGGTGAAGGGGAAACGATTTACTAGGAATATGAGTAGTAACTTTTCACACAGAGGGTGGTAGGTGTATGGAACAAGTTGCCAGAGGAAGTAGTTGAGGCTGGGACTATCCCAACATTTAAGAAACAGTTAGACAGGTTCATGGATAGGACATGTTTGGAGGGATATGGACCAAACACGGGCAGGTGGGACTAGTGTAGGTGGGACATGTTTGCCGTTGTGGGCTAGTTGGGCCGAAGGGCCTGTTTGCACACAGTATGACTCTATAACTATAGCAAATACAAATGTATAATGCATCAGAGGTGACCATCAGTGCACACTAATTTAGTGCGATTTTTAGATAAAGATAAGTTTCCGTATTGCCTATCCTGCATTCTCCAGGATTGTGAATCTGCACAACACTTCAGGGTTGCCACTATGTGTTAAAGACACAGATTACCATGACCAATTTGCTGTCCTGAAACATTACATCCAAATATAGCCTATTAAGTGGATTTGGGGAGGATAGACAAATTGACAAGAGGATATTATCCTGGTTAACAGCTTTTCTATTTTCATTAGGCACATGCCCTAGACTAGTGAAGGCGGAAGGAACTGCAGATGCTGGTTTAAACCAAAGACAGACACAAAATGCTGGAGTAACTCAGCGGGACAGGCAGCATCTCTGGAGAGAAGGAATGGGTGAATCGTCAGGTCGAGACACTTCTTCAGACTTCTGCTGTCTGAAGAAGGGTCTCGACCCGAAACATCACCCATTCCTTGTTTCCAGAGATGCTGCCTGTCCCGCTGAGTTACTCCAGCATTTTGTGCCTACCCTAGACTAGTAATGTGTTTGTCAGGGAATTTAACCAATGCCTCGTTTCCTCCAACTTTCAGGAACTTTAGAAATGAAGAGCATAATGACTGCAATAATTAGCCTTCTCTTGCACCCTCCTCCCAACTTCAGTGGAATTTAATTGAAAATAAAATGTAGCTCTATTGGTCATCAGCTGTGTTGGTTTCAATAATGAAACAACAAGTTGAATTGTGATGGGCTATATTAAACCTGGTATAACCAAGAGAATGGAAAGAAGGTCATGAGTCAACAGTTTTTGACGTGGCAGAACTGGTTACTGGGAGGGACAGCACTGAACACTATAATCTTGTAAACAGAAGGCAAGGTCTTCGAATGACTCACACTTCATTTACAGTTCAACCCATAGAGTGCAAAACCCACAGCTCCAGATTATCATCAGAAAAACAAGTGTTGTTTTACAGAGTCGAGTTGCGGTTCCCATCAATGTCACAAACAAGGCTGGGCGTCAGGGCTGCACAGGTTTCTGCCCTTCACGTGGATGTACGTGTGCTTTGCACCACTGGTCAGGCAAGGTTATTGGTGTTAAAGCTTAGCTTCCGGATACCAAGATTGCAAACAGTTTTGGGTCCGAGACTTCCTCTGAGGGGTAAGGTTAACGCTATAGTTAAGAGCTTGATGACGTTAGTACAGCAAATGGAATACGCAGAGATAGTCCACAATGGGGACAAGGATGAATTTAACACTTTTTTTAAACACAGGTAAAGATTAAAGCACGTTAAAACGTTTTATTTTGGAAATAAACTAATCCAAATAGGGCAGAATTCCTTGATGTAATTAGGAATGGTAATTTTGTTTTAAACAAGAGGCCCGGGGTCCTGCACCAACAATATTCAGAATGATGTTATGTAGCAGAAATTCAAGATAGTCAGGGGCTTGAGTGGAGTTGCTATTACTGAGAAGAAGGTGCTTGGGAAGCTAAAAGATCTGAAGGTGGATGAGTTACCTGGACCAGATGGACTACACCACAGGGTTCAGAAAGAGCTGGCTCTAGTGATTGTGGAGGCATTAATAGTGACCTTTCAAGAGTCACTAGAGTTGGGAGTGATTCCAGAGGAGTGGAAAATCACAAATGTGGCTGCACTGTTTAAGAACGGAGCAAGGGAAAAATGACGGAGATTATAGGCCAGTTAGTCTGACCTCTGTGGTTGGTAAAATCTTTGAGTCCGTTATTAAGAATGAGGTTTTGGGGTAGTTGGAAGCACATGATAAAATAGGCCTAGGACAACATGGTTTTGGTAATGGGAGATCTTGTCTGGCAAATCTGTTGGGGGGGTTTTGAGGAGGTTACAAGCAGAATGGACAAAGAAGAGTCAGCGGATGTTGTTTACTTGGATTTCCAGAAAGCCTTTGATGAGGTGCCAGACGTGAGGCTGCGAAACAAGATAGAAGCCTTTGGTATTAGAGGCAAGTTACTAGCATGGATAGAAGATTGGCTGACTGGCAGAAGGCAAAGAGTGGGAATAAAGGGAGCAGTTTCTGGTTGGCTGCTTGTTCCGCGAGGGTCGGTGTTGGGTCCGCTACTATCCACATCATATGTTGATGATCTGGATGAGGGAATGAATGGCTTTGTGGTCAGGTTTGTGGACGACACGAAGGTAGGCAGAGGGGCAGGTAGTGTTGAGGAAGCAGGGAGTTTGCAGAAAGACTTGGACAGGTTGGGACAGTTGGCAAAGAAGTGGCAGATACTATACGATAAACTTTATTCATCCTCAGAGGGAAATTGGTCTGCCAACAGTCACAACACACGAGGTGCACAAAAACTTGAAATTAAAAGTGAAAATAAAAAGAAAAAGACAAGCGACTGTTGTCTGGCTGCCGTGAGCACAGCGCCTTCACCGGAACAAATGAACAAACAAGCAAACACAGACTTATCCCGTGGGCAGGGGACTCTAAACTAGAGTTTGTGGGGATGCTGGTTTAAACCAAAGATAGACACAAAAAGCTAGTGTAACTCAGGGGGTCAGACAGCATCTCTGGAGAAAAGGAATAGGTGATGTTTCGGGTCGAGACCCTTCTTCAGACTGTAAGTCAGGGGAAAGAAGAGATAATGGTGATTAGAGAGAGATGTAGAACAAATGAATTAAATACATGCAAAAAAGTAATGATGATAAAGGAAACAGGCCATTATTAGCTGTGGGCTAGGTGAAAACGAGTTACAGACAATGAAACTAACCAGGACGACAGTGAAACTAGTAGAACGACCAGAGTGGGGGAGGGATGGAGAGAGGGGATACAAGGGTTACTTCAAGTTAGGGAAATCAATGTTCGTATCACTGGGCTGTAAGCTGCCCAAGCTAAATATGAGGTGCTGTTTCTCCAATTGGCGTTTGGCCTCACTCTGACAGTGGAGGAGGCCCAGGACAGAAAGGTCAGTGTGGGAATGGGAAGGGAGTTAAAGTGTCTAATGCTGTCTGACCCGCTGAGTTGCTCCAGCTATTTGTGTCGATAGCTGCAAAAGTAAATGTGAGTCCACTTGAAGGGTAGAAAGAGGAATAGTAAGATTGAACGAGAACTTACCAAGTTTGAAGGTTGATCTTTATTTCATGAGGAGTTGCGGTGAGGGATTTCGTGAAGAGCCCGCCGGCACGCATGCGCGACATTCTTCAAAGCAGCGGTGTGGAATCACAGAA
The DNA here is from genome assembly GCA_963514005.1 of Raja brachyura. The sequence goes on along the minus strand of OY740796.1, from coordinate 8,510,056 downwards.
ACAACAACAGAAATGACTTGGCATAGTAAGATTTAAAGAGACTCTGATTACCAGCTGAAGATGATCGAGGGTTGGGAGCGGAGGGCACGAAATCCCTCACCGCAACTCCTCATGAAATAAAGATCAACCTTCAAACTTGGTAAGTTCTCGTTCAATCTTACTATTTCATTTCGGAGTCACGTGAGTGACTTCGTGAAGACTTCAAAGCTTCTGTGATTACACGCCCTGGACAACGTCCATGCGGACACACCACTAGCAAGGATGGATGGGAGTAAACAAGTTGACGAAACGAGGTTATACTGAAACAAAAAGAAGATTTGTTAATAACACAACAAATAACGCCCTTTTAATCAGGGACATCCCCACGTTCACACCCGGCGTTCAGCACGGCCTCTGCGAACTGAAGGGGAGCAGCAACAGGCTTATTATAGAATCGCTGGAACACAGCTTCATTCGCCCATCCTGCTGTGGCGAGGATATGGTCCATGGGTACCTCCATGACTCTCGCCGCCGACGTAGATGCAGCCCTGGTGGAGTGGGATGTAAACACATTAGTGTCAATACCTGCCTTATTCAGGACGATCCGGAGCCACCTGGATATCGTCTGGACTGTCACTCGATGGTGAGGTCTTTTGTGAGTGACAAGCAGGTACAACTCCATTCCTCTGATGCTCCTCGTCACCTTGATGTAGTAACGGATGTGAGTGGCTAAACATAGCCGAGCATCTGCAGGGTATGCCGGGAACTTCAGCTGCAGCCCTGTGCACCCAGGTCTATGCTGCTTAAGCAGCTCATCGATGAAAAAGACTACTTCTCCAGGGGTCGACGTCATCCTGTCAATACGTAGTTTGTGGAGCGTCTGAACCCGCTGCGCTGAAGTCAGCGCTAGTAACATCATCAATTTCATAGTGAGTTGGTCCAGCTGTAACCCTTCCATGGGTGACCACGACCTGAGCAGGGTAAGTACATCCCTGACATCCCAGGTGATGTTGTAGCGTGGTGTAGGCGGATTCAGATTGAATATTCCCCGCATAAGCCTGGACACTAGCCTGTTCGATCCTACCTCGATGTTGAGGTAGAATGATAGCGCACTCCTGGCGCTGTTGATGGCACTATAACTCAAGTGCTCATCATGGTGCAACCCCGCGAGGAATTCCAGGACGTCGGCTATGGAGACATCATCACAGGTGATGTGAGAGCGACTGCAGTACGCTTCCCACTTGGTGATGTGGGAGAGATATCTCCGCCTGGTTGACTCTCGACATGATGCTCCAATGGTGTTCATGGTCCGGGTGGTAAGGCCATACTGCATCCATGGCCTGGTCAGAACCTGCAAGCCAGTAATTTTAGATAGGCATGGCAGGGGTGTAACTCCCCTGAGACAGGGTGAGAAACCAAATGTGGGCAACCCTCTAGAGGGACCCAAGGTTGACTAATCATGTCAGAGACCACCGGATACTAAGGCTGTGTAGGCCAGTCGGGTATGACAAGAATGCCTCTGGCAGAATCCATCCTGATTTTTTGTAATACCCGACTGATGAGGCAAAACGGGGGGAATGCATAGAAAAACCACTTCCCCCAGTCTAGCGAGAATGCATCAATCGCTAATGCCCCAGGGTCTGGTTCCCATGAAACATATGTCGGTACCTGATGGTTCAACCGGGACGCAAAAAGGTCGATATCCGGTTGGCCAAATTTGGCTGTAATTTGGGCAAATATTTGAGGATGCAGCATCCACTCAAACTATCATTGAATTTGCGTGACCTGGTGTCTGCCACAGTATTAAACCTACCTGGCAAATAGGTAGCTGAAATCCAAATATCTCGATCAATACACCAGCACCAAATAGTATTAGCCAATTTGTCACAAGAGACTGACCTGGTACTGCCCATATGGTTTAAATATGCCACCGCTGTAGTGTTGTCTATTTGGAGACGGACATGAGTACCACTAAGATTAGCACAATATGCCCGCAGTCCGTGAAATGCTGCAAGCAGCTTCAAATAGTTAATCCCTTGTATTAGCAACATGCTAGCTTCAAGGGGATCCCACCTGCCTCCACAACTAGAAGAGCTGTCCGCAGCTCCCCAGCCTAGAGAGCTTGCGTCAGTTTGCAAATATACCACCGGATTGGGCACTACAATGGGTTTGAATGCCTTGCCAATATTGGACACCCACCATTGTAGCTCAACCTTAGCATCGGAAGGCAGCCCCATAGGTCTGTCAAAATGACCAGCGTTCTTTTTTAACGCAGCAATCTTGGCCCTTTGCAGATTTTGATAATGCAAAGGTCCAAACCGGGCTGCCGGAAATAAAGCTATGATTTTCCCAATCATCTTAGCTGTATGCCGAATAGATGGTATACTGGCGGATGCGAGATCCTGACATGCAAGGGAAACATCCTCCACCTTGTGAAATGGAATGTTGGCCCTCATTAGAATAGAGTCCACCGTGAAACCCAAATAATCCATAACCTGGGATGGGTGAAACTTCGATTTTTCTGGATGGACTATAAACCCCAGCTGCTGAAATATAGTAACAGTTGCTGAAACAGCGCTTTCAGCTGCTTCCAGAGTGTTGCCAATAATCAGAATATCATCTAAATAAGCCATTACAATATGATGTTGTATACGTAATTTGGCCATAATAGGTTTGAGTAATTTAGTAAAGCCTAGGGCGGTAGTAAGCCCATTTGGTAAGGCCCGATATTGCCAGAGCTGATCCATCCAGACAAATTTCAAAAATTTCCGGTGATGTTTCCGGATGGACACTGAATAGCATGCATCTTTCAAATCAATACATGCCATAAAGCAACCATGCGAAAGCAGTGATTTGGCTGTCTCAAAAGGTGTCCATTTTAAAATGTGTATATGTTACAAAGGTATTCAACTGGTCAAGTCAATAATCACCCGACAACCTCCATCCTTTTTTGGCCTAGTAAAAATATGGGAGACGAATTCAATGGGCTCGTGAATAGTTTTCTCTATCACGCCTTTTGTTCCGACGAAAAATTTCAGCCGTGCCTGCTGCCTGCTCAACGGCAGACAGCGTAAACTTCCGTTGAGGCATATGCTGGGATGGAGGACCCCGAATATCCTTCCCTCTTGGAGAAGTCTTCCCCGAAATTTTTTGATTCTGCTGCAGGAGGGGCTCCAATATCCGCTCCATCCTGGCCAATACGCCCCTTGAGCTAAAACTCGGGCGGCCGAAGTCCTCATGTTCTGCTGAACTGCTGGGGCTTCGTCCATCGGCCCACACCTCATCGAGGTGAACCTGGTGCCGGAAAGTTGTCGCCGGTAGCCGCTGCAGCGAAGCTGAGCGATTCCCGCGCGGGAGGTACTCTCAAACGCCTCCTCGGCGGAGCTTGGTCTCGCTGCCTCGGAGGGCAAATGCGATGGGAAGTCGGCACCTGACTTAGCATGGAGATCCGACGCCCGCGCTGGCTTGCCGGCTGCCCATATCATGGACCTAGCCGACGCATAGTCTCGTCCTCCCATCCATGGGGGACTCGGCGACCGTGGCGTATGGGCTCGTTGAAGGGAGGAGCAGTTCACTGGGCTTAGTGTCTGCTGACGGTTCTCAGCTTCTGCTGACGGCGGTTAACCTCCCTGTGCCTACTGGAGCTGGATGGCTCCTCTCCAGTAGCCGCGTCATGCGGCCATACGCCCTTCACCCTGAACACTGGGGTGGTCGGAGACCTCCGGCTCAGAAAGATTGCCGGGGCTCCTGTCATCGGCCCGCACCTCTGAGAAGTGATCTCGGTGCCGGAAGTTGTCGCTATCGGCCGCCGCAGCGAACCGCGCGATTCCCGCGCGGGAAAGGTGTTCAACCGTCTCCGTTTAACGGGAGCGGAAGCCGTTGCCACAAAGGGCCCTGACGGCTTGGGGTCGACTCCAGCAGAAGCATGGAGCGACGCCCGCGCGGGCTTGCCGGCTGTCCACATCGTGGACCTTGCCGACGCACGGTCTCGTCCCCCCCATCGACAGGGGACTCGGCGACCGAGGCGGGACCGTACCCAAGCCCCCCGTCCCAGCGGCGGGGTTTGGGAGTTGGATAGCAGATCTCACAGACCCAGGTCCCGCCGTTGCACCAGGCCGCACCATGGCGGCTGGTGGAGCCTTGGCCCGAACCGGGTTTAGGCTTACGGGCTCCTCCCCTGCCCTTCAACGAAGGGCTAGCGGAGGGGGGTCGGGCCGCAGCACGACCCCTTCCCCGTGGTCGCCAATGGCGAACTTGTGGCAGGGTCCCCCCTTTCGAGAGGCACCCCGTTCTCGGCTCCTGGAATCAGTATTGGAGCTGCTGCTCCTCGAATCAGCACAGGAGCTCCTGCTCCTTGAATCAGCACTGGAGCTCCTGCTCCTGGAACCAGCACTGGAGCTCCTGCTCCTGGAACCAGCACTGGAGCTCCTGCTCCTTGAATCAGCACTGGAGCTCCTGCTCCTGGAACCAGCACTGGAGCTCCTGCTCCTTCAATCAGCACTGGAGCTCCTGCTCCTCGAATCAGCACTGGAGCTCCTGCTCCTTAAATCAGCACTGGAGCTCCTGCTCCTTGAATCAGCACTGGAGCTCCTGCTCCTTAATCCAGCACTGGAGCTCCTGCTCCTGAACCAGCACTGGAGCTCCTGCTCCTCAAATCAACACTGGAGCACCTGCTCCTTGAATCGGCACTGGAGCTCCTGTATAGCGGCGGGTCGGGCCCGGTAACAACAGGGCTCCCCGACATCCACGCCTATTTCCCCACGTACCTGCAGGGAGAGAACATAATATACACCCGCCACAACAAGACACCAACTCACACTGGAGCTCCGGTGTATCGGCGGGTCGGGCCCTGTACCAACAGGGCTCCCCGACTACCACGCCTGTTTCCCGGCCCGACTCGCAGGTGAGCCGGTGAGAAAGGCTCCGGGATAAGTGCCGGCGACTCCAAATCCACGTTCCTGTAGGGAGAGAACACACTGCTCCCCCCCCCCAACAGGAAACACCAACTCTAGGGGGCTTAGCCTTACCTGAGTCGGCCCTCTGAAGGGCTGGTCGGGAGCCGCGCTCCCGACCAGCCGTCGGCAGCAATGCGATGCGACGATATGTCGCGCATGCGTGCCGGCGGGCTCTTCACGAAGTCACTCACGTGACTCCGAAATGAAATTAATACTTGGGCATGAAGCAAATGGATGAGATGTTATACACGTCATTTGAATCTCTCTTCACAAAAAAAATAATAGACAAAAAAATCAGACAAAATATATTAGGTGAGTATTAGCTGGGAACCAAGATTTTAATGCAAGTAATGGACTTAAACTATAACTATGTTACTGAAAATATACAGAAAAGTTAGCTATCCTTGAAGCTGGCAACACAGGTAGTGAACATGAACCAACAGGTATAATGGATGCTGGCCTTCATTTATCAGGTATCTGAATACCAGAGCAGGAACGTATGCTCCCACTTTATGAAGCATTGGCTGGAGTACTGCACACAGTTCTTGTCCCTGCATTATTCGAGATGTAATAATGCTGGAGACGATGAAGAGGATATTCACTAGGATATTGCCCGAGATGGCACTTTTTAGCTTAGTTTAGTTTAGTTTACAGATACAGTGCAGAAACAGGCCCTTCAGCCCACCGAGTCCGCACCTATCAGCGATCCCCGCACATTAACACTATCCTACACACAGAAGGGACAGTTTAATATTTTTGTATATTTAATAACATCTTATCTGTATATAATAGCATCTTTTCTGTATATTTACTAACATCTTATACCAATTTTATAATATTTGATACCAATCCAAAGATGTACAAACCTGTAGCTCTTTGGATTGTGTGAGGAAACCGGATATCGGAGAAAGTGCATGCAGGTCACAGGGAGAATGAGCAAACTGCATACAGACAGCACCCGTAATCGGAATCAAACCCAGGTCTCTGGCGCTGCAAGTGCTGCAAAGGGCCTGTCCCACTTTCACGACCTAATTCACAACCTTTTTTACTAGTGGACATTTTTCATCATGCTAGAAAAAAACGCCCCCACCTACTTGATGCCACGAGTACCTACGACTAGCATCATGACCTACCTACGACCTACCTATGACTTCATGACGACCATGCTGTGAGTATGCGTCAAGGGCAAACTCGGCAGAGGTCGTGGATTAGGTTGTGAAAGTGGGACAGGCCCTTAATGCAGCAAGTCTACCGCTGCGCAACTGTGCCTCAGTTATGAGGAAAGACTGGAGACATTAGATCCGTTTTTCCTAGAGTTGGGAAGGTTAAGAGAAGATAGGTCAAATAAAAGAACTGTAGAAGTTTACAAAAAGAGACACAAGGTTCTCAGACACAAACTCAACGGATCAGGCAGCATTCCAGGAGAACATGGATTGGCAACGTTTCAGATTAGGATCCTTCCAAAGGGTCCTGACCTGAAACATCGCCTATCCATGTTCTCCAGAGATGCTGCCTGACACGCTGAGTTACTCCAGGTCTTTGTGTCTTTTTAAGAGGAGACATGATTGAGAAATTGTATGGGATAAGCTAGACAGCAGGAGACCATTCACTTCTTCAGAGGTGAATGAAACCAGAGAACATAACGTTGGATTGGATCTGAGTGAGATCCTTTGAACCCAGAAAGTGTTGAGTATGTGGAATATATTGCCCATGTAGTTGAAGTAGATTTGCAGGCATCGTTAAAGAAGTGTATAGATGAACATTCAAGTCGCATGGGCACTAGAGGCTATGGGCCAAGCGTGGAACATGGTATTAATAGGGATGGGAGCTCACTGTTTGGTGCAGACACGGTGGGTCAAATGGCCCGTTTCCATGCTGGATCCATCTCTCCGATACCTACGGAGTACATTCTCCAATTCTGAAAGAGGTCACTGCAAAGACACCAGATGCATTAACGCTGAGCTTCAATAATGCTCTGTATTCAGAAGCAGTCGCAGTGGATTGGTAGATAAAAATAAATAGCACAGCTATTCAAGGAAGGGCGGAGAAAGAAAAGGGAGAACTCCAAACCTATTCACACGTCATCGGCTATTGGGAAAATTCAGATATCCATTATCCATTATTAAGCAAATGAAATGGGACAGTTAGAAAATCGAAACTTGATTAAGCAAAGTCAATAGCAGTGCTGAATGGGAAATCATCCACTAGTTGTTTGAGGAGGTGAATAACAGGATTAATTGGGAGAAACTTATGGATGTCGAGTATCTGGATATTCAACAAGCATTCAATAAGTGCCATAAAGTAAAGTTTCTTCTGGTTGGCTAATAACCACGGGAAGCAAATTGACAGAACAAAGGGAAACAGAGATCGAAGCAGCAGAAAAACAAAGATTGCAACATTTTCAGGTTTGCAAGTTGTTACTTATGGGGCACAGAGATCAGTGCCTTGGCCTCCGCTGTTTACGGACTTTATCAATCACTCTGATGAAAAAGTGATTATCTGGAGTATTGCGTACAGTTCTGGTCTCCAAATCTGAGGAAGGACATTATTGCCATAGAGGGAGTGCAGAGAAGGTTCACCTGACTGATTCCTGGGATGTCAGGACTGTCTTATGAACAAAGACTGCATAGACTCGGTTTAGACTCTCTAGAATTTAGGAGATTAAGAGGGGATCTTATAGAAACTTACAAAATTCTTAAGGGGTTGGACAGGCTAGATGCAGGAAGATTGTTCCCGATGTTGGGGAGGTCCAGGACAAGGGGTCACAGCTTAAGGATAAGGGGGAAATCCTTTAGGACCGAGATGAGAAGGACTTTTTTCACACAGAGAGTAGTGGGTCTCTGGAACTCTCTGCCACAGAGGGTAGTTGAGGCCAGTTCATTGGCTATATTTAAGAGGGAGTTAGATGTGGCCCTTGTGGCTAAGGGGATCAGAGGGTATGGAGAGAAGGCAGGTACGGGATACTGAGTTGGATGATCAGCCATGATCATATTGAATGGCGGTGCAGGCTCGAAGGGCCGAATGGCCTACTCCTGCACCTAATGTCTATGTTTCTATGTTTCTATGAAAGAACCAAGCGAGCAGGGTGCAACCGTGGCGCAGTGGTAGAGTTGCCGCCCAACAGCGCTAGAGACCCGGGTTCGATCCTGACTATAGGCGCTTGTCTGCATGGAATTTGTACGTTCTCCCCGTGACCGACATGGGTTTTCTCCGGGTGCTTCAGTTTCCTCACACACTCCATAAAAACATACAGGCTTGTAGGTTAATTGGCTTCGGTACAATTGTAAATTGCCCCTAGTGTGTGTGTAGGATAGTGGGCGTGTACGGGGTGATTTCTGGTTGCCGCGGACTCGGTGCGCAGAAGGGCCTGTTTCCACGCTGTATCTCGAAAGTGTAAAGTCTGAAGAGAAGCATGCACACACTAGCTGAGAGACAGAGACCTTCAATGAGCAGAACAGGAGATATCCACAAAAGAGAGAGGGAAATGTGGGATCGCTCATGTTGGCAAGATATAGAATTTTTTTTTTTTTAATATGGCAGAAAATTATTATTTATTTTTATTTATCAATTTTGTATCTTCACTGCGATGCTTGGCTAGTGGCAGGGCTATTTATGAAGTGTAAACATTGCAATTAGAATGTTGTTAGGAATATAGATTTTGTTGTATTCAGTCTGTTCAGCTGTTCCATAATATTATGTTCAGTGAAATAAATTAATTGAAAATTGGCTTCCTTGAGGGTAGCACGGGAAAATAAGAGCAGGAGTAGCCAATCCAGCGCGACATTTAATGTGACTATGGCTGTTCTATACTGAACCTTCCTCCTCTCTGTGGCTTTTCTCCGTAATTCTCCACTCCTTGATCCTTCAAATATTTATCCACCTCCGCTTTGAATATTTCTCACGATGCAGCTTCTACCATTCACTGGAGCAGAGCATCTCCAGAGATTTCATCTTCAGCGTCTGAGAGATGAAACCTCTACATGCCGCAGTTTTAAATGACTGGCCGCTTATATTGTAGTTATGTTCAAATTTTGTTCAGGACTCTCCTCTTGGTGAAAGCATGATGACACAAGACTGGAGGTGGCCGGGTGAGGAGAGGGACGACAGTCCGCTGGACAAGTCACATGGAGGCGATTGCAGGTAGAGGTCCCAAGGCCAACCACAGAAGCTTCAAATACAGACACAAAGTGCTGGAGTAACTCAGCGGGCCAGGCAGCATCTCTTGAGAGAAGGAACAGGTGACATTTCGGGTTGAGACCCTTCTTCAGACTGAGAGTCGGGGAGAAGGAAACTAGAGATATGAAAAGGTAAAGAACATATCGGAGTTGCGAGAGAGCATGTTGCAGAACTTGCGTTTTTGTGTCTATCGTCAGAGTAAACCAGTATCTGCAGTTCCTCCTTGTTCACCACCTCCAACCCCCATGCATTAAAGGCCAAAAAGCATTTACCTTCTTTTTAACTACTTGTTGGACCGGCCTGTTATCTCCACAGTCCAGGACAAGGGGTCACAGTTTAAGGATAAGGGCAAAGTCTTTTAGGACCGAGATGAGAAAAACATTTTTCACACAGAGAGTGGTGAATCTCTGGAATTCTCTGCCACAGAAGGTATTTGAGGCCAGTTGATTGGCTATATTTAAGAGGGAGTTAGATGTGGCCCTTGTGGCTTGTGGGATCAGAGGGTATGGAGAGAAGGCAGGTACGGGATACTGAGTTGGATGATCAGCCATGATCATAGTGAATGGCGGTGCAGGCTCGAAGGGCCGAATGGCCTACTCCTGCACCTATTCTCTATGTTTCTATATTCGTGCACTAGGGCACCTAGATCCTTTTGTACTTTCCTCATTTGCAATCCCTTTCTTTAAATAATCATCTGCCTTTTGATTTCTCATGTTGAAGTGCAGGACCTCACAGATCCCCACATTAAACTCCATTTGCCAGGCTGTTGCTCACTCCCTCTGCCTATATATATCCCTTTGCAGCAGCACAGTGCCTTTTCCACAACATGCTCAGCCACCTATTGACATTTCATCAGCTAATTTGGAAACTTTATGTGCTTTTTCTTCAACCAAACAATGAATGGATGAATGGATAAGTTTATTGGCCAAGTATTCACATACAAGGAATTTGCCTTGGTGCTCCGCCCGCAAGTGACAACATGACATACAGTGACAGTTACAAATTACACATAAAACATTAAACATTAATAATAAAACATTATTGATTAAATATGTGAATTCAATAAAATACCAGAGCAAAAGGAGGCTACAGATTTTTGGTTATTGAGTAGAGCTACTACTCATGGAAAAAAGCTGTTTTTATGTCTGGCTGTGGCAGCTTTGACAGTCCGGAGTCGCCTTCCAGAGGGAAGTGATTCAAAGAGTTTGTGGCCAGGGTGAGAGGGGTCAGAGATGATCTTGCCCGCTCGCTTCCTGGCCCTTGCAGTGTACAGTTCATCAATGGAGGGAAGGTTGCAGCCAATAACCTTCTCAGCTGTTCGGACGATTCGCTGCAGCCTCCAAGTGTCGTGCTTGGTGGCTGAGCCAAACCAGACCATGATGGAGAAGGTGAGGACAGACTCTACGATGGGCGTATAGAATTGGACCATCATTGCCTGTGGCAGATTGTGCTTCCTCAGCTGCCGCAGGAAGTACATCCTCTGTTGTGCATTTTTGACTGTGGAGTCGATGGTAGCCCCCCACTTAAGTCCTTGGAGATGATGGTTCCCAGGAACTTAAAAGGCTCCACAGATGTGACTGTGGTGTTGTTGATGGTGAGTGGGGTGAGGGGAGGGGGAGCTATCCTAAAGTCTACAATCAATTCCACTGTCTTTACAGCATTGAACTCCAGGTTGTTGCAATGACACCAGGCCACCAGCTGTGTCTCTTCCTATCAGTAGGTAGATTCCTCCCCATCCTGGATCAGTCCAATCAGGGTTGTGTCGTCCGCAAACTTGAGAAGCTTGACAGAGGTGTCTGTGGAGGTGCAGTCGTTGGTGTAGAGAGAGTAGAGGAGAGGGGAGAGTACACAGGTCTGCGGGTCCGCGATGTGTTTCCCAGCCTCACATGCTGCTTCCTGTCTGTCAGGAAGCTGGTGATCCACCGACAGAGGGGTTCAGGCACAGCCAACTTGGAAAGTTTGGAGTGTAGTAGCTCTGGCACAATGGTGTTGAATGCAGAGCTAAAATCAACAAACAAAATCCTCGCATAGGTTGCCTGGTGGTCTAGGTGCTGGAGGATGAAGTGCAGGCGTAGGTTGACTGCATCATCCACAGATATATTGGCCCGATATGCAAACTGCATAGGGTCGTGATTTTTTTTGCAGATTGCAGATCAGGAACTGATCCCTGCAGTACTTCCTTCCAGGCCGGAAAATACCATTTATTCCTACCCTCTGTTTTCAATGAGACAGACAGTCTTCAATCCATTCTAACACACCACCTCCAAATACCATGGGCTTTTAATTTATGCATCTGCCTCCTCCGTCGCACCTTGTCAAACGCTGTTTGTCAGTTTAAATGCAACGTGGATTCTCAAAATGGCCAAAGAAGCTCATCCACACAGCACCTGAGAGCCTGTCTGATGGGCCTGTCCCACTTAGGCAACTTTTTAGGCGGCTGCAGGAGACTATGCAGTCGCCACGTGGTCGCCACATGTTCGCGGGTGGTTGCCGGGGAGTCGCCTTCATGGTGGTGAGGAGTTCCCGCATTCTGGGAACTAGTCGCGGACTCATTATGGTCGCCGCGAATTTTTCAATGTTGAAAAATTAGCGGCGACTAGAATGAAGCCGCCATGGAGAGTAGCGAGAATTCTCGAGCCGTAGATGGGTTGCCAGGAGGTCCTAGTGGGTTGCCAGGAGGTCGGAGGTTCTCGTAGGTTGTAGCCGATGCTGACTGGAGAATTTTATTGGCTCATTGGGGGAAAACAAACGTAAGCAGTAGTTTTCAGAACCAAGGATAACCGACCGGTAATGTTACATGTCCGCCGAGCTTCACAGCCGTGAATCTCTGGCTTATTAAAAGTTGTCTCCACTCCTTCTTACCCCCCCCTTCTCCCCCCCCCCCCCCCTCTTAAAGGACTTACCGTACACTGTGCTTTAGCCGTCTTTTTACAGCGCCAACCTTCCTGTTCATCGCGCTGTGCGTCTGTTTCACCTTGGCTGTTGTGTGTTCCACTCTGACAGTCGCCGTTCCACTTGCCCGTTTTTCAGGTGACCTGCCGCTAACTTGACAGTTGCCGGCAGTCCGCTGCAAAATTGCCTAAGTGGGACAGGTCCATTAGACTTCATTCTGTCATGAGGAGGTTGGTCTTGTTGAATCGTTATCCTGACAGAAATTGTTTAATTGCTAACCGCCAATCACCACTGGATAATACAGAACTATGGAACTTTGGTCGAAACTATTGATTGTTTGGATCAACTGTTTATAACGTACTTATTAATGGGCTGTTTAATGTGGAAACGTATATTTGAAGCTTAATATATTTTACTGTTTACTTTACAAGCTTAGGGAATAGGAATCTCACACTCAGAGCGTGATTCCACTCAGAAATAAGCTTTCAAGACCCATTTTTTCCATGAGCACTGAATTACATTTGCACAAAGATATAAATAGAGGAGGAAAAGTCCATTGGGGCAACCACATTTACTGATGGATCACTCCCAAAGCATGCAATCTCCCAGGATATAATATCTCTTCCAGCCAAATCAGGAAATGCTTCTCAGGTCCCTGTTTACCAACCACCACCTACTCTGGCCAGTTATGGGTGAGCATTAAATGTGGTCCTCTCCACACCAACCACATCCCAAGAACACGTAACAAAGACCTCCATTAAGACTGGAGGACACCACCAGATGCTGCAACTCCTCACTATCTCAGCCAAGCATCAAATTGTTCTTCAGTGGAGGAAATGCCTCTGCCCTCAAGTTGTGGTTTATACTAAATCCAAAAAATACACGTAATCATAACCAACGATTCTATTTTTTCCAAGGTGTGTTGCCCCGACTCTTTTAGCCAATCTCAGTTACAGAGCCTTAAAATGAGGTGGCTATTCTCTGCTTTCTCTTGTTGCTTCTAGCATGATGTCTCCTTAACACTGCTGACATTAACAACTACCCCTCGAAGATGGGCACAAAAAGTTGGAGTAACACAGCGGGTCAGGCAGCATCTCTGGAGAAAAGGAATAGGCGACGTCTCGAGTCGAGACACTTCTTCAGACCGACCCGAAACGTCACCTGTTCCTTTTCTCCAGAGATGCTGCCTGACCCGCTGTGTTACTCCAACTTTTTGTGCCCATCTTCGAGGGGTAGTTGTTAATGTCAGCAGTGTTAAGGAGACATCATGCTAGAAGCAATGCTGTCTGAAGTCGCTGAGTTACTCCAGCTTTTAGTGTCTATCTTCAGTTTAAACCAGCATCTGCAGGTCCTTCCTGCACCCCTCTAGGATATGCCTGTGATGCTTTGTATCCGTTGTCATTGAAGGCATTTACAGCACATGGGAGCAAACCACATCACACTGCAAGTTATTGACACAGGTTCAATGCGAGTTTATGAATTACCCATTCCATGTTACGATCCAACTCATTCCTTTCGTACAATGATGGTAACCAACTCCAATCATACCCGTGGTGACAATTTTTTATCCTGATGCAGAAGTAGTTACAAGACTCTGCAATGAAGCTTGTGTGAGAGAGGAAAACGGTAGTGGGAAGCGGTTGCAGAATGGGGGAACTTAAATAAGGAATGAGAAAATAAATTATCTTCACAACCTCCAGACACCTTGAAATCTTTAAAGCTAATGAACAAGTCAAATCGGTAGTCAGGAAGGCAAAAGCAATGCTAGCATCTATTTCAAGAGGACTAGATTATGAAAACAGGGATGTAATGCTGAGGCTCTATAAGGTGCTGGTCGGGCCGCATTTGGAATATTGTGAGCAATTCTGAGCCCCCTATCTGAGGAAGGATGTGCTGGCTCTGGAGAGGGTCCAGAGGAGGTTTATAAGAATGATCCGAGGAATGAATGGGTTAACATATGATGAGCGTTTGATGGCATTGGGTCTGTACTCGCTGGAGTTTAGAAGGATGAGGGGGGACCTCTTTGAAACTTACCGAATAGTGAAAGGCCTGGATAGAGTGGATGTGAAGAGGATGTTTCCACTAGTGGGAGAATCTAGGACTAGAGGTCATAGCCTCAGAATTAAAGGACGTTCCTTTAGGAAGATGAGGAGGAATTTCTTTAGTCAGAGGGTGGCGAATCTGTGGAATTATTTGCCACAGAAGGCTGTGGACACCAAGGCAATGGATATTTTTAAGGCAGAGATAGATAGATTCTTGAATTGTACAGGTGTCAGGGGTTGGGGAGAAGGCAGGAGAATGGGGTTAGGAGGAAGAGATAGATCAGCCATGATTGAATGGCGGAGGTGACTTGATAGTCCGAATGGCCTAATTCATCCGCTATCAAATGGCCTTCTGACCTTATGAACTCCATCCGAAGCACAGGAAAGGCAGCCTCCGGTTTCAACAGGTCAGTTTGTCCTGGCCTTGGCCCACAATTTGCCTTTACTCCCTGCACCGGTAAACCCTAAAAGACTAAGTGTTAAAGAAGGAACTGCAGATGCTGGAGAATCGAGGGTACACAAAAAGCTGGAGAAACTCAGCAGGTGCAGCAGCATCTAAGGAGTGAAGGAGATAGGCAACGTTTCGGGTCAAGACCCTTCTTCAGACTGCTGACCCTCCATTCCTGAGAGTCACTGCACAAGAATGACCCAAACAGAAGGCAGAGCAGCTGTTTAAAAATATTTCAAATGGGCTTAAATAATTGAAAAACATGATTAGAAGGAGATTTCATCTTTAATGCCTTAGAAATTAATTAGAAATATTAAATTTAAGTGCAAAAATCTGCCCACAAAAATTCTTCTTACTTCTGGTTGATAAATTCCTCGTCTCAGCATGCCTGACCTCTGTGAGTTCACCAGGAGAGAGAATGATAAAAATGCGCTGGCACCTTCTCTACAGACCCATTGGTAAAGGAAAGTAACATCAGGATGAATAGGCTTTGTATATTTCATTTGCAGAATGCAGTCCAAATGCCAAAATGTTGTTGACAAAGAAAAGGTAGCAATATCATCATGATTAATGTCATTGAGGACTGAATAGAGGTTTGTAAAAATACTGTAGCTGATTTACTCAGGGAGGAACAAACCACTAAACAGTGATTTATGCATATCATCATGATAATGAAGACCGTTAATTAACCTATACATACATATGACACCTAGAAAAACAACTGTAAAATTGTTATGAATTGTGAGTTGTTAATTTTACTTATACTCAAGATAAACTCTGGCATTTTACATGATTCATTCAAGCTCTTTGTTCCGGAGATGATATCTCTGTGGTCTCTTAATGCAATGTGGGCATAAGTGTTATGCAATGTTTAACTTGTTACTTGTGGCATGTTAGGTATCGGCTGTGGGTCGTTGACGGGACTACTGTCCCTAGGTCAGAATATAGAGCGTTCAAGCCCCACTCCAGAGAAGTGAGCATCTAATCGGAACTAGAATCTCAGTGGATTATTGAGGGAGGGAAGGCTCTCAGAGTTGCTGTTTATTAGATGCAACATTAAAGTGAATGACCACTCATGATAGAAAGGTGTACGTTATAAAGCTGTACGTCACAGAAACAGGCCCTTCAGCTCAACATCCATTCCCACCAATTTGCCTACCTTAGCTGCACCCCAACTAGATTGCTCCAAACCTATCTCATCCACGTACCTGTTCAATTTTTTATAATTTAATCATTTTAAAGCAAATTTCTGGCTTTTAAATATCTTAATTGTGCTTGCCTCCACCACTTCCTGTGGTAGCTTGTTCCATGTGTGCACCACCCTCTGTGTGAAAAGTTTGCTCCTCAGTTTCCTTCTGACCTTTCCCCTCTCACCTTAAACCTATGCCCTCTGGTTTTGGACTTCCTTATCCCAGTGGGAAGATTGTGGCTATTCACCTTATGTATGTCCCTCGTGATTTTATAAACTTCTTTCAGGACTCCTCTCAACCGTTCCATCTAGATTCTGTATATCTCAAACGTTCCAGACTGGGAACATCCTCACAAATCTTTTTTGCACTCTTCGCAGTTTAATGATATCCTTCCTATAGCAGGGGGAACAGAACTGTACATAGTACTCCAAATATGGTCTTATACAACTGTGACATGACGTTCAAACTTTTGTACTTAATACACTGACTGCCACATGTCCCCTTTACTATTTCTACCTGAGTGGTAGCAATGATTTAGGTGAAAGGATTCAAAGTAACATTAGCAAATTTGACACAAAGTTGGGTGGCAGTGTGAACTGTGAGGAGGATGTTATGAGAATGCAGGGTGACTTGGACAGGTTGGGTGAGTTGGCAGATGCATGGCAGATGCAGTTTAATTTGGATAAATGTGAGGTTATCCACTTTGGTAGCAAAAACAGGAAGGCAGATTATTATCTAAAGGTATCAAGTTAGGAAAAGGGGAAGTACAACGGGATCTGGGGGGTCCTTGTTCATCAGTCTATGAAAGTAAGCATGCAGTTACAGGTAGTGAAGAAAGCGAATGGCATGTTGGCCTTCAGAACTAGAGGATTTGAGTATAGGAGCGAAGAGGTCCTTCTGCAGTTGTACAGGGCCCTAGTGAGACCACACCTGGAGTATTGTGTGCAGTTTTGGTCCCCTAATGTGAGGAAGGACATTCTTGCCATTGAGGGAGTGCAGCGTAGGTTTACAAGGTTAATTCCCGGGATGGCGGGACTGTCAAATGCTGAGAGAATGGAGTGGCTGGGCTTGTACACTCTGGAGTTTAGAAGGATGAGAAGGATTTTATTGAAACATATAAGATTATTAAGGGTTTGGATACGCTAGAGGCAGGAAACATTTTACCGATGTCAGGGGAGTCCAGAACCAGGGGCCACAGTTTAAGAATAAGGGGTAAGTCATTTAGAACTGAGATGAGGAAACACTTTTTCACACAGAGAGTTGTGAGTCTGTGGAATTCTCTGCCTCAGACGGCGGTGGACGCCAGTTCTCTGGATACTTTCACGAGAGAGCTAGATAGGGCTCTTAATGATAGCGGAGTCAGGGGATATGGGGAGAAGGCAGGAACGGGGTACTGAGTGGGGATGATCAGCCATGATCACAGTGAATGGCGGTGCTGGCTCGAAGGTCCGAATGGCCTACTCCTGCACCTATTGTCTATTGTCTATTGGAATGACAACTTGGACCCCTTGAACTCTCTGATCTACAACACTCCCCTGGACCCATTTACTGGGTAAGTCCTGTTCTGGTTTGACTTACGAAATGTAACACCTCACATTTATCTGAATTAAACTCCATCTCCCATTCATTAGCCAAGTTGATCAAGATCCCGTTGCAATCTTAGATAATCTTCTTCACTCTCCACTATAGCGCCAATTTTAGCATCACTCGCAAACGTACGAACTATGCCACCTACATTCACATGGAAGTAATTAATATAAATAATGAACAACAATGTACCGTGCACTGATTGATCCCTGTGGCATACCACTCATTACAGGCCCCAGTTTGAAAAACAACCCTCTACCACCACCCTCTATCTCCTACCTTCAAGCCAACTTTGAATCCATTTGGCTAGCTCACCCTGGATCTCGTGTGACTTAATCTTCGAGATCAGCCCAGCATGTGGCAAAGGCCTTGCTAAAGTCTATGCAGACACTATCCACTGTATACTCTATCTACTGTATTCCTCTCTGTAGTGGAATGGGGTGAGGAAGGGCTAGCACAGGCATGAAGGGCTGACAGGCTCACCAACTGATAAAGGCAAAAGACTTGGAGGGGAATCTACAAATCGAGGTATGGATGAGGGAGAAAGTTGAGACTATCATGAGAGGGGAGAGTCAAGGGCTGGCAAAGATCCTGGGCCCAGAGAAGGTGAATCGAGGACCAGAGGACATGGGTTTAAAGTGAAGGGGAAAAGATTTAATAGGAATCTGAGGGGTAACCTTTGCACACAAAGCATGGTGGGTGAATGGAACAAGCTGCCAGAGAAAGTAAGGTTTAAGAAACAATTAGACAGGTACATGGATAGGACTGGTTTGGAGGGATATGGACCAAACGCAGGCAGGTGAGACTCGTGTAGCCTGGAAATGTTGGCCAGTGTGAGCAAGTTGGGCCGAAGGGCCTATTTCCACTCTGTATGACTCCATGATGCCCATTTGTGGGATGATAGTTGAGATGTGTGTAGTAAGGAATAGGTAGAGGCTGCGGACAACAGAACCAGCGGCCAAAGCCTTCCTGGAACTGCAACTTTATTCATTAAAAAAATCCAGGAAATGCAATAAAGTCAGGATGTGTTTGTTTACACTCATTGTGCTGCTAAACCAATACATTCTGTAATGCATCAATGTTACTCATCTTTAAACAACAATGCATGGAATGTTTGAGGGGCTGGGACACAGGATCCAGCGTCTAGTGTCCAGCCTAGTGTGACAGGACATTACAATGTGGTCCTTCCTCACAGAGCCTTTGTGGTGACTGCACCAGGCTTCAGCCTGTCCCACAGCACGAGCTCCCACAGCCTGCAGGGATTCATCTGTGCACCAGCACGCCACAACGCATGCACGCAATACTCACTCCCAAGACAATGCTCGACCATGTGTCACAGCGTATTGGAGAATTGTTGCTCTAAACCACCATTTTAATCGGGTGGCACTGTGGTGGTGCAGTGGTAGAGTTACTGCCTTACAGCGCCAGAGACCCGGGTTCAATCCCGACTACGGGTGCTGTCTGTACGGAGTTCGTATGTTCTCCCCGTGACCCGCGTGGGTTTTCCCTGAGATCTTCAGTTTCCTCCACCATTCCAAAGACGTACAGGTTTGTCGGTTAATTGGCTTGGTATAAATGGAACAATTGCCCATAGTGTAGGATAGTGTTAGTGCGCGGGGATCGCTGGTCGGTGCGGACTCGGTGGGGCGAAGGGCCTGTTTCCACACTGTATCTCTAAACTAAACAAAACTAATTTGTTTCCATTTAATTGCAGACCAATACATCATGGCGATTCCTTACTGCGGCGATATGTCACTCTATGAGTTGCACTCAGAATTGTATCTCGTGGGTTAAATGGAGATTTTGCTCGTGTCGAGAGAGTGCGTGAGGGAGTGATCAACAGAAGCTCTGCTGCTGTAAGTGGCTGCACGCTGCCAGCATAGAATAAAATTAAATTCCAAGTATTGGGCTTGTGTTTGAAAGAACAGTGGTTTAACGGAAGGCAGGAGAGCGGGAGCAACTAGTTAAATGACGTGGATTCCTTGGAGCCATTTGGACCAGAATGGCAAGGCTGAACTTAAGGTAAAGCCCCATCTGGGAGGATCCAGTGTTCAGAATGCCAAACTGATTTAAATAGAAGAGCCCTCGTAACCACTAATGATATAATGGAAGATATCCTAGTCTTTAATCTGCAATAAAATACCTTCACTTCCTTGAGGTTGCCCTTCTTCCAATTACTTTAATGAAAGCTTTTCTAAAGCGTACAACTAGATTGCCTGTGGCAAATGAACTGAGTGGCCACTTAATGAGATGGAAGTCACTCATGACTCAGAGAATTCTACACTTCAAATTATCCCGGAGGTGAAATCTGGTTATTTTGATCCTCGTTGCGCTAAATAAACTGAACTTGTTCTTCATATGTTCAACAGATTTAAAAACTGTGGCAGTGACTTTCACAGGATTTCCTGATTCAAGAAAACACAGGAAGGGCTTCCTGCTGTTGGTGCCTACCATCTCCAGACCGATGGGAAACAGACGTCTGCAGAGCCGAGTGCATCTCTTGTTTTGTTTTTCTGTCTCTAGCATTAACGCTCAGTGTGGGATTCATAATGTTAGCACACTATCAGGCCCTCTCTTGGATGAATTGAGGCCTAGACCAATTTCAATTTTAGAGG
The DNA here is from genome assembly GCA_963514005.1 of Raja brachyura. The sequence continues at coordinate 8,490,172 of OY740796.1, read as the reverse complement.
CCCCCAAACCAAGATCAAGCAGAGGCCCCTCAATTTTAGACGCCCCCAAATCAAGATCCATTGGAAGCAGACGGGCATGAGGCCCACACACACACACACCATTTAACAGCAGCCCCTACACACAGCCAACCTTCTGTCTCAGGAGTACATTTCAATCAATGCACCCTGACTCTTATTTATCCCATTAATGACAAACGACAACAAAAACAACACCAACTGGCGGCACGGTGGTGCAACGGTAGAGTCGCTGCCCAACAGCGCCAGAGACTTGGGTTCGATCCTGACGATGGGTGCTGTCTGTACAGGGTTAGTACGTTCTCCCGGGGACCGCGTGGGTTTTCTCCGGGTGCTCCAGTTTCCTCCCACACTCCCACACCATACAGGTTTGTAGGTTAACCGGCTTCGGTAAAAATTGAAAATTGTCCCTCGCGTGTAGGATAGTGCGAGTGTACGGGGATCGCTGGTCGGCGCGAACTCGGTGGGCCAAAGGGCCTATCTCTGTGCTGTATCTATAAACTAAACTAAACTAAGCTAAACTAAACTAAAAACATTGTCAAGAGCCAGGGAAAGTTTGACAGTGTCTGCCCTGCTGTCTGCATTACTCAAATCTACCTTATGCGATTATGATTTCAAACTAATTCCATCTTCAAAGGCATCAGTTTTCACAGTGACTCTGCTTTTCCTTTGGCCATTTGATCTTATATAGAACAATGAAACTGGAACAATTTTGTCTTTATTCTGTCAGTGCATCCCTTTAGGAAAAATGTGGAACTGTAACAGGGACAATCGCGGCTTCTGATGAGGAAATACACCCTGAAGGTGAATCAATCATCAAGGTTTCATTTGGTGTAATAATATCACTCAGTCCGCCGGCGTTACAAAGGAAAGCAGATGTAGTCTCTGCCGCTAGGCTTCCAGGATCAGTGCCCCATTATCCACACCTCAGCGCATACCCACCCTGCCACTCCAACTGAGTTAACATATGATGAGTGTTTGTCGGCACTGGGCCTGTACTCACTGGAGTTTAGAAGGATGAGGGGTCCCCTCATTGAAGCTTACCAAATAGTGAAAAGCCTGGATCGAGTGGGTGCGGAGAGGATGATTCTCAGTGGGAGAATCTCGGACTAGAGGTCATAGCCTCAGAATGAAAGGATGTTCCTTTCAGAAGGAGATGAAGAATTTCTTTAGTCAGAGGAAGGTGAATCTGTGGAATTCGTTGCCACAGAAGGCTGTGGAGGCCATCAATGGATGTTTTTAAGGCAGAGATAGATGGATTCTTGATAAGTATGGGTGTCAATGGGTTATGGGGAGAAGGCAGGAGAATGGGGTTAGGAGGGAGAGGATCAGCCATGATTGAATGGTGGATTAGACTTGATGGGCCAAATGGCCTTATTCTGCTCCAATCACTTATGATTTTATGACCTTATGACTCGCACAGAACAGACTTTGCTATTTTAGCTCAAGCCATAAAAAGGCAGGACCTAGGAAACATCCATTCAAAGAGCAGGGAAATTAAGTGGATAATGAGTACAGGAGAATCTGAGTTAGATGGATAATAGCGTTCGATACTGTTCGATACTGAATGTCATAGGTTTAAGGTGAAGGGGGAAAGATATATTAGGAATCTTCGGGGTAACTTTTTTACACAAAGGGTGGTGGGTGTATGAAACGAGCTGCCAGAGGAGGTAGTTGAGGCTGGGACTATCCCAACATTTAAGAAGCAGTTAGGCAGGTACATGGATAGGACAGGTTTGGAGGGATATGGACCAAACGCGGGCAGCTGGGACTAGTGTAGCTGGGCCATGTTTGCCGGTGTGGGCAATTTGGATTGAAGGGCCTGTTTCCACACTGTATTATTCTATGACTCTATGACAGGGAAAATGACAGCGGATTAATCCAAGGGAGATTGATCACATTTGAAGATTGATTGGAAAACCTGGGGACCAAAAGTAAATAGGTTTGGTGAACAGTTTGTTTCACACAAAGGGTAATGGAAAGACAAGTGAAGGTAATCAATGTAAATAATAAGGATCCGGTGGAAGAGGCTAGCAGTGATCCTGAAGGAAAGTTTGCCTGAGAGGAACCAACGTGTGTGGGGCTGGTGACTTAATGGTTTTGTTCTGTTCATGAAGGGGCAGTTGTCACTGACAGGTGCTGCACAATTGATTCATTCTGAACCTTTCATGCCTTTGTGAAGCATATCCAGTCTTCTTTGGCCGTCTCTTGAGGGTTGAGCCTGACGTGCTTCTACTCCAGTTCTCTGGGCTCTGAGGTGGCAGATGAGGCTACAATGGCAAGGGCTGGCTCCTTGACCGAGCAGGAAAAATGTTCCCGACATTGGGGGAGTCCAGAACCAGGGGTCACGTTTTCAGAATAAGGGGTAGGCCATTTTGGACTGAGATGAGGAAAAACCTTTTCACCCAGAGAGTTGTGAATCTGTGGAATTCTCTGCCACAAAAGGCAGTGGAGGACAATTCACTGGATGTTTTCAAGAGAGAGTTAGATGTAGCTCTTAGGGCTAACAGAATCAATGGAGATGGGGAGAAAGCAGGAATGGGATAGTGATTTTGGATGATCAGCCATGATCATGAATGTCAGTGCTGGTTCGAAGGGCCAAATGGGCTCCTCCTGCACCTATTGGCTCGGTTCTATCCTTCTCCACTTTGGGTCGGGGAATCCTGATTTTCAGTGGAGATAATGAGTGATGTTCTACGCTGAACATGCACCCCACTCATCTCCCATTCTTCCTGCCATGTTGAGTGAGACTATGGATGCCCTGGCTGGGTGGCTGAATGTTAAGTTAGGTCCAATGCATGGGCAAATGGAGTGGTTAACACCTGTTTCATGGCACATTGCCTAATTGGTCTGTGAATGTCTCAGACTTCTGTCGTCCAACGATAAATGAGGGTTCATCCACAGCACTTCAAATATCCTGGGCTTTGAGATGGCATACACACATATCCCTAATATTAACAGGTGAATGTGCACACCTTAACGTCAGCAAGTTAAAGGGGATATGTGATAAGGGGCAGGGTTGGCAGGAAAACACATCTCCTCCTTCCCCTAACACACACACACACTGAACAGTTTAGTTGAGTTTAGTTTAGCTTATACATACAGGCCCTTCGACCCATCGGGTCCGCATCGACCAACGATCACCCATTCGCTAGTTCTATCCTACGACCTAGGGACAATTTACCAATCCAATTAACTTACAAACCTGCAAGTCTTTGCAATGTGGGAGGAACCCATGTGGTCACGGGGAGAACTTCCAAACTCAAAACAGACAGCATAAATGGAGAAAGAGTGGACAGGGTCTCCAGTTTCAGGTTCCTGGGCACCCACATCTCAGCAGATCTCAGGTGGTCAACTAACACGCACTCCCTGGTAAAGAAGGCACAACAATGTCTTTACTTCCTAAGATCACTCAGGAAAGTCAACTTGCCACAACAGCTGCTCGTGTCATTCTACAGTTCTACGGCTGACAAGAAGGCTCTGCAGAGAGTCATCAACACAGCCCAGAAGATCACCAACGCAAACCTGGCAGCCCTGGAGGAGATCTATAGCTCTCGTTGCCTGCGGAAGGCATCGCGCATCCTAAAGGACTCGTCTCATCCCGCACAGCACCTGTTTGCCCTTCTGCCCTCAGGAAAGCGTTACGGGTCCATCAAATCACACACCACAAGATTAACAAACAGTTTCTACCCCAAGGCCATCACCACTCTGAACTCTGCACTGAACACACACCCCCATAGCCAATATTTTATACTGCCACAACACTATACTGTGAAATAAAAAGAAAGTACTTTTCTTGCCCGTTTTCGTTATTCGTTATTCGTTATTATTTATCTGATACATTGAAGCTCCACTCGGGCAGCGTGCCTGAAATGTTGTTGTGTGTAATTACAATGATAATGTTGTGTATTAATTTTATTACCCGTATTCGTGATCGAACCCGGGTCTCCGATTCAATCATTCAATGATACTTTATTGTCCCATGCACGCTGAAGTATTGAAAATCTTTGTTTTTGCGCACAATGCACAAGGTACGTAAAGCGTTGCCACGCACCTGGCGCTGAGAAAGTTACAAAGTACTCATTATAGTCCCGCTGGGTCTCTCGTTGGTCTCTCCCCCAGTCCCTCCTTGCTCCCCCAGCTCTGGAGCTGTAAGGCAGTAAGTCCACCCCACTGTACCGCCTTAATTTTCCTTAATGTGAAGTCAATGCTCCCAAAAATGCTCCCCCAGCTCTGCCGACTGTCAGTTAATCTTTATAGCTCACTTTCCTCACCAAGATCAGCCGAAATAGCTCAGTTGGGAGAGCGTTACTCTGAAGATCTAAAGGGTCCGTTGTTCAAACCAGGTTTCGGCAATACTGGCATTTATTTCTGGGAGAAGGCAAGAGAATGGGATTAGGAGGCAGAGATAGATCAGCCATGATTAAATGACGGAGTAGACTTGATGGACCGAATGGCCTCAATCTGCTCCTGTCACTAAGAGTTAGATAGAGCTCTGGGGGCTAGCGGAATCAAGGGACAAGGGGAGAAGGCAAGCATGGGTTACTGGTTATGGATGATCAGCCATGATCACAATGAATTGCGGTGCAAGTGCTCAAAGGGCCGAATGGCCTCCTCCTGCACCTATTTTCTATGTTTCTATGTTTCGAAGACAGACACATCCAGACTCTTGCTACCCATCACCATTTGATCACCTGCTGAAGTCCTCAGATAATGGCCCAGCCAACTGCCCTTAGTCCCCCAACGTTAACCAGCAACTTCTGAAAGCAAAGCTCGAGAGTGCCATCATGATGAAAAAAATGGACCAATTTTCCTGTGACTTTATCTCCCCGTTGGATTGCAACCTTGTCGTGGTTGGGGAGCTCGTGTGTCTCAGTGACCCCTAGAGCTACGCCAGCGGGAGATTCGGCTCCTGTTAGGGTCTCCCATGCTGGACAGGCCGAAGGGTAGAGGTGAGACGAAGAGCGATCCACTGGTCCTCCAGGTTGGAGGTTGAGCACAGGGCTAACAACCCTGTCTCGTGAAACAAATATGTTACCGAAACAGCAACTGAAGGAATCAACACTACTGGATGTGATGGACTTCTATGGCTATCGACAGATGCTAGGATGAATGTCAATGGTGAAAAGAACCAGACAGCATCCCAAGACTAGCCCTGGACCCAAAACCACCTGGCGTCGAACTGTAGAGGAGGAAATTAAAACAATGGACCTGACCTGGCTGGGGTAGTGTCCAGAAGCTAGCCCAGAAATGACAGGAGTGGAGGACCTTCATTGCTGCACTACATGCTAGGAGGCTGAATAGACAGAAAGTAAATAAGTAAGTTATTACATGATCCATTTTATAGGAGATGAACAAGATGGCATTTGGCAAGTGTAGTTGTGTACAGTAACTTCACCTGGGTTATTTGGCTGTGGATCTTACTAAAAGCTTACTTTTAAACCTTTGTTCATTGAAAACCCGTTTCTTAGTCTCTAGTTCAAAGAGTTTTTGTAATTATTAGTGGAGTCGCAATGATCATAAACTGTGCCTTGCGGATATTTTAAAAGCAATCTGTTAAAATGGGGAGGAGGTTACAACTTTATTATTTGCTAAATTCAGTTAGCAGCTCTGACAGAGCAAAATATTTGGGCAGAATGTTCCCTTATCGAAGTGGAAGTAGATGTGAAAGCAGGGCTCCAAAGAGCGGTGGCTAAGAGACCTACAGTCTCACAGTGCCAGAGATCTGGGTTTGATGCTGACCTCGGATGCTGCATCTTTCACCCTCGGTCGTGAGAGTTTCCTCTTGGCATCCCAGTTTCCTCTCACAATCGGAAACCACATGTATGGAGGTCAAATTGACCCCGGTAAAATGCCCCGAGTGTGTAGGTGTATGGTAGGATCTGGGGGCAATGGGGAGAATAAACATAGGGGATTTATTTTTAAAGTTTACAGTAAGTGGGTGGTTGATAGTCATCACAGACTCGGTGGGCCACTTTCCATGGGGTATCGCTCCATGAATCTCCCTGACCATTGTGTCCCCACACGCCACCAGCATGTAAATCCACTTCCTCTGTTGGCTCATGTAGGAAGGGACTGCAGATGCTGGTTTACACCGAGGATAGACACAAAATGCTGGAGTAACTCAGCGGGACAGGCAGCTTCACTCCAGAGTTACTCCAGCATTTTGCGTCCATCCTCTGCTGACATGCACACCAGCATTCACAGGTAGAAATATCCAGTAACAGTTGTAACTAATAAATTGGCACTGGGCCTGTATTTGCTGGTGTTTAGAAGGATGAGCGGGGACCTGGTTGAAATTTACCGAATAGTGAAAGGCCTGGATAGAGTGGATGTGGGGAAGATGTTTCCACCAGAAACATAGAAACATAGTAAATAGGTGCAGGAGGAGGCCATTCGGCCCTTCGAGCCAGCACCGTCATTCATTGCGACCATGGCTGATTGTTCCCAATCAATAACCCGTGCCTGCATTCTCCCCATATCCCTTGACTCCACTAGGCCCTAGAGATATATCTAACTCTCTCTTAAATCCATCCAGTGATTTGACCTCCACTGCCCTCTGTGGCAGGGAATTCCATAAATTCACAAGTTTTTCCTCACCTCAGTCTTAAATGGCCTCCCCTTTATTCTAAGACTGTGGCCCCTGGTTCTGGACTCGCCCAACATTGGGAACATTTTTCCTGCATCTAGCTTGTCCAGTCCTTTTATAATTTTATATGTTTCTATAAGACCCCCCCCCCTCATCCTTCTAAACTCCAGTGAATACAAGCCTAGTCTATTCAATCTTTCCGTATATGACAGTCCCGCCATCCCAGGGATCAATCTTGTGAACCTACGCTGCACTGCCTCAATCACAAGGATGGCCTTCCTCAAATTAGGAGACCAAAACTGTATGCAATATTCCAGATGGGATCTTACCAGAGCCCTATACAACTGCAGAAGAACCTCTTTATTCCTGTACTGAAATCCGCTTGTTATGGGTAGAAGGCAGGAGAATGGGGTTTGGAGGGAGAGATAAAGCAGCCACAATTGAATGGTGGAGTAGACTTGATGGGCCGAATGGCCTAATTCTGCTCTATCAGTTATGAACTTATGAATAAGGTTATGCCCATAAACCTTTATACCATAGTGGATTTGGACTTTACTAAAAGATACTACAGACTGTATGTATAGTGGTGATAAAACCATCCTAAGTTACACTAAGATCAAAACGGCCTTTTTCACAGCATCATTTAGTGCTAAACCTTGTTCAGCTGGATTCATTCCATGCTGGCAAAGGCAGCATGGTTGCTATGGGTACCAGTGGATGATAATGGGTGTAGGAAGTGTGGGGGGTTGGGAGGGAAATGAGAGGAAATCGATCATCGTGCCTTGAAGCAAAGTGCAGCCTCAGTATGACAGGATTTTCTCAGCAAACAGGCTCCAGCCCACAATTAGGCAAGCTTGAGTGACTCACTTCCCTCTCACCGAGTTGAATGCCATCAAAGTCCTCGCACAGTGAACATCTGATGCACAGTGACAGCTGGCCGGATGCCAGTTCAATATTACTTCATTCACTGGGCGTTGCACATGAACATGGCCTAAAAATGGAAGGCAATTCTTCCACATCACAGGAACATTCTTCCAGTTGTTACCATTGCCACTCGGTTATTTGGCCAGTTGAGTGAAGCATCCAAATTGTCACAAGCAGTAAACGACACATGTTAATCTTGCGTGACTGCAAGTTGACAGTCCAGATCATTGCCGTTACAATGGATATTGCTGGTGGCTATGTATAATAATACAATGATTCCTGTAGGGTTGAATCATTTCTGTATCCACTGAAGAAGATAATTAAAGTTGGAATGACAGTGCAGTTATACAACATTTCTGAGCAAGAACTGGTTCCACACTGAACTGGTATTGTTCGGTTTAGTTTAGAGCGGGAATAGTCCCTTCGGACCAGCAAGTCCACACCACCCAGCGATCCCCGTACATTAACACTCTCTACACACACACAAGGGACATTTTTACATGTTTTTATACCAAGCCAATAAACATGACCTGTTTAAGAAGGAACTGCAGATGCTGGAAAATCAAAGGTAGACACAAAATGCTGGAGAAACTCAGCGGGTGCGGCAGCATCTATGGAGCGAAGGAAATAGGCAACGTTTCGGGCTGATGTGGGGGGGGCGGGGTGGGGGTGGGGAGAAGAAAGGAAGAGGTGGAGCCAGTGGGCTGATGGAGAGCTGAGAAGGGGGAGGAGAAAGAAGGAAAGGGCTACCTGAAATTAGAGAAGTCTGAAGAAGGGTCTCGACCTGAAACGTCGCCTATCACCTTCACTCCTTAGATGCTGCTGCACCCGCTGAGTTTCTCCAGCGTTTTGTGGACCTTAGAGAAGTCAATGTTCATACCGCTGGGATGCAAACCGCCCAAGCGAAATATGACAAATTTACGGTGGTCCTCACTCTGACCACGAAGGAGGCCAAGGACAGAAAGGTCGGATTCGGAATGGGAGGGGGAGTTGAAATGCTGAGCCACCGGGAGATCAGGTTGGTTAATGCAGACCGAGCGGAGGTGTTCGGCGAAGCAATCGCCAAGCCTACGTTTGGTCTCATTGATGTAGAGCAGGGAGGTAACCGAAGATCTCAGAGAAAACCCACACTGGTCACGGGGAGAACGTACATACTCCGTACAGACAGCACCCATAACCAGGCTTTAATACAGCAACTCTACCGCTGCACCACCATGCTGCCCCATATGAAGTTAGGTCTCCAGCATCAGTTATGATACAAAGGGCTTCAAACCTCACCCACACTGCAGAGCCCAGGTTACTTTAATTCTGCATTCCATTCACAATCACACTCAGACCTACCTGTGGCCCCCTCCACTGGTCTAACAAGGTCCAACTTCAGTTTGAGCAACAGCACCTTATATTTCATCTGGGCATCATGCAGCCTCTGGATTCAAAATCATATTCAACAATTTCAGATAAATATGGAACAGAAACCTTCTTTCTGATTCTATCAGAGCTGGCCAATACAGCTTTTTAAAATCAGTATCATTGTCTTCTTTTCTCTCTCTCTTTCCACAGGCGTTGTCTGATGTTGTCTGCACGTCTTTGGAATGTAGGAGGAAACCGGAGCACCCGGAGAAAACCCACGTGGTCACAGGGAGTATGTACAGCACCCAAGGTCAGGGTTGAACCCAGGTCTCTGGCGCTGTGAGGCAGCAACTCAACCATTGTGCGACCTTAAGTTGTGTTCACTACTCTCTGTAAGTTCAGGGTGGTCAAGAGCAGAGCAGGGTGAGGTGCATTTTGTCCGAATACCTTGTGTCGCATCTGTAGGGATTTGAGGAAATCCTCACAGACGTGCTGAATCTTTTCCGAAGTCTAAGAAAGAAAGCACACTGTTGTGCGTTCTGATCATCACATCAGTGAGAAGGGACCAGGTTAGAGAGCTGATGATGTGGATTCCTTTGTCCATCTCGTCAGCAGTTCTATGATGAGGTCAGGGTTGTGATCAACTCCTCACATCCTTATGTCAACAACCAACTCTTTCATCTGTGGTGATGAAGTGCTTTGAGAGGTTGATCATGGCGCAAATCAACTCCTACCTCGACAAAAACCTGGACCCACTGCAGTTCGCTTACCGCCACAACAGATCAACGGTGGACGCAATCTTGCTGGCCCTCCACTCCGCTCTGGACCAATTGGACAACAAAAACTCATATGTCAGGCTGTTATTCATTGACTACAGCTCAGCATTTAACACAATCATCCCCTCCAAGCTGGTTACCAAACTCGCAGAACTGGGTCTCTGCGCATCCCTCTGCAATTGGATCCTCGACTTCCTCATCCACAGACCACAGTCTGTTCGTATTGGTGGAAATGTGTCAGACTCAATAACAATCAGCACGGGAGCACCTCAAGGCTGCGTGCTCAGCTCCCTGCTGTGCTCACTCTATACTCATGACTGCGTAGCCGGCCATAGTGCGAACTCCATCATCAAGTTCGCTGACGACACCACTGTTGTAGGACATATCACGGATGGGGATGGTCAGAGTATAGAAGAGAGATCGAGCAACTGTCCATATGGTGCCAGCACAACAACCTGGCCCTCAACACCAGCAAAACCAAGGAACTGATTATTTACTTTGGAAGGAGTAGGATGGGGACCCACAGTCCTGTTTATATCAACGGGTCGATGGTTGAAAGGGTCAAGAGCTTCAAATTCCTGGGCGTGCATATCTCTGAAGATCTTTCCTAGTCCGAGAACACAGATACAATTATTAAGAAAGCTCATCAGCGCCTCTACTTCCTGAGAAGATTACGGAGAGTTGGTCTGTCAAGGAGGACTCTCTCTAACTTCTACAGGTGCACAGTAGAGAGCTTGCTGACCAGTTGCATCATGGCTTGGTTAGGCAATTTGAGTGCCCTGGAGAGGAAAAGACTACAAAAAGTAGTAAACACTGCCCAGTCCATCATCGGCTCTGACCTTCCTTCCATCGAGGGGATTTATCGCAGTCGCTGCCTCAAAAAGGCTGGCAGCATCATCAAGGATCCACACCATCCTGGCCACTCACTCATCTCCCTGCTACCTTCGGGTAGAAGGTACAGGAGCCTGAAGACTGCAACAACCCGGTTCAGGAATAGCTACTTCCCCACAGCCATCAGGCTATTAAATCTGGCTCGGACAAAACTCTGAACATTAATATCCCTCCATCTGTTATTTGCACTTTATTAATTTATTAATTCATGTGTATATTTATGTATATAATTGTAGTCAATGCCTACTATGTTCTGTTGTGCTATGCAAAGAAGGAATTTCATTGTCCTGTCAGGGACACATGACAATAAACTCTTTTGACTTGACTTTGACTTTTGAACTCTTTCATCTTGCTGATATTAAGGACTAGGTTCTTGCCCTGTCGCCATGACTCCACCCGCTCAATCTCTTTCCTATACTTAAGTGCCTGTCCCACGGGCGTCATTTACACGACATCATTTACGCGACACAACGCATGCAACATGCGCATGGTGCGTGGTGACGTAGGCAGTGACGCGCGTTCCTGCGCGGTGCCCCGTGATTTTGCGATGTACAAAATCTTCTCACGCCATCTGCGTGACGCGCAAATGACGCCCAAGTGGGACATCCCCTTTACTCCCGTTACATTCCTAAGTTACCAAATAGTGAAAGGCCTGAATAGAGAGGATGTGGAGAGGATGTTTCCACTAGTGTGAAAGACTAGGACCAGAAGTCAGAGCCTCAGAATTCAAGGACGATGAGGAAGAATTTCTTCAGTCAGGAGGGGGTGAATCTGTGGAATTCATTGCTGCAGAAGGCGGCGGAGGAGGTTTTTAAGGGAGAGATAGATTCATGATTAGTGCGAGTGTCACGGGTTGTGGGAAGTAGGCAAGAGAATGGGGTTAGGAGGGAGAGGTAAATCAGCCACGATTGAATGGTGGAGTAGACTTGATGGGCCGAAAGGCTTAATCCCGCTCCTATCACTTATAACCTTTTGAACAATACATCATCTCATCGTGTTTGAAGGTGCAGCTAATAGCAATGGTATCATTGGCGGGCTTAAAGATTGAGTTGGTGCTGTACTTGGTCACGGGTGTACAGGGAGTAGGAGAATGAGGTTCACCAGTAGTGGCGATCAGCATGGAGGAAACACTATCAGCAATTTCAACCAACTGAGGTCTGATGGACGAGAGGTCCAGAAGTCATTTGCAGATAGAGGTCCCAAGGCCAACACCGGAAGCTTCAAAGACAGACACAAAAAAAACCTGGAGTACCTCAGCGGATCAGGCACCGTCTCTGGATAAAGGGAATAGGTGATGTTTTGGGTCAGGACCCTTCCTCAGACTGCGAGTCATGGGAGAGGGCAACTGGAGATCTGAAAAAGTACAGAGGACAAATGAATGAAAGGACACATCAAAGCCCACAACGATGATTAAGGGAAGGTGGAGCCCACAATGCTCCATTGTTGGCTGTGGATAAGATGATAATGGGTTTTGACAGGGTAGATATACTACGGTTGGGAAGTCAATGTGATCCTAATTTGGAAAATAAATTGTGACTGATTGAATTGTATTTTTAAAGCACAAATTGGATGCAAGTCTGAAGTAATTGGAAAGGCTGATGGTGATAGTGTTAGGTAGTGTATAGAGTTTACATTGCTCCTTCACAATTTCTATCACATTGTAAATTTTCACGGCACAACTTGGGGGTAAATTCTATTGGCCCTTTCACCTCATTGGAGTAAGCTCTCTGTTACAGCTTCAGAATGTATAGGCCTCTCCCATCAGGCAAAAGGTACAGAAGTGTGAAAACGCATACCTCCGAGTCCAGATTCAGGGACAGTTTCTTCCCAGCTGAACCATCCTACCAACAACTAGGGAGCAATGCTGAACTACTATCTACCTCATTGGGGGCCCTTGGACTATCTTCGATCGGACGTTACTGGCTTTATCTTGCACTAAACGTTATTCATGTTATTCCCTTGATCGTGTATCTGTACACTGTGAATGGCTCGATTGCAATCATGTCTAGTCTTTCCGCTGACTGGTTAGCACACAACAAAAGCTTTTCACTGTACCACGGTACCCATGACGATAAACAAAGCTCAACTCAATAAACTAAACTCAATTGTACGTAATGATAATGAAGATTTATATTTGGATTTGACCCGGGAGACACAAAGAAAATCCTTTGTGTAAGAAGGAACTGCAGGTGCTGGAAAATCGAAGGTGGACAAAAATGCGGGAGAAACTCAGAGGGTGAGGCAGCATCTATGGAGCGAAGGAAATAGGCAACGTTTCGGGCCTGTCTGAATAGGGAACCCTGTCTGAAGAAGGGTTTCGGCCCGAAACGTCTGAAGAAGGGTCTCGACCCGAAACGTCACCTATCTCCTTCGCTCCTTAGATGCTGCTGCACCCACTGAGTTTCTCCAGCTTTTTGTGTAACCCTCGATTCTCCAGCATCTGCAGTTCCTTCTTTAACACTGCTGCCTCACCCCGCTGAGTTTCCCCAGCATTTTTGTCTACCTCCAAAGAAAATTCTGATTTGACAGAGATAACTTTCATAGTTAGCATGCATAATCCCATATTCAAGCTATTTACGCAATGACTGAAATAGTATACGTTTCCTTTTGCTGTGGATGTGATTCCATTACGGTGATTCATAGTTTGTTTACTTGTAAACAACTTCAGTAGGCATGTGAGAGGATGTATGGAGTAACAATGGTATGATATTGCTGTGGGCTCCACAAAGCATGTCTACAGTTGCCAAGTGTACACACCCTCCCTCACGTGTTTCATTATCACTCCACAGTTAGAACACAAAGTAAACACCATGTATTTTTAAGTTTCCTTTTCCTTCTGGGGTGGGGTGAGATATTGTGTAACGCAGGGGTGGGACTGATTTAATTGGCCTCTCCTTATAATGACAGGCTCTCTAGATTTCATTAATTAAAATCTGTTAATAAACGCGATAGTGATAGCTGCCTTTAAGGAGTGCTCAGTTAAATCAGTCCCGATACAAGTGCTAATTGATACCTCAAGAGCAGGCAGAAGTCGGGAAACTGCTAATGATGTTTACAGCCAGGATCTTAAAGACTTGTGTTTAACAACATAAAGACCCAGTGCCGAGTATTTGGGGAAGTTTTAGTGGATTAACAAAGTCTTGATTTCTCCAGCTTCAATGGAGAAATTAATTTAATAAGACTAGTTTCACATCAGTACATTTAGCATCTTTGATTCTTTCAAGTGTGAAGTCTCATACAGGGTGAAGGTGTGCAGAGGTGAACGATTTTAAATGTTTCAGCTGCATGTTAACTTATTCAGAATTAAATAAAAGGCATAGCCTGCACAGTAGTGACAGCACAGGCGGTCATAGAACCATAGAAACATAGAAAATAGGTGCAGGAGTAGGCCATTCGGCCCTTCGAGCCTGCACCGCCATTCAATATGATCATGGCTGATCATCCAACTCAGTATCCTGTACCTGCCTTCTCTCCATACCCCCTGATCCCATTAGCCACAAGGGCCACATCTAACTCCCTCTTAAATATAGTCAACAAACTGGCCTCAACTACCTTCTGTGGCAGAGAATTCCACAGATTCACCACTCTTTGTGTGAAAAATGATGTTCTCATCTCAGTCCTAAAAGACTTCCCCCTTATCCTTAAACAGTGACCCCTTGTCCTGGACCTCCCCAACATCGGGAACAATCTTCCTGCATCTAGCCTGTCCAACCCCTTAAGAATTTTGTAAGTTTCTATAAGATCCCCCCTCAATCTTCTAAATTCCAGTGAGTACAAGCCGAGTCTATCCAGTCTTTCTTCATATGGAAGTCTTGCCATCCCAGGAATCAGTCTGGTGAACCTTCCCTGTATTCCCTCTATGGCAAGAACGTCCTTCAGAGGCAAGAATATCAGAATGACCGCAAAAACACTAATAAACTTCTTGGATCAACTCCTATATAATGTGGGAAATGGAGACCGTGCCAACAGCATTATACTTCAATTTATCTCATGGAGGCTTCCTTTAACTGACGAGTTTCCGATCATGTTTGCAGTACCTCAGTTCAGAGAGGTTTACTTTATTTCCAACACTCACTTCCTCTAACTCCAACCATTTCTCCGCTGTAATTACAAACACTGAACATAACCCAGTGGCTTTTATAATTGCACACAGCCAGTTTGAAAACGTAGACTTTAATGGAACCTGCCAGGTAGGAACCTGGTATGTGTGAATGAGTAACCTGGTTTGCAATGAAAAATGAAATCAGGTATAACAGGAAGCCGTCCAAAGCCTGTCACAATAACACAGGCAAATTAACTCAAAATTACGCCTCTAGGCTTAGGTGAGACTGCAGTATAACACAAGGGAGAACCATGTACCAGATTCAGCGTTCTTCTGCGATATTGAGTAGAAGCCGTGTTTATAAACTATTTGCCACCATTTTAAAAAACACGCCTGAAAGATGGATTTGAAACTTGAAGGCAAAACCTTTGTACAGAATGAGAGCCAGATTTCATCCCCGTGATGGGAATGGCAGTTGAGGGTACAGGGAAGTTGCAATGATTGCTAAGGATACTGTTGGAAAACAATCAGAGCGTTTTTGCAACATTTCTCCTCAACCAGCGCTGCCAAAATACATTTAGCAGCCCGCCCTCTGCGAAACCCAGACACACACAAAATGGCTGCCTGTTTGGGCCCTCTGGAAATAATAATTACACATCAAACTAATTCCTTGCGAGTGAAGCAGTTTGAAATGTGCTAAGAAAAGTGATAATATGTGATATAAATTCAAGTTCTATTGACACCTTTTAAAATTAGACCTGAAGTTCTAATAAGCATAGAATAAACCAGCAATGGATATTAATATCAAACTGAGCTCATTTCGAGTGGATGTGAAGTCTTGCTACACCCTGTCTCGGTGTCATTTTAGAATGATGACAACTGTAAACATTTCAACAATCTAGTTGGCTGAATATAACAAGTAACAAATCTTAAATAACAAAACAAACAAGTAACCTCAGTTTCAGCTGTTTAATTTATTTATTATTCTCTGTGCTTTCAACCATAATCTGCATTGTTTCACCTTAAAACTGCAAATTTGGTGGCTTTTAGACCATGTGCTACATAATATTTGTGTTTTAACCAATAAATGAATGTCATCAAATCTATGAAACACACAATGTCATAGTTGTGCTCAAGTGCGGAAAATGTAAGGTGATATCTATAGAGATGACACTGAGGAATGGTAAACAGTTCGGTCCAATGCAAGATACAAATACATCTACAGTAACCATATAACCATATAACCATATAACAATTACAGCACGGAAACAGGCCCTCTCAGCCCTTCCAGTCCATGCCAAACATTTATTTTCCCCTAGTCCCATCTACCTGCACTCAGACCATGCCCCTCCAATTAATTAATAAGGCTGATTTCCTTGGTATAGTCCAGTATGAATTGCTGTTATAGATATAATGGAAGACATCCATTGTACCTTAGCCATTTCAAACCAGGAGATGCTTTTTGCTGCCGATAAGGCATAGATGTTTGCCTTAGCAGTATCAACGATCTGCTAATACCACTGAAGAACAGAATATCCAAATGTTATAAGTGTTCCGTTCATCACACAAGCAAAATGTAAAGCTAGAAAGAAATAACCATGCAGTCATTATTGAGTGAAATAATTTATCTTGGGATACTGGGAGAAACTAATGGATTCCAGAAGATTCCAAAGAAAAGACAGAAGCAATTGCGAAGGCAAACTAACCCAAGAGCATGCAGAACAGGTCATTCATTGGTAGACACAAGATGCTGGAGTAATACCCTGTCCCACGGTACGAGTTCATTCCAAGAGCTCTCCCGAGTTAAAAAAAAATCAAACTCGTGGTAAGCACGGAGAATGAACGTAGCGGGTACGTCGGAGCTCGGGGACGTCACTTAGCGCTAACCAAAAATCCTACAGGAGCAAGATGCGCCACTCAGCGAAAAAAGCGTAGTATGACGTGTATGGTTGTCGACGCCATTTTACCGGTATACCCCCACACTGTCATGACGTCCACATCTACAGCTCACAGCTGCAGATGCTACTGTTCGGTATAAATTATTCTAATCGCCGATGTTGGCAACTCAACTTGTCTCTCTTCAGGTTCCCCAACGACAAAGAAAGGTGAGGAAATATTATTGTTTTCTGTCGACATTATTCTGTCCTGAAAATGTCATTTTCTGTTCCCCCATCAACACTCATTGGGAAACTAAGTTTGTTGGTACATCAGAAAGTTACTAGATTTTTTTAATAGATCTAAACTTTCCACAATAATAAAGTCAGCAATTTTTGTCCTGCTGTACATCTTTGTTTTTGTTTCTGTACGGCAGGAGTCTCCAAAATATGGTCCGTAGGGAGAGAGGGAGAGAGAGAGAGAGAGAGAGAGAAGGGGCAGAGAGAGATGGGGAGAGAGACACATTAGGCCCATCATGAGATTTAAACCTCAGATTCGAGTCGGGGAGCGTGGCAGCCCGGAGCTGCTCTCAGTGTTGTTACCGATTAGATCCCTCGAATTGTCAGAGCCGAGATATCGCTGGGCCGCTGTGAAGAAGGGTGCAATGGTGCAGTGCGGGGTTCAGCGGCGGTCAAAATGGGACGGCTGTGCGTTATAACGTGCCATCGTTCCTCTCTCTCCCTGTCTCTCTCTGCCCCTTCTCTATCTCTCCATCTCTCCCTCTCTCCCTGTCTCTCTCTGCCCCTTCTCTATCTCTCCATCTCTCCCTCTCTCCCTGTCTCTCTGCCCCTTCTCTATCTCTCTCCCTCTCTCCCTGTCTCTCTCTATCTCGGTCTCTGCCCCATCTGCCTTTCTCCCTCTTCCTCCCCTCTCCCTCTCTGCCTGAGAGTTGGCAGCCCTGCTATTGCCTTAGGTCCAAAAGAGAATAGAAAGAAAATACTTTAAATGGTCTATGTAAGAAGTTTTAAATAAGCTCTTGTACATTGAAGGTAAATTGACATATTAGTGGCAAAAATGCATCTTCAATATACAGGTCTCGCCCCACAACTGAACAATTGCACTTAAATTATATATCATCCATTCAGCAGATATGTAGTTATAACTGCATTTTTTTCCCGGCGGCTGTGATGTTCCGTTACGTACTACACATCAGTCCATTGGATTGCGGAGGAGTGGTCTATCTTGCTCCTCTATAATCATTGGCGCTAACGGCAGGTACTAGGGAAGACTCACTAACGGCAGGTACGCACGGGAAGACTCGTGAAGATTTTTCAACATGTTGGAAAATGTCCACGAGAGCCCCGAGTACCGACGAGTGGCCATTACCGTAATCTTCGAACCAGGGCAAACTCGGGATAGCTCTTGGAATGAACTTGTACTGTGGGACAGGGCTTTAACTCAGCAGATGAGGCAGCATCTCTGGAGAGAAGGAATGTGCGACGTTTCAGGTTGAGACCCTTCTTCGGGTCTTCATTGGCATGGTGCAGTACTACACTGTATCATCATCATCATCACCATCGGTGGTCACCGCAAACGAGTATGACTGTCCTCCGTTCTCCATAGGGTCGTCTACTTGTGGGTCTGCAGATGTCTGTAGAGGCCGATCCGCGATCCACACACATTGGTGCAACGTGGGCAGTGTAGACTGGCGGTGGTCGGTAGTCGTCGAGCCTCCTTCTCTCTCTCCTTACGATGCTGTCGCTTTGTCTCTATGACACGGTGTAGTTCCATTTCATGACGTGCAGCTCCTTCCTGCATGGATTTCCTCCAGGAGCACCTGTCCAGTGCGATGTGCTCCCAGTTGCTCGATGTGATGTGGAATTTCTTCAGACTGTTCTTGATGTTGTCCTTGAAGCGTTTATTTGGCCCGCTGGGGGCTCCCCGGCCTTCCTTCAGTTGATCCTTCAGGATCTGTTTAGGGAGACGTGTTTTGGACATGCGGATGACATGGCCAGTCCATCAAAGTTAGTGCTGCATTATTGTGGTGGTGATGCTGGTCATGTTGGCTTCCTCCAGAGCTGATGTTGGTGCGTTTGTCCTCCCAGCTGATCCTCAGAATCTTTCATAAGGATCTTTGATGCTATTGTTCCAGGGCTCTCAGGTGCCTGCGGTAGGTGGTCCATGACTCGGCTCCAGATAACAGGGTGGAGAGGACAATCGCTCTGTAGACCAGCAGTTTTGTTTGAGCCTTTAGGTCTCGGTCTTCAAAGATTATTTTCCTGAGTCTGACGTAGGCCCCGCTGACACAACTCAGGCGATGGTTGACCTCAGAATCGATGTCAGCTTTTGAAGAACGAATGCTGCCAAGGTAGGGGAAGTGGTCAACGTTTTCAAGAGTGGTGTCGTCCACTTTTATAGTGGGCTGGGTAGACGGCTGGTTGGGTGGAGGTTGATGTAGGACCTGGTTCTTCTTGATGTTTAAGGCTAGGCCCATGGCTCTGTATGCCTTGGCAAAGGCATTCAGGATGCCCTGGAGGTCTTCTGCAGAGTGTGCTGCAATGGCACACTCATCCTCGTCTTGAAGCTCCGTGATGGCGGTGTTACTGACTTTGCTCTTGGCCTTCAACCTATTAAGGTTGAAGAGCCCACCGTCAGTTCTGTAGAGGATTGGGATCCCCTGTGGCAGCTCTTCACCAATGAAGCATCTTCATCTATGGCAGCAATGAAGACGACAAACAGGGTGGGTGCGATGATGCATCCCTGTTTGACCCCCGTTTCTACAGTGAAGGGCTCGGACTCAGCCGCAGTTGCTGACCACTGTGACTGAAGCCTCAATATTCTGATATACTTGTTGTGACAACCGTACCTTGATAGCATGCTCCCAAGAGCCTGGCGGACAACCTTTGTCAGGTCTAGGAAGACCATGCACAAAGGCTGCCTTTGTTCACGGCATTTTTCCTGGAGTTGGCGTGCTGTGAATATCATGTCTGCTGTACCTCTGGATGGGCAGAGGCCACACTGTGATTCTGGGAGTACCTCCGCAGACAGTGATAGAAGTCGGTTTGTGAGGACACGAGCAAGGACTTTGCCTGTTGTCGACAGGAGCGAGATGCCCCTGTAGTTTTAACAAACACTGTATATTTGCCTGATCATGCAACTTCACTGATTAGAGATACAGCGCGGAAACAGGCCCTTCAGCCCACCGAGTCTGCGCCGACCAGCAATCCCCGCACATTAACACCATCCTATACACACTAGGGATAATTTGCACATACACCAAGCTAATTAACTTACAAACCTGTACGCCTTTGGAGTGTGGGAGGAAACCGAAGATCCCAGAGAAAACCTACGCAGGTCACGGGGAGAACGTACAAACTCCGTACAGACAGCACCCGTAGTTGGGATCGAACCCGGCTCTCTGGCACTGCAAGCGATGTAAGGCAGCAACTGCACTGCTGCGCCACCGTGCCACCACTGTTACTATACAACTACACTGTTGCAATACTTCAACCAGTGACATATAACTCTGATACAGCGCATTTGTTGAAACTCGTGTATGACATTTCAAATTATAGAGTAGGAGCCAAAATCAGCTGCATAATGAACAATGGGTGCAAAAAAAGCCATTTCATCTGTCCCATGAACATTGGTAAGGAATTATGCTTGAACTGAGACAGTGAGCTCTCAATGATGTGAAAGCTTTAATGATTTTTATTGGGCAGATGATTTATTTTGGTTGTAAACCATATGCCTATGTTAACGAGGCTTGTTCCAAAGTCAACTAACAATGGTTGTTGTTGGAATGCAATGGGTGGCCACTCTCTGCACTCAAACTGTTCAAATATAATAGTCAAATATAAACATTAAAATCAAAGCAATTACAGATGGGCTGGCACGGTTGCTGTATGAGAATTCAGGTGAAGGAAGTGGACGGGTACACGGATAGGAAAGGTTTAGAAGGATATGTACCAAACAAAGGCAGGTGGGGCTAGTGTAGATGGGGCATCATGGTCAACATGGGCAAGTTGGGTTGGAGGAACTGCATCAGGCAGTATGACTCTACGATTAAGTGAAAGTTTGGAAATGGTAGATGATCATTGTTCCGTTACATCAATGAAGATAGCTGAGTGAACACAGAAAGATACTGTTGATTGAATAAAAAAAGGATTGACTTCACCAGGCAAATGTCCAAATGAATCAGCTATACTATTGCAGAAGGCAGGAGCTTCTGGTATAACCAATTTGTGTTCAGTGAATTACATGGGGATTGCTAGTCGGTGGTGGCTCGGTGGGATGAAGGGCCTGTTTCCACGCTGCATCTCTAAACTAAACTCACTACAGTTGGTTAGAGAGTTAAATAATCTAGGTGATCATGTTCCAGCAGCCCGCTGTGTTTCTTCATGTTACACATCGTTGCCTGATTTACCCTTGGTTCGAATAAAGTGTGTGTAGTCACATACATCACAACCTCGGCTGATGAATTTAGGTGGACATGGTCACAAACTGCTCATGCAACAGTGGTGCAATGCAACGAGATATTTGCAATGGTAGGTGTTTTACCTGCGGCACTTGCTCCACGCGCATCCTTGATATATTCACTCAATGAAAATGCCAGGGTGAAGAGAACTTCAGCTAAATGGTGAGATTTTCATCCACAGAAATGGAGTTCCTGGTTGTGTCTCCATGTAAAGCATCTGTCCCACTTGGGTGACCTAATCTGCCAGTTCTGGCGAGTTTGCCCTCGACTCATACTAGCAGCATAGTCGACACGAGGAGGTCTTCGTAACTCTCCTTCATGCTCGAGAGTGGTATCCACGTACTCGAGGCCTCAGCTAGGTCGCGGTGTATTTTTCAATATGTTAAAAAAATTAATGCAACTAAAAAAAGGTCGCTATGGAAAAAATTGATACCTTTTTTACTCGTAGATTTGGCCATAGTAGGTCGTTGTAGGTCGGCATGTTAGTCGTAGGTAATCGAGGGTAGTCGAAGATAGTCTTCATCATAATCGAAGGGAGGTCGAAGGTTGTTAAGGGCTTGGAAGCACTAGAGGCAGGAAACATGTTCCCGATGATGGGGGAGTCCAGAACCAGTGGCCACAGTTTAAGAATAAGGGGTTAGCCATTTAGAACGGAGACGAGGAAACACTTTTTCTCACAGAGAGTGGTGAGTCTGTGGAATTCTCTGCCTCAGAGGGCGGTGGAGGCCGGTTCTTTGGATGCTTTCAAGAGAGAGCTAGATAGGGCTCTTAAAAATAGTGGAGTCAGGGGATATGGGGAGAAGGCAGGAACGGGGTACTGATTGGGGATGATCAGCCATGATCGTGTTGAATGGCGGTGCTGGCTCGAAGGGGCAAATGGCCTACTCCTGCACCTATTGTCTATTGTCTATTGTCTATTGAAGGGAGGTTGAAAGAGATCGAAGGAGGTCATCTTCACTCTCAACTATTCGGTGTCCAATTTTCCCGAAGTTAGTCGTAGCTAGTCGAAGCTAGTCTTCTACATAGCCGAAGGAGGTCTTCAACATGTCATTTTTTCAAACTCTTCTAAACTTGCCAATTAGGTCGCCCAAGTGGAACAGCCCCTTAACATTATCTTCAAGGTGAATTTGAAAACTGGCTAACAAGGAACCAGATGCTGGGGTAGCACTATACGCAGAGACAGAGAAAACAGAAGTTTTCTTTTAATGAAGAGTGCTATTCACCCCCAGGGTACAGTTCACCCACTGGATCCGATGACCAGCAGTCCCAAAGTGAATTCATATTTCTTCACTCTGTTGCTAAACCCCAGAATTGTAATGCGGTTTCACAACAGAAAAGTCCGTGAAGTTTGCACAATGTTTGGAAAGTATTCAGCAATTAGCCAATATTGGTTACCACATTACACATGGCGTAACATTTAGACAAATGAAATGTTATCAAAGATAGACGCCAAAAATTGGAGTAACTCAACGGGCCAGACTGCATCTCTGCAAAAAAGGGGCAGGTGACGTTTCGGGTCGAGACCCTTCTTCAGACAAATGTTATCAAGCTATATTTCAACACCACAAATGGCGACTTGCATTTTTATAACATTTCCCAAGATATTCTGCAGATGGATATGACACAAAATCTCATATTAAGAAACATTAGGAGAAACAGGACAGATAACCAAACAGTTTGGTCAAAGCAAAGGATTTTAATTTATATTATTAGTAGGCTGGAATAATACAGATGCAACGTTTTGACGGGTGAAAATTCCATAATGTGGGGTCATAAGCTCACGTGGTAGGAGCAGAATTAGGCCATTTGGCCCATCAAGTGTATTCTGCCATTCAATCATGGTTGATCTATTTCTCCCCCTCAACCCCATTCTCCTGCCTTCTCCGCAATACTCCCGACACCCACATTAATCAAGAATCTACCTATCTCTGGCTTAAAAATATCCATTGACTTGGCCTCCACAGCCTGCTGATGCAAAGAATTCCATAGATTCACCACCCTCCGACTAGAAATTCCTCCTCGTCTCTGTCCTAAAGGAACGTTCATTTATTCTGAGGCTCGACAGCTAAAGGCACAAGCAGCACTTGCACAGGGGGATGGTGGGAACCCAATGAGATCCTGACGACGGGAGCAGTTTGTACAGTTTGTCCGTTTACCCCGTGGGTTTTCTCCGGGTGCTCTGGTTTCCTCCCACATTCCAATGACGAGCAGGTTTGTGAATTAATGTGTGCAGGAAGGAACTGCAGATGCTAGTTTAAACCGAAGATAGACACAAAATGCTGGAGTAGCTCAGCGGGACTGGATGGGTCTCGACCCAAAGCTTCTCCAATTCCTTATCTCCAGAGATGCTATCTGACCCGCTGAATACTCCAGCTTTTTGTGTCTATCTCAGGTTTCTATTTGCTGAAAAAATTCTTGAGCATTCCATATGAAAAAGGAAATAAAGTGGATCTTTTCAAGTACTACTGAATATTAACAAATATATATAACCACGCAACGTCAGGGTGAAAAGATTATAAGCACGTGAGTAGATCTTTGGCCTTCCATATAACAATTACAGCATTATTCCACGTGGCAAAGGTGAGGTGCCTGCTCAAACAAAAAATGATGCTCAGTTGTAATTGAGGAAAGGGAAACTGAGAAAACATTTGTTTTAAGATGTAGACAAGGTTGGGAAAATTTGAACAGGACAGAATGATTAGCTTAAATTGGGTGAGGCCAGGGTTGGAATGGCGATAAACTGTTCATGAAGCAGGCCCTTCGGCCCACCGAGTCTACACCGAACATCAAACCCCATACGTTAACACTATCCTAAACACTGGGGACAGCTTACAGTTTTTCGAAAAGTCAATTAACCTACATTAACCTGTAGGTCTTTGGAGTGTGGGAGGAAACCAGAGCACCCAGGGAAACCCCATGCGGGTCACAGGGAGAACGTACAAACTCCATATAGACAGCACCCATAGTCAGGATCGAACCTGGGTCTCTGGCTCTGTAAGGCAGCAACTCTACTGAGAGAGGAAACATGCTCTCTCATTTTAGACGCCCTTACCCCAGGGAAAAGACTCTGGCTCTTCACCTTATCTATACCTCTAATGATTTTCTAAATGATTCTCTAATGATTTTCCAAACCCCTGTAAGGTCATACCACAGTTTCCTGCAGCCCCAGGAAGAAAGACCTTCCCTATCCAGCCTTTCCTTACTGCACAAATATCCAGACCCCTAAACATCCTCATAAGTTTAAGGTGAGGGGGAATGGGTTTAAGGTGAGCGGGGTACAGATTTAATAGAAACCCGAGGGTCAGCATTTTTACACAAAGGGTGGAAGAAATATGGAACGGGCTGCCAGAGCTGTAAATACTTCATTGTCCCATGTGACAAGTCACAGTGAAACTCTTTGCTTGCACACCTTGCCAAGGTATGCAAACAGTCGCCCATAAAGGGCAATGACAGAGTTACAACGTACCCCCGCGCCAGGTCCCCCTTTGTTCTCCCCCCCCCCCTCACGGCGGCAGTCCCCCCTACGCCAGGTCCCGTGTTCCTTCCGTGTAGTTGAGGCTGGTACTATCATAATACTTAAGAAACATTTGGACTGGTACATGGATAAGAAAGCACAGGCAGGTGGGATCAGTGTAGTTGGCAAATTGGTGGGCATGAGCAAGTTGGGCCGAAGGGCCTTTTTCCCCGCTGAATGACTCTGTGACTCTGCATCTTTCTCGCACTCTTTTCAGTTTAATGCCATCCTTCCTATTGTTTTGATGCTCAGCTCAGAATCGCTGGGACATTCAAGGGATCCCATCAGCACGAGACATTGCCTGGAATATTTATCACGGTCCTATTAGTGAAATATGGTTTGATGAATTATCCGGATGATATTTTAATGGCTTCCTAGCACACTGAAAATGTCTTCATGAATCAGCCAGGTAGGTCAAGAGCTGAGTTCAGAAGACGTCGACCAGGCGGAATTTGTTGAATGACTTGCACAGAATGCAAGCTACATAAGGTATCTTTATCTTGTGTAATCATGATCACATTGGTCCGGTTCCATTGCTTGCAGCCTCTTCAGCTGCTGACTGGCTGCTCACAAAATGTCAAACTACGACTTGCTACGCTGACATTCAAAAGGTGGATGAGTGATGCTTTAAGGCAGAAAGTAAACATCGCCATTTATTCTCACGCATAATGTTTGAGTTACTAATGATTGTTGATATCCGTTTCCGCACCTTTGTATTCAAACTATGCCTTTAGCCGACACCTGCAGCTGTTTCAATAGCAGAAAACCCTCGCAATATCGGCAAGGAGAGTATAAAGCAATGACATTATTGTGGGCATTAAGATAGGCATAAAATGCTGGAGTAACTCAGTGGGACAGGCAGCGTCTCTGCATAGAAGGACTAGGTGATGTTTCAGGTCGAGACCCTTCTTCAGACCCGAAACGTCGCCCATTCCTTCTCTTCAGAGATGCTGCCTGTCCCCCAGCATTTTGCCTCTATCTTCGGTTTAAACCAGCATCTGCAGTTCCTTCCCACACACATCATGGGAATTAATCCTGATTTCATTTTACCTTGTCATTTGTCGCCTGATTTACATACATAATACCATTGTGGCTTTGTCACATGTATTTTCATTTCTGCAATGAACATATTAAACAGACTTCCACAGTCCTTTATGTGCACTTGGGATTAAAGGTTTATCAGCTGTCTCAACTTTTGGCCAAGAATCAGAAGCAGACTGCAACGTTTAGCAGCTGTAGACTGTGTTTCTCTCGAGTCTGCTATTATTTCCATACAATGCCTTCACCTATCAGTTCCTGCACTTTTCGGGTCTTTACCCTTCTTCAGACTGATTCAATCTTTCACATTCCTTTTCTCCAGAGATGCTGCCTGTCCGGCGGAGTTACTCCAGCATGTTGTGCCTATTTTCGATTTAAACCAGCATCTGCAGTTCCTTCCCACACAGCAACATGGTAAATACTGGACTGGCTGTTTCTATGACAGGAGCATATATTGGTTAGGAGGGTTACACAAAAAGCTGGAGAAACTCAGCGGATGCAGCAGCATCTAAGGAGCGAAGGAGATAGGCGACGTTTCGGGTCGAGACCCTTCTTCAGACCCTTCTTCGAGACCCTTCTTTAGACAAAAGATGGAACTTTAAGCACACATGTGGGGCAGTGGATGGCAAACAAGCCATTCTTGCCCCTGTCTCTGGTACCCCTCATTTTCCTTATCGTACAGGATGGCATTCTGCTGGAACCATTCCTCAAGGTCCCCCTCCTGCTGCCTGGTGAAGGTGTAGGGCATAACCTTCCTCCAGCCCTCCCTCACCACCAATGGGGCATCTGCCTCTGATGCTGTGTCAGACACAGAAGAAAGGGCTGCTTTGCTGCCTTCAAATGAGGCAGTGAAGGATGGGGTGGTGGTGGTGGGGACATATACTACCACCCTGGTCTCTTCCTCCAGGGGTCTCTCATGCAGGGCTGCCTCCTCCTGCACTATCACCTCCTGCCACTCCTCCTTCTCCTGGGTGGGCAACACCTGCACGGCAGTTTTTTTTTAGGGTTGTGCCCTCCCCCTGCACTGCTGCCTTTTTGGTGCCATCTCTAAAACTCAAGTCTCCTCTCCAAAAAACTCTCCAGCTATGAATGAACATGGCTTGGAGTGAAAGAGGTGACGTTCTGCTGTTTAAATTACCTTTTTTTTTCTACTGACCTTTTTTTCACCCCGGAGCTATTACCTTCACCCACCTACGACTAGCATCACGACCTACCACGACCTACCACGACCGAATATATAAAAATATCGATTTTTCCCACGACTACCTTTTTTTAGTCGCGGTCAATTTTTAACATCTTGAAAAATACGCCGCGACCCAGCTGAAGCCTCGACTACGCGGAGACCACTCTCGACCATGAAGGAGAGTGACGAAGACCTCCTACGACCTCGTGGCAACCTTGCCGCGACTATGGGTCGCGGGCAAACTCGCCAGAGGTCGCGGGGGAGGTCGCCCAAGTGGGACAGGGGCTTTACACCGCCAGTGACCTGGTTTGATCCGGACGACGGGAGCAGTTTGTACAGTTTGTCCGTTTACCCCGTGGGTTTTCTCCGGGTGCCCTGGTTTCCTCCCACATTCCAAAGCCGAGCAGGTTTGTGAATTAATATGTGTAGGCAGGAACTGCAGATGCTGGATTACCCATAAAGGAATGGGTGATGTTTCTTGTTGGCCGTTCCTTCTCTCCAGAGATGCTGCCTGTCCCGCTGAGTTACTCCAGCATTTTGTGTCTATCTTCAGGTTTGTAAATTAATCGGCGTCTGTAAATAGCCCTGAGTGTGTCGGATGGAAGTAGTGTACAGGGGGAACGCTGGTGGGCATGGACTCAGTGGGCCGAAGGGCCTGTTTCCATGCTGTATCTCTCAGCTAAACGACACTAGACTCCCTTCTCTCCTACAGAACAGCGTCACGGGGTCAGGTCAATCCATGAGCAAGGATAGACCGGGTCTCAGCTTAAAACCTCAACACAAACCATAAACTCACCAACTTCGAACAGTGCAGTGGCCCCCACTCCAGTTCTGCTGGAGCGTCAGGTTAGTATTTTTAATCCCATTTGTCATCAGTGTGGGACTGGAACCCACGAATGTCTGGTTGTGAAACAGAAATGTTCCCAGCTGAGTCACACTCCTCCATTCACTCGACAAACAATAAGGAAGCTTGGAACCGCGGGATAGAATCGCCTCTGTACGTTGAATCATGTTACACCGATTTTGGTTTGAAAAAATATAATTGGTGACCAGACGATGACTTTAAATCATCATGAAGTTGGCTGGCGGCAAAATAGCTGATGGACACCTGTGCACAGTTAATATGCTGCAAGGGAGGTACATCAAAGGGTCCACATGTGAAACAGTTGCCAGGGTAAAATACTGCACTCTACATCCGCTAGACCCAATAAAATCTTAATGGGGAAAGGTCACCCGGGCTATTTAGATCTGTTTTTAATACAAGGGAAAGCTATTTTGCAATGTGTTTGTCACATGCATGGGCACTAAGTGATTGCAGAGAGTGAGAGAGAGAGAGAGAGAGAGAGAGAGAAGGAGAGAGAGAGAAAAAGAGAGAGTGTGTGTTAAGTGAAAAAAAACTTGACTGTGAAGAAACGTTTCTCATTTATGATTTTAGCAGTCAATCTTGTGAGGTTTAGCACAACATTCTGCTCCACGTTGTTTAATAGCTAGTTGGTTTACCAAGGAAGCACGTACGCCAAATGCCACAGTCACGACTCATTAACTCCCGCTGCCTCTCTGCCAACTGGCAGCCGGTCGTTCAACCAAAGACAGCCGGACGATTTTCTGCCCCCCCCCCCCCCCCGGCACGTTGGCCAAACTTTCCCTCCGAGGGTTTCAGCAGAGGAGATCAGAAGAGCACCTTCACCCCCTCCCCTCCCTGAATGAAATGCAGGCCTTTTAAAATTCTCCACAGCATCCACGTTGAGCCGGCCTTTGTCGCCACTAATTCGCACCATGCGGAGACCCCTGCCTCAGTTGGGAGTAGGAGATGCACCAAACTCTGCTGTGGCTCCCGTGGCCTGCGCTGGTTAACTTGTGTTCTCCAAGATAAGTTATCCCCTCAAGGTGCACCCATCTAGTTAACAGCTACCCTGGTTTTTTTTTTTTATGGAATCAATTACACAAAACAGATGTCCAGCAAGTATCCAGAAACCTTCTGTTCTGTTTGGGGGGGGGGGGGGAATGATTGTAATTATTTTTTTTCTTGAAGTAAACTGCAGGATTAACAAGGTTAGCAGCGGGTGCCTTTTTCAATTTTACTTCCCTTAATTGTTTCCTTCTTAATTGTGTTAGAGAATCTTTCAATGGGAGCTGTTGTCTTCTTCTCCCTCAGTTAAGCCACCAATATCCATCCGTTGGTCTACACAGTGACATGGTAGTCTTGTACAGTGTTGAGTGTGGCCATCACACTCAAGGCCAATCTCATCCGATCAAGGTCCACATTTAACCCAATGAAACCCTGCCCAGATTGGGTACAGCACCGATTTCAAGATGATCAAAATTAAGATGCAACAAACATGGCTGGCATAACCTGCAATTCCATCGGATATGAAATGTTTTGGAGAGGCCTACATACATACATACATGTGTGAAGGAAAGAACTGCAGATGCTGGTTTAAATCGAGGGTACACAAAAGGCTGGAGAAACTCAGCGGGTGCAGCAGCATCTAAGAAGTGAAGGAGATAGGCGACGTTTCAGGTTGAGACCCTTCTTCAGACTGGTCAGGGATCAGGGAAACGAGAGATATAGACGGTGATGTGGAGAGATAAAGAACAATGAATGAAAGATATGCAAAATAGTATTGATGATAATGGAAACAGGCCATTGTAAGCTGTTTGTAGTGTGAAAATGAGAAGCTAGTGTGACTTGGGTGGGGGAGAGATAGAGAGAGAAGGAATGCCAGGGCCCTAGGGCTGAGGGAGAGGTGGGAAGGGGAGGAGACAGCAAGGGTTAACAGAATTGAGAAAATTCAATGTTTAAGCCCAGAGGATGCAGACTCCCCAAGCGGAATATGAGGTGCTGTTCCTCCAACTTGCGGTGTTGCTCACTCTGGCTGTGGAGGAGGCCCAGGACTGAGAGGTCGGATACGGAATGGGAGGGGGAGTTGAAGTGCTGAGCCACCGGGAGGTCGGGTTGGTTATTGCGGACCGAGCGGAGGTGTTCGGCGAAACGATCGCCAAGCCTCCGCTTGGTCTCATCTGGTTTAAATCGAAATGAGACACAAACTGCTGGACTAACTCAGCGCGACAGGCAACATCTCTGGAGAGAAGGAATGGGTGACATTTTGGGTCGAGACCCTTCATCAGACTGATGTTAGAGGAGGGGGCGGTACAGAGATGGAATGTAGTCAGAGACAGTATGACTGGTGGGAGAACTGGGAAGGGGGAGTGGGATGGAGAGGTAAGGAAAGCTTGGGTTACTTGAAGTTAGAGA
This sequence comes from Raja brachyura, assembly GCA_963514005.1. The sequence goes on along the minus strand of OY740796.1, from coordinate 8,460,242 downwards.
AGTTAACGTTAATACCGCTGGGGTGTAAGCTGCCCAAGCAAAATATGAGGTGCTGTTACACCAATTTGTGCTGGGCCTCACTCTGACAATGGAGGAGGCCCAGGACAGAAAGGTCAGATTGGGAATGGGAGGGGGAGTTAAAGTACTGAGCCACCGGGAGATCAGGCAGGTTAAGGCGGACTGATGGAGGTGTTCAGCAAAACGATCGCCGAGCCTGCGCTTGGTCTCGCCAACATCCAGGAATTGATACCTGGAACAGCGGATACAATAGATGAGGTTGGAGGAGGTGCAAGTGAACCTCTGCCTCACCTGGAAAGACTGTTTGGGCCCTTGGATGGTGGAGGGGGGAGGTAAAGGGACAGGGGTTGCACCTCTTGCGGTTGCATGGGGAAAGTACCTGGGGAGGAGGTGGTTTGCTTTTAATGTTTGTCTTTCTGGGTGATTACCTAGCCATCCTCGCTTGACAGATAGCACAACAAACATAGATGAATTTCTCATTCCATTTCCTGTCATTGGAAGGTAGACACTACAAGCTGGAGTTACTCAGCGAGTCAGCCAGCATCTCTGGAGAAAAGGAATAGGCAACATTTCGGGTCGAGGCCCTTCTTCAGACTGAGAGGAGAGGGAAACGAGAGATATAGGTGGTGATATAGAGAGATATAGTGTCAGTGGAATCTTACTTTGTGCAATGTGGCAGAGACATTTACCTCCGCACACATAACTGTACTCAAACATAATTCATTGGCTATGATGTGCTCTGGGGATAAGGGCATATATAAATGAGAGTTATTCCGCAGGATTAAAATGTGCCATTTGAGACAATATGCAAAGTTCAGATTCTCTAAATATGGTCAGGTATTTAGAATAGTCTCATGTATCTACACTTGTGTTTCCTGGTATGGGTTAGAAATCATTTTTTTAAATCACTATCTGGACATATCATTAAATCACCACAGATGATTTCCTCCATTCTGTGAATTGAGACCTAAACTATTTTCTGCAGAACAAGTTTGTGATTCATTTATGTGGAATATGTAGAAAAAAAACTGTTCCTGTCACCCTGGAGTTCTATATCCCACTGACAAGATGTAAAATGATGTTAGTATTGAACCAAGATAGAAACAAAAACTGGAGTAACTCAGCGGGACTGGCAGCATCTCTGGAGAGAAGGAATGCGTGATGCTTTGGGTCGAGACCCTTCTTCAGTCCCACTGAGTTACTCCAGCTTTTTGTGTCTATCTTCGGTTTAAACCAGTATCTGCAGTTTCTTCCTACATACTTAGCATTGAACCACATCTCCTCTACAATGTGTGAGCTTCCAAGAACAGACGGATGGTTGCCTTGAAAGAACTCTATGACGTTAGGACTGACTCGCCCACTGCTTCCACATGAGTTAACAGTACAACTGTTAAACAGGCAGTTCTATCACTGAAGTGTGGAATTTCCCAAATTCCTCTGACATGTACATTGTGCAATCGGAAGCTGGATTTTAACCACTCGTATAAAATAAGTTGGTGGAGCTACTTCAACCTCAACCTTAAACTCTTGAGGTTAAGTCCTAGTGGAAGTAAAGGGCCTGTCCCACTAGCATGCAACTCTATGCGATGAGTGCGACCTAACGTGGTCGCTTGAGCCGTCCGGCGTCGCGGGGCCGGTCCCACTTCAATCGCCGGAGCCGTGCGGAATTGTGCGGAGTTTGTCCTGACATCGTGCGGGCCTCCGAAAAACTGACTATGTTCAAAAATTCCGCGCGGCAACGGCTTGTCGGCTCGCAGTTGCCTCGACGCATTACACACCGCCTCAACGTCGTGCCTCCGTGACCCTCTATGTGTGTGGCTCCGTGGCCCTCTGTGTGTGTGTGCCTCTGTGCCCCTCTCTGTGTGCCCCTCTCTGTCCTGGCGAACTTACCTGTAAGACTTCGCTCAAAGTTCGCCTCACTTTGCGCCGAGTTGCGCCACTCACCCGACCTCCGCGCGGCCCTCGCTGCCGGTTTGGTCGCACTTGCCGCATGCAGGCGCATGCCGTTGGGAACGGCCCTGTACAGGGATCACCCGACCTCCGCGCGGCCCCCGCTTCTAGTTTGATCGCGCTCACCGCATGGAGTCGGATGCTGGTAGGACAGGCCCTTAATACGCCACAGCTCAATGGATTTGGGAAGTCAGGAGGAAACCAGTTAGATGCTACTTGAGCTTACTAGCAGTCTGAACCTTGATTCAGGAACAAACCAGACACAACATTATGCAAAAGAGGTGGCTGGGAGGGTGGGGGGATCAGCACCAGCAAAGAAGGAAGAACACTGTTGCTTCCTGTTATGTCCATGAAGAGAGGGAAGTAGATAAACCTTTTGCATCAAAGGGAAAAGGGAATTGTGAATGAGATTGAAGATCGGAGGAAAATTGGCTGGAAAAAGATACCGCCAATGGGTTTACCAGTGCTCTTGGAATAATGCATAAAGTTTAAAAAATGGAATTAATAAACAGATAGCACCGAGAGACATTTTCATGATATCGTAGTCATCTGGCTTAAAGAGAGAATGGGAGAAGAATATCCTTCATCACATGGTTTTCACATGACAAGTAAAGGGAAATTGGGAATAATAATATTAGTTAAAGTAATTACATCTGTAGAAAATCATATGATGCATGAAACATCAATGAATGTGGTTGAAGCGGTGAAGACAGGAAGAGCAGTCACATTACCAGGAGTATACCAGAGCCCACTAAACACAGAAGGAGAAAGAACAATGTTTGTGATGTTGGGGGAATCCAGAAATGTTCCCGATGTTGGGGGAGTCCAGAAACAGAGGTCACAGTTTAAGAAGAATGGATAGGCCATTTAGGGCTGAGATGAGGAAAAACATTTTCACCCAGAGAGTTGTGAATCTGTGGAATTCTCTGCAACAGAGGGCAGTGGAGGTCGATTCACTGGATGTACAGTATTCCAAAGAAAGTTAAATATAGCTCTTCGGAATCAAGGGATATGAGGAGAAAGCAGGAATGCGGTACTTATTCTGGATGATTAGCCATGATCATATTGAATGGCGGTGCTGGCTCGAAGGGCCGAATGGAAGAGAAAATATATCGGTAAACCTTGCTGTACATTTAAGAGGCTTTTAGATAGTCACATGGAAGTGCAGGGAATAGAAGATTTGGATCATGTGCAGGCAGATGAGATCAAACGTAACATCATGTTTGGCACCAACATTGTGGGCCGAAGGGCCTGTTCCTGCACTGCACCATTCTATCTTCTTTGCGCTGAAAATGTTGACTGTAGTTATAGAAGATTTCAAATGCCCTAATGTTAGCACATAGAGAAAAAGTGTAAAATGTAGAGAGAGTGCAGAACATCTTATAATGCATTTAAATAAACATTTTAAAATCAGGATTCAAGAATGAAGTGATGAAGCAGCTCTTACAGAGAATAAAGCTGGGCTAGTGGAAGGCGATAGGATCAGGAGCATTTTGATAATAGCGATCATAAATCAGTTAGCTTAAGGGCCTGTCCCACTTAGGCGACTGCCGGCGACTAGGCTGTCGCCACACGCTCGCCGGCGTGTCGCCTGTACGGTCGTGAGTTGTCTCCTCAGTCGCCCAAAGAGTTGTAGCATTTCTTTGGTCGACGCTGGATTTTGAAATGTTCAAAACTTTTCGGCGACAGTCGGCGACCCGTGGGCTTGTCGTAGCTTGACTTGTCCTGACGTAGGTGCTGTCGTAGGTTGTCGCCAGGATGACGTAGGTTGTCGCCGGTGGTGACTTCGCTGAATTCCATTGTTGTAGTCGCCGGCAGCAGCCTAAAATATCGCCTCAGTGGGACAGCCCCATTAGTCCAGTCGCCGGTTTTTCGGCGACCTGCTACAACTATGACAGTCGCTGGCAGTTGCCTAAAACATCGCCCAGTGGGACAGGCCCTTTAATAATAGTAAAGGACATAACTAAGCCGTGAGTATAATTTCTCATTTGCGATAGAGGCAATTTTACAAAGCTGTGTTGGGATTCAGCAAAATGAAAATGTTAAATAAGAAATAGCAAAGGCTAGAGAGCATGACTTTAATATAAGAGGGGCTATGTTTAAAGAGAGATGTGCAGGGCACATACACAGAGAAGATGGAGAGTGCCTGGAACACTCTGCCACGGGCTGTGGTGGAGGCAGATATGATAGTGGTCCATGAGGCGTTTATATATATATAGGGAATAGAAGTATACAGATCAAGTGCAAGCAAATTAAATAGCTTATCTTGGCATCATGTTCAGCCCAGACATTGTAGGTCGAAGAACTTGTTCCTGTACTGTGTAGGAAGGAACTGCAGATGCTGGTTTACATCAAAGATAGACACAAAAAGCTGGAGTAACTCAGCGACACAGGCAGCATCTCTGGAGAGACGGAATGGGTGACGTATCAGCTCGAGAAGTCTGAAGAAGGATCTCGACCATTCCTTCTCTCCAGAGATGCTGCCTGTGCCGCTGAGTTACACCAGCATTTTGTGCCAATCTTGTTCCTACACTGTATTTTTCTATTTTCCATGTACCAGAACTAACAGGTTGATGCTCAGGCCTTCAGTCGGTGTTCAAGGAAGAGATGTAAGGGTTGAGAGAAAATGTGGACATCTAATTATTGTGGAGCATACGGAGCTCGGTGATTCATTTAGTAAGGAACAATTACAACAGATTACTACAACGTATTCCTACAGACACCGGGAGCAACAATGCTACAGATCGCCATGTCTACAAAGTGCACGGCTGAAGCTCAACGGGAAATTAGGAGGTTAAATGGAGCACATCAAACGAAAGAAACCCCCAAAATCCTGAATAAATACCTCGAGGGCAAGGAGATAAGGAAAGAAAAAGTAATGCCTAAAGGGCCTGTCCTACAAGCACGCAACTCTATGCGATGAGCGCGACCTAACGTGGTCGCTTGAGCCGTCCGGCGTCGCGGGGCCGGTCCCACTTCGATCGCTGGAGCCGTGTGGAATTGTGCGGAGTTCGCCCCGACATCGCGCGGGGCTCCGAAAAACTGACCATGTTCAAAAGTTCCGCGTGGCAACGGCTTGTCGGCTCGCAGTCGCCTCGACGCATTACATACCGTCTCGACGTCGTGCCTCCGTGACCCTCTCTGTAGGTGCCTCCGTGACCCCCTATGTGTGTGGCTCCGTGGCCCTCTGTGTGTGCCTCTGTGCCCCTCTCTGCGTGCCCCTCTCTGTCCTGGCGAACTTACCTTTAAGACTTCACTCCAAGTTCGCCTCACTTTGTGCCGCGTTGCGCCTCTCACTAGATCTCCACGCGGCCCTCGCTGCCGGTTTGGTCGCGCTTGCCGCATGCAGGCGCATGCTGGTGGGAACGGCCCTGTACAGGAGATCACCCGACTTCCGCGCAGCCCCCGCTTCTAGTTTGATCGCGCTCATCGCATGGAGTCGGATGCTGGTAGGACAGGCCCTTAAAGGTGGACATGGCACAAAGTCAGAGTCGGTGGAGATTATGTGGTTGAGGGAGGAGAGTGGGAACATGGAGAGAGAGAAAACACTGAAACATTTAAAAGTAGACATGTCACCGCCTCTGGATAAATGATTTTCCATACTGTGACAAAGCACAAGGGTAGAAATAGCAGAGACAACGACCATTATTTTCCAGTCAGCTCCACCTACTGCAGTGGAAGGCATTCGATGTGCTCTTCTCTTGCTTGAAGGGGGAAGACAGGGAGAGGCTAAACGATTCTAGACCACGCAGCCTAACTGGCAAATTGCAGGGGAAAAAAGGCTGACAAATAATGCAAATGATTATGTAGAGAGGCAGAGGTTAATCGGGAACAGGCAGCATGGATTTGTCAAGGAAGACTGTGTTGAGTGAACATGATTGAATTTCTTTTTTGAGGAGGTACCGAGAGAATTGACGAGTGCCTCGCATTCAGTGTTGTCAACATGGATTTCAGCGACACTTCTGACAAGTCCCCATGCACCAGACTGATCAATGAAGTAAAAGGCCACAGGAGCCATGGACTGGTGGTAATTGGACTGAGGATCGGTCCAGTGGCTGGAAGCAAAAGGTACAAGCTCATGTGCAGGAAGAACTGCAGATGCTGGTTCAAACCGAAATTAGACAGAATAAGCTGGAGTAGCTCAGCGGGACAGGCAGCATCTCAGGAGAAAAGGAATAGGTGACGTTTTGGGTTACATAGAAAAAATAGGTGCACGGGTAGGCCATTCAGCCCTCCGAGCCAGCACTGCCATTCAACATGATCATGGCTGATCATCTCAATGATCCCTGGGATCAACCAGATTGATCCCTGGGATGGCGGGACTGTCATACGAGGAAAGATTGAAAAGACTAGGCTTGTATTCACTGGAGTTTAGAAGGATGAGGGGGGGATCTTATAGAAACATATACAATTATAAAAGGACTGGACAAGCTAGATGCAGGAAAAATGTTCCCAATGTTGGGCAAGTCCAGAACCAGGGGCCACAGTCTTAGAATAAAGGGGAGGCCAGAAAAAACGTTTTTCACCCAGAGAGTTGTGAATTTGTGGAATTCCCTGCCACAGAGGGCAGTGGAGGCCAAATCACTGGATGGATTTAAGAGAGAGTTAGATAGAGCTCTAGGGGCTAGTGGAATCAAGGGATATGGGGAGAAGGCAGGCACGGGTTATTGATTGTGGATGATCAGCCATGATTGCAATGAATGGCGGTGCTGGCTCGAAGGGCCGAATGGCCTCCTCCTGCACCTATTTTCTATGTCTATGTAAAATCAGTACCCCCCGTTCCTGCTATCTCCACAAATTCCTTGATTTCATTAGCCTTAAGAGCTTTATCTAATTCTCTCTTGAATCCCGAAACATCACCATTTCTTTTTCTCCGGAGATGCTGCAGAATACTCCAGATTCTGGTGTCTATCTAATGGTCCATGTAACTGGAAGGCTGCCTTGGGTGGGGATAGCCAGAGACTTGTGCTTGGTCTCGTCTTCTGCATGGTACACACCAATAATTTGGATATGCCTGCAGAGGCAATGACTAAGAAGTCCAATGAAGATACCAACATTGGTATGCAGTCTCTTGTGTCTCCTGAGATCATTTAGGATCAGAATACAAGAGCCAAAATAGTGCAGATTGAAGTTTGAAAGTATAGGGATGTCAAAGAACTGCCAGAATGTAAAAGAGCGGGTAAGTGGAATTCAATCGAGTGGATGGCCACTGAATCAGAATCAGAATCAGAATGCCTTTTATTGTCACTATACACATGTACAATGAGATTAAAACCTGCTCCTACTCAGTGCAAAACAAAAGGGGGGGGGGGGGGGGGATAAGGTGCACAGTTTCTGCGGCGCTATATACATATCTATAAAAAGACAATGGATAAATAGAATTAATAAATAGGATTCCTATATCCAGTATGGGTTATTGCACATATTGGAAATTACAGTTACAGTACAAATTACAGTAGGTGGATAGATGGAGGTCCGGGGGTTAGGCTGTGAAGTCAGTGCATGTGTGAGTTCGGGGAGATAATGGATTTTGGAAAGAAACTGCTCTTGAGTCTATTTGTCCTTGTGCTGATGCACCTATAGCGCCTCCCTGAGAGCAGCAGGTCGAACAGGCTAAATGCAGGATGGGAGCTGTCCTTGATGATGTTCTCCGCCCTGCTGAGGCAGCGGGAGGTGTAAATGTCCATCAGAGAGGGGAGAGGGCAGCCGATTATCTTTTGTGCTGCCCTAACTACCCTCTGAAGCCTCTCCCTGTCTGCCATGGTGCAGCTGCCTGTTGACATGCAGTATGTCAACAGGCTCTCAATGGACGAGCAGTAGAAGGTCAGCAGCAGGTTGGAGTCCAGGTTGTGCTTCCTGAGGACCCTCAGGAAGTGCAGCCGCTGCTGAGCCTTCTTGATGACCGCTGTGATGTTGTCTGTCCAGGAGATGTCAGCGGAGATGAGGACGCCGAGAAACCGGAAGGTGTGGACCCTCTCCACACACTCGCCGTTGATGTATAAGGGGGCTAAGTCGGTGCTGTGCCTCCTGAAGTCGACAATGAGCTCTTTGGTTTTCTTGGTGTTCAGAGCCAGATGTTTTCTGAGCACTGAAAACAAAGCAAAGAAACACAACATAAATAGAAGGAGACAGGGAACTGGTGAAGTGGGGAACCACATTGGAGTGAATCCCCGCATGTCCTCGAACTGCTAGGCAAGGTGGTTGGGAACTACATGCAATGTTTCCTATACTGTTTGAGGCTGAAGCGATTCATATCACCAGTTCGACCACAACAAAGAACAGTTTGGGATATGGTTCTGAACAGTACATCATAGACATGGTGTAATTAGGCAGGAGAAGGGTGTGGAGATGCATGAGGAGCTGGTCGGTTATGCTGTTCACAGGCTGCTTTCATAAGTTTGTAAGTTCTAGCAGCAGAATTAGGCCATTCGGCCCATCAAGTCTACTCCACCAATCAATCATGGCTGAGCTACCTTTCCCTTTCAACCCCACTTTTCTGCCTTATCCCCATAACCCCTGACACCCGCACTAATCACCCTGACTTTTCCTTCAAACAATGAATGAAGTGGAGAAGTTGAGTAGAAGTGTAAGATTATATGCAGGCCACATCAGATCAATGGGAATGGCCTGTTCCCCTTAGCAGAAAGAGGGAGACCCAGGGGCATATGCCCGAGGTCATTGGTAAAACAATGAATGGAGAGCTAAGAAAAACATTTTCATCAGAGAATGAGGTAGATTTGAATTAATTGGAAGGTACAGCATGGAATCACCATCAAGCAGCCGCCCACACTAGTCGATGTTATCCCACTTTTCCATACAATCCCTCCACACAAGGGGCAATTTACAGAGGCCAATTAACCCTACAACTCACACATCTTTGAGATGCGGGAGGAATCCCAGGCAGTCACTGGGAGAAGGTGCAAACTTGCACACTGACAGTAGCCGAGGTCAGGATCAAACCTGGGTCTCTGGTGCATCAGGCAGCAGCTCTACCAGCTGTGCACTGTGCGTTCACTACCTGCATTGCTGAAATCATCATCACACATCTACAGTACCTGAATGAGGAGGGTTTGCAGCCATGCCAACAACCAGACTCCTGAAGGGAATGGGAGTTCGAGGACAGGCCTCCCGGTGACTGTCAGAGGCTGCCGAGCGTAGCAGCAACTGGCTGTGGCTGAAGAGGAAGGTCTCCAACTGGGCTGCAAAATGACCAGCAAGAGGGGTAAAACGGAGGGGAGTGCACCTGGGATGCAAGGTGTTGCTGTTGAACCCTCTGGAGGTGTCGTGGGCCTATCAACAAAGCACCAAGGAAGGAGGGTGCCCACCTGATGACCCCAATGAAGTCTTTACCCCGATCCCCACTCAAGATAGCAAGAAGATGCCAATTATAGCAGGGATTGTAATATCAACTCTGATAAGCTCAACTGGATGAACTACAAAGGAGAAATACAGGAACCAAATTAGCTGACGTTTACATCCCGGATAGACTAGCCACTTAATTAGCAGTAAGTTTTGAAAATTCAATGATTCAGCCAAACTAAAACGGCATTTTGAATTTCCAGGCACGTTTTGTGGGCTATCTGCAGCAGTCCCAGTAAGGAATGTTAATGAAAGACTTGCACTTCCCAAAGTACAAACGGGCAGATCAGACAGTGCTCAGACTTCACCAAAGCCAAAGACAGACACAGAACGCTGGAGTAACTCAGCGGGACAGGCTGCATCCCTGGATAGAAGGAATGCGTGACGTTTTGGGTCGAGACCCTTCTTCAGACTGATGTCAGGGGGGAGGGTGATACATAGATAAGGAAGTCCGACGGTGTGAAAACGGGGCAAAGGGAATGGAGATCAAGGAAAATGTGAAATAGATCATTGTTAGTTGGGAGAAGGCAACAACAAAGCAAACAGAGATAAAATGTAATTGGAGACTGTAAGACTGGTGGGAGAACTGGGAAGAGGAGGGACGGAGAGAGAGGGAAATGAAGGGTTACTTGAAGTTAGAGAAGTCAATGTTCATACCGCTGGGGTGTAAGCTGCCCAAGCAAAATATGAGGTGCTGTCCCACCAAATTGCACTGGTCCTCACTCTGACAATGGAGGAGGCCCAGGACAGAAAAATCAGATTGGGAATGGGAGGGGGAGTTAAAGTGTTTAGCAAGCGGTTCTCCTTCACCAAAGCCGACCTCCACACTGCTGTTCATGCATCAAAGAGCCCTGCTGTGCACAGGACAGACAAACCTCTGCTCCAGCAGCGATCTCTACGCTCTGCACAGACATGGCAACATAAACGAGCAACATCATCTTTCACTTTCCGCCGGCAATCTAGGTTTATTTGTTCATTTACTGCATGGAGCGGCCAAGCAGAATTGCCCCGAGGAAGTTGGTAGTGAGCAGCATCCCAGAGCCACTGTGGTCCTAACAGTGGTATTCAGCAAAGTTTTTACGGATTTATACCAGGCAGACTGGTGAAAAATCATCTGCAGCTAATCAAACTGCCTCAGTGAAATTCAGTATAAAAGTGCTCCTTTATTAAAAAAACATTGTTATTCTAATGGCCGATAACATCATGCCGCTATGGGACCTACACTAGCTACAGGCGCAAAATAGGCACCACACCTGGATGTACTCCTTTATACAATTGCTTTTAGTGTAGTTTAGAGATACAGCAGGGAAACAGGCCCTTCAGCCCACCGGGTCCGTACCGACCAGCGATCGCACGCACACTAATTCTATCTACACCCCCGGGACAATTTACAGAGGCCAAGTTTTAACCAACAAACATGCACATCTTTGGACTGCGGGAGGAAACCGGAGCACCCAGAGAATACCCACACGTCAGGTAATGCCCCTGTCCCACTTAGTAAACCTGAACGGAAACCTCTGGAGACTTTGCGCCCCACCCAAGGTTTCCGGGCGGTTCCCGGAGGTTCCCAGAGGATTTTGTCAGTCTCCCTAATGGTCGAAAGTGGTTTCCATTTTAAAGATCGGTAATTTTTTAGTCGAAGCCGGTTGCGATGCTAGTTGAAGGTGGTTGCTGGAGGACAAAAACCTCCGGGAACCGCACGGAAACCTTGGGTGGGGCGCAAAGTCTCCAGAGGTTTCCGTTCAGGTTTCCTAAGTGGGACAGGGGCATTACACATCAACAGCTGTTGGCAGCAGTTCTATTTTGGCTCGGATAATTTCTAGAATTCCGGTCCTAAATGACCTCAGTGGACTCAAGAGACTGCAGATGTGTGAATCTTCAGCTGGGAACAGATTGCTGGAGGCATTCAGCGGGTCAGGTGGCACCCATGGAGGGAATTGGACAGTCACCGTTTTGGGGTGGAAGTCCTTGGTCTAGAACCCACTGACCCATTTTTACCATGAACGTCCAATAATTTTTACACCTCCATTCTTCCTTTCTCTCTCAAATCGAGGCAGACCTATTTCCCCTCCAGTAGCACTCTCCCCCAACTCATGGAACTTGACCTCACCATCGACAACTTTTCTTTCGATTCCTCTGAACTCTCTTCAACTCAAAACTCTAGCCATGCAGGAAACAGAGATTACTTTAAATAAACCATCATCGTTATGCACCATCATAATCGGAACATTGAAGATTGTAATATTTATTTTAAATCAGTATGTTTCCCAAGGTTGCAACATTAAAGACAAACAGGTTTAATGACCAAAAGAAGCACCTGTAGAAAATGTATTTTCCAATTATCCTAAAAATAACATACGAGGTGAGGGTTAAATTTCAGTCATGCTATGTTATTTGCGGAACACACACAGGAATATCCAATTGCTATACTCTTCGAGGAAAAGCGTCTGAAGAAGGATCTCGACCTGAACTACACCCATTCCTTCTCTCCAGAGATGATGCCCGAGTTACTCCAGCTTTTTGTGTCTATCTTCGGTTTGAACCAGCATCTGCAGTTCCTTCTCACACTGTACTCTTGGTTATGTGAAAGCTGGGGAGGGGCACCTTGGAGGGGAACAACTGGATCTCAAAGTACCGCATGGTACTAAAGACAAATTACAGACGTACACTTTGTGGTATGCTGGGCTATGTTGGTGAACGTTGGAGATACAGAGAGAAATAACCTAAAGGGCCTGTCCCACTGTACAAGGTAATTCAAGAGTTCCCCCGAGTTCTCCACTGGTTCGAGCTCATGTAATGTCCGTAGCGGGTACGTAGGAGCTCGTGGATGTCACGTAGCGGCTCGTACGAATAACGGTAGCTACTCGGGAAATCCGGTAAACTCGTGACGTTTTTTCAACACTGTGAAAAATGTCCACGAGTAAAAAAATACTCGTGATGAAAAAAATGGTTACTTTTTACTCGTACGAGCCGCTACATACATTACACAAGCTCAAATCAGGGGAGAACTCGGGAGAACTCTTGAATTACCTCATACAGTAGGGCAGGCCCTTAAGGCTAAGAAAATAGATTTGTGATAATGCACAGAAGAGTAAGAATCAAGTTAAGTATTTTAAATAATTACAGCGAATTATCGAAGATTCACACATTAGTTCAGTTTATTGTCACGTGTACAGTGAAAAGCTTTTGTTGTATGCTAACAGTCAGCAGAAAGACAATACATGATTACTAAAGATCCATTTACAGTGTACACCATACATAATTACATTTTTTGTGTACAGCAGACTCTCCAGAAATTGATTCAATTTTGTTTCAACTTTTCTATATTGAATCGTTCATTGTTCAAGCAACAAAATATTAACAATGTCAATATAATATTTTTGTAAGTATTGAAATAATTTACATTTCTTAAACACTATTACAAAATAGAACATTCAGTAAGATTCACCGAGGCATCAATAAATTTCTATATAAAATGCTAAAGAGGCTGAAGTGAAGAAGGCTCGACCCAAAACATCGCCTATTCCTTCGCCCCGAAACGTCGCCTATTCCTTCGCCCCATAGATGCTGCCTCACCTGCTGAGTTTCTCCAGCTTTTTTGTCTACCTTCTTAGCTAAACCTTGAAGAGTGTGTGTGTGTGTGTGTCTGTGTGTGTGTGTGTGTGTGTGTGTGTGTGTGTGTGTGTGTAGATGTGTGTGTGTGTGTGTGTGTGTGTGTAGATGTGTGTGTGTGTGTGTGTACATGTGTGTAGATGTGTGTGTGTGTACATGTGTATAGATGTGTGTGTGTGTGTACATGTGTATAGATGTGTGTGTGTACATGTGTGTGTGTGTGTGTGTGTGTGTGTGTGTGTGTGTGTGTGTACATGTGTGTGTGTGTGTGTGTGTGTGTACATGTGTATAGATGTGTGTGTGTGTGTACATGTGTATAGATGTGTGTGTGTGTGTGTGTGTGTGTGCGTGTGTGTGTGTGCACATGTGTGTGTGTGTGTGTACATGTGTGTGTGTGTGTGTGTGTGTGTGTGTGTGTGTACATGTGTATAGATGTGTGTGTGTGTGTGTGTGTGTGTGTGTGTGTGTGTGTGTGTGTGTGTGTGTGTGTGTGTGTGTGTGTGTACATGTGTGTGTGTGTGTGTGTGTGTGTACGTGTGTGTGTGTGTGTGTGTGAGTGTGTGAGTGTGTGTGTGTGAGAGAGAGATTGTTCTTTTTAAAGTAGTTTTCAAAATCCGAAGAGAAGGCAACTCCAGCTTCTGATGAGGATTCACCATTTTAATGTAATGAATTGTGTATGAGTGCCCTCTAATGGTTACTGTAGCCATCAGATATTTTTAACTAGGCAACCAATAAAAATGTGTAAAACATAAGAAGGTGCATCAGACTTCTGATTAATTTTTGCACTCATTGGCCTGGTACTTGCTGGTGAGTGCCAGCAATCCGCAATGAATGGAATTTAGTCGCACTAATGCCAGGAAGTCCTCAACCTTGGTGCATGGGTATCCAAATAGGAAGTCCCAGGCCTGCTAAAACATTCCTGCCAATGTATCCATGCCAGAATCCATGAGCCCGTTTACTGTAATGAAGAAAGGTGAAAAAAGATACGTGTTTTAATCATTTGCTTTCAGTCTAAAAACTATTCCATGTTTTTGGGTGATTTGACCATTTATGCTTAGTTGTCATTTTTTATTTCATTTGTAATGATTTTCAAGTGTTTGTGCATGGCAAGGACATTTTGAAGCATAATCAAATTTACTTATCCCCTCCCCATCCTCTTCCACCGACATTCCTTCCTCTAGCTTCACAATTCATAACTCTTCAATCCTTTTGTTTCACACCGTGTCCAACCTAAAACATCACCTGTCCACGTTCTCCAACGATTTTGCCTGAGCTGCTGAGTTACTCCAGTACTTTGTGTCTTTTAACAAACTCAACACCTTTTGAGAGCTGGAGGCAAAGTAGTGGGGAAGAGGGGAAAGTGATATCCATCCACTAAAGATATTCCCAGCTGTCTCATGGGCAGGCTTTGTTCTAACCTTGCCCCCACTTTACCTATTGATGTTGCAAGGGGCAACAGCTACAGTATATACTTACGCACATTTTAGAGGCTTTGAAAAATATTGATGCATAAAGAGTAAAAGGATTTAAATATATCTATCTCATCTTGACCACTTCCTGTTTGCGCTGTATATTGATTTTAGAAAAAAACGCTACCCTACATCGCTATGATTTTTGGGCACCTTACTCACAGTCTTCCTCTGCCGAGCCGTCCCCAAGGAGTTTTCCCATCGATGAAAAAAAAAATGATGAGTGTTTAAAAAGATCCTCTCGTCTCTCAATCACCGCAATGAAGGTAACGCCCCTTCCATGGGGGGGGGGGGGGCAGGATTATAAAACCTTGCATGCCTGAACATGACTCAGTCACTCGACAAGATCACGAGAGAGAGGCCACAGCTCCCATTCTTGGCTGTGAATCAACTGAACTGTGAGTCTGCAATGTACTTGCAATAAATGAATTGTTAGCCCTTAATGAAAGTGAAATGAGTTGCTTGGCCTGCCCTGTGCTTGAAACTGCAATGGCAATGGAAGTGAAGTGAAAATGCAATCAGCTGTTTGGCTTGGCCTGCCCTTTGCTTGAAACTGCAAATGGCACTGGAAGTGAAGTGAAAATGCAATCAGCTGTTTGGCTTGGCATGCCCTGTGCATGAAACTGCAATGGCAATGGAAGTGAAGTGAAAATGCAATCGGCTCTTTGGCTTAGCCTGCCCTGTGCTTGAAAGTGCAATGGCAATGGAAGTGAAATGAAAATGCAATCAGCTGTTTGGCCTGCCCTATGCTTGAAACTGCAATGGCAATGGAAGTTAAGTGAAAATGCAATCAGCTCTTTGGCTTGGCCTGCCCTGTGCTTGAAACTGCAATGGCAATGGAAGTGAAGTAAAAATGCAATCAGCTCTCTGGCTTGGCCTGCCCTGTGCTTGAAACTGCAATGGCAATGGAAGTGTAATGAAAATGCAATCAGCTGTTTGGCTTGGCCTGCCCAGTGCTTGAAAGTGCAATGGCAATGGAAATGAAATGAAAATGCAATCAGCTGTTTGGCCTGCCCTATGCTTGAAACTGCAATGGCAATGGAAGTGAAATGAAAATGCAATCAGCTGTTTGGCCTGCCCAGTGCTTGAAATGGAATGGAAATGAAATGAAATCAGTTGTTTGGCCTGCCTGAAACCCCTAATTTTGGCCCATCTGGCCCCTATTAGCTGAGAAACCAGTCCCTTTTGCCCAAAATGTCCGTATTAGCCCAGGAGGAGCATTTTGGCCCAAAAGGCCCGTGCCAGGCCAGGAAAAGTCCAGAAAAAATGCCTTTCACTGAGATTTCACTCAGATTTTTTTTAAAGCGCCCCCTTCAGCCCATCAGGCCTGTACTGGCCCAGGAGGAGTCCCTTTGGCACATCCCTATGATATCTAAGCCAGGATAGACTTTCCTCCTTCTTTGCTGTGATATGCAGAAAAATATGAAAAATGTCTAAAACTGATTCCCCACCCTCTCCCCTTCTCTCTCACATAGTCTCTCACCTGTTTTGGGCAGAATTTCTGGCAGTTTCTGAGCTACCAGCCCACCAGGCCTAAGTGCCTGAGCTGCCAGTCCACCAGGCCTGAGTGACTGAGCTGCCAGCCCACCAGGCCTAAGTGACTGAGCTGCCAGTCCAAGAATCCATTTGGCCCACAATGTCCATAATCAGTCTCTTTGGCCCACAACACCCATACTAGCGCTCAAGAAAATTTTTTTTTATATATATAATCAAGTTTTGTGTGTGTGTATATATATTATATATACTAGACTAAGTGGGACCCGTTGGTCCCCCAACGCAATATTCCTCCTCGCCACCAATTCTAATATTGCTGGCCAGTGGGGTGGGGGTGGGGGGCTTTCTGGAGTGTTAGCATGGTGTTGTGGGCCGAATGGGACTGGTTTCCAGAGCGCTAGTATGGACATTGTGTGCCAAATGGATTCTTGTGCTGGCAGCTCAGTTACAACGCACACACACACACACACACACACACACACACACACACACACACACACACACACACACACACACACACACACACACACACACACACGGCAGTAAACTTTCTTGAATACTCACACGACTGAACGCGGTCTCTCGACTTTGTGGCTTCTGCAGTCAGCGGCACTTCCGCAATCAGCGCGAACTCTGCACTCACCGGAAATTACGCAATCAGCGCGATCTGCCCACTAAGCGGAAGTCACGAAATGAGCGGGACCTTTGAACCAAACACAGTCGGACCTAATAATGCATTGCAATTTCAAGCACAGGCAGGGCAGCAGGCCAAACAACTCATGGCATTGTCATTAAGGGCTAACAAATCATTTATTGCAAGTACATTGCAGACTCACAGTTCAGTTGATTCACAGCTTGGAATGGAGTCTTGGCCTCTCCCTCGTGATCTTGCAGAGTGACTGAGTCACGTCCAGGCACCCGGGATTTTATAGACCTACCCCCCCCCCCCCCCCAGAAGGGTGTTACCTTCATCGCGGTGATTGACAGCTGAGAGGATTTCAAGGTTTTTTTAAACACTCCTAATTTTTTTATTTTTCATCAATGGGAAAAATCCTTGTGGCCTGCTCAGCGGACGAGTACTGTGAGTAAGATGGTCAAAAATGTTAGCGATATATGGTAGCATTTTCTCTAAAATCAATATACAGCGTAGACAGGAAGTGGTCAAGATGAGACTTTTAATTATATAGATATTCACATATAGAGCAAAAACATATATATACATATATACATATATATATATATATATACATATATATACATATATATACATATATACATATACATATACATACACATGTGCATGTGTGTGTGAGAGAGAAGTTTTGAAACATATGAATGTATCAAAAGTGAAAAAATATTTATTTCATCCATAGGAATGCAGAAGACAATTCTTTAAAAAGTGTAAATGCCCCATGGAGAAAATGGTCCGATTAAATTTTTAAACAGTGACTTTCAGCTGTACTTGTGACACTGGGGACAAATGGGATCTATTATTACTTCACGATAATGTCTTTGTATCTGTAGAAAATAAACAGTTACGAGACAAGAATGGGGTGAATGACTAAATCAGAAGTTGCTTCTAAAACAAGTGGGATTGGGAAACTAAGAAGCAATGCCCTTGGGATGAATGGTGATACCAAATTTTGCAATCCAGCTAACTAATCTCGTAAACTGTGGAGTAGATGTTGCATTCTGAGATTGTGAATTTGTCGCCCACTGGCCCATGCTCTGTTCCGAAGTCAGTCCTTAATAACTGAACTTTTTCTGAATTTACTTTGACTACACTTGACCTTTTAGGTACAGTCACCTCTCAATTTACGTGGGAGTTACGTTCTCGTAAAGCGCGCATATCAAGAACGCGTAAATTAAGCATATTTTATTAATATAATTAATATGTAATTAAACATGTACATCAGATGCAGAGACAGCTGTTCTTCCCAGCTGTGATCAGGCAACTGAATCATCCGACCACAACCAGAGAGCAGTGCTGGACTACTATCTACCTCTTTGATGACCCACAGACTACCCTTGCTGGCTTTACCTTGCACTAAACGTTATTCCCTTATCATGTATCCATACACTGTAAATGGATTGGTTGTAATCATGTATTGTCTTTCTGCTGCACTGGTTTGCAAGCAACAAAAGCTTTTCACTGTACCTCGGCACACGTGACAATGAACTAAACTGAACTTTTAACCATAAGAAGGTAGACACAAAATGGTGGGGTATCTCAGCGGGTCAGGCAGCATCTCTGGAGAGAACGAATGGGTGACGTTTCTTTCCTTCTCTCCAGAGATGCTGCCTGTCCCGCTGAGTTACTCCAACATTTAAAACAGCATTTGCAGTTCTTTCCGACATATTTACCATAAGAACATCTGTAAATGGTACAGGTTAAGGGAAAAGTCGTATTAATGTCTACTACGTTCACACAACAAACAGTTATTTTATGACTGCCATTATTCTAAGCAAAGATGGCGCGGCCGATAACTGAAAAAGCAGCAAGTGTAAGCTTGCAGGACACCAGAAATGTTGTGCCGTAGAGTACTGTGCCTGGTATTGCCGGTGACTAGGCTGCCAGGCATAAATTTGGAGTGTGTTACTTCAAAAATACGAGCGCGTAAATTAGACTTTGGCATTAATTAAATGCGTTATTCCAAAAACGCATAAATCAAACACGCATAAAACGCAAGGTGGCTATACTTTATAACATGGGCGGCCTCATGACATAGCATCATTTTGAATCCTTGCCTGGGAATCTTAGAGGTCATTTGATCCAAGTGAGGGTAGGCGTACAAAGCACCACGGTTTTCCTGCATCTCCTCCGAGTATAGTCGTCAAGGCAAAGGAACAGCTCCAGACCTAGTTCTAAGAACTGCTGATCTCCAACCAAGGCCCCTTTCTCAGGGTGACAGAATCTGAAGCCTTCTGACTCAGAGAACATATTGTCTCCGCCTCCCACTGTCCCAAGATGAATTGAAGACAAAAATAACACAGCGTGTGACCACATGGTGCTTCCAGCCAGGTCAGGCATTTAACATAATCTCATCTCAGGCATGCCTAGAAGCTCATTCCTTAGATTCTCAACCAACACATCCTGACTTTCAGTCTGAAGAAGGGCCTCAACCCAAAACATCACCCATTCCTTCTCTCCAGAGATGCTGCCTGTCCCGCTGAGTTACTCCAGCATGTTGTGTCTATCTTCACTGATGAAGAAACTGGATAGGCTTGAATACAATGGAGAATAATGACTCTTATGTTACAGGAAATGGATTTAAGAACTCCTTTCATCTTTCCTTCCTTCCTTCCTTCCTTCCTTCCTCATTCCCACCATCTCTCCCCTTCTTTGTCCCTGTTCCCCTCTCTCTCACACCTGCACAATCATGAGGGTACGACTGCCTTGTAATGAAGGGCTAAAATAGAAAATAACGCAGAATAACAAGAGACTAATTGGAGTTGAAAAATCAGATTTGTTACAGTGCAGGCCAGATGTCACCATTCCCACCAAAGTATGAATGAATTAGTAACATTTAATTTGCAACGTGGAAGGAAGTTCCACGTCCTTTAAGCACTGATGCTAATGGCATTATAACGTAATCCTCCATTCAGATTCTGTTCCTGAGCACAGAGGGGGGGACTAGTCTGAGAACCACCTGCTCACATATTCATTCATTTGTGTGGTTTTCAGCAGGGCTTATCATTCTGAATTATTTACCCAGTCACAAACTACCTGATATGGTATTCAAAGACAATAAATGTTGTTGGGACTGCAGATAAAGTGTTTCAAGGTTTTACTTTAGTTTAGTTCAGAGATACAGCGCGGAAACTGTCCCTTCCGCCCACCGAGTCCGCACCGACCAGCAATCCCCGCACATTAACCGTATAACCATATAACAATTACAGCACGGAAACAGGCCTTCTCGGCCCTTCCAGTCCGTGCCAACCATTTATTTTCCCCTAGTCCCATCTACCTGCACTCAGACCATACCCCTCCATTCCCTTCCCGTCCATATACCTATCCACTTTACTTTTAAATGTTAAAATCGATCCTGCCTCCACCACTTCTGCTGGAAGATCATTCCACACAGCCACCACTCTCTGAGTAAAGAAGTTCCCCCTCATGTTACCCCTAAACTTCTGTCCCTTAATTCTCATGTCATGCCCTCTTGTTTGAATCTTCCCTACCGTCAATGGGAAAAGCTTATCCACGTCAACTCTGTCTATCCCTTTCATCATTTTAAAGACCCCAATCAAGTCCCCCCTTAACCTTCTGTGCTCCAAAGAATAAAGACCTAACTTGTTCAACCTTTCTCTGTAACTTAGTTGCTGGAACCCAGGCAACATTCTAGTAAATCTCCTCTGTACTCTCTCTCTATTTTGTTGACATCCTTCTTATAATTAGGCGACCAAAATTGTACACCGTACTCCAGAATTGGTCTCACCAATGCCTTGTACAATTTTAACATTACTTCCCTACTCCTATATTCAATGCTCTGATGAATCAAGGCCAGCACACCAAAAGCTTTCTTTACCACCCTATCTACATGCGATTCCACCCTTCCACATGGCCCAAATCTCTCTGTGGACTTTGAAAATCTACTTCATTATCCACAGCACCACCTATCTTAGTATCATCTGCATACTTACTTATCCAATTTTCCACCCCATCATCTAGATCATTGATGTACATGACAAACAACAGTGGACCCAACACAGATCCCTGAGGCACCCCACTGGTCACCGGCTTCCAACCTGACAGATTAACTCTACCCTACACACACTAGGGACAACTTTACATTGGTAACCAAGTCAATTAACCTACAAACTTGTACGTCTTTGAAGTGTGGGAGGAAACCAAAGATCTTGGAGAAACCCACACAGGTTACGGGTAGAACGTACAAACTCCGTACAGACAAGCACCCGTAGACGGGATCAAACCCGGGTCTCCGGCGCTGTAAGGCAGTAGCTCTACCACCGTGCCAGCCTTTTTGTTTTCAGTCCTGTTCTAGACCCCTGAGTATTTTTCAAATCTACTTAATAGCATTCCACGATCAATTCTGAAAATAACATCTCACTTTTATTTTATTTGAATTTGTAGCCAAATGTGTACTTATCTTTCAACATGGCTTCATGTGAAATTAAATAAAGAGCTATCCAAGCAATTTATGTCTAATTTTTTTAATAATTTAGTTTAGAGAAACAGCGCGGAAACAGGCCCTTCGGCCCACTGAGTTGGCACCGACCAGCGATCCCCGCACACTAACACTATCCTAAACACGCTAGGGACAATTTTATACATGCACCAAGCCAATTAACCTACACACCTGTATGTCTTTGGAGTATGGAAGGAAACCGAGGATCTCGGAGAAAACCCACACTGCAAGCGCCGTAACCCACTGCATTGCACGCCACCCAAAAAAAGATCAAGGTCAAGGTGACCTGCAAGCTCCTACCACCTCCCACGCATATATTGAAAACAATAGACAATAGACAATAGGTGCAGGAATAGGCCATTTGGCCCTTCGAGCCAGCACCGCCATTCAATGTGATCATGGCTGATCATCCCCAATCAGTACTCCGTTCCTGCCTTCTCCCCATATCCCCCGACTCCATTAATTTTAAGAGCCCTATCCAGCTCTCTCTTGAAAGCATCCAGAGAACCTGCCTCCACCGCCATCTGAGGCAGAGAATGCCACAGACTCACCACTCTCTGTGAGAAAAAGTGTTTCCTCGTCTCCGTTCTAAATGGTTTACTCCTTTTTCTTAAACTGTAGACCCTGTTTCTGGATTCCCCCAACATCGGGAACATGTTTCCTGCCTCTAGCGTGTCCAAACCATTAACAATCTAATATGTTTCAATGAGATCCCCTCTCATCCTTCTAAACTCCAGAATGTACAAGCCCAGCTGCTCCATTCTCTCAGCATATGACAGTCCTGCCATCCCAGGAATTAACCTTCTAAACCTAAGCTGCACTCCCTCAATAGCTAGAATGTCATTCCTCAAATTAGGGGACCAAAACTGCACACAATACTCCAGGAGTGGTCTCACTAGAGCTCTGTACAACTGCAGAAGGGCCTCTTTGCTCCTATATTTGATTCCTCTTGTTATAAAGGCCAACATGCCATTCGCTTTCTTCACTGCCTGTTGTACCTGCATGCTTACTTTCATAGACTGATGAACAAGGACCTCCAGATCCCGTTGTACTTCCCCTTTTCCTAACTTGACGCCATTTAGATAGTAATCTGCCTTCCTGTTTTTGCTACCAAAGTGGATAACCTCACATTTATCCACATTAAACTTCATCTGCCTTGCATCTGCCCATTCCCCCAACCTGTCCAAGTCACCCTGCATTCTCATAGCATCCTCCTCACAGTTCACACTGCCACCCAGTTTTGTGTCATCTGCAAATTTGCTAATGTTACTTTGAATCCCTTCATCCAAATCATTGATGTATATTGCAAATAGCTGCAGTCCCAGCACCGAGCCTTGTGGTACCCCACTAGTCACTGCCTGCCATTCTGAAAGGGAACCGTTAATCCCCACTCTTTGTTTCCTGTATGCCAACCACTTCTCTATCCATGTCAGCACTCTACCCCCAATACCATGTGCCCTAATTTTGCCCACTAATCTCCTATGTGGGACCTTATCAAATGCTTTCTGAAAGTCCAGGTACACTACATCCACTGGCTCTCCCTTGTCCATTTTCCTAGTTACATCTTCAAAACATTCCAGAAGATTAGTCAAGCATGATTTCCCCTTCGTAAATCCATGCTGACTTGGACCGATCCTGTTACTGCTATCCAAATGTGCGGCTATCTCATCTTTTATAATTGACTCCAGCATCTTCCCCACCACCAAAGTCAGACTAACTGGTCTATAATTCCCAGTTTTCGCTCTCCAGCCTTTCTTAAAAAGTGGGATAACATTAGCTACCCTCCAATCCACAGGAACTGATCCTGAGTCTATAGAACTTTGAAAAATTATCACCAATGCATCCATGATTTCTAGAGCCACTTCCTTAAGTGCCCTGGGATGCAGACCATCAGGCCCTGGGGATTTAGCAGCCTTCAGTCCCATCAGTCTATCCAACTCCATTCCCTGCCTAATGTGGATTTCCTTCAGTTCATCCGTCATCCCAGATCCTGTGGCCACTACTATATCAGGAAGATTGTTTGTGCCCTCCTTAGTGATGACGGATCCAAAGTACCTGTTCAACTCATCTGCCATTTCCTTGTTCCCCATAATAAGTTTACCTTTCTCAGTCTTCAAGGGTCCAACTTTGGTCTTAACTATTCTTTTTATCTTCACATACGTAAAGAAGCTTTTACTATCCTGCTTTATATTCTTGGCTAGCTTACCTTCGTACCTCATCTTTTCTCCCCGTATTGTCTTTTTGGTTATCTTCTGTTGTTCTTTAAACATTACCCAATCCTCTTGCATCCCGCTCATCTTTGCTACGTTGTACTTCTTCGCTTTAATTTTTATACTGTCCCTGACGTCCCATGTCAGCCACGGTCGTCCCTTTCTCCCTTTGGAATCTTTCTTCCTCCGAGGAATGAACTGATCCTGCACCTTCTGTATTATTCCTAGAAACACCTGCCATTTTTGTTCCACTGTCATCCCTGCTAGTATATCTTTCCAGTCAACTTTGGCCAGTCAAACCTTCCTCGACTATGAAGAAAACCAGCTTTGACTAGACCTGCGACTAAAATATAATATCGATTTTTAAAACGCCAACTTAGTTTTAGTCAAGGCCAGTTTTAATCATGATGAAAAAATAGCAGCAACCTAGATGAAGCCTCGACCACACGGAAACCACTTTCGACCATTAGGGAGAGTGACCAAAACATCTGGTGACCTCATGGAAACCTTGGGTGGCGGGCAAGGTCACCAGAGGTTGCTGTTTAGGTCTCCTAAGTGGGACAGGGGCTTAAGGCAGCTATTCTGCCGCAGTTGCCAATGTGCCATCCCAGGAGAAGCCTAGCCCTCGGACAAATCTCTACACTCTGTATGTTGACTGATTAGTTGCTCATGTGATATCTTGAGATCTATCTGGTCACTGAGGATGAATAGTACTCTGCGTAGGAAAGATATGACGATGCTGGTTTACACCCTTCTTCAGTCTCGACCCAAAACGTCACCCATTCCATCTATCCTGAGATGCTGCTTGTCCCACTGAGTTACTCCAGCATTTAGTGTTTATTATGAATAATACTCTGTTTGCGATTACAGTAGAGGGTCAGGAGAGAGCAAAAAAAACATTGAGAGAAGAGGCATGGAATTCTTGCTGAATCTGATGACTAATGTGATGGAGATAGTGTCACGGACATTGAGTGTGTGGAAAGGAACTGCAGATGCTGGTTTACACTAAAGACAGACACAAAAAAGCTGGAGTCACTCAGCGGGAAAGACAACATCCCTGGAGAAAAGGAATAGGCGATGTTTCGGGTCGAGACCCTTCTTCAGACTGAGAGTCAGGGGAGAGGGAAACGAGAGATATGAAAAGGTACATAGAGCAAATTAATGAAAGATATGCAAAAGGACAAATCAAAGCCAGCAAAGATGATCAAGGAAAGGAGCCCACAAAGGTTCAGTGTTGTTAGGGGAAGGTGATGACGAGTTATGTAAAGATTGAAACTCAGCAGGACGACAGTGAATCTCGTATGCTGACTCGGGTGGGGGAGGAACAGAGAGAGTCGGGATGTAAAGGGCCCACCAGCATCTAGCGCAACCAAACGTGGTCGCTTGAGGCATACGGCCACACAAGGCCGGTCCCAATTCGAACCGCAGAGGCATATAGAGTTGTGCGGGGCTGGTCCCGACATCATACTCACCAATCAACTGGGCAGGAGGCGGGCCGACTGAATTTGGACGTCGCACGGCGTCGGGCGGTGATGTCATCACACAACGGCACGCCTGGCGGTGACGTCATCGCGCAGCGCCACGCGCTAGGTGTACGCCGTCAAGATGCTGCGTATGGCGTCATGACGTTGCGTACGCCCTCAATGCTCCTGCGGGCCGACGGGCCTTTGGCGCGCGGGAATTTTGGACAGCGCAAGATATTTGGAGCCCCGCGCGATGTCGGGACCAGCCTCGCACAACTCCATATGCCTCTGGCGATCGAAGTGGGACCGGCCCCGCGAGGCCGTACGTCTCAAGCGACCACGTTTGGTCGCGCTGGACACATGCAATCGCATGCTGGTGGGACAGGCCCTTAAGGGTTACTTGAAGTTAGAGAAATCAGGATCACACCACTGGGTTGTAAGCTGCCTAAGCAAAATATGAGGTGCTCTTCCTCCAATTTGCGTCTGGCATTCTGACAGTGGAGGAGGCCTAGGACAGAAAGGGCAGTATGGGAATGAGAGGGAAAGTTAAAGTGCTTGGCAACCAGAAGATTGCATAGGCCAAGTCGAACTGAGCAAAAGGGTTCGGTGAAACGATCGCCAATCTGCCAATATATAGGAGTTCACATCTGGAAAAATAGATGAGTTTGGAGGAGGTGCAAGTGAACCTCTGCCTCACCTGATATGTCTGAAGAAGGGTTTCGGCCCGAAACGTTGCCTATTTCCTTCGCTCCATAGATGCTGCCTCACCCGCTGAGTTTCTCCCGCACTTCGATTTTCCAGCATCTGCAGTTCCTTCTTGAACACATAATAGGACTATTGGGTTCCCTGGACATAATCGAGGGAGGGGGTAGAGGGACTGGTGTTGCATCTCCTGCGGTGGCAGGGGAAAGTACCTTTGCAATTGGAATTTGGGTTTGGGTGAAAAAAGGGAAAATGGTACTGAGGCAAAGATTAAGTTTTTGCTCCTTTTCCTCTTGGGTACAATATTTTCTGAGTAGAAGAAATATGCAAGAAACTTAATTAGGCCACAGATTTGCAGAACCATTGGCTGACTGCATAGTTAGAGCACAGACAAGGAAGCCATTCAAGCTGTTGAGACCATACATGCTCAATATAAGAACACACAGCTTATCCCACTCCTTGCTCTTTCTTTAACACTTCAAGTTATTCCCTTTCAGTAACATATCCAACTCCCTTTTGAACACTACAATTTAACCTGGCAGTGCATATGAGGTTCTCCCCTTGTCCTGTTCACACGCCCAAAGATTCTTCTTTTTTTTTTAATTTATTTAATTTATTTTATTTTATTAGAAGTAAGTACAGGAATATGGCACCAAGGTGCCTAATATATATTGGCATATTACATGTTATGTACAGCTTCTTCTTTTTATTTATTTTTAATGATGAAAAAGAAAAAGTGAGAATAGATAATAAAAGACAGAGAAACATGTGATATATAGTATGTGAGAAAGCAAAAAGTGTGAAAGAAGAAAGTTGAGAAAGAAAAAGAAAACAGAACGAAAAATAATAGAAAGTAAGAGATTAAAGAGACCGTTATCTATATTCTTGACCATCCCTCACCCAATCCTGACACAGTTAGCTTCCACGGTTTTGTTGCACCATATGCTTCCAAAAAATCGACAAATGCAGACCAACTCTTGGTCTGATTTATCTATTAGGAGGAATCGCATTTCCTCAAGATGTGCAGTGTCCAACATGTTTGAAATCCACATTTTAAGCGTTGGTATGGTTGTATAATTTCCAAAAGTTTAGTATGTTTTTTTGCCGTTATTAACCCATAATTTAAAAATAAATTTTGAGATGAGTCCAATTTATTCCCATCTTCCATTACTCCAAATATAATCATTTCAGTATTGGGTTCCATTTTTATCTTAAATAATTTTGTAAATATTTCAATAATATCACTCCAGAATTTATACCGTTTTATGCAGTTTTAACCGGTGGTGCCTGTCATCTTAACAGACGCTGCACATAGCTCCACTCCCTAGAATTCACGATTTTTCACGTTAAAACCGGGTCTACAGGTCGGGACTGATTTTTAAAAAACTTACCGGAGCCTCTGGACGTCGTGCTGATGACATCATCAGTAAGCGCTGTGAATTTAACGGAAGCTTAAAGCACTTTAAATGAAAAATTCTTCCCCTTGTAAGAGCACTCAGAGTACAGTTACAAAACATTCCTGGGGAACGCAGACGAAGCCTGCAGAACTTATTTTTGAAGTGGCTTCTGAAGAAAAGGTGCTTTTCGATATGACTACAAGATTTAAAACAGATTTGGCCAAGGACAAAGAATTTGAAGAATTAAAGCTTTCGTTAAGTGAACTGAAAGATGTAAAGGTGGATGGAAAAAAGATGGAACAGATGATGGGAATGATGATGGAAAAGATAGAAAAGCTGCCGATAAATATGACTTCTTGTAATCAGAATGTTATTGAGTCTGTGAAGGATTCAATTGGCACTATTAATAAACAAATTGACGATGTGAGAGATGAACTATCGGAGAGAATTGATAAGGGTGAATAAGACACCATGAAGAAGTTTGGCGCGGTGCTGGACACTGTATCAACCTGTGTGTTAACAATGCACGAGATGGAGGATGAGATGGCAAGAATGGTGGAGGAGATGAAGAAGGTGAGGTCAGAACAAGACCTTGCTACACGACGGATGGCGACTCAGCTGGCTAAAGTTTCAGACAAGTGTCTGGATCTCGAGGCTCGTTCGAGACGTCGTAACCTAAGATTAGTTGGTGTACCAGAGGGAGCCGAGAGAGATAACATTTGCGAGTTTGCTGCGGGATTAATTAAAGAAGCTCTTAAGCTCCCTAACCTACCAAAAATTGAAGTAGCACACCGAGTTCCTAGATTCAAACACAAATCTCAGGATGGCTCAGAACGTACACGACAGATTATTGTGAAATTCCGGGACATTGCTGACGTGGAAGAGGTTATGAGGAATATCAAATATGGTGTGCCTCTGATGTATGGTGTAACTACTTTTAAAATCTTCAGGGATTATCCTTATGAAATTATGCAAAAGCAAAATCAGTTCTCTAAGGCAAAGCAGGCTCTCCAAGGATATAAGGAGGTCAAATATGGTGTTTACTACCCAGCTAGAATGCGCATCTCCCACAAGGAACAGCAAAAATCGTTCACAAATCCCGAGGAGGTGTACAAATATGCTCTAACCATCGCGGAACAGAAGGACTAGCTGTGAAAGGTTGGACATTTTGGACACACTCTCTCTTTACTATTGCACCCAGAATGGTGGCGTACTGCCCAAAGAAGGCACTTTGTTTAGATGTCTTATCGGCGGAATGCTAACTCGAGGACATACTCTGTTCCAAGAGAAGCTGGAAAAAGATAACCACCGAAAAGAAGAGCTCATCAACAGACTGGGCTTAGCTATTATTGTTGTACATCAGATCTAATGAATAACCTAAATGGTATAGCATTAACATCCTTAACAATATTAACATAGAATATTAACATAGAAACAAATGAATGCTAATCAGAAATGCAGAAATGGGGATTTTCAAATTAACATTTTAATTTAACCTAATAATTTTCAAGTAGAATTATAACCGAGGCGCGAGGGGCAGAGGCGAGCTCCTGGCTCAATTCCAGGAGCCAGAAATAGGTTAACCCCTTCAACCAACAGTCGATGATTTCTGAGGTTAAAATATACGCTTAACACTTAGTAGATAAAAATGATAGTTATATCCGAAAATACCGAGGAAATGGATACATATAGCGTAAATGGGTACTACACATCTGATTTTTTTTAATTTTTTTTTTTTAAATATATTTTTTATTAAAGGTAATCAATTACAATGCTTTAAACAACTTTATAACATCAAATTAATTCAATTTTCATACGAGTAAAACATTAATAATACTTATCTACTATTTTTTTAGAAATAAAGATAGAGAAAGAATAGGAGAGTTATAAATCATTAAGAATGTGGTTAAATAATAATTTGATTATATATAAGAAAGGAAAGAGAAAAGAAAGAAGGAAAAAAAAAAAAAGGTTGACAAAAAAAAAGTGAAAAATTATATATATATAAATGAAAAACCACTATATGTATTGTTAATAACACTATTACAAATAATAACATCCATAAAGATATACATGTTAATTCCAATATAAAAATGAATTATTCTCATCAAGTCCCGCAGGGTGCCCGCCGAGCTGTGTTGCCAAGAACAGCTACTTCTCTAAATACTGAATATATGGAGACCATATCTGATCGAAAGAATTATACTCGTCCAGTAGGACAAATCTAATTCTTTCCAAATGCAGCGTCTCCATCATCTCTGCTGCCCACATTTTAATTGTGGGGGATAGTGTTCCCTTCCAAAATTTCAATATGATTTTTTTCCCAATTATCAAACAGTAATCAAAGAAATTTCTCTGATTTACTGTAAGTGCCAAATGCAAATCCGGAATTCCAAATATTATTGACTTTGGGTTAGGGTCCAATTTAACTTTGAGAACTTCAGAAATAATTTTAAAAATTTCTGTCCAGTAATAATTCAATTTAGGACATGTAACAAAACTATGTATTAAATTTGCTTCTACTTTCTTACACTTATCACAAATAGAAGAGAGATTGGGAAAAATACTATTTAATTTAGTTTTCAAATAGTGTAACCTATATAATACTTTAAATTGTATCAATATATGTCTGGCGTTTAACGAACACCGATGCATTTGTTGTAAACTTTCGTCCCAATTTTCTTTTGTTATAGCTAATCCAATTTCATTTTCCCATGCTTGACGATATGTTTCAGTTATTGGGTTCTCCTTATCCAAAATGATGTTATATATATATATATATATATATATAAGCTATTAATTTTTCTGTATTTGGATGTAAATTAAACAGTTCGTCTAACAATCCTGATTCTTTATTTTTATAATCTTGCGTATTGGATTTAATATAATCTCTAATTTGTAGATACCTAAAGAAATGTTGTGGAGACAATCCATAAATATCTTGTAACTCTTGGAATAAAAGAAATTTTCCTTTTCTATATAGATGTTCTATCCTTGTTATTCCTAAATCATCCCATTGTCTAAACCCCCCATCTGATATAGCGGGTTTAAACAATGGGTTATTCATAATTGGTAATCTGAGTGAAAGATTATCTAAATGTAGGGTTTTAACTATTTGTTTCCAAATACGTCTATTATTATGTATTATTAGGTTGTCCTTATAAATTTTTTTTGTACTTCCGTTGGTGCAAAAATTATCGAACCTACATTGAAAGGTAGACAGTCTTCCTTTTCTATATTTAACCATGTCGGTTCATGATCCATATTTACCCACCAAAAATTCATATTCTTAATCTGAACAGCCCAAAAATAATACAAAAAATTTGGAAGTGTTAATCCTCCATTTATCTTAGATTTACATAAATGTTTTTTACTTATTCTATGATTTTTATAATCCCAAATAAAACTATTAACAATATTATCAATTTTTTTTTTTTAAGTTTTCGGGAGAAAAAAAGGAATAGCCTGAAACAAATATAACTTCTGTGGTAGAAAAACCATCTTTATGGCACTTATTCTACCGATCATGGATATAGGAAGTGTTTTCCAATATAAAATATTTTTTCTAAGTTTATCTAGTAATTGAGGGTAATTAGATTTTATTAATGAATTATGAGATTTAGTTACGTTAATCCCTAAATATTTAAATTTGTCTGTCACTATTTTTAATGGGTATTGGTGTAATATATTTAAATTTATTCCTGTTATTGGCATAATCTCACTTTTATTCCAATTAATCCTATATCCAGAAAATTCCCCAAACTTAGTTATAACATTTAGCAGGTTGGGAATACTAATTTCCGGTTTTGTAATATAAATCAAAACATCATCTGCATATAGAGAAATTTTATTAGTTGTTGTATCAGTATTATAGCCATATATTTCAGGATCAGATCTAATTTTCTCCGCCAGGGGTTCTATCACCAATGCGAACAGTAAGGGTGATAACGGACATCCCTGTCTGCATCCCCTAGAGAGTTTGAATTTGGCTGATAGCATTTGGTTAGTCAAAATTCTTGCTGTAGGATTCGAATATAAAATTCTTACCCATTTACCGAATCGATCCCCTAATTGAAACTTTTCCATTATATTAAATAAATACAACCATTCCACCTGATCAAAAGCTTTTTCTGCATCTAATGATATAACCGCTAGTTCCATGTCCCGTATTCTTTTTGAATATATAATATTAAACAAACATCTGAGATTATGGGATGAATAACGTTTTGGAATAAAACCTGTTTGATCATAATGTATTAATTTAGAGATCACTAAACTTAATCTCCTAGATAAAACCTTAGCTAATATTTTTTGGTCTGTGTTTAAAAGGGCAATCGCTCTATATGATCCTGGATCTTCCAAATCCTTATCTACTTTAAGAATGAGTGTTATTGTTGATTCATTTAGGGTTTCTGGTAATTTTCCTTGTTCATATGCATATCTATACACTGTTTGTAATCTTGGGGAAATCAGATCTTGAAATTTTTAATAAAATTCTGCACTCAGGCCATCAGGGCCCGTTGCTTTTCCGTTCTTTAACGAACTAATTGATTCTATAATATCTTTTACTGTTATTTCAGCATTTAACAATTCTCTACCTTCCTGATCTAAGCTATTAATTTGACATTCTTGTAAAAATATTTCCATACCATCTGTTTGTCCTGTTAATTTCGATGAGTAAAGATTTTTATAATATTGTAAGAATCTGTCATTAATATCTTTTGGAATAGTCAGTATATTTCCATACTCAGATCTAATTCTGTGTATCATCTTTTCATCTTCTAATTTTCTAAGCTGTCGTGCTAGCAATTTTTGTGGTTTATCTCCAAATTCAAAATGCACTTGTTTGGTTTGTTGAAAAAGTTTAATAACTTGGTTAGAATATATTTTATTTAATCTATATTTTACTAATGCAATTTTATTACTTAACTCTTTGGAAGGATGTTTTATATTTTCATTATCTAAACGTTTTATCTCATTTTCTAAATTTTGTTCCATCTTTCGATTTTCTTTATTAAGATATGCTTGCGCAGATATTATTGCACCCCGCATAAATGCCTTAAATGTGTCCCAAAGTAGTGATGGGGAAGTTTCAAGATTGTCATTAGTTTCAAAAAATAATTTAATCTGTTCCATCACATATTTACAACAGTCCTTGTCCTTTAATATCTGAGGATTAAATCTCCAGGTAGTAGTTTTATTAGATATATCTTTTAATTTTATCTTAAATGTTAATGGTGCATGATCTGAGATAATAATATTGTGATATTTTGCATCATACGTAAAAGGAAGTAATTTAGAATCTATTAAAAAATAATCTATCCTCGAATAAGTTCCATGTACGGGCGAGAAAAAAAGAGTATTCTCGTCCGGATGGATTATCTAACCTCCAAATATCCTTAATATTAGATGTATTGATAAAAGCATTTATGAGTTTACTTGATTTCGAGGCGGCTTTCCTTTTTGCAGATGATCTATCTAGATAGTTATCCAAAGTACAGTTTAAATCACCTCCAATTATTAAATTGTGTTGGCTGGATATATGAATATTATTAAATATTTTCTTAAAAAATAATGGATTATCAAAATTAGGGGCATATATATTAATTAAAATTACCATTTTTGAATATAATTCCCCTGTAATTATTACATATCTACCCTCTTTATCCTCTATAATAGAACTTTGTATGAAAGGTATACCTTTGCGAATAATTATTGCAACTCCTCTAGACTTATGTATGAATGTAGAGTGATAAACCTTAGAAATCCATTTAGCTGTTAATCTATGTTGAGCATCTTTTTTAAGATGAGTCTCTTGGATAAAAATAATGTCTGTCTTCAATCTGTTCAACTGTGCTAACACCTTTCCCCTTTTAATTGGTTCATTAATTCCTTTTACAATCCAACTGCAGAAGGTAACTCCGTCACCCCCAGTCTTCACCTTTATATCATTCATTTTACTATTAGGGTGGCTTTTTTTGGAGTAGCCTTCTCGACTCCTCCAGCTCCCCGTTGCACCCGGACATCAACCCGATGAGAATTTCTATCCACATTAATCCACATCTATGTCTTCTTAAACTAATTATAGAATATCTTTCGCATCTACATTCAAATAATATATAATATAAGATCAACAAAAAACAAAACCAGTAAAAAATATCAATAATTTAAAAAAAGTAAAGGGTGTTAATAGGGTGCTCAGAAAAAAAAGAAACTACACTTGTATAGTGTGTAGTGTGTGGTGGTGAAAGCCACACTAACGTGGCCATTAATCTATAGACTTCCGTTTTTTGTTTTTTTTTTAAAAAAGATGTTAATTATACCAGCTCCTATCTAAAATGCTGTATATATTGGGGTAGGGTACTAACTTTATATACTTAGTAATTATTTCTATTATTCATATTATTAATTACTAATATCAATTTTAATTAATACTATAATAAGTAATATTATTATCATGGCATTATTAAAAAAAAAAAATTTTTTAAATTAATAATTAATACCAAACTACAACAAAGTGTCCATTATTCCACTTCCTTCTAAGTGGATATTTCATAACCACAGGTCGGTGATAATTGTTCAGTCCTCTGTGCCTTCCTCGGGTTCTTCTTCCTCTTCTTCTCCCGCATCCTCTTCTATCTTCTGCTGTATGCCTCGGGCGAATTTCAGTGCTTCAGTATGCTTAACGAAACGAAATTCATTGTTGTCGTAGGTTACTCTCAATGTTGCTGGGTACATCAAGCCATATCTCAGATCCTTAATATCCTTTAAATTCCTCAGGATACCTCTTGTTTCTGTAAATAGTGATCTTCTCTTAGCCACTTCTGCTGGATAATCTCTGAAAATACTGATGTTGTCTCCCTCATATTTCAGATTTCTCTTTTTTATTATTATCTTCATCATTTCTTCAAAGTCGTGATCAAAAACCACTTTTGCAATCATTTGTCTGGGTGGTGAACCTTTCCCAGGGGCCCGTCTTAGAGCCCTATGTGCACGGCCCAACAGGGGTTCTTGATCCAAATTCAAAATATCCTTTAAAAGTTTTGCGACAAATTTTCGAGGATCTTGATTCCCCTCGCGACCTTCACTCAGACCAACTATACGCAAATTTTTACGGCGTTGGCGTCCCTCCAGATCAATACATTTCTCATTTATTTTGCGTAATAATTCTGAGAGACGTTTATTCTCGGCACGTAGTTTTTCTGTCTCCTTAGTATTCAATTCAGCAATCTTAGTTAGTTCTTTAATTGCTTCACCTTGTTGGTCTAGCGAGATTATAATAGGATCTATCTTGCCATCCAGCTTTCTTTCCATCCCAGCAGCTATATCCTTTATCTCCTCCATTTGAGTTTGTAACTCGGCATCAGCCTTTTCTTTCCATTCACCCATCATACTTCTTACCGTCATTATACTTCTTTTTTTAAGTCCTCTTTAATTTTCTCATGAGACATCAGCATATCCGCTTTTAACTTTTTTATCTCTCCACAACAATTCTTGGATGGTGGGATAATATTTTTTACCAAGACAAGTACAGGCATTTGTAACATCCTCAACCTTAATTGTTGGTAAAGCTACTGACATATCAACTATATTAATGACAAACTCCAAATAATCAATTGTTTGGGATGCCTGTAACTTACATGTTGCTTGGATGCACAGAACCTTAGCCTTTCAATAGGCTTATGGTTGCTGAACCCAGTTCTTCAGCTGTCTCCCATTTACAATTAACATATCCTCTAGATAAGTCATTGCAATGTGATTCTGAGCCCTCATTAACACCAGTGCTGATTTCAATAATTGTGTGAGTAATCGGAGGGCTGAATTTAACCCATTAGGTAATTCCTTCCCATCCAATTAATTTAAGTACCTGAATAA
This sequence comes from Raja brachyura, assembly GCA_963514005.1. The sequence continues at coordinate 8,425,543 of OY740796.1, read as the reverse complement.
TAAGGCATGTTTTTTAGGTCTAATAATAGCCATATAGCAGCCTTGTGATAACAACTTTGTTACAGTGTTGAAGTGTACTTTTTTATATGCCTATACTGAACTATAAATTTAAGTTTGTGAGTCCCAGAATGACTCTGCAACACCCATACTTCTGTCTGGGATATATTATCTCTACCTGACGAGTTCCTGGTACATTCAAACACCAAGCTGTTCAGATTTAATGCAGAATCACAAAACAATTGTAATCTTCCAACCAACCAGAGGTTGTTTCCCAGAAATTCCATGTGTGATGGAGTTACATTTCTGTACTTCTGTAAATGAACCATATCCCTTCTCTTAATATAGAGGTTCGTATTCAACCTGTTTGTTTTTTCAAAGCAGGGATGAGAAGTTTTATAAGGCAAATATCCTTAATTGTTTGGGCAGTTTTTCATCAATCATAAATCTGGTTATAGCTTGCCCACATTTTTTGGGTATAATGTTAGCCAAATGGCAATTTTCTTCATACAATTGGGTTTGAATATGCATTGTAGAGTAACGCAAGCATGTCTTAAAAGTATTGGACATTATTGACCCATGTATGTCTTCCCCAAATGCAGTGATGCCAACTGAATATCAGCTAGAGGACATACTGAACACATTTCCTGTCCTCGCATCGTTACACTCATGGGTGCCCAATTACTGAGTTACTGTTGGCACCCTGAGCGAGGCACAATAGACGGGTGTTTTATATATTTATATATTTTTTACTGTGTCAGTCATAACAGTTTCTTGGAGTAGGTGAGAAACCAAATAATGTTGGCCGCCAGGTTCATCCATAGCCTCACCAGTCCATACCGATATAGCAAAACTTGGTGCCACATCGGGAACACCCGGAGCATTTCTATTGTGCTCTGGTGTATACACATAAGTAGGGACACCAGCTTCATGGTCAGTTTCATCCTGCCCTGGTACTCCCGAGTCTTGCTCTAGGGAGACTTCATCCAGACCTATGCAAGGCACTGGTGAATGAGATTCTCATTCTTCATAGGCACCATACGCCATGTATGGAAACTTCCTCGGAGCCTGCCTTAGAATCTCATGGGTCTTTAGAACCCTTGACTGATTAGAGTTTTGAGCATTTTATCTTGCTCTAGGGACCTCATCCAGACCTAACCAAGGTACAGGAGAATCAGAATCCCATTTTCATAGGCACCATACTCAGCGCATGGAAACTCCTTCGGAGCCTGCCTTACAGGAAGACATCCATTGATCTTAGAACCCTTGACTAAGTCAAGTGTGGAGCATTTTCTCCATTTCCAGCCTTCCCCACATTCTTGTCCTCCCTTGGAGGAGAGTTACTTCTTTACTGTTTTGTATTTGTGCATAAACTAAGGGGTACAATGGCTGTAATACAATATTAGGGATGTACACTGATGTAACTTACGGTACCTCTAATAAATAAAGATATTTAAAAAAATAATAATAATAACGTTTTACGCAGGAAACAAAAGAGTGTGTTATGAGATTATTCTTAAATTCCTTATTAAACTCATTTCACCATTGCCATTGGGAAGAAGGTACAGAAGCATGAAATCTGTAACATCCAGGTTCTGGAACAGCTTCTTCCCCACAGCCATCAGGCTATTAAACATGATATCATATAAGCTCTGAACAACAACGGTCGATTATTTATCATTGCACTATATCTGCTTATTTATTGTCTAGATATGGTCTGTGGTCTATAGACACGCTGAACTTTTATCTTCCTTTTGTATTATGTGTACATATTTTGATTCTGTTGTGCTGCAGCAAGTAAGAATGTCATTGTCCTATCTGGGACACATGACAATAAACTCTTGACTCTTGACGTTCCCAGTATTTTCTCCTGTGATGTTTTTGCCTCTTACTTATTTTTTTACTTCCCCTCTGAACTTTCTGTCCTCGGCCTGAAGCTCACTCATGTTAATAATGTTGTATCTGTCATGTGCTGTTTGTTCGGTTGTTTGGCGCTCTTTTTCCGGTCAGTCGTGGAACTCTGGCTTCACTAGCCAAACCATTCCTCTCAGGAATTGACCTCAAAACATCTCCACTGGAAACTTATCCAATACTTTTTTTCAATTGAGATGAATGGCTATTATGTTGTTAACAGCACATCTATTGGTTTTCTGTGCATAGAGCTTCCGTTCTGGCAATCCAGTTAGTTTATTCCTTAGTTCCTTAAGTTCCTTCATCCTTAGTCCTGCTTTAGAGCGAATCCAGTACTGTGTGCCTCCTTAAGGGCCTGTCCCACTTTCACGACCAAATTCACGACCTCTGCCGAGTTTGCCCTTGACTCATACTCGCAGCATGGTCGTCACAAGGTCGTAGGAGGTCGTAGGTAGGTCGTAGGAGGTTGTGATCCTAGCCGTAGGTACTCGTGGCATCAAGTAGGTCGGGGCATTTTTCTAGCCTGATACAAAATGTCCACGAGTAAAAAAGGTCGTAAATTAGGTCATGAAAGTGGGACAGGCCCTTTAACTACTGAGATGAAAGGGTAAATGGTGAGTGAATTCATTATCAAAAGAGCAGTAAAAGGAATGAAATTGTTTTGTTTTGTTTCAGAGATATAGCACTGAAACAGGCCCTTTGGCCCACCGAGTCCGTGCTAACCAGCGCACATTAACATTATGTTAATACGTTATGTTATTATGTTATTATATTATTATGTTAATAATTATGTTAACATTATGCGCCCCGCACATTAACACTGTCCTACGCACACCAGGAACAATTTACAATGATACCAAGCCAATTAAGCTGCAAACCTGTACGTCTTTGGAGTGTGGGAGGAGATCTCCGGAGAAAACCCGCATAGGTCACGGGGAGAACGTACAAACTCCGTACAGACAGCACACTTTGAACCCGGGTCTCTGATGCTGTAAGGCAGCAATTCTACTTCTGCACCACCCTAGTGGGTTTGGGTTGAGTGAGTGGAAAATATGAAAAAAAAGAAACACAATGGTAATAAATCTAAAAATATTACATCTTGCAATAGCAATTAAAACCAAAGATAGGCACAAGATGCTGGAGTAACTCAGCAGACTCTGGAGAGAAGGAATGGATGATGTTTCAGGTTGAGACCATTCTTCAGACGGATCAGTTAAAAATGCATTTTTGTAACAGTTTCAGTGCCAAGGAGGTTGAGTGGCACTGTGACATCCTCAGATGGGTAAGTAGACTGAGAGGGGTTGGCTCATTGTTCACAAGTGAGTTTACTTTGCATTTGTTTCGATATTATGCAATGTGTTCTAATTGTGGGCCAGGTTTAATGTTCATATTTTTGGAAAACAAACTAATAACAAAGTTTGGATATTTCAGGTGACCCACATGGCTCTCCCTCATCCTAGGTGGTTGCAGCTTATGCATTTACCGAACATGCCATGGGCTTGATTGTTATGTTGGAAGGAAAGTCTGAGCGATATTTAAAACATTTGCATTCATTGAAAGCAGATGCATTGTATTAGGTTAGTGCCTGGCACATACTTTCAGAAGTGCTGCAAGCATATAACCCTGTGTGTGCCCCCTAATCTCCGAGAAATGGTTGCAGCTGCCGGTCTCTGTGATGTGAATCACCAAGTTCTCTCTGCCGAATACTGGCCTCCGGGGAAATCTGTACTAAGTCCTGGAAATTGCTGGACATCTTAGTCAGAGCAAGGGTAGAATGGTACCACAATATCAGATGTAACTTCCGTTGAATGGCAGGGATATGGCAGGGATATGTTTTCTTAAGTATCCCAGTTTGTGCAGGTGTGCAGGGCCTTGTGAAACAGCAGTGCAACGTTGCTAAGATGGGCCCAATCACTGAGGTAACTGGGTTTGCATCTCTGACTGTAGACCTAGAGGGAGTGTAACAAATCTTAGCAATGCAAGGCCTTTTAGGTAGTGAAAATGTGATCTTCAGGTCTAGCCTTTAGGTTTACGTTTACTATTGTCACCTATACCGACGTAATGTGAAAACTTTGATTTGCACACTATCCAACAAAATCAGATAATACCATAACAAATATAATCAAGTCAAACTCAAGTACAGCGGATGGAGCAAAGGGGAAGATACAAAGTGTAGAATGGAGTTTAAAGCATTGTAGTGAATCAGTTCAGTGGACAAAGTCCAATGAACATGTGAGATATAGTTTGTGCTCACAATCACTACTCAGAGACTAAAGCGTGGAAACAAGAGATTCTTTTTATTTGCGAATCTGCAGAATCGGGTGCCTCTCCAAATTGAGACACACCGAAGTCAGAAAAGTAAAGCCCCTTTATACACACAATTCTGCTGGCATAACCTCCCCTTCTGGCTCTTCCCAATCAGAGCACTGAGGTGCACAGTCTATAGGTACATCCCCCAGTACCACCCACATCATACATAGCATGTTCATGATAATGAGCAATTTCTCAACTAGGGGTGTGTAAGTAATATTCATTTATTTCATTAAGCATGCCCAGTTGCAATTGAACTGGCCTAGTTTTCTCACCTCCAACTGACCTGTCTCAGTTATTTTATATCTGAACTAAAGCTAGTCTCTACTGACAAGGGTCCCATTCATCCCTAGTCCCTACTGACAAGGGTCCCCTCTATCACTCCCCTTCTACCGCTATACAATGCCATCAATCCTTACTCAAGGACAGTTCTGATAAACTCAATCCCAGCTGTATCAGCATCCTCTCCCTGGCCTCTATCGGCTAGAATCCTGTTTACAAGTTAGAATCCTCTCCTGAATCCTTACAATAGTGAGGTTTAATCACTTTATCCCTCACAAACACAACAGGGAAGAGGTGTATTGGACAGTATCCCTGCTTATGGAAAGACCGTTTAGAAGCCTGATAACAGAGGGGAATAAGTTGTTCCTGAGTCTCGTGGTGCACACTCTCGTTTCTGTATCTTCTGCCCGATAGGAGTGGTGAGAAGATGGAAGGAATGAATTATTCATTATTAATCAATTAATAGGTTTATTGGCCAAGTATGTACACATACAAGGAAGTTGGCCTGGTGAAAGTGTTGGGACAAGTCTTTGTTTATGTTGGCTGCTTTTCCAAGGCAGCATGAAGTATGTCTCCACAGTCAAAAAGACCCAACAGAGGATGTACTTCCTGCGGCAGCTGAGGAAGCACAATCTGCCACAGGCAATGATGGTCCAATTCTACACGGCCATCGTAGAGTCTGTCCTCACCTTCTCCATCATGGTCTGGTTTGGCTCAGCCACCAAGCACGACACCTGGAGGCTGCAGCGAATCGTCCAATCAGCTGAAAAGGTTATTGGCTGCAACCTTCCCTCCATTGATGAACTGTACACTGCAAGGGCCAGGAAGCGAGCGGGCAAGATCATCTCTGACCCCTCTCACCCTGGCCACAAACTCTTTGAATCACTTCCCTCTGGAAGGCAACTCCAGACTGTCAAAGCTGCCACAGCCAGACATAAAAACAGCTTTTTCCCACGAGTAGTAGCTCTACTCAATAACCAAAAATCTGTAGCCTCCTTTTGCTCTGGTATTTTATTTAATTCACATGTTTAATCAATAATGTTTTATTATTAATATTGAATGTTTTATGTGTAATTCCTAACTGTCACTGTATGTCATGTTGTCACTTGCGGGTGGAGCACCAAGTGCAAATTCCTTGTATGTGAACACTTGGCCAATAATCTTATTAATTCATTCATTCAGATGGGGTCAATGGTAGGGAGTCTGGTTTGTGTGAGGGATTGGACAACTTCCACAACTCTACAATTCCCTGTGGTTTTGGACAGAGTTTTCCCCCAAACCAAGCAGTGAAGCATGATCCCCAACTGTATGCTTTCTATTGTGCATTGGTCGAAATTTGGAAGTCGTTGAAGACACGGCAAGTTTCCTCAATATCCTGAGGAAAGAGAGGAGATGGTGTGCGACCTTCATTGTCACATCAATGAGGTTCGTATATGGCAGATCATTGGTAATATTAAAGCCAAGGAACCTCAACCTTTCCTACTGTGGCAGTATTGATGCCGATTGGGGCATATACTCCACCAGGCTTCCTGGAGTCGATAACTAGCTGCTTCATCTTACTGACATTGAGGGAGAGGGTGTTGTCCTAACAGCTTGTCAGTAAGTTCTCTATCTCCTGACTGTTAACCATCTTGCCATTGTTTGTGATCCAGCCCACCATGGTGTCATCTGCAAACCTGGAGATGGAGCTGGATCTGTAGTTGGCCGCATACTTGTGACTGCACAGGGAATGCAATCCTCGCGGCACGGTGGCGCATCGGTAGACCTACTGCCCTACAGCGACGGAGACCCAGGTTCAATCCTGACTACGGGTGCTGCCTGTGTGGAATTTGTATCTTATCCCTGTGGGTTTTCCCCGAGATCTTCGGTTTCCTCCCACACTCCAAAGAAGTACAGGTTTGTAGGTTAATTGGCTTGGTATAAATGTAACTTGTCCCTAGTGTGTGTGGGATAGCTAAGTTTGCGGGGATCGCTGGTCGGTGTGGAACCAATGAGCCAAAGAGCCTGTTTCCGCGCTGTATCTCTAATCTAAACTAAACTATACAATAGGGTGCTGGGAAGTAATCCTTGTGGGGTGCCAGTGGCTATAATTATTGTGGAGGAAGTGTTCTCACTGTAGCGGCAGATTTTTATATCATTCAAGAGATTCCTCCCTCTAGCCACTAAGTAGACTACATGGTTAAAGGAGAATGTCACAATCGGCATGTGAGCTCTCTGTGAGACCTTCAGCGCTTCTTCACAGATAAATCTTCATAACACAGTCTTTTAATTAATAGTTTCTTTATTGTTGAAGAAACACAATAAGGTTTATATCCGACCTTATACTATGACTCGTACACCCTAATCTTCGGCAAACTCCAGCATATCGCTTAAATGTTAGCAAACTCCTCGTGTCTCGGTTAAACTTCACATGGTCGAAGGGTAAACCTTCCTAATGTAGGTCCAAAACTAAACTAAAAGCTAAGCTTCTGCGCAAGAAACCTAGCTCCAAACGCGCCCTAGAATACGTCATAAATCTCACCCACATAATAACGGGCAGTCTAAAATTTAAAGACAAATGCCATAATTAATGACACACAAAATAAGCCAAATGGCCACTACATACCGGCCCCTAATTGTTCCAAGTATATAACGAGCCAATTATTAATAAGCATCAAAAAAGTAGCCATGAAGGCTTAACTTATATCAAAAGCAAAAGTCGGGGAATTGAACCCGTCTCCCACGTGACAGGCGGGGATACTAACCACTATACTAATGAGGAACATAGCATGCACTATATATCCGCAATCAGAATTCTTCATCGACTCTTCCATGTTCACTTTCGCCTTCTAGAAGTAAGCATAACTTGATTATTGATCTTATTAAAACACTGTTTTTAATTTAAAGTCATACAGTGCGCAACAAACGCTTAAAATCAGGCATGATACTCAGTATATATAGGTATGTTACAAAACTTACCTTTAGATGTGCTGCAGTTCTGCCGCTGGCGTGTGCAACTTTGGCGCCTTTAAGGGGGGGCGGGGTTAAAATGCGGTTTTCCCCTTGCCATCCGGAGTTTTCTGTTGTCGGAGTGCGATCTATTTCTGGAGATGCGTTCCGACTGCCGGTAAGTCCGTTTTTTTTAATAAATAGCCCGACTACTTTATCACTGCAGTAAAATAAAAATTAGCTCCTAATGCCGTGAACGCCGACAACGGGGACCGATTTTACGTAGGGGACAGGTCAGTGAAAGCTGTTTATTTTTACATATAAACTTGCTTTTTTAGGGGACTTTAATCAATATTTCATGTTGCGAAACGGTGATTTAGCCCCCATATGAACCGGCAGAATTTTTCCTGCTGATATTGGGTTTAAATTCACCGCAACCGCAACGTTCCAATACATCGCGTTCCAGAAAATCCCACTCGCAAGCTGATTTAAATGCCCATTAATTTACAGGCATTAAACACTGAATTCCTTCAATTTTTCCTATAAATTAATTACAATTAGATTTAAAAATCAAATTATATTGTGAATTATTGTGTGACTGTTAATTGGACACTGAGGCTTTAAATTTGTTTTTAATTTTTTCTTAAGAAATGGATAGATGTTTAGATCTAGTAATTGAATTTTGTAATTGGCTACAATTGGGTAACTAACTAATTATATGCTTTAATATCAGGTCATCCAAGTAAGATTGTTTCATATTTGTTTCAGAATACTTCAATCTATAATAACTGAAAATTTCTTTCAGTTCCCTTAATTTTTAAGGAAGTTATGGGCTTTTGACTGTCCTCGATCATAACTTTTGTGTTAAGTCAATAGAAAAGCAATAGGAAGCAAGTTGCTAATTTCCGAGTATGAAAATGGCCCTAACTTTTTTAATACTGAAGATATGAACGTGAATTACGTGTCAAATTAAACTTCTTTTTATGCTTTATCTGATGGGATAAATTGCAGACTTGATTTTTAAAATCTCAAAATTTTGTAACATTGCTAGTATATAGTCCAAAACATAAAAGTCCAAAACTTTGATATCATGAAAATTCTTCCTCCATGTCTGATCAACTCATGGATGTGTTGTAACAGCAATGTTGAAGTGTGAAAATCCTTTGAGAGAATAACAGGATTTTTAGCAATAAAGTTCATCGTGAGGTTTGATTTAATTTCCGGATCATTAGCAGAGATTTCAAATCCCAGCTCACGCTTTGGCTTTTCTCTGTCTAGCTTACAGACAGACTAGTTAATTGATCCATCTCTTATCGTTTAAGAAGCAGTTCGCTGTCAGTTCTCTGGAAATTTCATCCGCAGCATTTTCTCTTGTGCAACATTAGTAACTCCCAGTGCTCTGTCCATTGGCAGATTGTCTCTGTCCAAATCCAACTCTCTGGTTTCTTTGGCTCTATCATCTGGTGGAATGCTTTCACAATTGTTACCAATCCACTTGGAAAGCGCGAATCCTCCCTTATTGCAAAGGAAAGTCAGATGTTTTACTGGTTGAATTGCTTCCTGCTCAGTAGCCTTGGATTTTAAGCAATCATCGCTTTAGAAATTATTCTTCAAAGAGATTGTTACTTCATGAAATTTAAGTTTCTCACCAAACTTGCGTTTCAAAGTCTGGGTACGTTGCTCTGCCTTCCGACGATTATTCGGCAGATTAACACTTTCTTGTTTGAAAGGTAAGTCCAGACTATAGTGTCCGTCTATCTTTACCAAGTAGTTTATATTATACATGAACTTTAACTCTTCTCTAGACATTTCTTCAGATTCCTTATTGGTACTTTGTTTGAAGTTATGAATGTATTGCTTCATCACCAGTTTTTCTAATTTATCAGTAGATATTTGATTAACAGCAATGGTGGGATAGTTCTTCTGATTCCCGTTTTTGTTATTCATTCTCAAGGAGCCATAGATAACCCATCCAAGTCGGGTTTTCGCTGCATCACCTTGGCTCCTCACAATCTGTATAGGTTCCAAAGCCTTCAAAACATTTGTTCCGATAAGTAGGTCAACACTAGAAGTCATTTCAGATATTTTGACATTCTTCAGGTAAGGCCATTGTTTCAAGTCTTCTTGTCTGGGTATATTTTGACGAGCAACAGGCATGGTACCATGTGTAAACACTTCAGATATTAGTATAAAATTATCTTCATCCAGACTGTATATCATCATACTTGTAATGTACACACTCATGCTCTCTTTATCTTTAGTCATGGTACGCAATCGAATCTTAATCTGTGATGTTCAGCCTTCTCGCCAGGGTTTTTTGTGCAAAAGGTAGTCGAACGTCCGTGATCCAAAAAAGCACGTATTTGCAACACTGTATTCATCTTGCTATTCCTTACCTGTACTGGTAAGATAGAAACGATACAGGCTTCAACCCTGGCCCCAATATGAGCTGTTACTTGAGGCGAGGTGATAGTATCACTAGGAGTTGGCTTCTCCTTCTGTTCTGTTTGCTCCGGTTTTGTTCTGCTTCTTCCTCTTCCCAATGCTCTGGTGGCATCTTTGCCGTGTGAAGTGCTTCAGGATGATTTTGCCTGCACTTACAACAAATTATAGAACTCTTACAGTCTCTCACCATATGTCCTTTTTTCAAACATCCAAAGCAGATTCCCTTCTCTTTCAAGAAATCTATCTTATCTTCACATTCTTTCACCTTGAATCTTCGACAACATCTTATGGTGTGACCAACTTCAACACATAACAAACAAAATCCTATTTGCTTGCTAGAAAATACATTTCCTTTCATTCCATCTGTTGTTTCCACAGGTCCTAGAGTGATAGCAAAACTATTTTTCTTAAATTCTGATCTTTCTTCAGTTTTAGTTGAGGTAGAACCTTTATTAGTTGCAATAGGTTTATGATCTTCAATAGTCCCGTAGTGTGGCTCTAACATGTACTGTACCTCCTTGTCCAAGAATTTCACCAGGTCTGGTAACCTGGCTACTTGCTTCCTCTTATCCAATAATCCTGCCTGCTTCATTTCTCCACCTTTCTCTCAGTCTTCAGGCAACTTGCTAATGATGATTCTAGTATTGCTTACAACATTCATCTCCCCCATGTGGCCTAGATTTTTCATCGAGCTGCAACAACCTCTCAGAGCACTCAATGCCTCCCCATCTTCTGGCTTAATATCTTTCCAAGCATGAGCCTTCTCCATGCATGCATTAGCAATCCTCTGTTCATTACCATAACGTTCTTTAAGTAACTTTCTAGCCTCTTTATACCCTTGGCTGACAGGCTCATTTTGTTAACGTTCTACAAGTACCTTAACACTTCACTTGTGGACTTTCAACAGAAATTGTAAGTGCTCCTTATCATCTGTAATTTTTGTTTCTAATACTACTTCTAATGCCCTTATGAAAACTTCACACCTCAAAGGATCTCCATCATATGTAGGTGGTAAGTTGAGAGAGGTATTTCATCTAGCTAAGATCTGGTTGAATTCAGCTTGCCTATTCGCCCATGCAAATAATCCATCCTGATAACCTTGGCTTGGCTCCAATGCACGATAGACAGGCCTGGCTCATACTGGCTTGCTCGAGCCTGTGCATCTGGTCTTGGTGAAGCGTAGTCTGCTGGTTTGTCCCGACAGATCTCCAGACACTCCATATATAGTTTGTTTCGATCTAGCACTCATTAGCTGAGATGACGTTTTACCCATCTTACTCTGTTCCAATGGGCTTTCAAAGCCGTGAAATCAAGTGGACCTCAATTGTGGAATTGATCCAACTGCCGACTCAATTGGAGCAGTTTTTTCTCTTGGTCCAGAGCTCATCCTCTTCGATGCTCTAGAGCTGCACCTTAAAAACCCTCACCTTCCAATGTCTCCTTCTTAGATTTGACCACCGCCATCTTTGTGTCTAGTTCCAGTTGTTCCTTACGTCATCTCATCCGTTCTTTCTGTCACGTCATCTGTTCCTCTTCTTGCTCAATCTCATGTTTCATCTTCAAGGCATCCGCTTCTATTGAGAGAGCGGATTGAGAGAGATCAGCTTCAAATCCCAAACGAGCAGAAACCCTTGATACCGAACTGGCTATAGAACCAGATTTATGTTCTGATCTTCGTGTAGATATGTTCAAGATACTATCCCATGGTGTCATCTCATCATCCATTCCAGCACCTTGTTGCATCGAACTTCCAGCTGTTCAGCGCGTAAGTTGTGGTATCATTTCAGATAACCACTCCTCTGCCTTATCCATGTAATCATTGAATATCTTCAGCTGTACATCATACCACTGGGTGTGTCTTTCATGTTCCTCCTGAGATGGCTCTGATTCCAACAATTGGCTCTGCTTTTCTCCGAGCTCTTTGTAGAAGTTGCGTTTCTGGTCTAAATTCCCTTCTACCTTGATCACATTGTCATCTGATTCCATGAGTTTCTTCAAACCATCAAATAGCCTCCATATCTTCTTCCACAACTGGTTTCTTTCCTTCTCTTTTTTTTTCAGATAGGCAGCTTGAGTATTATCTGCATCTTCTCGATACATGATTTTCTGTACCTTTCAATTGACTCGTTAACTTGTTTCCATATCGAGTTTCTCTTCTTCTTGGTTTCTTTCAGGTAGGCAGCTTGTCCTTGACTGAGCTTGAATTCGCTACCTTGTGGTTCCTCTGTCGTGACACTTTCTTCATCTTCTTGCTCCAGGGATTAAACAGGTCTTGGCAGATTGCCAAGTCTTTAAATTGAACGAACAAAGTCTTCTCTGAATTTTGCCCAACTTTGTGTAAACATTTTTCTCAGGAACAATAACAAACTGAATATCCATGCAACATCCCTTCAACATCCACAGGCTTAATTATGATGTTAGTGCAAAAGGAATGTGTGTCTTATCTTGAATTTAAAACAATCGAAGATCAGACCTGGATTTCTTCAGAGAGTGGAAAAAACACTTATATTGGCTATCTTCCAATCTAGTGGCTCGCATTCATTTATCTGGCTCTTCATTACAGAAGCCATTTAAAATTAAAGCTTTGTAGCTTCAATTCAAAATAATAATATCGATTTCTACTCTTGATTTTCGTGATAATGTCTTCAGATAAGTCGTGTCGCTGTCGCATAAACCTCTATGCCATCTCTGGCCGAGATCTATTGTCTTCAGTTCCCAGCTGGAACCGGTCTTCTGGCTAAAACCTCTTTCGAGATCCTAGCCTTCTCTTCTGACCCACCCTCTGGGACTGGCTTTCACCTCCTGTCAGAGGTATCCTTCGACTTTATGTAGCGGCAGATTTTTATATCATTCAAGAGATTACTCCCTCTAGCCACTATGTAGACTACAAGGAGAATGTCGTAATACGCATGTGAACTCTCTGTGAGACCTTCAGCGCTTCGTCACAGATAAATCTTCATAACACAGTCTTTTAATTAATAGTTTCTTTATTGTTGAAGAAAAACAATAAGGTATACATCCGACCTTATACTCTGATTCGTACACTCTAATCTTCGTCAAACTCCAGCATATCGCTTAAACGTTAGCAAACTCCTCATGTCTCGGTTAAACTTCACATGGTCGAAAGGTAAACCTTCCTCATGTAAGTCCAAAACTAAACTAAAAACTAAGCTTCTGTGCAAGAAATCTAGCTCCAAACGCGCCGTAGAAATTTTATATTACTAAAAATAAGATCTTGAGCATTTTGACTCACTGCGATGTAATTTTCGTGAGACCGTCACTATTTACGGCCTTCATTTTTGGCCACCTCGCTCAGAGCCCCCCTCCGCCAAACTGGACTGGATGAATTTTCCCATCGATGAAAAATCAGAGAAATATTAATGTTTTAAAAAATGTTACCATTCTCTCTGCTGCCCCTGCTGGTGGGAGGGGGGAGGGACTATAAAACCAGGAAGTGGTGTGCCTCACTCACTCTCTGCAAGATGGACGAAGTGAGAGGGTCAAGTCTTTCTGAGCTCTGAATAACACTGAACACATGTCTACTCAACTGTGAGTGCCCTTAATGTGGTTTGAAAATTAAAATATGGTTGCTTTGAAATGCTGCGCTACAAAATAAATGCTTGTGGTTGGTGGTGGTATCTGCTTTTCAAAAGCCTGCACTGCAAAAAAAAAGGCTGTTGTTGGTGGTGGTAACGGCTTTGAAAGGCTGCACTGCAAAAACAAAATGGCTGTTATTGGTAGTGGTAACTGCTTTGAAAGGCTGCACTTCAAAAAAAAATGGCTGTTGTTGGTGGTGGTAACGGCTTTGAAAGGCGGCACTGCAAAACAAAATGGCTGTTGTTGGTGGTGGTAAATGCTTTGAAAGGCTGCACTGCAAAACAAAAGGCTGTTTTTTGGTGCTGGTAACTGCTTTTAAAAGGCTGCACTGCCAAAACGTTGGTTGGTGTTGGTGGTGGTAACTGCTTTTAAATGGTTGCACTGGGAAAAAAATGGCTGTTGTTGGTGGCGGTAACTGCTTTGAAAGGTTACATTACAAAAAAAATGGCCGTTGTTGGTGGTGGTAACTGCTTTGAAAGGCTGCACTGCAAAGAAAAAAGGCTGTTGTTGATGGTGGTAAATGCTTTGAAAGGCTGCACTGCAAAAAAAAATGGCTGGTGGTGGTAACTGCTTTTAAAAGGCTGCACTGCAAAAAAATGGCCGTTGTTGGTGGTGGTAACTGCTTTGAAAGGCTGCACTGCAAAAAAAAGGTTGTTTTTGGTGCTGGTAACTGCTTTGAAAGGCTGCACTGCAAAAAAAAGGCTGTTTTTGGTGCTGGTAACTGCTTTGAAAGGCTGCACTGCAAAAAAAAATGGCTGTTGATGGTGGTGGTAACTGCTTTGAAAGGCTGCACTGAAAAAAATGGCTGTTGATGGTGGTGGTATCTGCTTTGAAAGGCTGCACTGCAAAAAAAATGGCTGTTGTTGGTGGTGGTAACTGCTTTGAAAGGCTGCACGACAAATAAAAATGGCTGTTGTTGGTGGTGGTAACTGCTTTGAAAGGCTGCACGGCAAAACAAAGTGGCTGTTGTGGTGGAAACATCCTGTTTGCACTGAATATTGATTTTAGCTAAAACGCTACCACTTACAGCTGTGATTTTTGGCCATATTACTCAGTTCCATACCACTCGTCAGGTGCAGAGGATTCTTCCCATCAATGAAAGATAAAAGTGTTATTAGTGTTTAACATAATGTTGAGAATCTCTCTCCTGTCAATCACGCCTTGAAGGCCACGCCCCTTCCAGTTGGAGGTGGAGGGATTATAAAACCCGTAAGTGTGGGTGTGGCTCAGTCTCTGTAAGATGGGGGAGAGAGAGGTCATGACTCTGTCTGAGCTGTGAATCAACTGAACACACTGAACTGTGAGTGTGGTGTTTATGTGGTGTTTTGTGGTTTTATAGTGGTTTTATGGTGCTTTCACCATGCTTGAAATGGTATGAAACTGCATTTGAATGTGGTGGCCTTGCACCCTGCTTGAAATGGTATGAAACTGCACTTCAATTTGGTTGTCTTGCACCTTGCTTGAAGTGATATGAAGCTGCACTTGAATTTGGTGGCCTTGCACCCTGCTTGAAATGGCATGAAACAGCACTAGCATTTGGTGGCCTTGCACCCTGCTTGAATTGACATGAAACTGCACTTGAATTTGCTGGCCTTGCATGCTGCTTGAAGCGGCATGAAACGTACTTGAATTTGGTAGCCTTGCACCCTGCTTGAAATGGCCTGAAACTGCGCTTCAATTTGGTGGCCTTGCACCCTGCTTGAAATGGCATGAAAGTGCACTTGAATTTGATGGCCTTGCACCCTGCTCGAAATGGCAGGAAACTGCACTTGAGTTTGGTGGCCCTGCACCCTGCTTGAAGTGGTATGAAACTGCACTTGAATTCGGTGGCCTTGCAGCCTGCTTGAAATGGTCGGAAACTGCACTTGAATTCAGTGGCCTTGCACCCTGTTTCAAGTGGTCGGAAACTGCACTTGAATTTGGTGGCCTAGCACCCTGCTTGAAGTGGTATGAAACTGCAATTGAATTTGGTGGCCTTGCACCCTACTCGAAGTGGTAAGAAACTGCATTTGAATTTGGTGGCCTTGTACCATCCTTGAAATGGTAGGAAACTGCATTTGAATTTGGTGGCCTTGCACCCTGCTTGAAGTGGTATGAAACTGCAATTTAATTTGATGGCCTTGCACCATGCTTGTAGTGGTAAGAAACTGCATTTGAATTTGGTGGCCTTGCACCCTCCTTGAAATGGTAGGAAACTGCATTTGAATTTGGTGGCCTTGCACCCTGCTTGAAATTGAATTTCAAGGAATAGCCGTGAGTCAACTGCCAGCCCACCAGCCATTAGTGAGCTGCCAGCACATCAGGCTTGAGTGACTGAGCTGTCACCCCAAGAATCCATTTGGCCCTCAATGTCCATACTAACCAGTCCCTTCAGCCCACAGTACCCATACTAGGGCTACAGAAAGCCCCCCCCCCCCCACCCCCCCCCCACTGGCCACCAATATTGGAATTGGTGGAGAGGTGGGATATTGCGTTGGGAGACCAGCCCACCCATGTGAACCAAACGGGTCCCACTTAGTCTAGTACGTCATAAATCCCACCCACATAATAATGGGCAGTCTAAAATTTAAAGGCAAATGCCATAATTAATGACACACAAAATAAGCTAAATGGCCACTACACTCACCTTTCCTTGCTGATTGAGATCGGGGTGTCAGAGGTCAAGGATCCAGTGGCTGAGGGGGTGCTGATTCCTCTGTCTAGGCATTTGGAGATAGGTTGGATGGGATTGTGGTGTTGAAGACAGAGCTGTAATTGATAAATAATTTAACCTAGGTGCCCTAGTTAAACAGCAGGCAAACTGCAGTGGATCAGCAGAGAGACAAAACTGCAGATACTGGTTTACAAAAAAATGACACAAAGTGCTGGAGAAACTCAACGGGGCAGGCAGCATCTCTGGGTAGGTGACATTTTGGGTTGGGACCCTTTTTCAGACTGGATTTAGGCTGACAGGGAGGCTGGAGTTATTGGGCAACATCACCAGTCTCTCACAACACACCAGGCTGATAGATGTGAGAGCCACTGATAGATAGTCATTAAGGCCACCGTACCTATTTTTTGTTTTGCCACTGGGATGATGGTGGTCTTCCTGAAGCAGGTAGGGATCTCAGAATGGATCAGTGAGAGGTTAAAGATGTCTGTAAATACCTCTGCCTGCTGCTCCACACAGGTCTTCAGGAAGTCGGCAGGGACTCCCTCAAAGCAAATGCTTTCCGCGGAGTGTGGAAGGCCAATCTTATGCTTGCCACAGTAACCATTGGTACAGGCTGAGACTGGAGGGGCAGGTGACATTCCTCCACATAGAACAACAATTGTGGGACTATTTCTGATACGAATAAACCTTTTGTTCAAAGTGAGGGCAGAATGCATTGAGCTCAGAGGGTTAGGGACCCATGGGTACCATCAATACCGCTAGCCATTATTTGTAGCCCATTATAGCGTGCAAGCCTTGCCACCAACTATGGGTGGTCGTGTCATTGCCTTGGGATTCCAGCTTGGTCCAAAATCTCCTCTTGTTATCCTTTGTGGCTCTGTGAAGGTGGTAGATAGATTTATTGTAATGCTCGGGATTATTTGACTTGAACATTGCGGACTTGGACAACTCACCAAGTGAGTAGTCGAGAGTTGGTTCCAATACCGCTTGTCTTAGATAAGTATTCAATGACTTTTGCTCCTTACTCCAATATGGTATTCAAAAAGCAAACAAAAAGCTGTGTGCACTGGAAATATGAAATAAGGAAGCACTTGTGCAGAGAGAAACCATGTTAATCACATTAGGTCAATCACATTTCATCGCTGTCTGACCTGCAGAGTATCCCAGCATTGTCTCTTATTTCAGCGTGACATGGTTGGATCAATCTAAATATTGGACTTTTCATTTGTTTCAGATGGTTTAGTGTGGAATTTATCCATATCAACTCGTGAAATCCACAGTTCAAATCTGTGTTGAGACTAGACATAGAGTAGCCAGCCCCGGGCTAGCTTGCATAGAAACAATCAGACATACTTCTTCATCCTGATTGTTATCCCCTCCATGCACTTAAAAGTACAAATGTGGACTTGTTAAAGTACCACCAACCCTCCCCGCCTCATCTCGTTAGGATGCAACATCCGATCCCTTTAACCTGTAGACCACTCACAGATGCCGAAACGGATCAACAATTCCCTCTCCTTCGTAACAATCCAACCTCCCGTACATATCCATCAGCCTCAATTTCTTTAGGTAAAATTCCAGTCTCAGCCCCTCTCCACAAAGGCTTTCTCTCATCATCTCCCCACTGAGTTTAATTTTTCTTTCCTTTCTGAAGACTTTCATAAGGTCATAAGATCATAAGTGATAGGAGTAGAGTTAGGCCATTTGGCCCATCAAGTCTATTCCGTCATTCAATCATGGCTGATCTATCTCTCCCTCCTAACCCCATTCTCCTGCCTTCTCCCCATAATGGGTTTAAGAGAGAAAGGTCAGCCATGAATAAATGGCAGAGTACACAAGATGGGTTGAATGGCCTAATTCTGCTCCTATCACTGTGAGGGAAGGTTGAAAAGAACTTTGAACTTATAGAGGAATGCAAAACGTTACTGACTGCACTTCCCTCAACTATTTAAAATCTATAGTGACATAGCAGAAGGAGAGGGGGAAATAGATTGCTCAATACTTGCCACCTCCTGCTTGCAGTAACTGCAGAATTAAAGCATCTCTGAAAGATTCTGCTCCAATTGACTACCGTCCTGTGAACTCATGGACACCTGTCAATCAGAGTGCGTAATTATAACTGTAATGAGGAAATCCAGTAAAACTGCAGGAAGATTTCATGATATGGATTATACACAAGATGAGAAATCATCCCAATCACAGCCAAACTGAACTTTAAATGATTCTAAGACTTTACAATCTTTTAGATACCCAACCCACCTAAACTTGGCACATGTGGCCAGGGTCCTTTGGGCATAGTTCAGGTTAAAGGGTCCAATAAGCCCAGTGGATTAGGAAGAGCCAATGGGAAGAACTACCTGCAATCAGTCCAACAGGGACTGCTGGATCTCCCAGTTGCCGATTCGAACTCATCTACCGATTCCACTACCAACCTCTCTGTCCTGGACCTCCTCCATTGCCAGACTGAGGCCCACATGCAAACTGGAGGAACAGCACTTCATATTCCACTTTGGTAGCTTATGTAAGTTATTGGGGCAAATCCTCCAAAATTATGGAAGAACTTGAATAAGGACATGGACATTTTAAAAAGACAGATTTGCTGGCTGCAACGGAAAAACCCGCAATCCACAGAAAGACTCAGTTTCAAGTTTCAAACCGTCTGGTCCGTGGACTTGGACATCACACAACGGTGTGAACAAAGGCAGAGACGGAGATAACGAGATTTTCTTGGATACACAAAGGAAGGAACCAAGCCTCAGCAGACGGTGGTAAACAGGCCAGCAACAAGCACAATCACCATCGTGGATGACCCATCCATCGAGGCAATAGGAGCCCATCCAGGCGATGGGATAACGATCAGGCTGAGGGATCATGACATCAGCAAACCCCTTATCATCGGAAGCCTAGTGTTCATGCCAGATCGAAACTGGGAAACATCAAAAGAAGCCCTTTTATCCAGAGGACCACCTGGGGGGTTCAAAGGAATCTCAGGCATAAAACAGGAGTCCAGCCAGAACTCACTCTCTGCTCTTCTCTGCTCTTTTTGGCTCTTCCTGCTCTGCTCTGCTCTTTTTGGCTCTTCCTGCTCGGCTCTCTCTGCTCTTTTCGGCTCTTCCTGCTCTTCCTGCTCTACTGGACCGCTCGTGAGCCTGCATCAACTTAGCTGTGAGTATCCCGGTGACTTGGAGAAATTCACGAAATAGGATAGGAGGTTGAGTAAATAAGGGGAAAGGGGAGTAAAATATTGTTAAAGTAAGTTTTACGACGTGCCCGATAGTTTTCCTTCCATAGTCTTAGTTTAAAGCATAAGTTTAGCCACGTGTTATGTAGTGTTGGTGAGATTCGATTCCTCATTGTTTAATAAAGCCTGTAAATTTAGACTTGCTTTGAGTCCATCTTGGTTTCTGTTTTCTCTCATCAGCACACTCTGGTCAATTCAACCTTTTATCATATCCCACCATAATTCCGAGGTATAGAACCTAGGGGAATCCCTTTTGTGGGAAACAAGAAAACCCCTACACTTACAACCCAATGGAGTGAACATTGAATTTTCCATTTTCAAGTAATCCACCCTACTCTCTCCTTCCCATTATTCCCCAACCCAGAAACTCTCATTTCTCCCACCAAATCCCGTGCTCCCAACTCACCATCACCTCCCGACCCCGAGTCCCTCATTTCCCTTTTATCTTCCCTCTTTCCCCCTCTGCCCTATCACTTTCCACCAACTGCACGTCCCTCCATCTGGCTTTGCGTATCATTCCTCTGCTCACCACATGTGATGCCCTTTGTCTCATTTTCATCTCTATCCTTTTAGTTACTTACCCTTCACCTGTATCCATCGATCACTTGTCAGGCTTTGCCCCGTCCCCCACCTCCCCTGTCCAGCTATCTCCCCTCTACAAAATTCAGCGTAAAGACAGGTCCAAGCCCAAAACGTCACTCGTCCATTCCCTCCACAGACGCTGCCTGGCCCACTGAGTTCCTCGTGCACTTTATGTTTTGCAGTTTGCAGCATCAGCAGTTCCTCGTGTCACTCTCCGTTAGGGCTGCCTAATCTGCTGGGCATTTCCTTTAGCTCTGATCTGCATTTCACAGCCTTTACATGTCCTTGTATTTTCTTTTTATCTTCATCAATTTATTAATTAGACAGCTGCATTGTATCTTTGTACTATTTTCTGCCACCTCCTCCCCCACCCCCCCCCCCCCCCCCATATCTTCCTCCCCCTCCCCCCCCCCATCCCCCCCCTTCAATTGTGTGTGCAAACCACACAATGCAGTAACAGCTGCTTGCTATGCTCTGCTTCTTAAGTTCCTTTTCACTGGAGTTAAATGCATTTTGGAATTAGAGCATGATGCGCTGCCTTTTCAGCGCTACCCCCTTAGCGGTCAAGAAGACATCTTACAGAAACTCTATGGGAAATGCTGAGAACCCCCTTCTGGCAGTTGAAAATAGAGTTGCAAACCATGTGAAACTGATTGTGAAAAGCAGATTTGCCATTCATAGGAAGATCTGCATTGCATTATATAGAAAGGAACTGCAGGTGCTGGTTCAAACCGAAGATAGACACAAAATGCTGGAGTAACTCAGTGGGACAGGCAGCATCTCTGGAGAGAAAGAATGGGTGACAGTTCGGGTCGAGACCCTTCTTCCTCGACCCGAAACGTCACTCATTCTTTCTCTCCAGAGATGCTGCCGGTCCCGCTGAGTTACTCCAGCATTTTGTGTCTGTCTCGCTTTATATAGACACTGTCTACATCTGGAAATTAAACAATGTCAGACAATTCTACTTATTTTAACTGGGGCTATCAGAAATAAAATTGACACTAACACGATTCTTGCTTATCTAAGTAACTTAACATAAGATCGATTATATGTTGGTCTTTTTTTCTTTTGTCTCAGCATATCACATTTGGGCATGGTTTTGTCTTAAAAAAACAATTACAAACACAGTATGTTTACCATTTTTGGAAGTGGCAGATAGTTAACTTCAGATGGACTTAGCTTTTGCCAGCATCTCCTCTCTTGTATACATCTGGGTCCTTTTAATCATTTTCAAATGGGAAATGTCAGACGTTAACAATCGATTGCAGCCAAAGACTATTAAAGCATGATTGCTGCAGCAGCAGCCCGAAGACAGAGTGATTTTATACACTTCTATACAACATCCTCCAGGGGATAAAAGTCGTAGCCTGCCCAGCCTCTCTTTACTTTCTACAAACTGAGTTAAGGATAAGGGGGAAATCCTTTAGGACCGAGATGAGAAGGACTTTTTTCACACAGAGAGTGGTGGGTCTCTGGAACACTCTGCCACAGAGGGTAGTTGAGGCCAGTTCATTGGCTCTCTTTAAGAGGGAGTTAGATGTGGCCCTTGTGGCTAAGGGGATCAGAGGGTATGGAGAGAAGGCAGGTACAGGATACTGAGTTGGATGATCAGCCATGATCATATTGAATGGCGGTGCAGGCTCGAAGGGCCGAATGGCCTACTCCTGCACCTAATTTCTATGTTTCTATGTCTGTTTCTATGGTCTCGACCCGAAACGTCGCCCATTCCTCCTCTCCAGAGATGCTGCCTCTCCCACTGAGTTACTCCAGCATTTTGGGCCTATCTTCGATTTAAACCAGCATCTGCAGTTCTTTCCTACACATGTTTATATATATATATTTTGCTGCTGCAAGTTAAGGGCCTGTCCCATGTGGGCGGCATTTGCCCGTCAGGTAGGTGGCGCGCGAATATTTTGTGAATCCCAAAATCCTGGGGCGACGTGCGAGTGGCGCGTAAATGATGTCACGTCGTGCGTCATGACGCGTAAATGATGTCGTGTAAATGATGCGCAAATAACGCCCAAGTGGGGCAGGCCCTGATTTGGGAGAATAAACCAACCTTGACTCTTGAAATCCACAAGTCCCACTGACATGCATAGTCCCTCTTGTCCTGACATCCGCTTCCCCATCAACCCCAACCTTCCTGAAACTCAGCTGCTCTGCACTCATCCCTCACCCGTGCAGCATTCACTGATCTACAAAGGCTTGCTGACCTATGAGAATTAACCTCATCCTGACATTTCTTCCAGCTTTGCACTCTATCCACTTTCATCCTTTGGGCCTTAAGCTCTTCTTCTTTCTCCTCCTCATTCTCACTCTGCCCAGTTCTGAAGCAGATCCTTTCCATCTCTTTTGCCTTGAAGAAACTTTGCAAAATACAATGTTCGATTAGCTTCCTGCAGCTTCCTGGCATCCCATGACCCCAAACCTCATCCCACACCATTCAGGTAATTTGGAAGCAGCACAAAATCCTTTGTTACAATAAACATTGAGGTTGCTTTTGTTGCTGACCCATAAGGTCAGGAAAACCATTGTGGGAAGTGGATTTGATACAGTTTGGTGATGAGTGTGAGCAATGAGCCAATTTGGCCATGGTGTGTTTCTTGTCTTCAACTTCAAGGTAAGTCTCCACACAAGTTCCTCATTAACCATATTCCTTCAAAGACACGGTCACTACTCTGTGTTCAGCGTTGATCTAGGCTTCCCAATGTTGTGCTCAGTGGAAGGAGGATGCAGCCCATTCAAGATAGTTAACATGTGAGAGGTGTCAGAAAAAATGACAATACATAGCAGGTTCATCAACATCTTAATGCAAAAGCGAAAGCAAAGTCAGAAGATGGCAGCCATTTTTGATTAACATTATTTTAAGAATATTTAATGCCTATTTTTCTTCCAAATATTAGACACTAGAGAATAGGTGCAGGAGCAGGACATTCGGCCCTTCAAGCCAGCACCGCCATTCAATGTGATCATGGCTGATCATCCCCAATCAGTACCCCGTTCCTGCCTTCTCCCCATATCCCCTGACTCCACTACCCTTAAGAGCCCTATCTAGCTCTCTTGAAAGCATCCAGAGAACCGGCCTCCACCACCCTCTGAGGCAAAGAATTCCACAGACTCACAACTCTCTGTGAGAAAAAGTGTTTCCTCATCTCCGTTCTAAATGGTTTACCCCTTATTCTTAAACTGTGGCCCCTGGTTCTGGACTTCCCCAAGTCAATCACCGATCTGAACCCAATTGTGCATGCCTTTTATATGCTGAAGTGAACACTTGCCCACAAAACAAGCTTAAGCTAAAGATGGCTGCAATACAGGCCTGGCAGAGCATCACCAGAGAAGACACCCATCAACTGGTGATGTCCATGAATCGCAGACTTCAAGCAGTCATTGCATGCAAAGAATATGCAACGAAATACTAAACATGACTACTTTCATTTACATGACATTCCTGCCTCTAGCGTGTCCAAACCCTTAATAATCTTATATGTTTCAATAAGATCCTTTCTCATCCTTCTAAATTCCAGAGTGTACAAGCCCAGCCGCTCCATTCTCTCAGCATATGACAGTCCTGCCATCCCAGGAATTAACCTTGTGAACCTACGCTGCACTCCCTCAATAGCAAAAATGTCCTTCATCAAATTCGGAGACCAAACTGCACAATATATTCTAGGTGTGGTCTCACTAGGGCCCTGTACAACTGCAGAAGGACCTATTTGCTCCTATACTCAACTCATCTTGTTATGACGGCCAACATGCCATTCGCTTTCTTCACTGCCTGTTGTACCTGCGTGCTTACTTTCATTGACTGTTAAACAAGGACCCCCAGATCCCATTGTACTTCCCCTTTTCCCAACTTGACACCATTTAGATAATAATCTGCCTTCCTGTCTTTGCTACCAAGTGGATAACTTCACATTTATCCGCATTAAACTGCATCTGCCATGCATCAGCCCACTCACCCAACCTGTCAAAGTCACCCTGCATTCAAATAGCATCCTCCTCACAGTTCACACTGCCACCCAGCTTTGAATCCCTTCATCCAAATCATTGATGTATATTGTAAATAGCTGCTTCGACTACCCTCGATTACCTACGACTAACATGCCGAACTACTATGACTTACTTCGACTAAACCCACGAGTAAAAAGAATATCGATTTTTTCCATGGCGACCTTTATTTTACTCGCGGGCATTTTTCAGCTTGTTGAAAAATACCCCGCGACCTAGTTGAGGCCCCGAGTACGCAGGGACTACTCTCGAGCATGAAGGAGAGTTACAAAGACCTCCTAGGACCTTGTGTTGACCACGCTGCGAGAATGAGTCCAGGGCTAACTCTTCTGAACTCGCGGATTAGGTCACCGCAGTGGGACAGCGCCTTAACCCACATACAAGTCCACCTTGCGATTGTGTTGTGGATACAGTAGCAATGTTACAAAATTTTGAGATTTTAAAAGTCAAGTCTGCAATTTATCCCCTCAGATAAAGGATAAAAAGAAGTTTAATTTGACACCTAATTCACTTTCATATCTTCAGTATTAAAAAAGTTAGGGCCATTTTCATACACGGAAATTAGCATCTTGTTCCCTATTGCTTTTCCATTGACTTAACACAAAAGTTGTGATCGAGGACAGTCAAAAGCCCATAACTTTCTTAAAAATTAAGAGAACTGAAAGAAATGTTCAGTTATTATAGATTGAAGCATTCTGAAACAAATATGAAACTATCTTACTTGGTTGACGTGAAATTAAAGCATATAATTAATTATTTACCCAATTGTAGCGAATTACAAAATTCAATTATTAGATCTAAACATCTATCCATTTCTTAAGAAAATATTAACATTTTTTTAAGTGTCCAGATAACATTCACACAAGAATTCACCATATAATATGATTTTAAAATCTAATTGTCATTAATTTATAGGCCAAATTGAAGGAATTTAGTGTTTAATGCCCGTAAATTAATGACCATTTAAATCAGCTTGTGAGTGGGATTTTATGGAATGCGATGGATTGGAATGTTGCGGTTGCGGTGAATTTAAACCCCATATTGGCAGGAAAGATACTGCCGGTTCATATGGGGAATAAATTAACGTTTCGCAACATGAAATTTGGATTAGGGTAATCTAAACAAGCAAGTTTATATGAAAAAATAAACGGCTTTCCTTTACCTGTCCCCTACGTAAAATCCGTCCCCGTTGTCGGCGTTCACGGCATTAGAAGCTAATTTTTATTTTACTCCAGCGCTGAAATAGTCGGGCGATTTAAAAAAAAATTGGAATTAACGGCAGTCAGAACGAATGTCGAGAAAGAGCTCGCACTCCGAGAAAATATAACTCCTGATGGCAAAGGAAACTGCATTTTAACCCCCCCCCCTCAAAGGCGCCAAAGTCACGCACACGGCCAGTGACAGAACTGCAGTGCCGCTAAAGGTACGTTTTGTAACATACCTAGATAGAGAGGGAATACTTAATGACCTTGAAAGCAAAATTAAAATGGGAAAACCCCTTCTCCAGGTTTGGATTAATTAACAGAATTAGTGTTGTAGACATGTGTAGTGTGCCAATTACGAGTCTGTCTGAGGAACATGCAACCACCTCTTACCAAAATATCCCTTTCCCTGGGATAATCGCTGCTAAATGCAGCCGTGACTCCAGGGGGTAGAACTTCCCTTATCATTGACGTACGACAGCGACGTTAACAGTCACTCGACAGAGTTGTTAATGTGAATTACATTTTTCCATGCTCCATTCCAGTCTCCAGTGGACAGCAACGCAGACTGGGAACTAATCGCCCTGCAGGTTAACCCTTGAAGTTTCAGCATCTAACCACAAACCACCTAATGCAGCTACCAACTGCAGTCATGGCACAACAGATTATTCTCTTTTTAAAGAGCAGGAAGTTAAAGGCTCAACGCCTGGGTGCTGCTGAATGTAAAGTTAAGACTCCTAAAAGAAACGCAACAAGTCAGAAGGGCTGTGGGAAAGAAAACTGTGTGGAGAAGTGATATAGTGACAGAATCTGCCTGGTTTCATCTCTGTCGGATCAGGGTGGAGTGTTGTAATTAGCATTGGTGTTGATGGGGTGGAGGTCGGATGGGAAGGTGGGGGTGGGGTTCGGGGTGGGATTGGGGGGCTGGGGGTGGGGTTTAGATGGGGTGGAATGGGGGTGGGGGGGAGAGGGGGTGGGATTGGGGTGGTGGGGATTGGGGGGGGGGAGGGGTTTGGAGGTAACATTCAATCAGATCATCGATTCCCTATTCTCTGACTCGTGATTATTTACAATGGTGTCATGAGCGGAATCAAAGATGGAGTTGGAACTGTGTCCAGCCACATGGTCATGGGTGTAGAGTGAGTAGAGCAGGGGGCTGAAGGGGCCCACTGCTTTGAAGCTGATGGTGATTGTGGAGGAAGTGTTGTTGCCAGTTTGTGTTGATTGTGCTCCATTGATGCGGAAGTTGCAGATTCAGTGGCAAAGGGATGTGCAGAGGCCCAGTTCCCTGAGCTTGGTAATGATGGTGTTAAACGCTGGGGCTCAGTGGATGAACAACAGCCTGACACATGTGCTCTTCTTGACCAAGTGGCCCGGTGCAGAGTGGAGAGCCTCAGGTTGATGAAAAATAGCTGCAGTCTCCTGATGTGGAACGTAATACACATTGAAATTCTTTGCTTGCATGCCCAAGGTATATGAATAGCGGCCACCCACGGCACTGACAAAGTTACAAAGTACACGGGCTCCTCCTTTGTTCTCTCCCCTTCCCCCCCCCTCATGGCAGTCCCCCCCATGCCGGCTCCTCCATTATTCCCCCCCTCACGACAGTCCCACCATGAAGGAGATGACAGACATGGATGATGTTAACGATAGCTTTTCTTTTTTTTTGTTTTCTTTTGTCCTGTTGTTTAGTTTATTTCATTTATTTTAGTTGTGTATGTGTGTGGGGGGGGGGGGGGGGGGGGGAGAAACTGTTTTTAGACTCCTCCTTCGGGGGGATGCAACCTTTTCTTGTCGTATCCCCCGTCTCCGTCTGCGCTGAGGCCTATCGCAGAGCTGGCGGCCTCCAACTGGGACCGACCTCAAGGCTCCGAGATAAATCAGAGCCAGGACTTACCAATGCGAGGCTGGCCGACTTTGGGGCTGTGGTGGCGTAGTGGCGGCGGCGACCCGACTTCGGAGCCTCGGAGGCTCGGCCGCGGGCCCAGTGGACGACAACGTCAGGAGCTCGCAGGTCCCAGGTTGGTGACCGGTTTTCTGGAGCTCCCGCAACAACAGCTTCGTCCGTTAGACTGGAGGGCGGCAGCTTCGACCGCCCCGGGCCGCGGAGTTTGAACCAGCCCGCTCACGGAGCCCGGATGCGGCCGCTGGACTTCCCATCACCCAGCGGGGGGCCCCAACACCGGGAGCCGGGATCGCCTCAACGCAGAGGGAGACAAGGAGGGAAGAGACATGCACTTTAAGACTTTTGCCTCCCATCACAGTGAGGAGGTGCCTGGTAGACTCACTGTGGTGGATGTGAAACTGCGTTAAGTGTGTGTTTTGTTAATTTTTATTCTATGTTATGACTGCAAGGTATACAATTTCGTTGAGACTGAAATGTCTGAATAACAATACAGGATACTTTACGAAGAGAGGACCACAAGAAGTTTTGTTGAACGATGTGACGAGAGCATAAAGTTGACTTTTGGGCAGAGTAGGAACAGCAAACACCTGACACATTTTGAGCAAGTCATCAGGCTGGGAAAGGAATTCAGTACGTGACTGGTGTCCTGCTGTTTAGCTGCGACTTTATATACAGTGAACTCATGGGTGCTTATGAACACATCTTAAAAATGGTTAACAGTGCACAGAATGTAATGTTGTGGCACGAGCTGTGGAATATTTGGCAGATGCTTGTTCTTCATCTGGCACATCTGAATGGAAACATTGTTGAGGCTGTGGGGAACAGTGCACTTGAGGATAGCTCATTTCTTAGAACTCGCCCACAGAAATGAGAAGTGTAATCTAATCGTTGAAACCAAACACATACTGGCAAACGAGAGAGCTGCTGCAGGATTTGAAACAGGCCTGCAGTGGACAAAGGGCCAGGAGATGTGCACTGATTTTGTTCTGAGAGTTTAGTCACCAGCAAGGCTAACCTTACCATCCAGCATTGCACTGTTGGGGAATGGGCCTGCGTCCACAATCTCCCAGCTAGAGTTCCAGCTCAGTGCAATGCAGGGTATAGTCTGCAGGGAGTCTATACCCCTGCTTAATAGGAAATACCCCTGCTTATACACTGCTTAATAGGAAATCACTAACTATAAGCATGAGAAGAATCATTTTCTCCATCCCCCCAAAACGAGGGAAGGGGACCTGGAACTTGCAACTTGAGAGGATGTGTGATGCAGGAACATCATGCTATTCATGATGAACCTGGATGAGGACTGGAAAAGCTGTGACTCAGAGGGTTGTGGATCAAAGCTGAGTAAATAGTTCAAAGGGCAACATGGACATGATGCCAGAGCAGCCTTTTTATTTGCTTCGCTGAGAAACGACCTGGAAATTTGCCAGGGTTCCACAGTGGGATCGCTTTGTTGTTCTTGCTCGGACTCTTGCCTGGAAAATGGCAAATAGCACCGAAGTAAACAAAAGAGGGAAGTGAAACTAACAGGGATTGACACGACAGCACTCCAATGTGTAGGGCCCCGTAAAGCAGGGGGATTGAGGAGTACAGTTACATACAGAAGTTGTGCAGAAAGGAACTGCAGATGCTGGTTTACACTGAAGATGGACACAAATCACTGGAGTAACTCAGCGGGACAGGGAACCATATCGGGATAGAAGGGATGGGTGGCATTTCGGGTCGAGTCCCCTCTCGGCCCAAAACTTCACCAGTTCCTTCTATCCACAGGTACATAGTTCCAGGACAATTGGCATTGCAGGTAGATTGTCACACTGGCCATGCCTCCAGACACTTGAGACTCTTTCCACACTCGTCCCCTAAGCTATTAGGAGTTACACCTGCATTTAATCTTCTTCCCTAATCTATCACTTGGTATAAATACCTGAGATCATCACCAATTGGGTGCCGACTAAGCAGTTCTGCATTCTGTCGGTTCTATAACAGTTCCGAGTCCAGTCGGCAGGGCCGGATTTATGTATAAGCTTCACAAGCCTAAGCTTAGGGCCTCGAGATCTAGGGAGGGGCCTCGCAGAGCCGGATTTGCCATGAGGCTTCATAGGCTGAAGCCTAGGCCCTCGAAATCTAGGCGGCCTCCGGCCAAGGCAGGACATCTGCCGTTCAACTCTAGGCGGGCCCCCCCCTCTCTGTCTGTGTCTGTGTATGTGTGCGTGTGTGTAAGTGAGTGTGAGTGAGTGTGAGGGAGTGTGTGTGAGAGAGTGAGTGAGACATACACATAATTTCCCTCCTGGAATTAATAAAGTTCTATCGTATAGTATCGTGTGTGTAGGAAGGAACTGCAGATGCTGGTTTAAACTGAAGATAGACACAAAAAGCTGGAGTAACTCAACAGGTCAGACAGAATCTCTGGACAAAAGGAAAATATTACGTTTTGGGTTGGGTCTGAAATAGGTTCCTGCACACCTTTGGAATGTGGAAGGAAACAAGAGCACCCGGAGAAAACCCATGCGATCAAAGGGGAAAGGAGCAAACTCCATACAGACAGCACCCATATTCAGGATCAATTCCGGGTCTCTGGCACTTTTAGGCAGCAACTTTATGGCCAATGTACTGCCC
The DNA here is from genome assembly GCA_963514005.1 of Raja brachyura. Next base: position 8,395,865 of record OY740796.1, on the reverse strand, counting down.
CATAGTCTTGAACTGAATTAAAATATACAGTAGCTGTGAAGGGGTACATAGCGTCACTTGGAGATTTAAGACTGAAAATTGATATTTTAATTTTTTTAGTAACCAAAGTTATCAACGTATAATTTATTTGTGTGTTGGAAAACGAATATAGTGGCACAGCTGGTGGACTTGCTGCCACGCAAGCCAGAGATCTGTGTTCGATCCTGTCCTCGGGCACTGTCTGTGTTGAATTTGCACATTCTCCCTGCAAGCGTGTGGGTTTCCTCCCACATCCCAAAGACGCATTGGCTTTGTAGGTTAACTTGTCTCTGTAAAATTGCCCCTAATGTGTAGGGAGTGGGTGAGGAAAGTGGGATAACAGAACTTGTGTGAATGGGTAGACAAAAATGCTGGAGAAACTCAGTGGGTGAGGCAGCATCTATGGAGCGAAGGAAATAGGTGACGTTTCGGGTCAAGACCCTTCTTCAGACTGATGTGAGGGTGGGGGGGATGGGAAGAAGAAAGGAAGAGGCGGACACAGTGGGCTGAGGGAGAGCTGGGAAGAGGAGGAGAAAGCAGAGACTACCTGAAATTGAAGAAGCCAATGTTCATACCACTGGGGTGTCAACTACCCAAGCAAAATGGGGTGCTGCTCTTCCAATATGCGGTGGCCCTCACTCTGGCCATGGAGGAGGCCCAGGACAGAAAGGTCGGATTCGGAATGGGAGGGAGAGTTGAAGTGTTGAGCCACCGGGAGATCAGGTTGGTTATTGCGAACTGAGTGGAGGTGTTGGGCGAAGCGATCGCCAAGCCTACGCTTGGTCTCACCGACTTTGATCATACGTTGAATAATCCAACCACATGTCTGTTTGGAAGTGGAAAGAAATAATAGGAATTGTATTCATTGCAATGTGTAAAAAGAAATGAGATACTGTATTATAATTTTGCTGCATGTCATTGTGGTATATATCATGTCTTGATTGGTGAATATGTTTAGTTTGTGCCTTTATTTGAAGCAGAAATAATATGTGAAAGCTTCACTGAGCATAATTCCGACTGGTAACTACGCACTTCGTCCGAGCACATTATCGCACGCGTCATGCAAGCCGTCTTAAATGACCACCTAAACTGTCATTTGGTAACTTAAAAAGCTGCCAAGGTTGCCCGGCTGACAACAGAGAAAAAAAATTAAGTGAGAGCCCTGCAAGGTGTATAATATTTTTGACACCATCATAGGCCTTTCTGACATATGATGTCACAATGCACTGCAGTCTTTAAACACCCCTTCAGTAATTTTCATGCCCTCCATTTCAGAATAATAGTGCTCTAAGCCAATAACTCGACACTAGCACTCGCAATAAATAAATAAATAAACGCAACCCCTTATCTCATTGGCCACGCTCGGCTGCAAATCGGTGTCAATCTGGTGGACCATCTTCCTCTAGTCGTGGGGGTGGGGGATTGGGGGGGGGGGGGGGGCTCACAAGTGGAACAGTTTAGGGCCTCTCTTCATCTAAATCTGGCCCTGTCTGTCGGTTCCAGGTCTATATCTTTCGGTTCCATTCGAGTTTGGAGTTTTGGGTTTTCTTCTGTATGTCTCGGTGAGCCTGCATTCTAGTCCTTTCCATTTCGGGGACTTCTGACAGATTAGTCGGCCAGTATGGACTTGGCAGGCAATTCTGATCAGCCCGACCGGAGTCTTGGCACTCCCAGTTCTGAACCTGAGGATTTACTGGCTCGGTTGTGCAGGGCTGTTCAACTTCAAGGCTCCACTCTTGGCGCCCATGAGGCTCGAATGGACCAACTCGTAGCGACCGTCCAGCGGTTAGCAAACACTGTCAGCCAGGTCCTGTCGCACCTTGCACCACCCCCAATTCCTCCCGTCTCTGCTGATGCCTCTCCGCCTCCATCCACTTCCAGCCGTATCCGGCCCATTCTGGATCCAGTTGTTCCCACCCCGGTGAGATACCATGGCGATCCCTCTACCTGCAGGTCATTCTTATCCCAGTGCTCCTCAGTCTTTGAGCTACAACCGTCCTGCTTCAGTGCAGAACGCTCCAAAGTAGCCTCTGCCATCTCCCTGCTGTCAGGACGTGCTTCAGCCTGGGGTACAGCTGCCCGAGAGAGACAGCTAGATTTCTGCCAGGACTTTGTAAATTTTTTGGCAGAGCTGAGAAAGATTTTCGACCACCATTTTGCCGGAAGAGAGGCAGCGCAGAGGATGCTGCTCTCAAACAGTGTCCTTACCCATCACACTCCTCTCATCATAGTGAGCCCAATGTCGCACTTCCCTCGGGAACAGGAAGCCCCACACATCCTGGTCCTGATCCAGGTGTGGAGGGGGAGCCTACGCAGATTGGCCGCACCAGGCTGAGCGAGGCCGAGCGCATACGGGAGAGGTGTTGTTTCTACTGTGGGGGTCCCGGACACTTCATCGCTGCTTGCCCAGAAAAAGCCAACACTCCCCAGCAAGAGAGGGATTCTGGGTGAGCAAGATTTATTTCTCTCCTATTTCCACCAGACTTCCTCCAATTACAGTACACTTTGGAGACACGCTGTTGAAACTTAATGCTCTGGCTGACTTGAGGGCAGATGATAGCTTCATTGATATCACTGTTGCTCGGAGATTTCTGATTCCCACCCTTAAAGTAGAAGAGCCCCGCCAAGCCAGTGCACGTGATGGAAGAATAATTGGCATGGCTTCACTCTCTACTCTCCCTCTAGGACTTTGTGTTAATGGAAGCCACCGGGAGAGAATTCAGTTGCTCGTTCTAAATTTACCACGTGTCCCTGTTGTTCTAGGTCGGCCTTGGCTGACTATTCACAACCCCACTGTAAACTGGCCCACTGGCAAGATCTCAACTTGGGGCGAGGATTGTCACGTTAATTGTCTTTGCTCCGCTTGTCTTCCCCTCACCTCTGTGTTTGTTGCTCCTAGAGACAATCCTGACCTGTCCAAAGTACCACCCGTGTATCATGACCTGAAAGACGTCTTCTGCAAGTTCCGAGCCACCTCTTTATCTCCTCACCGCCGTTATGATTGTGCCATTGACTTATTATCCGGTACTTCTCCACCCTGCGGCCGTCTGTACTCGCTTTCTGCTCCCGAGACCAACACCATGGAGAGATACATTTCGGAGTCTCTGGCAGCTGGTTTAAGTTGTCCATCCACCTCTCCCACTGAGGCGGGATTTTTCTTTGTGAGTAAGAAGGAATGCGACCTTCGCCCTTGCATTGACTATCGAGGCCTGAACGACATCACTGTCAAGAACCGTTGCCCCTTGCCACTCATCTTCAACTGGCTGCAGAAAGCCACCATGTTTACCAAGCTGGCCCTACACAATGCCTACCATTTGGTTGGCATTAAGGAAAGAGATGAGTGAGAGACAGCCTTCAACACACCTAGCGGGCATTCTATCTCATAATGCCCTTCGGCCCGTCCAACGCCCCGGCTGCCTTCCAGGCTCTGGTCAATGATATGCTCCGGGCCATGCTGAACCAGTTTGTCTTTGTTTACCTAGATGGCATCCTCGTCTACTCTTGCTCTGCATCGGAACATACCTGCCATGGCCCTCTCGTCCTGCAGCGGCTGTGGGAGAACCAGCTATTCCTCAAGGCAGAGAAGTGTGAGTTCCACCAGCCCATGGTGCCCTTCCTGGGATCCATCCTCTCTGCTGGCCATGTCGAGATGGATCCAGGAGAGGTGAGAGTGGTGGTAGATTGGCCTGAGTCTACCAGAGCCAAGAGCTACAATGCTTCCTCGGCTTCACCAATTGCTACCGCCACAATATCCACAACTACAGCATCCTGGCTGCTCCTCTCCCTGCTCTCAGGTCTACCTCCATCATGTTTGCCGGGTCCCCTGCTGCTGAGGGGGGCATTCCAGGACCTTAAGCAACGCTTCACTACCGCCCCCATCCTGGAGCACCCTGACCCGGCACGTTGGTTTGTGGTGGAGGTTGACATCTCTGATGTTCGAGTTGGGTCGGTGCTTTCCCAACGCTCCTCCAAGGACCGGCTGAGAGGAATGATGACATCGGCAACAGGGAGCTGCTGGCAGTGAAGCTGGTGTTGGAGGAGTGGAGGCATTGGTTGCAGGGCACTGAGCAGCCATTCCAAGTCTGGAGGAACCACAGGAACCTGGAGTACCTGCGTTCGGCGAAACGGCGCAACCCCCCGTCAACCTGTTTTTCACCCGGTTTAACTTCACCTTGTCGTACCGTCCTGGGTCCAAGAATGTCAAGTCCGACTCCCTCCACCGCCAGTTCAGTTCTTACCAACACAACCATTCCCACCAACCCATTCTGCCTCCCACCTGCCTGGTGGGCTCCATCACCTGCGAGATCAAGACCACAGTTCGCAATGCCCAGCGTCATCACCCCGATCCTGGTTCTGGATCCCCAAATAATATATTTGTCCCAGTCTCCGCCCACTCTGATGTAATCTAGTGGGCCCATTCCTCTAATCTCACCTGTCATCCTGGCGTCGGCCGCACCTGCTATGCGTTTCTCCAAGGCTGCCATTTCCTTCCTCTTCCTAAGCTCCCATCTTGTGTAGAACTCACTCACCTCATCGTAAACCAAGTTATCAGACTCCATGGTTTCCCTCGAGACATTGTCTCTAAAAGTAGCAATGTTACAAAATTTTGAGATTTTAAAAATCAAGTCTGCAATTTATCCCATCAGATAAAGCATAAAAAGAAGTTTAATTTGACACCTAATTCACTTTCATATCTTCAGTATTAAAAAAGTTATGGCCATTTTCATACTCGGAAATTAGCATCTTGTTCCCCATTGCCATTTCATTGACTTAACTCAAAAGCTGTGATCAAGGACAGTCAAAAGCCCATAACTTTCTTAAGCATTAAGAGAACTCAATGAAATTTTCAGTTATTATGGATTGAAGCATTCTGAAACAAATATGAAACAATCTTACTTGACCTGAAATTAAAGCATATAATTAGTTAGTTATCTAATTGTAGCTAATTACAAAATTCAATTACTAGATCTAAACATCAATCCATTTCTTAAGAAGAGATAAACATTTTTAAATTGCCTAAGTGTCCAAATAACATTCACACAATAATCCACAATATAACATTATTTAAAAATCTTATTTTCATGAATTTATAGGCCATATGGAAGGAATTTAGTGTTTAATTCCTGTAAATTAATGGCCATTTAAATCAACTAGCGAGTGGGTTTTAGTGGAATGTGGTGGATTGGAAAGTTGCAGTTTGTGGTGAAGTCGGCAGGAAAAATACTGCCGTTTCGTATATATTTTTTGTCCCCATTTCGCAACATGAAAATGTGATTAAATGCTTCCTAAGAAGCACGCTTTTATGTAAAAATAAACTGTGTACTTTATTTTCTCCCCTACGTAAAATCCTTCCCGTTGTCGGCGCTCACGGCTTTAGAAGATGATTTTTAAATTACTCTAGCTAATAAATAATCTAGCGTAATTTAAAAATACCTTCATAAATCAAATGTCGGAGCGATTTTTCTTCAGCAACGAAACCCCCTGAGATGGATCGATTTGCCCTGTCTGTAGAAAAACGGCACTTTAAACACGCCCCCCTCTGAAAGGCGCCAAAGTCATGCACACGGGGAACGGCAGAACTGCAGCGCTGCTCAAAGTAAGTTTTGTAACATACCTACTGAAAGGGGTCCGCAGTTCACCTCACAATTTTGGAAGGCTTTCTGCTCCCAGGTTGGCTCCTCTGCCACCCTCTCATCTGGGTTCCATCCACAGGCCCTGGTGACCACCCTACATTGCCTGGTGCCCACCAACCCTACCACCTGGTCTAGCAAATTGGTATGGATCGAATATGCCCACAAGTCTCTGCCCAGTTCTGCCACCGGTCTGTCTCCATCCCACTGCTCCCTTGGTTATCAGCCACCTCTGTTCCCAGACCAAGAGGGGGGTGTCTCCATTCCCTCTGCCCAGGAGTTTGTGCGCCACGGTCGTCGATCCTGGATGGAGGCCCGTTCTGTCCTGCTCCGCACCACTTCCAGGTACAGACGACAGGAGGATTGTCTATCGCCCTGATCAGATGATATCCCCCTCCGCGTGGAGTCCCGTATGTTGGCACCCCGGTTTATTGGCCCAGTCTTGATTCTCAAGATCATGAACTGCTCTGCTGTCCGCCTTAGACTGCCCCGGTCTATGCGGATTCACCCCACCTTACATGTATCCCAGGTTAGGCCTGTGTCCGCCAGCCCACTGTCTCCCACTCCTCTGCCACCCCGCATCATTGACGGTGGTCTGGTGTACATGGTGAAGCAACTGCTGAAGTATTGGCAGCGTAGCAGAGGGATCCAGTACCTGGTTGACTGGGAGGGCTACGGTCCAGAGGAGAGGAGCTGGATTCCTGCCCGTGATATCCTGGACCCCTCCCTGATCTGTGACTTTCATCAGCAGCATCCGGACCATCCATTGAGGATGCCAGGAGGTGTCCATGCGAGGGGGCTCCAGTCACACTTGCCACGTCTCCAGACACTCGTCCCCTGAGCTATTAGGAGTTACATCTGCATTTAATCTGCTCCCCTAATCTATCACTTGGTATAAATACCTGAGATCATCACCAATTGAGTGCCGACTAAGCAGTTCTGAATTTTGTCGGTTCCGAGTTCCTCGGTGAGCCTGCATTCAAGTCCTTTCCATTTTTGAGCATGCTGACATAGACAGTGCAGTAAAGAAGTCTTTTGGTACATCGACCATCATCAGTCAGGGCGACGAGCTTAGAAGTTGGGGTGTTATGTTACAGTTGAACAAAGTGTAGGTTGGGCCACATTTGGAGTGGTGTATTCAGTTTTGTTTACCTTGCCATAAAGCATGTCATTTAGCTGGAGAAAGTGCAAAGAAGATTTAGACAATAGGCAATAGGTGCAGGAATAGGCCATTCGGCCCTTCGAGCCAACACTGCCCCCTTTGCCCTCCTGATTTCTTTCTTATGTTTAATAAAGAATTGCGGATGCCGGAAAAATCGAAGGTAGACAAAAATGCTGGAGAGACTCAGCAGGTGAGGCAGCATCTATGGAGCGAAGGAATAGGTGACGTCACCTATATAGATGCTGCCTCACCTGATTTCCTTCTTAAGTATGCTACCCAGTTCTGGAAACTCATTCAGGGATATACTTGATCCCAGCTGCCTATAGCTGTCCAACGCCTTGTTTTTTTCCTGACTAGGGCCTCGTTTCTCTCATCATCTAGGCTTCCATACTCTTGCCTGTCTTGCTCTTTGCTCTAACAGGAACATGCATGCCTGCAAATATGTATATGCCTATCTAAAGGCCTCAAACACCACTATGGTGTCTGCCCCCATCACCACCCTTGGCAACATGTTCCAGGCACCCACCACTCTCAATGTTAAAATTAAATTGCTTCACATGTTTCCACGTCTCTTTAAACGTTGCCTCTGTCATCAAGGGAGCGGGCAAGCTGGATCTCCTCTTCATACATTGGGAGAGGCAAGTGACTGAAGAGTCAGTGCGCGAGTCTTTTGAGATTTGCATCCACAGTTCTGTTAGCTTTAAAATAGGTATGGATAAGGACAAGGTGGGTCCTCTGGTTCATATTCTGAATCGGGGCCTGGCCAACGCTGATGGCAGAACTTGCTCAAGTTGATTGGAGTAGGTTGTTTGCAGGCAAAGGAACGTCCGGAAAGTGGGATGCTTTTTTTAAAAAAGTGATGACAGGAGCGCAAACATGCATGTTCCTGTTAGAGCTACATCTGCAATTCTTGGTCCTTTTTTATGTAGTTTGTAAGACGGAATTTACCTACCCTGCCTGTCAATTTTGCTAGAATGAAGCTGTCTGGCAACAGATTTTGCGGCACAGTGGAAGAGTAGCTGTCCCACAGCGCCAGAAACCCTGGGTTCAATCCTGACTACGGGTGCTGTCTGTACAGAGTTTGCACGTTCTACCCGTGACCACGTGGGTTTTCGCCGGGTGCTCTGGTTTCCTCCCACATTCCAAAGACGTGCAGGTTTGTAGGTTAATTGGCTTCGGTAAATTACCCCCAGTGTGTACAATGGGATACGGATAAACGTTGGTCAGAGGGTTGTTTTTCAAACTGAGGCCTGTAATGAGTGGTATGCCACAGGGATCAATCAGTGCATGGTACACTGTTGTTCATTATTTATATTAATGACTTCCATGTGAATGTAGGTGGCATAGTTCGTACGTTTGCGAGTGATGCTAAAATTGGCGCTATAGTGGAGAGTGAAGAAGATTATCTAAGATTACAACAGGATCTTGATCAACTCGGCTAATGAATGGGAGATGGAGTTTAATTCAGATAAATGTGAGGTGTTACATTTCGTAAGTCAAACCAGAACAGGACTTGCATTGTAAATGATAGGGTCCAGGGGAGTGTTGTAGATCAGAGAGTCCAAGGGGTCCAAGTTGTCATTCTAATAGACAATAGACAATAGGTGCAGGAGTAGGCCATTCGGCCCTTCAAGTCAGCACCGCCATTCAATGTGATCATGGCTGATCATCCCCAATCAGTACCCCGTTCCTGCCTTCTCCCCATATCCCCGACTCCGCCATCATTAAGAGCCCTATCTAGCTCGCTCTTGAAAGTATCCAGAAAACTAGCCTCCACTGCCCTCTGAGGCAGAGAATTCCACAGACTCACCACCCTCTGTGAGAAAAACTGTTTCCTCGTCTCCGTTCTAAATGGCTTATCCCTTATTCTTAAACTGTGGCCCCTGGTTCTGGACTCCCCCAACATCAGGAACATGTTTCCTGCCTCTAGGGTGTCCAAACCCTTAACAATCTTATATGTTTCAATAAGATCCCCTCTCATCCTTCTAAACTCCAGAGTATACAAGCCCAGCCGTACAAGAATCGCAGATATACAGTAGCTTGGACAAAAGACCTAGAGAAAATCTGCACCCAGGTAAGACAAGTCCCACAAATTCCAGAAGCTACATAACCAAGGGAGAGAATTGAATCTGCTTTCCATAACGTGGAGCAGCTGGATGCACAGACAACTCTCCAGCAACTGCTGAGATGAAGCAACTGTGTAGAAAGGGGAGCGAATGCTGAATAAAATGAGTCACATTTTGCAAGAACAATACAGGAAAACAAATTGCAAGGACATTAAATTATTCATATGGAACGAAGCATAATAAAATGGAATTTTAAATAAGTGAGAAAGTAGCAAATTGGCTATTGTAGACAATAGGTGCAGGAGTAGGCCATTCGGCCCTTCGAGGTGTTCTGGTTCATGTAATGGTGTAAATTAACTTGCAGATACACGGGGCAATTAAGAAGAAAAACAAAGATAGAAAATGCTTCAAATAGAAATTCAGGCAAGCACAGAGAGAAACATAGAAAATAGGTGCAGGAATAGGCCATTCGGCCCTTCGAGCCATTCATTATGATCATGGCTGATCATCCAAAATCAGTACCCCGTTCCTGCTTTCTCCCCGTATGCCTTGATTCTGTTAGTCCTAAGAGCTATATCTAACTCTCTCTTGAAACCATGCAGTCAATTGGCCTCCACTGCCTTCTGTGGCAGAGAATTCCACAGATTCACAACTGTTAACAATTTAGAAAAGTTGGGAAAAGTTAAAAATCAACCCTTCCTTAAATAGCAGGGAAGGGTCAACAGAGGAAAGGCCATCAACCCTAAACATCAGCCATTCCTTCTCTCCAGAGATGCTGCCTGTCCCGCTGAGTTACTCCAGCTTTTTGTCTCTATTTTCAGAACAAAGGTGGTGACCAAGGTCCATGATGGTGCAGCAGGAACCGAATGACATGACTGGTGGGTGTACCGGCAATGGAGAGAAAGTAAGGAGAGGAACAATGGATATGAAAACAATATTTAAAGCCTAGACCATAGAACGTGGAACAGTATAGCACATGAATAGGCCCTTCTGCCCACAATGTCTGTGCCAAACATGATGCCAAGACCATTATAACCCATATCCATCCATTTCCTGCATGTCCATACGCCTATACAAAGGTCTTTTAAATGTCGCTAACACATATGCTTCACTCACCACCCTCGGTGTGAAAAAAAAACTGTTCCCTCACACCTCCTATCAGCTTTGCCCCTCTCACCTGAAGATGTACACATACTATGATGCATGCCCAAGACTTTGAGACGTGCTTCTGGCATTTGACGATCTCCACCCAGTGGGCAGACTGGGGAATTACATCATAAGCATTGTCTTGAGAAACTGTTTTATAAGTAATTTACAGATTGGATTTGTAGATCCCAACACAAGGTGGCGGTAGAAACCAGCAAATCCATTTGTAGTCTGAAGAAGGGTCTCGACCCGAAACGTCACCCATTCCTTCTCTCCAGAGATGCTGCCCGTCCCGCCGAGTTACTCCAGCATTTTGTGTCTATCTTCAGTGTAATACATTTCCCAGTGATTCCACCAAGTAGAGAGACTCTACCATGGTTAAGAACTTTGGAACTTGAAGGATGCAAACTTGCGCCGGAAACATGGCATCTCTTGTGTAAGCCTCATAGTAATCTACTATTCTCAATCACACTCTTGTACCTCACTATGGTTGGCCAAGGGTGCGCTGCCGAGATCAAAGAGGAACCTTAAGGGGGGGGGGGGGTAAGAGAACGCAGAGGGTCCCGGTGTGGGGGGAGGCTGCCAAGAGAACATGGAGGGACCACCTGGATTATAATGAATACTTTTTAACCTTGTCGGCGCCCTATGGGTGGCGACTCTATGCATACTCTGTACATCCAACAATAAAGTATGTGACAATAAAGTATCATCACCATCAGATAGATGGATTTAAAGACAATCCTCCATATTCCTTTTGGAATTGGTAGTGATTTTTTTATTTTCACATGTGACGAGATGTAGTGAATAACGTGGTTTTCAGTGTTATCCAGGTAACATTATCTATAGAAGATTTCAATCCAAACAATAAATGAGTACAACAGAGAATGCAATGAGAAAGGAAAAAATGCAGAATATAGTTTTACAGCCACTGAGAAAGTACAGATAATAGAAAGGGCGACAACAAGGTCGATGGCTGCAGTCAGGACTACATCCTTAGCTTCTGAGAGGTTGGTTCAAGAGTTTGACAACAGTGGGGGAAATGCTGTCCTTGAATCTGGGGGTATGTATCTTCTGCCCAATGGGAAAGGGTAGAAGAGGGAATAACTGGGGGTGTGAGTGGTCCTCGATTAGTTGGCTGCTTTCCATGTAAGCATGACCTGTACAGGGAGTTAATAGTGGGGTGAGGCTGGTTAACGTGATGTACTGGGCTGTGTTCACAACTCTGCAATTTCTTACGGTCTTGGGCAGAGATGCTGTGACCCAATATGACCATTCAGATAAGATGCTTTCTATGATGCATCTATAAAAATTGGAGACATGCCGAATCTCCTTAGAATCTTGGGAAAGGCAGAGGCTATAGTAACAGTCTGGTGCTTTCTTGGCCTCAACATCAATGTGGTTGGTGATCATATTTATGTCTAGGCAGTTGAACCTCTTGACCATCTCCACTTTAGCACCATTAATGTTAACTGGGACCTGTACACCACCTCATTCACTGGTCAAAAACTAGTGCCTTCATCTTGTTGACATTGAAGTTCTTCATTGCATTAATAGTTATTCCCTATCATGTACACTGGATGGCTCAATTATAATCATGTATTGTATTTCCGCTGACTGGTTAGCACGCAACAAAGGCTTTTCACTCAGTGTACGTGACAATAAACTAAACTGAACTAAGGAAGTGTTTGTAGTCTTGGCACTATGTTACTAATTTCTCATTCTCCTCCCAATGTTCTTCCTCATCATTGTTCAGGTCCTGCCGACTACTGTGGTATCACCTGCAAACGTGCAAATGCAATTGGAAGATCATTTGGCCAGACAGTCATGAGTATAAAGTGAGGAGCTGAGATTTCAGCCCTACACTAATGTTGAGAATTGTATCGTGTAGGAAGGGACTGCAGATGCTGCTGGAGTAACTCATCGGGACAGGCAGCATCTCTGGAGAGAAGGAATGGGTGATGTTTCGGGTCGGGTCCCGAAATGTCACCCATTCCTTCTCTCCAGAGATGCAGCCTGTCCCGGTGAGTTACTCTGGCTTTTTGTATCTATCTTGAGAATTGTATTGTTGCCTGGCCTCACTGATTGCGATCAATGTTCAGGAAGCCAAGGAGCTAGGTCTTTTGCTAGGTCTAGGAGTTTGGAACTGAATTATGGTATTGAAGATGGAGCTGCAGTCAATGAATAAGGTGTCTGACATGGTTGTCCTTGTTATCCAGATGTTCCAGGGGTGATTGTAGGCCAGGGAGATGGTGTCGGTGATAGTTCCTTGGTCCACTCCAAGAGGTCTATGGGAGGCTGGAGCTGATGTGCACCTTAACCAGTCTCTTGAAACATTCCATGATGGTGAATGTCCCAGCTACTGGACACTTGGCATTAAGGCACGCTACCGAGCCTGTCTTTGGCACCCGGGTGACAATAGTTTTCTTAAAGCAGGTAAGAATCTCAGAATGGAGTGGTGAAAGATGTCTTTGAATACTCCTGCCAGCTTATCCGTGTATTTTCTGAGGACATCTTTCCTTGGGTTTACTCTCAGGAAAGTCGAACTGACGTCTGCACTTGTGCCGTTGAGCACAGGCTTACGCCAATTACATCATTTAGACTTTAGAGATACAATGTAGAAACAGGCCCTGGGTCTCTGGTGCTGTAAGGCATCAACTGTGCCGCCCGCAATTTCATTGCCCTCCTTTACAAAGCGAGCATAGAATAACATCAACATTTTTAGCTCATCACGGAGGGACGTGCTAATACCAGCGATACTACCCAACTTCACTTTGTAGCCCTTCATAGCTTGCACAGTTAAACCCCTGTCTCACGGTGCGAGTCGACCCACGAATGACCCCGAGTTTAAAACAAACTAAACTTGTGGTAATCACATACAATTAACGTAGCGGGAACGTCGGAACTCATGGACGCAACTTAGCGACTTGTGGCGCTAACGGCAGGTACCCGGGAAACTTGTTAACTCTTGAAAAACTTTAAACATGTTTAAAGATTTCCACGAGTCAAATTTACTCTTGAAGTTAAAATTTGAAAATTTTAAACTCGTTGTAAGAACGTAGTAGCCCATGAGTTTATCGTAGTGATTCGTGAATCTACCGTGGGCACTCTTTAACTCAGCGGGTAGGCAGCATCTCTGGAGAGAAGGAATGGGTGACGGGATGGCGTTTCCAAATTTCTGCTGCGTCTGTGTGTTACTCCAGCACCGTGTGTTCACTTTTTGTCAACCAGCATCTGCCCTTTCTTGTGTATGACATTATTTGTATCTGTGGCAGTTGATTGTCACTCCCTTCAGTTTCCCAGGGGGTCTGGAGTTGGGAGGGAAAGATGCGGGGGGGGGGGGGGGATGGGGGGGGAAGAGGAAGTTGGGGGGGGGAAGAGGGGGTTGGGGGGGGGGGGGAAGAGGGGGTTGGGGTCACTTAGTACGGGAGACAAGTGTACTGACTGTGTGAGCAGACACTTTGGTAGTGATTGCCCATGGGGTTCACTGTCGAGGACTTCATAATGCAGAGAGCATTATAAAGAGTGGAGCGATTAACCCTGGAAAGGCGGAAGACTTGTCTCTGAGTTGGACCCAAAAACTGAAGCAGGAATTTTCTTGAGGTTATTAAGAGGATCTTGAGGATAAATGGGTGGGAAGGGTTTAGAGGGCTATGGGCCACATGCAGGCAAATAGGACTACCCCAAGATGCCAAGGACTACCCCAAGCTGGGCCGAAGGACCTGTCTCCGTGTTGTACAGCACTGTGACTAAGGACCATATCCAGTGGGATTGACACGTTTTGTATTTTTCATTTCTAAAGATGCAGTGTATTTTGGTGACTATTGCACACTGCAGACCAGAAGCGCCTTCAATACCCAGAGAGAAGGGATGGGCGGGTTAGGTGAGCAGGAGAATGAGGTTGTTTGCAGTTGCAGAGGGAGGGGCCGAGGGCAGTACAGTTCCCAGTCTCAGCTCCGGGGCGACTGGCACTGACCTGCTGGCGTCGCCGACGTGAAGATGGTGCGAAGCCCCCGCGCCCGGTGCAATGGGCGGGGAGCTGGAGAGTGGGGTTTTAGGGGGGGAAAAAATCACAGCTTCATCACATAAAAGTAGTTACTGCAGTTGATGTAGTTCCATTTTATTACCCATAGAACATACTTCTTCAGGGTGGTTAACAGACCACATTCAGTTGCGAATAAGCCATAATTTCCCCCTTCTTTAAATTTAAGGATGTGGCCTCTGTACTCTGCATCTCATCAGTTATCACGCACCTTTCTACACCACCCGACCCCCCAAAAGAGAGATTCTGTGTTGAGATGAACAATGGGAATGACAAAGAGTCCCAATAGCTGTTCGTTTTGCTAGAAGACGACAAACTGCAGAACTCTGCTCATTAGAACACTTCACAGCTGCCTTTAGTCTCATAGTTTCTGAAGGAAAGCACACTAAAATTTTAACCCGGATATATTGAAGTAGGATTGTACATTATTTGCAAGTTTTGTGGATCTCATGCATGAAGCAAAATGGCCAGAAGATTTTGATGAATACATAGAAATGTACTCTGGGAACAGAGCTCCTCCAGCTCATTCTGCAAATACCAAGACAAAAAAAAGAGACCCATTATGTATATTACTTCCTCCTCACCCATTGGCGAAACCAAACGTAGCCACATCCTCCTTCAATGGGCTGGCATTAGGTCTGGTCTTCTCAAGCATGGACAAGGCAAAGGGTAACTACAGCTGCTGCAGCCACGATCAGATTGTGAGGATGCATTGCGGAAAGTTCGACAGTACCACCATGAGACTTCACTTGCAGGATGACAAATGTAGTACAATGAGTGACCTATTGTACACGGTGGTGCAGCAGTAGAGTTGCTGCCTCACAGCGCCAGAGACCCAGGATCGATCCTGACTACGGTGCTGTCTGTATGGAGTTTGTACGTTCTCCCTGTGACCTGCGTGGGTTTTCTTCGAGATCTTCGGTTTCCTCCCACACTCCAAAGACATACATTGGCTTGATATAAATGTAAATTATCCCGAGTGCAGGATAGTGTTGGTGTGCGGGGATCGTTGGTCTGTGTGGACTCGGTGGGCCGAATTGTCTGTTTCCATGCTGTATGTCTAAATGAAACTCTGGAATAACTCGGCAGCACAGGCAGCATCCCATAGAACATGTTTTGGGCCAGAACCCTTCTTCAGACTACCGTGAATATTGATGTGATGAAAGGTCGCAACCTGAAACGTCACCTACCCATGTTCTCGCCAGATGCTGCCTAACCCACAGTGTAACTCCAGCACTTTGTGACCTTTTGTGTAAATTAGCATATGCAGTTCCTTGTTTGTACAAACCTAAATTGTATGGCTGACTGTGCGTCAAGGAACAGTTGTATGTTCTACTTCCATTGATCCGTGCCCATCTTTGTTTAGTTCGGTTGCCCATTATGGTTCTCAAATTGCCAAGAGGTCCCATGGCCTTATTAAGTCCCTCTCACCATCACAATCTTCCATGCAACCCATTTTCTCTTTTAAGTGCCATTCCCAATAAGATCCAGCAGCATCTCCACGTTTAGCCCAGGCAATTTTATTCATTCTTTTTAAATGGGTACATTGTCCTTAAATTGAATGCAGTCCTTTAACACAGGTGGCATAAATGTTCTTGCATGATTTTATCCCCAAACTCCCACCCATCACCTGGTATCTAAATTAGCTGATGCTCTGGCAATTAGCCTCTCAATGTCTATTGGCAACACTAAGTCACCTATTAAGCTGGTGATAGAGCAGAGTTGATGCCTGATAATGGTATATCAAAAGTGATAGAGTTAGGCCATTGTCTATTCTGCCATTCAATCATGGCCAATCTATCTCCCCCTGACACCTGTACTAATCCAGAATCTATTTATCTCTGCTTTAAAAATCTATGTTGAGAAATGTTGATGAATGCTTTCATGTCTTTGTGCTGAATGTATTAATTATTAATGCAAGATATGCAATTGTTAATTTGTGTGGACAAAGTGGGCTGAAGGCCCTATTTCTGAATAGTTTTTATCTCTACTTTTATGAAACCTTATTGCCTCTCCAATAGTATGCTTAGTCGCTGCCTTACAGCACCAGAGACCCAGGCTCAATCATTACTATGTGGGCTGTCTATATGGAGTTTGCGGGGTTTTCCAGGAGGTGTGCGGGGTGACTAGTGGTGGGGTGAGGAGTTGTGGTCAGCTTCACGGTTCCTTTCTGGGACAATGATGATGGAGGCAAACCACAACTCAAAAATTGCATGCTCTTAGCCACCAGCTAACTAACTGATACTGGGTGCAATGTAAATGAAGTGGGTCAGTGGTGAGGAGTTGAGTAGTGTTGTGGGGAGTGGAGTTGTGGGGAGTGGAGTTGTGGAGAGTGGAGTTGAGTTTTGTGGAGTGGAGTTGTGGGGAGTGGAGTTGAGCTGCGTTGAGTTGAGTTGCGGGGAGTTGAGTAGTGGGGCGGGGAGTTGAGTTGAGTTGCGGGGAGTTGAGTAGTGGGGCGGGGAGTTGGGTGGGGGTGGGGGGGTGAGAAGGTCCAGCCCAGAGATGCTATAACAGATTCTCCGCTCTAGTATCTCTGGTCCAGCCCGCACCCTCCCAGCCCCGGAACCTTTCTCCGGAGACCGCGCTTCCGGCGGAACGTTTGTGCGGGGACAGCCGGAAGTTCTCCGGACGGGATATCCCGGCGGCGACGCGGGCTCCGTCCTCTTCCGGCGCTGGTGTTGGTGGTGACGGTGACGAGAGGTGAGGCGGCGGCGGCGGGGGGGGCCATCCGCGTCCATCCGCGGCCCCGTCTGGGTCCCGGCTCCCGGCGCTGCCCCCCCCGGCCCGGCCTGACCCCGGGGCCGCACTGAGGGCCCATCATCCCGGCCCCGCGTGGAGAGGGAGGGAGGGAGAGAGACTCGACCCCCGTCCCCTCCTCCTCCCCGAGACCATCCTCGCCCCCAGTACAGGGGAGGGGGGGGGGGCATGTATGTGTGACGTCCCCTCCTCCCCCCTCCCTCCTCCCCGAGACCATCCTCGCCCCCAGTACAGGGGAGGGGAAGGGGGGGCATGTATGTGTGAGATCCCCCTCCTCATCCTCCTCCTCCCCCCTCAGTCCAGGAGCAGGGGCGAAGAGGGGGCATGAGTGAGTGACCCTCCCCTCATGGACATCCCCCTCCCCCTCACACCCCACCCTAACCCTAACCCTACCAGAGACCCTTCCCCACCCTCATTCTCCCTCAGTCGAGATGAGGGAGGGGGGACAACATGCAAGAGACCCCCCACAACCCCCCCCCCCCCCCCTCTCCTCTTGGAGATTTCCCCCTGACCCCATCCCCTCTTCCCCCTCAGTTCAGGAGGGAGAGGTGGAGCATGTGAGAGACCTCCTGTCCCTCTCCTGGAGACCCGTTTCTCCCTCGGTCTAGGGGGCAGAGCATGTGAAAGACTCCCCCACCTCCTCTTCCCCATCAGTCTGGGTGAGGGGCAGGAGAGTCGGTGAGGACAGATCATTGAGGGAACACCATTCTTGCCCCCCCCCCCCCCCCCAACCTCGGGTGAGGGGATAGCGCATGGGAGACTCTACCCCCACCCCCCTCAGTCTGGTTGGGTATTAACTGTGTGTGCTGATTGCTGATGTTTCTCTTCAATCTTCCAGGTCACTTTAACCATGGCCAAATCCAAGAACCACACCAACCACAATCAGTGTAAGTCTCGGCCTGCTGCTTTGTATTCAGCTGCTTACTTTGTCATCTGATAACTGTGCCCTAAAACATAATCTTCTGAATCTTGCAGCCAGCAAGTGGCACCGAAATGGAATCAAGAAGCCCAAATCGTATCGATTTGAACCCCTGAAAGGAGTAAGTATTTCTCCTGGTGTTTAGTGTTTGAGCAGAATTATGGAGGATGTACTATTTTGTTTGGCTCAATTTGTCACCTGTGAAGCGGCCTGAAGAAGGGTCTCAACCCGAAACGTCACCCATTCCTTCGCTCCAGAGATGCTGCCTGCCCCCCCCGAGTTACTCCAGCATTTTGTGTCTATCTAAACAATCTTAGACTCTTTGGTAACATTATTGTGGATAATGAATTATCCCAGTAGAATTATTCAGTGCAGGTAGTTTTCCTACTAATGGTCATGGTTTTGTATCTGACACCAATCCAGTACTGAAACTGTTATTGATTGGGTGTGCGGGTTACTGCATTTAAATCTTTAGTGTTTCTGCATTCTGAGGATCTTTATTCCATGGGGTTACACAAAAAGCTGGAGAAACTCAGCGGGTGCAGCAGCATCTAAGGAGATAGGCGACGTTTCGGGTCGAGACCCTTCTTCAGACATAGCTGGATTGGACTATAGCATTTTGCAATCAGAGTTAGCACTCTTGCAACCATACCCAACTTTAAAAGTGAATGCTGTTCTCAAGTGACAAGATAACAGAAGTTCTGGTGAAAACACTTTTTCTGGGCTAAGCTTTACTCATCAATAAATCTTAAGAAAGGAGATAATTTTGGGTGTGACATCTGTTCTGTAGCACTATTTTATCATTACCATTTTACAATGCAATTGAGCATTGGGGCTGAACCAACACAATGAAGTCTCTTCAACATTAAATGGTCAAATGGGTAGATAGGTAGATGTTCCCCTCGTGCTTATGTAATGAGGACCAGGAGAAAGCCTGGCTGGGAAAATAGGTTGATAAAAGTGAGAGGGGAGTTGTTAAACAGGTGAGGGCCAGAAATAAAAAGACAGTGTCTGCAGTTCCTTCCCATCCAAGAGGACGATCATTTATGAAGGATGAAAAGTGTGAGACAAAGGACAAAGGATTGAGGAATTGTGACGCTAGAGGAAGGAATAGATGGGGAAGGAAGAAATAGTTAAGAGTCCAGGTGGGGGGTTGTTCTTGGTGACTGAGTCAATATTTATCTCGCAATGAGCAGCGCGAAGCAGATTATCTGGCAATTATAATGATATTTGTGAGATCTTGCCGAAATTAGCTTTTGCAACAGTACCTGACTGAAAGTATTCTTTCAGTGGACTGATGCTTTAAGAGGTTCTGTTACAAAAGCAAGCTCTCTGATTATTTATAGCAATGTAGATTTTCTACAAAGTGAATGAATATGTAGGATGCACCTGCATTCGAAAGTGATTATGGTACTGACCATTACCAGATCATTGATACTGCAGGAAAATTAAATCAAAAGAACTTCCCCGTGTTTACTGGGGCTGCAATCTCCATTAAACCTCGTAGATTTTGAACACTTCATTTTGAATTGAACAATGGATTTTGCTTATAGATTTGATGTCTGGTGTTCCCACTGCCATCTCCTTAACTTTGGGTGGGAAGCTTTGAATATATGTTGCATCATCATTGCAAGTTGGAAAATATATGCTTTATATCATAGTTGCCTAGGTATTTTATATCCAGACAATTTATTGTACAAGGATTGTGGGTTTTTTAATTTCGAAAAATCTTGTCTTTTAATTAACAAAATCTTCACTTGGCTCCTTTGAAGGTATCTAGTATGACTCGCCTTGCCTGTCTCTAACCCACTTTACAAAACTTCCCTTCATGGACCCACCATCATAAGCATGATTGAAGACTTTCTCAAGGGACCCGCGTCTCTTTTTAATAAATTATGCCGATATACCTCAGATATCTCGTTCTTGTACTTTTCTTAGAATTGTCCCCTCTAGTTTGCATAGTCTCTCTTAATTCTTCTTACCAAAATTAACATTTAAAATTTCTCCGTATCAGCTACCCATCCTGCCTGTAGCTCCCTCCTCACTGTTCATTGGACTTCCAGATTTAGTCATTTGCACATTTGGAAATTGTGCCTTTCACACTCCAGTATATCAGGGCATTGTTTTAGAGGTGGGAAGTGATGAGGCTACCATGCTGAGGCTAGACACCAACTCTCGGACACATCCTCACACCTGCCTCTTCTTGAGCATGCCCCATCAGACGAACACCAGGCCATCAACTCCCAGTCTTTCCAATCTCATCCCTTCCGGCGATCTGCCCCTCACACCCTCTACCCTTATCGTTCCCCAGCCCTGCACTGCCTGTTTCTACACCTCACCTCCCCAGAATCCACAAACAGGAGTGCCCGGCCGGGCAGACCCATTGTTACTGCCAGCTCCTGGCCCACAAACATCATTTCCAAATACTGTGATTCTATCATGTCCCCTCCCCACACCCCACCTTGTCCAACCTATATCTGAGAAACCTCGCACTCCCTTCAATTCAATAACATTACATTTTTAGGTTCCCATTGCCTCATCATTACCATGGACATCCTGTCCCTCTACACTTCCATCCCCTGCCATGAAGGTTTCAAGGCCCTCTTTGACCTTTTCAAGGTCTTGGAAAGGATGCAGAAGAGTTTCACTGGGATGCAGCCTGGCTTAGACTGGGCAGTGCACTTAACATGAGCCTGCGAAACACCTTTGCTGCTATTGTGCCTTCTGTTCCTTTGTTGCTGTCCTGTTCTTGGGCTTCAATCTTGTTGACATGCTGAATCAAATGTCTTTTGACATCCACGTGTATCAACAGCTTCATTTTCCATATTTATCCTTTCACTTATCCGTTCATTAGAAAACCCTTTGCCAAGTTAGGTATAATTTACCTTTAAGAAATCAAACCGCACTTGTCTAAGTGACTTTTAAATCTGTCTTTTTCCAGGTGTTACCCGGGGTTACGGTTAAACTAATCTGTGGTTACGGGGTTGATCCATGCGTCCCTATTTGTTTCCAAAAATGTCCCGCATTTTCTGTTCCGTGGGCATGCAGCAAGATCTATAGGTGTTTGGAAGATCACGGCCATTGTCTTTACAATGTCCTCCCTTGGGCCAGGCAGTTTACACTCTTTAAGTTAAGCTGACCTTTCTAGATCCTGTTCTCTTAAGTATTTATGCAGAATAACAATGGCATCTTCCTTTCCTAGGACTTCAGCGGCATCTTCTACCTCTGAACAGAGTGGTGTAATGTACTGATTTTGTCCCTCAACCATGCCCTCTACTGCCTGAATAGAGCTTTTGTTTTTCTTTTTTTCGGTTGCATGTCCATGTCCCAGACCATCTTTTCTCAATCAGTTTGATTATAAATTATCGTCTTGTGGTGTATTATTTCCCCCCCGCTGTAGTTTCTCTGCCATTTATGATCGTCCATGGAGCTCTGGCTTTAATTTCTCTACCCGTCGACCTCGACTATCACTGAAATACCTCCACCACAAATGAAAAGCTCTACCATTGTTCAGTTACACTGCCAAACCTTCACTCCAGTTTATCTCGGCCAGATCTGTTCCCGTTCCATTGAAACCACTCCTTCTCCGGTTGATCAGTTTTGCTTTTTCCGTGGGCTAGCAAATTAAAACGTGAATATAGTTTAAGGTTGTGAAGGGAAGACCTGGAGATATCAGAACGTTTTTTAAAAAGTAAACAATTTGATTTTGAGTTGTTTAGTTAAGAACAGTACAGTCTGCTTCGATCCTCTGGAGGAACGAAACGCAACCTGGAAGGGTTTTGCTCATGTCTGGTGATTGCTTGGTTTGTCTGTACTCTGCACACTGTGTGATATGTCTAAACTCTTGGGGCTGATTGAAAAGCCTGGGCTGCCACATTGCTACTCACATTGGCCGTTATGCAGCGTGGTCCTTTTGACTATTAAATTGGATTAAATGTAACTAATTTAATCCAATTAAATTTGGGTCCTGGGGAATGCAAAACAAAACGTTAACGGTATATTTTAATCCAATTTGTCCAGGTTGATCCTAAGTTTCTAAAGAACATGCGGTTTGCCAAGAAGCACAACAAAAAGGGGAAGAAAAGAATTGAAGGCAAAAAATAAACTGGAAATCGCAGCGCTAACGCCCTGACAAGCCAACATCTGCTGCCCTTGGACAATGGTGGCCAAGTGGGAAATGTATTTTTGAATTGTTCATTTTGAATAAAATGAGTGTGAAAGTTGAATCTCTTTGCCTTTTGACTGAGGGTTTTCAGCAGGTTCTTGTCTTGCTGAAAAGCCACACGTGTGTTGACTTGATCTAGTGAGCACATCTGCACTGTTCACTCGTGTTTACTCTTCTAATTTCATGCCGGGGTCCGTAATGTTATATTCTTTGGTCAAGGCTTGGGGTTTAAAATATAACGCCAGAGTAAAGCCACTCCTGTGTGCATGGTCAAACATTTCTCAAATGCTTCAATGAAGCACAGTGATGGATATGTGAGCTGAATCTGTTTATCTTTCAACAACAAATATGAATTTTACTTCACTTAAAGTTGGCCTTGCAACTTGTTTTCTTACTACTAAAACACATGTGTGATATCTGACAATTAGCAGTCCTTGTACGCCCATTCTTTAACGAAATGAGTAGTGAGGTCTACTTTACAAATCTAGAGAAGTGAAATCTGAGATATTTTGAGCTCTACTGCATCACAATATCAAGAAGCATTGTTTAACTGGTTCTTTACATGTTTCTTTTGGTGAATTTGTGGCGCTCATTGCACGATTAACTCGCGGGAATCGGTAAATTGCGGTCAATGTTACAAAATATATTTACGTTTTTAATGTCCTTCGCATTAGATTCAATATGCTAAGACTTCTTTGTAATGTTCATTGAACAGAATATAGTTCTACTTCAAGGCCAGTACACATTTTTAGTGCTTTAATGGCTAGTTTACTGAGGTTCTTATGGGATCTGTCTAGTTTGATTATAAAAATAAATGATACTGGATTTTACAAAGTCTTTGTACATTATCATGTGATAGGAGTATTAGACCATTTGGCCCATCGTTTATTCCAACATTCAATCATGATTGATTGAACTCTCCTCAACCAATTCATTTTCATGCCTTCCCATAACTCTTGACACCTGTACTAATCGAGAATCTGTTGCCTTCCCGTAAAAAATACCCGTTGACTTGGCCTCCACAGCCATCAATGACAATGAATTCCATAGATTCACCACCCTCTAACAAAATAAATTCCTACTCCTTTCCTAAAGGAACGTCCTTTAATTCTGAGGTTATGACCTCTGGTCATGGACTTTCCCACTGATGGAAACATCCTTTCCACGTCCACTCTATCCAAGCATATTTTTAAAATGCTAATTAGTGTAATGACAATTATTGAGTAAAACACAGTGCAGGAGTAACTCTGTTGGCCGGGCAGCATCGATAGAGGGAAATGATAAGCAGCATTTTGGATCTGGACTGATTGTTGTTGGGGTTGATAGAAAGTTGGAACAAAGGTGGTGGATGGACCAAGCCAGGCAAGTCATTGGTGAGTGAACAGCGAGTCGGCAGATGGGTGAACAAAGGCCAGAAGTCAAAGTGAGGTAAAGATAGAGGATTACACAAAAAGCTGGAGAAACTCAGCGGGTGCAGCAGCATCTAAGGAGCGAAGGAGATAGGTGACGTTTCGGGTCGAGACCCTTCTTCAAGATAGAGATGTTTAATGTGGTGTGATCCTCTTTGTACATTCTCCCCATGACTTGCGTGGGTTGTCAACGGGTGCTCTGGTTTCCTTCTGCATTCCAAAGACCACTCTTTCATGCTTGTATATCATGTCCCTCCTGTCTGTACTAAGGGCTGCATTGGCTATATCTGACCTTGCCTTTATGGTATGTTTTGTGATTTCAACTGCATCAGAATGCGAGACAAAAAGCTGGAGTAAATCAGCAGGTCAGACAGCATCTCTGGAGAAAAGGAATGGGTGACGTTTCTGGTTGAGACCCTTCAGACCTTAAAGTGCATCAGGATGGGGGAGGGAGGTGTGTTGGGGGAGGACTGGGGTTGGGCGGTGTGTGGGGGAGGGATGGTGTGGGGGTTAGGGTAGGGGGACTCCACTCTACGGCCGCGGCACGACACAGCACCTCCCGACCCCAGACAGCGGCTTACCCGATTCCACACAGTGGCTTTTCCGACTCTGCTCTTGCCACCTCAATCAGCACAGCTTGTTAACTCAGCCACGCCTCCGGGGCTTTATTCTCCAGAGCGCAGCCCCTCGCTCGCTAACGCAGAAAAATCTCCAGACTTACGAGTGGTGTGTGGAAAAGTACGTTTTCTATCATTATGCTATTGAGATGTATATTTTGGCAAATAATAAAATGTCCTGACAGCTTAAGCACTCACTCCCTTTCAAAGATATTGTCAATTTGCTGAGGTTGATTATGTCCAATTAACAGCTAACAATTATGCCATTCCTTGGCTTGCATCTGAGTAAAATGTAATTCTAAACCCACGTATGCTTGGCTATTTTTTTTAATGATAAATTTAGTTTCAGAAACGTTTTCTTTTTGCTTGTAGAAACCCACTTGAGAACCCATGGGCGATTTAAAAAATTACAGCCAGATTTATAATTTCTGAAACTTTTTAGATACCAAAGGAATCGAGAAAAAATACAAATAATGCCTCACTGTTGATGAAATGCAGTGAGCAAACGGGATAATTCCCAATATTTTCAATCTTGATATCTGCACGGACAATGTTCGCCAATCACTTTAGCTGTTGTTGTCCCTTCAGCTGTCGCTTCTCTCTACCATCATTTCTCCCCACTTTTGGAATTCTGAAGTAGGATAAATGTCTCTCACAGTTACCCGGATTTCCACAATTATTTACAGCGCAAAAATTGACCATTTCGGCGGTTTTCAACAGGTAAGAACGTGTACATTCTTGCCTGTTAAAAACTGCTGAAATTATAAATCTTTGCGCTGTAAATAATTGTGGCGGATGACTGAGCGCTCTGAACCAAATGCTGTAGTATCTTTGCTGTGAACCCAAGCAAGGTATGAGCAGCTGAAGGAGCGCATCCCTCGGGACAGCACCCCGTGGTCAGCGCTGTCCGGCCACAGTCTCCCTCTGTGTGGCCGCACTGTCATGCGCTGTGGGTGACACCCCAAACCGACCCCCCCCCCCCCCACAGGGACGGACGGCCCGGGGTCTGCAAGTGTGGAACCAGAATATGGATGCTGGGACAGAAGAAGGGCCGGCTGTATTGGCAGCCATAGGATGTGCTTACCTGACATTCACCACATGTCCTCCAGATGGCGATGCGTGGCAACAGTATGGGTCACGGGTGGTGACCTCGACTGCCGTGCAACCTCCCTGTATATGTGTGTGTATGTCTGTGTGTGTATATATATGTGTGGAGTTTAGAAGGATGAGAGGAGATCTCATTGAAACATATAAGATTGTTAAGGGTTTGGACACACTAGAGGCAGAAAACATGTTCCCGATGTTGGGGGGAGTCCAGAACCAGGGGCCACAGTTTAAGAATAAGGAGTAAGCCATTTAGAACGGAGACGAGGAAACACTTTTTTGGTGGTGCTAAATAGCCGACACGAGTGGTGAGCCTGTGGAATTCTCTGCCTCAGATGGCGGTGGAGGCAGGTTCTCTGGATGCAAGAGAGAGCTAGATAGGGCTCTTAAAAATAGTGGAGTCGGGGGATATGGTGAGGAGGCAGGAACGGGGTACTGATTAGGATGATCAGCCATGATCACGTTGAATGGCAGTGCTGGCTCGAAGGGGCAAATGGCCTACTCCTGCACCTATTGTCTATTGTGTGTGTGTGTATATGTGTGTGTGTGCATTTGATAAGGTCCCACATTGGAGATTAGTGGGCAAAATTAGGGCACGTGGTATTGGGGGTAGAGTGCTGACATGGATAGAGAAATGGTTGGTAGACAGGAAACAAAGAGTAGGGATTAACAGGTCCCTTTCAGAATGGCGGGCAGTGACTAGTGGCAGGGCTGCCAACTCTCCGCTTTCGGCGTGAGAATCACGCCTTGGAGCTATTTCTCACGCCCTCACGCTCATGACGGTTGCCGGCTATGAGTAACGTTGCATCTCTTCTCTTTGGTCGAATGTGCAGCTGTCGACAACAACAACCAGGTGAAGCAGTTGTCAAACATGTGGGGTGGGGGGTGGGGGGGGGGGGACGACCACAATGAGACCAAGCATCTAGGACAGGGTTCGGACTATGGGCACAGGGCCCGTAACCCGAAAAACCGCGTTTTTTTTTCAATTTGTTTTCGCGGGGTCCCGACCTGGAACAGAAGCCACGACCACCCCCTCCCCTCAACACTAGCGGGCAACAGCAATGCTCTCACTGCAAGTTGCTTCAATTAAACCTCTCTCTCTTCCTTCTCCCCCCCCCCCCCCCACCCCCTCTCAATACCTTCCCCGCCCACCATTCATTCTGTTGCAGGCGAGCCGACCTACGAACTGCGGCCAGTCCCTGGGACGCGAGCTGACCTGGGAACGGCAGCCAGTCCCTGGGCATGCAGAATGCCAACTTGATCAGTATGGACAAATTGGGCCAGCCATGTACATGTTGTATAACTGACTCTATGCAGATCTGAATGGGCTTAGAATTACCATTTAAGCAAAATTGCCCTCACTTTCCCCAAAATGTTTGCATTATTAGCAAGGCTGCCAACTCCCACGCATTGTACGTGAGACCCGCGCATTTCACCAAAGTCTCATGCTCTCACGCTGATCACAAAATTATATAATGTGAATAGGACCTATTTTGCTTAACAAATAGTGCAGGAAGGAATTACATATGCTGGTTTAAACTGAAGATAGACTCTTAAAAACTAGAAAAACTCAGAAGGACAGGCAGCATCTCTGGAGAGAAAGAATGGGTGATGTTTCGAGTCGAGACCTTCAGCCTGAAGAGGTTGAAAACCAGCCATAAAACACAATGACTGGACATGTGTGTTATCCAACTAAGGGCAGAAATCAGAATCATGTGTTCATCTTTATTCACGTGACACCATAATAAATATATTACCGAAAAAAAAATAATGTAATGGGGTGGCACGGTGGTGCAGCGGCAGAGTTGCTGCCTTACAACCACATGGGTTTTCTCTGAATATTCCGGTTTCTCCCATATCCGAAAGAAGTGCAGGTTTGTAGGTTCATTGGCTTCTGTAAATTGTCCCTGGCGTGATGGATGGAATTGGTGTATGATAGATTGCTGGTCAGTGTGGACCTGGTGGGCGGAAGGGCCTGTTTCCATATATATTTTTACATATATATCTTAATTTCATTGAACCATATATGATTGACTATGTGGCATTATTTTCATCTTGTTTCTATATTCAAAGGGTAAGGTTAAAACCGTCTGAAGAAGGGTTTCGGCCTGAAACATTGCCTATTTCCTTCGCACCATAGATGCTGCCGCACCCACTGAGTTTCTCCAGGCATTTTGTCTGCCTTCGATTCTCCAACATCTGCAGTTCCTTCTTGAACAAGGTTGATTGATTTATTTGTGCAGAACAGTGATGGAAGTCTGACTTTTGCTTTGTTTCTCTGAGTTTTTCACTCTATATATATATATATAATATATATATACGCATAACAGCATGAATATAATCTGATTTCCATAAATGAATATAGTCATTCATGTGCTGCACCTGTTGAGCAGAGCTTGGCTCTATTGTGGAATGTAATTAGGAATGTAATTTAGCCTAACCTTATTCATACCTAATCCAATTTAAAGCATAAATGTTGCATCCAAGTGTAAGTTAAAAGACTCGCTACAGTATGCACCAGATTGCACAATTTCAAGCTGAAAAATGTAAAAGCTCCTTGCCGTGAGAGGGGGAACACCCCCCTCCCACACCCCCTTCCCCTCCCGCCCCCCCCCCCCCCCCCCCGGTGGCTACGCTCACTCGCAATTTCTCACTCTCAACTCTCACCCAATGTTGGCAGCCCTACTAGTGGGGTACCGCACGGCTTGGTGCTGGGACCGCAGCTATTTACAATATACATCAAATGATTTGGATGGAGGGATTCAAAGTAACATAAGCAAATTTGCAGATGATGGAAAGCTGGGTGGCAGTGTGAACTGTGAGGAGGATGCTGAGAATCCAGGGTGACTTGGACAGGTTGGGTGAGTGGTCAGATGCATGGCAGATGCAGTTTAATGTGGATACATGTGGGGTTATCCACTTTGATAGCAAAAACAGGAAGGCAGATTACTATCTAAATTGCGCCAAATTGGGAAAAGGGGAAGTACAACGGGATCTGGGAGTCCTTGTTCATCAGTCTATGAAAGTAAGCATGCAGGTACAGCAGGCAGTGAAGAAAGCAAATGGCATGTTGGCCTTTATAACAAGAGGAATTGAATATAGGAGCAAAGTGGCCCTTCTGCAGTTGTACAGAGCACTAGTGAGACCACACCTGGAGTATTGTGTGCAGGTTTGGTCCCCTAATTTGAGGAAGGACATTCTTGCTATTGAGGGAGTAGAATATAGGTTTACACAGTTAATTCCCAGGATGGCGGGGCTGTCATACGCTGAGAGAATGGAGCGGCTGGGCTTGTATACTCTGGAGTTTAGAAGGATGAGAGGGGATCTCATTGAAACATTTAAGATTAAGGGTTTGGACACGCTGGAGGCAGGAACACTCTGGAGTTTAGAAGGATGAGAGGAGATCTCATTGCAACAGATAAGATTGTTAAGGGTTTGGACACGCTAGAGACAGAAAACATGTTCCCGATGTTGGGGGAGTCCAGACCCAGGGGCCACAGTTTTAGAATAAGGGGTAAGCCATTTAGAACGGAGACGAGGAAACACTTTTTCTCACAGAGAGTGGTGAGTGGTGAGAGTGGAATTCTCTGCCTCAGAGGGCGGTGGAGGCATGTTCTCTGGATGCTTTCAAGAGGGAGCTAGATAGGGCTCTTAAAAATAGTGGAGTCAGGGGGTATGGGGAGAAGGCAGGAACGGGGTACTGATTGGGGATGATCAGCCATGATCACATTGAATGGCGGTGTTGGCTCGAAGGGCCGAATGGCCTACTCCTGTACCTATTGTCTATTGTATATATGTGTGTCTGTGTGTGTGTGTATATATATGTGTGTAAAAATGTGTGTGTATGTGTATATATATATATATATATATATGTGTGTGTATGTATGTTCGTGCGTGTGTATATGTGTGTGTGTGTGTGTGTGTGTAGCTGGGTACTTGACAATAACATGGCCATAGTGATCTGAAGCAAAGCTCTAGCTCTAGTATCTTTGATCTGAAGGGTCTGTTTGTGTGTTCACGGCTTTCTGACAACCACAGCAGACGACGGGCCGAATGGCCTCCTACCGTATAATAATCTTTCCATGATTCAGGTTGGTTTTAAAGGGCTGCTTTTAAATAAACTGGGCTGCTTCGCCTGGATGTTAAACAGACGCAGCTGCCGCCGCCGCAGTGGTGTGGACCAGCGAGGCGCTGTGAGCGGCTGCGGGTTTGGCGGTGCGGTGCGGTGTGGGGCCGGGGCAGGGGCCGGGGCGGCCGCTATGAGGGGCTGAAGGGCCGCTCTACCTCTCTCCATCTACTTGACTGAACCCACATGTGGCAGAGGGCGATGAGTTTCGTTTCACGGAAACTGGAAAGGCACAGTTTCACTTTCTATTTCAACCGCAGAGTGCGCGACTGATCAAGTAACAACCAGTTCTACGGGAGGGCTGGTTCTAACTTGCTGCCCGTCCAAAGCCGGAGCCAGGCATCAGATAGAAAAACATCCGCTGTGCCAAGACTTTGCCACCTTGACACCCGTGCATTGAAAGTGAGAAGGGGCGGGGAGTGTGAAAAGCAGAAGTTGAGAATGTGTTTCTCATGAGAATGGCTTAACCTCGCCAAGCCCTTCGTTGAGTCAATGCAATTGTACACGATCTGGCATCTAACCAACCTAATTCTAAAATAACATTGCTTCATCTTTATTACGATTAGCAATATTATTCATTACTATCAATATTAAAGAAAATAGTAATGGGTCCACCGTCAATTACTGTTTGTGCTAGAGTTACACATTCCTGCTACTCTGTGTGTAGCGTGCTTCCTGCTTTTAACTCCTGAATATTTCACAGTGAGCCATGTCCAGTGGCAAAGAATACAGAATGAGATATGATTGGAGTACAATAGACAATAGGTGCAGGAGTAGGCCATTTGGCCCTTCGAGCCAGCACCGTCATTCATTGTGATCATGGCTGATCACAATCAGTTCCCCGTTCCTGCCTTCTCCCCATATCCCCTAACCCTAACCCCCTAACCCGTAACCCTATGTGCATCCAGTATGTCCTCCAGTCACGGAGCATAGACACAGGTCCACTTTGCTCACAAAACCCTATCTCACTAGTCCCATCAATCTGCGTTTGGCCCACATCCCTAAGCCTTTCCTATCCATGTACCTGTCCAAATATCTTTGAAATGTTGTTAAACTATCTACCACCTCTACCACTCTGTGAAAAAGGTGCCCCTCCAGCTCCTATTAAATCTTTCTCCTCTCACCTTAAATGTATGTCCTCCAGTTCTTGATTGCCCTACTCTGGGTAAAAGATTCTGCACATTCATCCTGTCTACGCCTCTGTAAGATCGCGTTTCTGCCTCCTGCACTCCCTAGAATGAAGTCTTGGACTGTCTAACCTCTCTCTGTAGCTCAAACCCTTGAGTCCTGGCAACATCCTCCAAGAGCTTCTCTGCCCCCTTTCCAGCTTAACAGCCCTCTACAGCAAGGTGACCACAACTGAACATAATACTCCAAATTTGACCTCACCAACATCTTGTACAACTGTAACGCAGCGTCCCAACTTCTATTGTCAATATCCTGACTGCTGAAGGCCAATGTGCCCAAAGTGCTTTTGATCACCATATCTACATGCGATGCCATTTTCAGGGAAATTCATATGTGTCTTTTCCCTCAGAACCCTCTCGAGTAAGATGCAGATGGCAACGGGTGTTATGCTCACTGGTCTATAGATACCAGACTCTCCTTGAGGACCTTCTTTAATAGAGGGACAAAATTAGCCATCTTCTAGTCAATCGGCACCTCGTCTGTGGCATACGCTAATTCACTTCAGTTTAGTTTATTAACACATGTACCGAGGTACAGTAAAAAGCTTTTGTTGCGTGCTAACCAGTCAGCGGAATGACAATACATGATGATAATCGAGCCATTTACGGATAGTGATGAAAGTGTGCTGACTTGGGTCATATCTCAGGTCAGTAATGCACCAGACGGGATATGGCATCAGCAACTCTATCCTCGCCCTGCTCACGCTGGGATGAAGCTGCAGTGTGATGTATCTTTGGGCGTAGAATATTTTGAGGTATGTGTATAGGACCTTCTGTGGTGTAGGGTGACACCCACCCTTCCCCCCATGCAATCGCCTAAAGTACGGTCACTCCTGTAGGGAATATGACTCTCCTGCAGGAACAAATATTTTGTATCCAGTCAGGTGGCAATCACCAATTTATCTTTTGTCCCCATGTTATTTGGAAAATAAACTTTGGGCAGATCACCCAAGTAACAACTCTGTACCTCCAATCTACCTTATTGCAGCCCTTGCAGTTTTTTTCACCTGCACTTTCTCTTTAACTGTAACATTACAACACTACAACGCTATCTTCAGCATTTTCTACCTGTTGTAGCTGCGTGCGGCTTGTAGCATTCATGTCTGGTCTGATTTGACTGGAAAGCAGGCAAGGAATGTTTTTAACTGAAAGACAAAAAGCGCTGGAGTAACTCAGAGGGTCAGGCAGCATCTTTGGGGAAGAAGTAGGATCCCGACCTGAAACGTCACCCATAGTTTTTCTCCAGAGAGCCTGAACCGCTGAGTTACTCCAGCACTTTGTGTCTATCTTTGGTATAAACCAGCATCTGCAATTCTTTGTTTCTATAATACTTTTCACTGCACCTTTTAAGTTTAAGTTCCACTTTACATTCATTGTCACTGTACCAATTGGTACAGCCATACAAATAAAAAACACAACACAATACGATAGAATTTAACATGAACATCCCCGCACAGCGGAGTCAACGTTTCCCACCGTGTGGGAAGGCAATAAGAGTTTAGTCCACTTCCTCTGGTTCCCCGTGGTCGGGGCCTATTGAGGCCTCTGCAGTGCCCGATGTTTCTGGCCCTCTCGCCGGATGATGGAACTCCGGCGTCAGAAGAACAGTCTCAGCAGCTTGGAGTTCTGGATCGGCCGCCTCCTACCAGAGACCGCGCGCAGCTCCTGAAGTCCACAGGCGGAGCTGCAACACTGGCGACCATCTTTGCTGGCGACCGCGGTGGAAGATCCCAGGGCTCCGCGATGTTAGAGTCAGCGCCGCCCGCTGCTGGAACCTCCGCAGACCACAGCTCCGCGATGTTAAAGTCGGCAATCCCAGCACTCCGGAGCTCCAACACGGCGATCCCGGTAAGGCATCGTCCCGCTCCACGATGTAATTAGCAAAATAGAAACATAGAAAATACGTGCACGAGGAGGCCATTCGGCCCTTCGTGCCAGCACCGCCATTCATTGCAATCATGGCTGATTGTCCCCTATCAATAACTCGTGCCTGCCTTCTCCCCATATCCCTTGATTCCACTAGCCCCTAGAGCTCTATCTAACTCTCTCTTAAATCCATCCAGTGATTTGACCTCCACTGCCCTCTGTGGCAGGGAATTCCACAAATTAATAACTCTCTGGGTGAAAAAGTTTTTTCTCACCTCAATATTAAATGACCTCCCCTTTATTCTAAGACTGTGGCCCCTGGTTCTGGACTCGCCCAACATTGGAAAAATATTTCCTGCATCCAGCCTGTCCAGTCCCTTTATAATGTTATATGTTTCTATAAGATCCCCCCTCATCCTTCGAAACTCCAGTGCTGTGGTGCGCCGCTGCCGGAGCTCGAGCCGGTCTCCGGCAGGAAAGGCCGCGCCAATCCAGATGGTAGGCCGCGAGGAAGGACGCATCCTCGACCAGGTAGAGACCAAAGAAATCGGTTTCCCCCCTTCCCCCCCTCACCCCCTCATAAAAAAGACTAAAAGACCTCCAAAACAAAACTTTCGACAGGCTAAAAATTTTAAAAAGGATGAAAGGACGGACAGCTGCAGGCGAGGCAGCCGCACTCAACGGCGCCACTGAAGTACAAGGGTGTAGGGACTTGGAACACATAGCAACCATCAACCAATACCAATAATAAACCAATGCCAAAACATTACTTTAACATTTATCTAAGAGCGATGAGGCCTCCTGTTAGTTATTTAACAAACAACACCATTGACTGTGTACCTGCCCCACCAGAGGGGAGAGAACACTCGATCATTGTTATACTACAATCAAGAATGCATTTCGCTCTGTTGCCCTGGGCGGCTCTGGGACTCTCTGATCAGTGTTTAGTTCACCTTGTTCTGACCTACAGGCAGAAACTAAAAGCTGCTAAGCTTGTGGTCAGAACAATGAAAAGGTGGACAAGCGAGGGCATGGGAAACCTACAGTCCTGCTTTGACTGCACGGATTGGAATGTGTTCAGGGAAGCAACCACAAGCCTCGACGAATATACACACTGTGACACCGTATGTCAGCTTTTGTGAGGACAGTTGCATTCCCACTAGGACTGGTTCAACAACGACAAGCTCTGGTTTACTGCAGAACTCAGACAGCTCTGACGGTCTAAAGATGAGGCCTACAGGAGGAGGGATACAGGCAGGCCAAGGAAAGGTACTTTGAGAAGTTGAGGAGTAAGTTCTTAGCTAATGACTCTTCTTCAGTTTGGAAGGGCTTGCAAGAAATCACCAGCTACAAGAGGAAAGCCCCCCACTCCTTGGACAACCGTCAGCTGACCAACGGCTGAACGAGTTCTGCAGGTTCGATAAACAGAAACACACCCCTGGTACCGCCTCTCCCCCTCCCCCATCACCACTTCACACCTACTTACAGCCCGACTCCAGTCTGCAAAGACTGGGCCCTCGTCCACTACCCACCCCCTCCTTGCTGCCCAACATCAGTCTGGCCTTTTCTCCATCAACAACAATAGAAATTGGTGGAGAGGCTATTCAGAAGACGGAAAGGCAGGAAAAGCAGGAAATCTCCAGGACCGGACAATGATTCCCCCTCTACCCTCAAGCTCTGTGCCGAACAACTGGCACCGTAACGCATGGGCACGCTGGGCAGTTGCCGGGGCCCCACGAGCATAGGGCCCCATGCTAATCCATGTATGTCGTGACTTGCTGTCAATAAATAAATACTATACTATACTAAACTATAAATAGTTGTTATTGGAAAATGCATATTTAGCATGTGTTTTACTGAAGATAATGAACAATATTAATGTTGATTTTTATGATGACAAGTGGACATTGGCATTCGCCTCTGATTTAGTAGCATAGTCACCTCTCCACATGTGGATGTATGTAGGGATTTTCGAGAAAATTAAGCACGCACTGGATTCTGTATCAGCTGACATTGAACAGGAAGTGAACACAAGGCAGAAGGATTGAGCGTGAACATGGAGATCCTGGAAACTATCTCACAATTGTTTGGAATTACATTCTTGAAAGAGTGAACAAAACAGGCCAGGCCCTGCAGTCAGAGGATGTGGACATACTTGTTGCCATGAATCTTCTTGAGTCTCTGAAAACCTATTTTCAGGAAATTAGAGACAAATTTAGTGAATACGAATTGAAAGGCAGGAGTAGGTGTCCCGATTCAGATTATAGCGATGTGAAAAAACGGGAACAAAAACAAAATGTGTAGGTAGGGGCCCCAGTGCACTGCTTTGCCCGGGGGCCCCTGATGCTGTTAAGATGGCCCTGGGCACTGGTCTACACCAGACATTTTCAACCAGTCCCTGCAAACCCACACTGTCCCTGCCTGCTTCAAAGTCTCCACTGTTGTTCCCGTACCTAAAAAGCCAAGGATTACTGGTCTTAATGACTACAGGCCTGTCACACTGACCTCAGTAATCATGAAGACCCTTGAAAGACGTGCTGGCCCACCTTAAAAATAGCACAAAACCACCTGCTGGACCCCCTGCAGTTTGCATACCGGGCCAATAGATCAGTGGATGATGCAGTCAACCTGGGCCTGCACTTCATCCTCCAGCACCTAGACCGCCAGGCGACCTATGTAAGGATTTTGTTTGTGGATTTTAGCTCTGCATTCAACACCATTGTGCCAGAGCTACTACATTCCGAACTTTCCGAGTTGACTGTGCCTGAACCCCTCTGTCAGTGGATCATCAACTTCCTAACAGACAGGAAGCAGCAAGTGAGGCTGGGAAAACACATCTCGGAGCACCGCATAGGAGCACAGCAAGGCTGTGTACTCTCTCCTCCCCTTTTCTCTCTCTACACCAACGGCTGCACCTCTCTCAACACAGACTCCTCTGTCAAGCTTCTCAAGTTTGCGACCGACACAACCCTGATTGGACTGATCCAGGATGGGGGGGAATCTGCCTACAGACAGGAAGTGTCACAGCTGGCGACCTGGTGCCGTAGCAACAACCTAGAGCTCAATGATCTTAAGACAGTGGAATTGATTGTAGACTTTAGGAGAGCTCCCCCTCCCCTCACCCCACTCACCATCAACAACACCACAGTCTCATATGCGGAGTCTTTTAAGTTCCTGGGAACCATCATCTCCAAGGACCTTAAGTGGTGGGCTACCATCGACTCCACAGTCAAACAGGCCCAACAGAGGATGTACTTCCTGCGGCAGCTGAGGAAGCACAATCTGCCACAGGCAATGATGGTCCAATTCTACACGGCCATCGTAGAGTCTGTCCTCACCTTCTCCATCATGGTCTGGTTTGGCTCAGCCACCAAGCACGACATCCAGAGGCTGCAGCGAATCATCCGATCAGCAGAGAAGGTTGTTGGCTGCAACCTTCCCTCCATGGTACACTGTACACTGCAAGGGCCGGGAAGCGAGCGGGCAAGATCATCTCTGACCCCTCTCACCCTGGTAACAAACTCTTTGAATCACTTCCCTCTGGAAGGCGACTCCGGTCTGTCAAAGCTGCCACAGCCAGACATAAAAATTGCTTTTTTTCCACGAGTAGTTGCTCTACTCAATAACCAAAAATCTGTAGCCTCCTTTTCTCTGGTATTTTATTTAATTCACATGTTTAATCAATAATGTTTTATTATTGTGTTAAAGAAGGAACTGCAGATGCTGGAGAATCGAGGGTTACACAAAAAGCTGGAGAAACTCAGCGGGTGCAGCAGCATCTAAGGGGCGAAGGAGATAGGCGATGTTTCGGGTCGAGACCCTTCTTCAGACTTATTAATGTTTGATGTTTTATGTGTCATTCCTAACTGTCACTGCATGTCATGAAACTTGCGGGCGGAGCACCAAGGCAAATTCCTTGTATGTGAACACTTGGCCAATAAACGTATTCATTCATTCATTAATTGCAGTCTTGCCCTGGCACATCAACCTTGGCTTTTGTATTTACAACTCCGTGGTGGGACTTCTCAAAGATGCAAGTAATATCCATGAAGCAACAACTGAATGTACAGCACAAAAAAGTCATTGTTTAACAAAAGAAAGTTACATGCATAAAATGAAAAAGGATGAAGAAAATCCCAACTAGCTGAAGTAATCCACTTTTCCAGGCAGCAGTTGAGTGATCACTGTTTAAATGTTAGTGTTAGGGTTGAGTCGGTGAGACTGCCTGTTGACACTAGTCTTGAGTGCATACTTGTGTGTACATGCAGACCTCCAGGCGAGTCTGTGTGCCTTCTGGGGAAATCACCTTCAACTGAACCTGCTGCCACCTCCAACACTCTGATTTTGGATTAAATGTGTAGGAACTGCAAGTGCAGGTTTAAACCGAAGATAGACACAAATTGCTGGAGTAACTCAGCGGGTCAGGCAGCATCTCTGGAGAAAAAGAATGGGTGACGTTTCGGGTCGAGATCCTGCATCAGTCTGAAGAAGGGTCTCGACCCGAAATGTCACCCATTCCTTCTCTCCAGAGATGCTGCCTGACCCACTGAGTTACTCCAGCTTCTGCTGTCTATTTTCTGATTTGTCACTTGTGGCTTAAATACACAAAATCACACAGCTTATATAATCTTCAGCACAAAAACGCATGCAGGGGACAGCAGAGAGGAAGCTGTACTGACACAAATGGAGTTAACGTCTAATTGATGGACCATCAGGATGTGGTGACCTACAGGGTGAAATTATGCTATTTCTTTGCAGTGCATGCCCCTGCCAGCTTCCTGCTAAATGCTTGTTCTAATGGTTTCTGCAGAAACCGTAATTATGCGGTTGTGAAGGAAGGTATCAATTGTTCAAGATGTGGAATCGACTGTGTCCATTGTTCAAGATGTTCACTCTTATACATCCGTGAGACCAAACGTAGACTGGGCGATCGTTTCGCTGAACACCTTCGCTTAGTCCGTCTGGACGTACCTGATCTCCTGGTTGCCGAACACTTTAATTCTCCATCCCATTCCCATACAGATCTTTCTGTCCTAGGCCTCCTCCATTGTCACAGTGAAGCTAAATACAAACTGGAGGAACAGCATCTCATATTTTGCTTTGACAACTTACATCCCAGTGGTATGAATATTGATTTATCTGACTTCAAGTAACCCCAGCATTCCCTCTCTCTCGATCCCTCCCCACCCAAGTTGCACTAGCTTCTCGTTTTCATCCAACAAACAGCTAACAATGGCCTGTTTCCTTTATCATCATTTTTTTTTTTGCATATCTTTCATTCATTGTTTGTTATCTCTCGACATCATCGTCCATATCTCACGCTTCCCTTATCCCTAACCAGTCTGCAGAAGGGTGTTGTTCGATAAATCGCCGGATTCAGACAACGGTTTGATTCACTCAGTAATTT
Source organism: Raja brachyura (assembly GCA_963514005.1). The sequence goes on along the minus strand of OY740796.1, from coordinate 8,358,247 downwards.
ATGACACATAAATAAGGCACATGCACTCATGTATCCCAGAATATCCCCGAGTATACCGCTGCATGCCGCAGGATGTTTCTGTTCTTGATCACCTGGCACCATTCGCGACAGGGTCCAAGTCTGGGACTCTCTCACCGTAAGGGTGCCTAACGCCATCCCTGGTGCCATTCCTTATCAGAGCAGACCGCGCCCCTCCCCGAGCCAATCATAAGCCCCCCCCTTGTCTGCAACATTTCTGTGCTACTAACAGCAGGGGGCGCGGGTGATCCGCCCAACTATTGCTGTTGCGTTTGGTTTACCAACGCTAGGCTTTCTAATAGAATGGCCTGAGAAAGGCTTCACTGGTGTGAGAAGAGTCGGACTTGTGTGATAAGAGTCAGACCTTCTCAGGCATTGCAATTCCCACGCAGCGACAGGTGCAGGAAATATCTCCCACTTGTCTGGGAAACTGTGCACCTTGACCTGATCAGGGACATATGGGAGGGGGGGTTGTTATCCGAAGGTGGGGGAAGGTAGGGGCCCTGACCTGCTGCCTGTTTCCTGCTGTCGTTATTATACCAGACGTCCCCATCCCAGGTATTGACATCCTCCCCCCTTATCATTAGTGAACGCACTTTAATCGGGTCAACTAGCCAGTCCACCTGTGTAGCTGCCTCAACTTGCTGGAGTCTGGCCAACTCACATGCAGTGTCCACTGCCCGCTTTTCCATCTCTGCTTCCTGTGGACATGTCAACTGCCCCTGATGGAGCCAGTGAGCGCTCTTTTAACTAGCATTTTCACCTTTTAGGTTTTTTACTTCCTGTTCTTTTTGTTTAAGATTTTCCTGTTGAGATTTAGGTAATGATAGTACCAGCCAGAATGTTCCTTTGTGGCTCCCCTTTTCCTCGGCGAACCCGCTCTATTTTAACTGTGTGAATATATTATGTCCGATTGTAACATTAGGATTGTTGTTTAGTGCATCGGACCTGTCGACGGGCATCTCGGACTGAGCAATTAAGTTGGCCAAACTCGTCCATGTTATCCACCCACCCTGGAATCCAATAAGTTTCAGGCTCCACTGCTTTCTTTGGCTTATACAATGTTTATTACTAAGTATCTGTTATCTGATCCTGCCAACTACGCCTAATGTTGTGTTCGATAAATCACTGGAGCCTGAAAACGGTAACGTCCAGGTTCAGGAACAGCTGCTTCCCTTCAGCCATCAGTAAGTATGTTACAAAACTTACCTTCAGCGGCACTGCAGATCTGTCACTGGCCGTGTGCATGACTTTGGCGCCTTTGAGAGGGGGGCGGGTTTCAAATGCGTTTTTTCTTCAGACTATTCAAATGGAATTTGAACAGACTGCTTAGTTGCTGAAGAAAAATCACTTCAACTGCAGTTTTATTAAGTTGATTAAAATTAGCGCTGGATAAGTTAATAGCAGGAGTAAAATTACAAATCATCTTCTAATGCCGTGATCGCCGACAACGAGACGGATCTCACGTAGGGGACAAGGCAAGGTACACCATTTATTTTTTCATATAAACTTGCTTCTTAGGATGCCTTTAATCAAAATTTTACATTGAGAAAAGGTGACTTAGGACCGGCAGTATTTTTCCTACCGATATGGGGTTTAAAGTCACCGCAACCGCAACGTTCCAATCTATCGTGTTCTACAAAATCCCACTCTCAAGATGATTAAAATGGCCATTAAGTTACGGGATTTAAACACTAAATTCCTCCAATTTGGCCTATAAAATCATGACAATGAGATTTAAAAATCATGTTATATTGTGAATTATTGTGTGAATGTTATTTGGACACTTAGGCTTTTTAAAAAATGTTAACCTTTTTCTTAAGAAATGGATAGATGTTTAGATCTAGTAATTAAATTTTGTAATTAGGTAACTAACTAATTATATGCTTCAATTTCAGGTCATCCAAGTAAGATTGTTTCATATTTGTTTCAGAATGCTTCAATCTATAATAACTGAAAATTTCATTCAGTTCTCTTAATTTTTAAGAACGTTATGGGCTTTTGACTGTCCTTGATCACAGCTTTTGTGTTAAGTCAACGGAAAAGAAATAGGGAACAAGATGCTAATTTCTCACATAGTATGAGTATGAAAATGGCCTTAACCTTTTTAATACTGAAGATATGAAAGTGAATTAGGTGTAAACTTCTTTTTATGCTTTATCTGATGGGATAAATTACAGACTTGATTTTTAAAATCTCAAAATTTTGTAACATTGCTACCATCAGGCTATTACACACGACATAAATAAGCTCTGAACTACAACAGACTATTATTATTATTGCACTATATTTGCTGTTTATTGAGTATGTGTGCATGTGTGTTTACACACACTGAACTTGTTTTCTTCTCCTGTTGTGTAATACGTTCACATATTCTGTTGTGCTGCAGCAAGTAAAAGTGTCATTGTTCTATCTGGGACATATGACAATAAAACCTTTGAACCATCTCGGATCAGATGCGTGCACTGTGGACAGCTTGATTATAATCATGTATAGTCTTTTCTTTAACTGGACAGCATGCAAACAAAATCTTTTCACTGTACCTAAACATTCCAGCAGCTAAAACTGAAAAAGTGAGCTTCCGCATTTGTAATAATTTAATTTTGATGCAAAAGAATTTGAGTGACAAAGATTAACAACTCTTTCCTACGGTTGGCACGGTGGTGCGGCGGTAGAGTTGCTGCCTTACAGCTCTGGCGGAGCCAGAGACCTGGGTTCAACCCTGACTATGGGTGCTGTGTGTACGGAGTGGTACGTTCTCCCCGTGACCATGTGGTTTCCTCTGAGATCTTTGGTTTCCTACCACACTCCAAAGACGTACAGGTTTCTAGGGTAATTGGCTTGATATAAGTGAAACTTGTCCCTAGTGTGTGCAAGGCAGCGTTAATGTGTGGTAATCGCTATTCGGTGAGGACTCGGTGTTTCAACGCTGTAACTCTAAACTAAACTAAACTACGAGAATACTTGCATTTGAAATGACGGTGTGTGTATCTCCGTGTGATCTACATCTGGGAGCAGTGCCTCCAGTCACAGAGTCATAGAGTGATACAGCGTGGAAACAGGCCCTTCGACCCAACTTGTCCACAACGGCCAACATGTCCCAGCTACACTAGTCCCACCTGCCTGCGTTTGGCCTGAATCCCCCTAAACCTATCCCATCCAAGTAGATTTCATCTTGGATTTCATGCTTGCACTCCTTAAAGCAAAGTACACAATGATTGGACTAAAATTCAAGCTTGATAATGGAATGAATCTGAGCTGGAGAACAAATATTAGTGATACAAGGCGGAAAAGCATGAACTTCAAGGTTTTAGATACAACATCTGAAGATACAACATCTGAAACCCTTTCCTTCTCTCCAGAGAGCTGCCTGTCCCACTGAGTTACTCCAGCACTTTGTGTCTAACAGCATTGGATGCCCTGGATGAGCTGGGGCAGTGTTGGAGTGAGGTCCTTTCTCTTCGCTGAACCCAAAAGTCAACATGAAATAGCCAAGGAAGATTGTGAGAGCTGCCAGCCATGGGCGTAAAGTTCAGACAACCAGAAGCAATGCTCTGGATGCAGAGTACCAAGACGTTCTCACCACGTTCACAAGTTATAAGAGTAGAATTAGGCCATTCGGCCCATTGAGTCTCCTCCATCATTCATTCATGGCTGATCTCTGCCTCCGAATCCCATTCTCCTGCCTTCCCCCCATAACCCTTGACACCCGTTCTAATCAAGAATTTGTCTATCCCTGCCTTAAAACTATCCACTGACTTGGGTTTTAGTCTCTCCCTTCGGGGGGATGCGACTTTTCTTGTAATGTCCACCGTCTCCGTCTGTGCTGAGGCCCTAATGGCGGAGCTGGCGGCCTCGGAGCTATGGCGGCCTTCCAGCTTCCAGTGGCGGCGGCCTGACTTCAGAGCTGTGGCGGTGTTCCGGCGTTCCGGGGACGGGCAGCAGCCCGGCTTCGGGCCTAGTGGACATAACATCGGAGGCCTGGATCGCCTCAGCGCAGAGGGAGATCAAGGAGGGAAGAAGACAAAGACTTTAAGACTTTTGCCTTCCACCACAGTGAGGAGGTGTCTGGTGAACTCACTGTGGTAGATGTTAAATATGTGTTTATTGTGTGTTTTGTTTTTAAATTATATGTTATGACTGTAAGGTAATGAAGTTTCTTTCAGACTGAAAGGTCTGAATAACAATAAAGGATACTTTACTTACAGCACCCGTGTTCGAGCCTGACCTCGGGTGCCGTGTGTCCCGAGTTTGTACATTCTCCCCATGACCACGTGGGTTTTCTCCGCGATCTTCAGTTTCCTCCCACACTCCAAAGACATACACATTTGTAGGTAAATTGTCTGACAACAATCTTAGTGTCTGTAATAAGATAAAATATCTAGGGCATATTATTACAGAACAAATGACAGATGATGAGGGTTACACAAAAAGCTGGAGAAACTCAGCGGGTGCAGCAGCATCTAAGGAGCGAGACCCTTCTTCAGACTGGTCAGGGATCAGGGAAACGAGAGATATAGACAGTGATGTGGAGAGATAAAGAACAATGAATTAAAGATATGCAAAAAAGTATTGATGATAAAGGAAACAGGCCATTGTAAGCTGTTTTTAGTGTGAAAATGAGAAGCTAGTGCGACTTGGGTGGGGGGGCGGGGGGGGGGGGGAGATAGAGAAGGAATGCCAGGGCCCGAGGGCTGAGGGAGAGGTGGGGAGGGGGAGGAGGCAGCCTGGGTTAACAGAATTGAGAAAATTCAATGTTTAAGCCCAGAGGATGCAGACTCCCCAAGCGGAATATGAGGTGACAGATGATGAGGATATTTATAGGCAACGATGCATGATGTATATACAGGGGAATATCCTCTTGCGTAAATTTGGTGCGTGTGCAGATGTGGTGAAGATGTCGCTATTTAGAGCATACTGCACACCCCACCACACCTGTGGTCGAACTATTTAAAGACAAGTATGCAGAGACTAAAGGTGGCATATAACGATTGCATGAGAAAACTGCTGAGGCAACCAAGATGGTGTGGTGCCAGTAGTAGTTTTGTGGCTGCAGGAGTCAGTACTTTAGAAGCTATCCTAAGACACCACATGTACAAATTCATTTGCGGGATAAATGACTCTAAAAATGTGCTTGTTGTGGCCTTGACAAACATAAGGGTTAGCACTACACGCTACCAATCCCAGCTGTGGAGACACAGGTATCGTTGTCTCGTTGTATGACATTGATCATCTTTTACTCTGGATTTTTAACTTAAGTGTTGTGGGTTTTTTAAATATATAAATTATGATGTTTTTATGTGATTTACCATGATGTTATATAATATTTATGATATTTGATATGCAATGGATGTTTAATGTAATGTTGCCTCTTGTCTCGACCCTGAGTCTGTAATAAAGTTATTATTATTATTATTATTATTATTATTAAAGCAAGTGCTGACAAGTTTCCAGACGCTGAACTGGTTACTCATTCTTGTTGACAGATTCTAATACATAATTATACTATTTTGTGGACCATCTCCTCTCCTCATCAGTTTGTGATGCATGTGCTTATGCACACATTCTTTACTTTGCACTCAAACAATACAGGATATATGGAGAAGCATAAAGACACAGGGAACACTGTTAGAACCAGTGCCACTGGTATCTTCAACCCTGCAGTGCAGTCTGAACTGCAGAATGAAAGCATTTAACTCAGAATAAACCAGTGTCAGAAGGGACACCTGACAGGAAGATTTGTGATTTCCATGCCTGAAAATTGACCAAACTTTAAATCCTACCTTGACATAGTGGCACGTTGGCACAGTGGTAGAGTCGCTGCCTTACAGCACCAGAGACCTGGGTTCGATTCTGACCACGGGTGCTTGTCTGTATGGGGTTTGTAGGTCCCATGACCTGCGTGGGTTTTCACCAGGATCTCTGGTTTCTTCCCACACATCCAAAAATGTACAGGTGTGTAGGTTAATTGGCTTGGTATAAATGTTAAATTGGCTCTCGTGTGTGAAGGGTATCGTTAGTGTGGGGGGATCGATGGTCGGCGCGGACTCGGTGGGCCGATGGGCCTGTTTCCGCGCTGTATCTCTAAACTAAACTAAACTAAACATGAGAAGCCAAGGGGCTTTTAGACAAATTTTAAAAACCGACTACAAGTTTGATGAAATGCTGGTAAATGATTCACACAGAGGCAGAGCCAGGATTGAGCGAGCGCCAATCACACAATGACAGTGTTTGTTGGAATTTAACTGATTCCTCTCCCGATCACTTGTGGACTTGGCTACGCAATAGGCTTACAAATCTACAGAGAAGCAGCAATGCTGATTCCCCAAGTCTGGATTCCATCATCAAAGCATTTGGAAACGTTAATATTTGTATCGTTGCTGGATTGTAACCCTACTCAGTAACGTTTAAAATACTGATATATACAGAACCATTTCCCTCTAATAACATTTAATTTTGTTTAGTTTAATTTAGAGATACAACGCGGAAACAGCCCCTTCCTCCCGCCAAGTGCAAACCAACCAGCGATCCCCGCACATTAACACTATCCTACACACACACTAGGGACAATTTTACATTCATACCAAGCCAATTAACCTATAAACCTGTAAGTCTTTGGAGTGTGGGATGAAATCGAAGATCTCGGAGGAAACCCACACAGGTCACGGGTTGAACGTCCAGGCAAGCACCCGTAGTCAGGATGGAACCCAGGCGCTGTAAGGCCTACAGTAGCTCTACCACTATGCCACCATGCTGCCTTAACAACCATTAACCATTGTCAACAAACGTTACAAATTTCACAAAGGATGGACTTTCATGGGCAATGACCTATCACCCTGAAATTTGTGAAAAGGAACCATTTCACAGGCCAACTGCAAGGGGACATTATTTCTGTATCACACAAAAAAAACAGTTTGGTCCAACTTGGACAATTTACCAGGAAGGGGCCGATCGAATGATCCCTTTTACAAATGGGAACAGACTTTTATGAAATACGATACGATATGTTAGAATTTTATTTATCCAGGGGGGAAATGCACAGAACCGGTAATGCTGTGAATGCTTAGACTGAACGACACTATCAACATAAATAGACCATCCACTGCATTTGCCTTGAACTTGTACAATTAGAATATGATGAGAACTATACATGCAAATAAAATTAAAAGTTAATTAAAAATTAAAAATTAAATTAAATTAAAAATGGTATGTTATAGGTAGTTTGAACAAGTGTCTCGACCCGAAACGTCACCCATTCCTTCTCTCCAGAGATGCTGCCTGTCCCGCTGAGTTACTCCAGCACTTGTGTTTACCTTTGGTATGTTATAGGAAATAGCACATGTAAAGAATTGTCACTCACTCGTTCACCAGCCGGAGGTGCTGACGCGACCTCCGATAGACGGTGCCATCGTGGTCAACCAGGTAGGAACGTGGGGAGCCAGCAGAGCCGATGACAGTGGCGAGCCTGGAGTGTCCGGAGGCGGATCGCATGCGGACGATCTGGCCAGGGAAGAGGGGTGGTAGGGCACGGCAGGACCTGTCATGGGAGCGCTTCTGAATACCATGTTTATGGGCAATGCGCTTCCGGACTGCGGCAGGTTTTAGGACGGAGGATGGGTCACCGGGACCAGAGGCCTCGTGACGCGAGACATAAGGCGTTGCGCTGGGGAACCCAAGGCTTGGTCGCGGGAGATGTTGCGGAGGTTCAGGAGGGCAAGGTAAATGTCAGAGCGAGATAAACGACAACGTTCCAGCAATCCTTTCGCACTGCGAACTGCGCGCTCAGCCAGGCCGTTGCTTTGCGGGTATTCCGGGCTGCTTGTGTAGTGATGGAAATTCCGCCTATTTGCGAAATCACGGAACTCGGCACTGGTGAACAGACTGCCATTGTCCGACTGCAGGCTGGCTGGGGATCCGAAGGTCGCGAAGTGGCGGCGCAGCTTCTCAATGACAGCAGACGACCAGAGCGAGTGAAGCTGGTCAACCTCAAACCAGCTGGAGTAGGAGTCGACAAGCACCAGGAAGTGTTTACCACGCCACTCGAAGATGTCAGTTGCCACCGCAGACCAGGGGAGCTCAGGAGCAGGATGCTACATGAGAGGCTGCCGCTGCTGTTGCGGAGTGAGGCTGTTGCAAGTCGGACAGGAGGAGACCCGCTTCCGGATATACTGAGCCATGTCAGGCCAGTAGAACTGGCTTTGAGCGTTGGACAGAGTGGCCTCGGCCCCGGGATGGCCACGATGTGCGGTCTCGAAGTATTGGTCGTGCAGCACAGCGGGCACCACCACCTTGTGGCCCTTCACAATCACGCCAATTCGGGCAGCATTGCGGGGGGTCTGGTCCCGGGCGCAGGGCTTACCCATTGTCGCTGCTGCATTGAGTACTGGCGGCTGGCGAAACTTGCCGCGCGAACATCATGATCGGGAGGCGATACCGCAGAGGAGACTGCTTCAGCCAGGCAAGAGGCATGGAGCACCTTGTGAAAAGTCAAATCAGGCTTGCGGAGGAGATCAGCCCCCAGCTTCTCATCCCGGAGGCCATAGACCAGAATGTCCCGGGTTAAAGTTTCAGGGGTCAGCGCATCAAGGCTGCAGCGCCGAGCCAGGTGCCGAAGTGTGGTGACGAAATTGTCGACCGACTCACCCGGGTTTTGGCGGCGACCGAAAAGTTTGAACCGCTCCAATATACAGTTGGTAGGGATGTCACACAACGCAGTAAACTTTGCAAGTAGACATACCGGGTTCTGAGCGTTCTCGTTGACCCCGTAGACTAATGACTCCGAGCGTTCCAGGGCTTCGGGACCGGCCAAGTTGAGCAGGAGAGAGGCTTTGACCACAGGGGTAACTGCAGGGTGCGCGATCGTAACGTAATGTTCAAAGTCGCATCTGAACACGTTCCAGCGGTGAGCGATGTCAGAATCAAAAATCAGAATGTCAGGTTTGCGGCAAGCAGAAGCCATCGTGGCACAGGGAGGGGGTACTGGGAATAAAGAAACAAAAACCGGTAAACAGGAGGCGAAGGCAAAAAACCTTAATGGTTACGTCACTATATTTAAAGGTGTACACACATTTCATCTACAGCACACTGGTTATGTTTGTGGCAGGTTTTCTGAGGGTGTGTCTGACAAAATATTTGTATGCATGACAAATTATGAAAGGAATATTGAGATGTATTGCTTTCTATCCATGAGGTGAAGTCAGGAACACTTGTATTTGAGGGGAGGGGAGACTACCTACTGCATTATATCATACAGATTTTGGTGTTGTTACTGGTGTATTAATATCATGTTGTGGCGGCACCTAGTGGTGGCTAGAGGCAGTACGAACCCTCGCTATTGACTGACGCTGTCACGTGATGGCGGGTTTGTTTTTCACGGGTTTTTGGATAGTTAGTTAGTCAAGCTCCACCTGTGTAGCAGGAGCGTCGAGATTTTTGCCTGACCCAGAACGCGGTTGAGTTATACACTTTGCTTGCCGTTTCAAATTAATTTACTCAACTGACTCGTCTCGCCAAAGTGGTGACCCCGCCGGTCCGATCATGAATTCGGACCCAAAATGTGTTCTGAGGTACGGTGAAAAACTTTATTTTGCGTGCTTTCCAGGAAAATTATCCCATACATTAATGCAATCAAAGCTAGACACAAAAGGTTGGAGTAACTCAGTGGGACAGGCAGCACCTCTGGACAGAAGGGATGGGTGATGTTATGGGTTGAGAGGAAATGTCTGAGCTTACAACCCAGCGGTATGAATATCGACTTCTCTAACTTTAAGTAACCCTTACTTTCCCTTTCTCTCTATCCCTCCCCCTTCACAGTTCTCCAATCTGCCTGACTGTCCCTAATTACATTTTACCTCTGTTAGCTTTGTTGTTACCTTCTCCGAGGCAACAATGGTCTATTTTACATTTTCCTTGATCACACCCCCTTTGATGTCTCGTTCTTACACCTTGCACTTCCTTATCTCTGTATCTCCGCATCTGAGTCTGAAGAAGGGTCTTGACCTGAAACATCACCCATTCCTTCTATCCAGAGATGCTGCCTGTCCCGCTGAGTTACTCCAGCATATTGGGTCTTTCTTCGGTTTAAACCAGCATCTGCATTTCCCTCCTGCACATGGATGCAAACAAACCGTACACAAGCACAACAGGGTACTGGGATAGAGAAAAGAAACACAGCAGGATTCAATGTTACAGAAAAAGCGCAGATAGAAAATGTGCCATGTCCACAACGTGGTGCAGTGTGAGATCGGAACTAGATCCTTAAACCCCTGTCTCACGGTGAGAGTCCACCCACGAGTGATCCCGAGTTAAAAACAAACTAAACTCGTGGTGATCACGTAGAATTAACGTAGCGGGAACGTCGGAACTCGTGGACGTAACTTAGCGACTCGTAACGCTAACGGCAGGTACTCGGGAAACTTGTTAACTCGTGAAATCTTTTCATCATGTTGAAAGATTTCCACGAGTCAAATTTACTCTTGAAGGAAAAATTTGAAACTTTTAAACTTGTTTGTAATACCTTAGTAGCCCGTGCGTTTACCGTAGTGACTCGTGAGTAACTCGTGGGTTTGACCCGAGTGCCGGCAGTGAAATGTTGAAGATTAGTCTGATCTTAATGGTAAAATCTTCAGTGAAGGAGCAAAAAGCACTCACTGGGGATCTGAGAAACTGTGGCAAAAAGAATGAACCATGCAGTGTGGGGAAAACCGCATGTAGATAGGGTGGTAAAGAAAGCTTTTGGTGTGCTGGCCTTTATAAATCAGAGCATTGAATATAGGAGTAGGGAAGTAATGTTAAAATTGTACAAGGCATTGGTAAGATCAATTCTGGAGTATGGTGTACAATTTTGGTCACCTAATTATAGGAAGGATGTCAACAAAATAGAGAGAGTACAGAGGAGATTTACTAGAATGTCGCCTGGGTTCCAGCAACTAAGTTACAGAGAAAGGTTGAACAAGTTAGGTCTTTATTCTTTGGAGCGCAGAAGGTTAAGGGGGGACTTGATTGAGGTCTTTAAAATGATGAAAGGGATAGACAGAGTTGACGTGGATAAGCTTTTCCCATTGAGGGTAGGGAAGATTCAAACACGAGGGCATGACATGAGAATTAAGGGACAGAAGTTTAGGGGTAACATGAGGGGGAACTTCTTTACTCAGAGAGTGGTGGCTGTGTGGAATGATCTTCCAGCAGAAGTGGTGGAGGCAGGATCGATTTTAACATTTAAAAGTAAAGTGGATAGGTATATGGACGGGAAGGGAATGGAGGGGTATGGTCTGAGTGCAGGTAGATGGGACTAGGGGAAAATAAATGTTCGGCACGGACTGGAAGGGCCAAGAAGGCCTGTTTCCGTGCTGTAATTGTTATATGTTATATGGTTATTTTCAGAGTTAATTTACGTAGAAACATAGAAACATAGAAAATAGGTGCACGAGGAGGCTATTCGGCCCTTCGAGCCAGCGCCCCCATTCATTGTGATCATGGCTGATCATCCACAGTCAGTAACCTGTGCCGGCCTTCTCCACATGTCCCTTGATTCCGTGACAATAAACTAAACTAAACTATACATCTTGTATCTGTGCACTGTGGATGGCCTGATTCTAATCATGTACAGTCTTTCTGCTGTACACATTTCTAAAGCACGGAACAAACAAACACTTCTCACAGTACCTCGGTTTACGTGACAATAAAATAACAAAATATACATCACGGTGCTGATCTCAGGCAGCTGATGATGTGAAATTCAAAATACAAAATGTGGCCAGCGGTGGAGTTGCTGCCTCACAGCGCCAGAGACCCGGGTTCGATCTTGACTACGGCTGCTGTCTGTACGGGGTTTGTACCTTCTCCCTGTGACTGTGGTTTGTACATGTTCCCCGGGAGCTCCAGTTTCCTCCCACACTCCAAAGACGTACAGGTTTGTAGGTTAATTGGCTTGGTGTAATTGTAAATTGTCTCTAGCGTGTGTAGGATAGTGTTAGTGAGCGGGGATCGCTGGACGGCGCGGACTTGCTGGGCCATAAGACCTGCTTCCGCCCTGTATCTCTATACTATTCTAAACTAAACTAAACCGCAGGAGAAAAACGTACTTTGCTTTTGTAATGGGCAGTCTGTGTCAGTGTCCACACTCTCCTGTGTCTCTGTTGTGCTTTGTTTCCTTGCCTGTGAACTGGCTAGAGTTTGCAAAGGTCAGCAGTCAGGAAATACTGACTAAAAAGGAGGGGGGGGGGGGGGATGGGATTCAGCTACCAGTCTATGATGTATGAGGGCAAGTTTCTTTGCAGATGCAACCTTCTGCCCCAAGCTAAACGCTTCAGATACTCTTTTCAAAACTTCAGGTTTATAGAAAGAAATGTGAGCACCTTTGTTTAGTTTAAGGAGTGTCCAAATGATCTGCAGATACCCGTTTACACTGAAGATACACACACAATGCTGGAGTAACTCAGCAGGTCAGGCAGCATCTCTGGGCAAAAGGAACAGGTGATGCTTTTGGGTCTGATGAAGGTGGCTCGACCCGAAACAACGCCTATAGCCTTTCTCCAGAGATGCTGCCTGACTTGCTGAATTACTCCAGCACTTTGCGTCTATCTTTTGTTTATTGTAGTTTAGTCAGTGTACAGGGAAAAGTATTTTGTTGCGTGTTATCCAGTATATGATTACAATCGAGCCGTCCAGAGTGTACGCATACAGGATAAAGGGAATAGTGTTTATTGAGAGGGAGCTGCTGAGCTTGGCTTTCAATTTTAATTCAGCATGGAACACAGGCCCGTACGAAGCTTTTCGAAACGGGGGGGTGGCATGGCAGAAAAACGTATCCCTCAGATTCCTATTTCATCTTTTCGCCTTCACCTTAAAGCTATGTCCTCTGGACCTCGATTCCCCAACTCTGGTAAAAGACTCTGGCCATCTAACCGATCTATTCATCTCATGACTTCTTATGCTGCACCTCTATACGATCTCCCATCATCCTCATCTGCTCCAAAGAATAGAGTCCCAGCCTGCTCAACCTCTCATCTATAGCTCACACCGTCTAGTCCTGTCAACATCCTCGTAAATCTTCTCTGTACCCTTAGATAGACACAAAATGTTGGAGTATCTCAGTGGGACAGGCAGCATCTCTGGAGAGAAGGAATGGGTGACGTTTCGGGTCGAGACCCTTCTTCACTCACCTTCTCTCCAGAGATGCTGCCTGTCCCGCTGAGTTACTCCAGCATTTTGTGTCAATCTTTGGTGCGAACTGGCATCTGCAGTTCTTTCATACTAAAGATCCTATAGTGGAGAGCTCAGCTATAGGATCTTTGCTTCAGACACACTTCCCTGTATCCTTTCCAGCTTGACAACGTCGTTCCTCGAACACGGTGTGCAAAACTGAACACAATGCTCTAATCGCGGCCTCACCAACGTCTTATTCAACGGCAGCGTCAGCTCCCAACCTCTACACTTGATACTCTGACTGATGAGGCCCAGTGCGATAGCCGCAGACTCGTACAGCACCAAAACAGGCCCTTCGGCCCATTTGGCCATGCCAACAATCTCATGCCCTTCACCACCTCCTTAGCCATCGTCTAAATTGCTTTACAGTCAATGAGGTGCCCGTAGAAATGTGGTGACTGCTGTATTGCAAGAAAAGCAGCAGACTATTCATCTTGATGAAGTGTCCCTTACCGCATAGCTGCGGGGAGCTCACTTTTGGTAGGTTTATTTACTGCTAGACTGGTGCTTGAAGTTTTTAAAGTGTTACCTGCAAATTATCACCTTTTTCCTGGCCTTAGAAACATAGAAACATAGAAACTAGGTGCAAGAGGAGGCCATTTGGCCCTTCGAGCTTATGAACTCGAGGCCACACCGAGACACCCTAATCTTACTACAAAGATAAAGAAGCCTGTTTCTCAGTGGAAAGTTACTGAATGCTGGATCACATTAGTTGGCCCTCTAAACCCTTGGGCAGTCGCAGTGGTGCAGCGGTAGAGTTGCTGCCGTACAGAGAATGCAGAGCCGGGGACCTGGGTTCGATCCCGACTACAGGTGCTGTCTGTACGGAGTTTGCACATTATCCCCGTGACCTGCGTGGGTTTTCTCCGAGATCTTCGGTTTCTACCCAGGTTCCAAAGATGTACAGATTTGCAGGTTAATTGGCTTGGTAAATGTAAAAATTGTCCCCAGTGGGTGTAGGACAGTGTTAATGTGCGGGGGCCGCTGGTCGGCGTGGAGCCAGTGGGCCGAAAGGCCTCTTTCCGCTCTGTATCTCTAAAACTAAACTAAACTAAACAAGTGTACGTGACTAACCTTGCCTTTATGCTATGAATGCTTTGTCTAGCGAGGACAGTCTCTTGCTTGACTGTTCTCCTTGTCTGACAGGTTATTGCTTGTAAAATCGTTTTCCAACACTCCCTACTCCATTTTGTTCCTGCCTTCTTCCCTTTGTTCTGTTTTCTGGTCCGCTAAAATCAGAAGAGAGCAGTCCTGGCTTGCAGTCAGGTGCTCGTCCTTTGATAGTCGACAGAACCCTCCCTAGCCCAAGTCCCCACCCTAGCCCAAGGCTCATTCCAGCTCCTCAGTGGTAGAAGCAAACTGCTGGAGAAATCCTGCAGAGGCGGGCAGTGTGTGTGTGTGTGTGTGTGATCGAGGCACCTGTGGGAGAGAGGAGCTTTTTTTAAAAATTATTATACAAATGCTTTTATTCAAAAAAATTAAAATGTACATACAGTGGCTTGCAAAAGTTTTCATACCCCTTGAACCTTTCCACATTTTGTCACATTGCAACCACAAATGTAAATGTATTTTATTGGGATTTTATGTGATAGACCAACACAAAGTGGTGCATAATTGTGAAGTGGAAGGAATATGGTACATCGTTTTCAAATTTTTTTACAAATAAAAAAACTGAAAAGTGTGGCATGCAAAAATATTCAGCCCCCTTTACTCTGATACCCCTAAATAAAATCCAGTGCAACCAATTGCCTTCAGAAGTCACCTAATTAGTAAATAGAGTCCACTTGTGTGTAATCTAATCTCAGTATAAATACAGCTGTTCTGTGAAGACCTCAGAGGTTTGTTAGAGAACATTAGTGAACAAACAGCATCATGAAGCCCAAGGAACACACCAGACAGGTCAGGGATAAAGTTGTGGAGAAGTTTCAAGCAGGGTTAGGTTATAAGAAAATATCCCAAGCTTTGAACATCTCACCGAGCACTGTTCAATCCATCATCCGAAAATGGAAAGAGTATAGCACAACTGCAAACCTACCAAGACATGGCCGTCCACCTAAACTGACAGGCCGGGCAAGGAGAGCATTGATCAGAGAAGCAGCCAAGAGGCCCATGGTTACTCTGGAGGAGCTGCAGAGATCCACAGCTCAGGTGGGAGAATCTGTCCACAGGACACTATTAGTTGTGCACTCCACAAATCGGGCCTTTATGGAAGAGTGGCAAGAAGAAAGCCATTGTTGAAACAAAGCCATAAGAAGTCCCGTTTGCAGTTTGCCACAAGCCATGTGGGGGACAGCAAACATGTGGAGGAAGGTGCTCTGGTCTGATGAGACCAAAATTGAAGGTTTTGGCCTAAATGCAAAACGCTATGTGTGGCGGAAAACTAACACTGCACATCACCCTGAACACACCATCCCCACTGTGAAACATGGTGGTGGCAGAATCATGCTGTGGGGATGCTTTTCTTCCCTGTTTTGCAGGGACAGGGAAGCTGGTCAGAGTTGATGGGAAGATGATTGGAGCCAAATACAGGGCAATCTTGGAATAAAACCTGTTAGAATCTGCAAAAGACTTGAGACTGGGGCGGAGGTTCACCTTCCAGCAGGACAACGACCCTAAACATACAGCCAGAGCTACAATGGAATGGTTTAGATCAAAGCATATTCATGTGTTAGAATGGCCCAGTCAAAGTCAAGACCTAAATCCAATTGAGAATCTCTGGCAAGACTTGAACATTGCTGTTCACAGACGCTCTCCATCCAATCTGACTGAGCTTGAGCTATTCAAATCATGATTTGATACAACTCTATTAGATCATCCCTCATCCTCCTGTGCTCCATGAAATAGAGTCCCAGCCTACTCAACCTCTCCCTATAGCTCTGGCCCTCTAGTGCTGGCAACATCCTCGTAAATCTTCACTGTACCCTTTCCAATTTGATGACATCTTCCCAATAACATGGTGCCCAGAACTGAACACAATACTCTGAATGCGACCTCACTACCTCCTTTGCAACTGCAACATGACCTCCCAACCTATATTCTCAGCCTGTCCCGCTGAGTTACTCCAGCACTCTGTGAAACATCACAGAACAGGCAAGATTAGCAAGTTTGCGGATGATGCAGAAGTGAGTGGTTTTGCAGATAGTGAAGATGGTTGTGAAAGATTGCAGCAGGACCTGGATCAATTAGCCAGGTGGGCAGAGGAATGGTTGATGGTTGCATGGTTCCTTGAAGGTCGTGTCGCAGGTGTATCAGGTGGTCAAAACGTATTTTGGCACTTTGGCCTTCATCAGTCAGAGTATTGAATATAAAAGTTGGGAGGTCATGTTGGAGTTGAATAAAGGGCCTGTCCTACCAGCATGCGACTGCATGCGGTGAGCGCGACCCACCGTGGTCGCTTGAGCCGTACGCCCTTGCGGGGCCGGTTCCAATTCGAACCTCGGAGGCGTCTGGAGTTGAGCGGGGCTGGTCCCGACATCGAACTCACCAATCAGCTGGGCAGGAGGCGGGCCGAGTGAATCCGGGAAGGAGAGGGTGCAGGGTCCATTCTTTGCAGACTGGGGTCTGGCTGTGTTTGTTGGGGAGGGGGTACCAGGGTTACGTTTCCGATTTTCAAACCTGCAGTAAAACTCATTCAGGTTGTTCGTCAGCGGACTTTCTAGCGGGGGGCTTTCCTCTTATAGCTGGTAATTTCTTGGATGCCCTTCCAAACTGAAGAAGAGTCACTAGCTGAGAACTTGTTCCTCAACTAGTGACTTGGCAGCTCTGATTCATCTTCTCAGCTCTTTAACAATCAGGCTGTCTTTTAACTCTTTAATGATTAGGCTTGACGCATATTTGCCCCCCCCCCCCCCCCCCCCCCCACCCCCAGATCTCAAAATGGAATTACATCTAAATATAATGATCCCATTAAAATGTATATTTATGTCACAAACTATGGAATTCATATTTTTCAGTTTTGTTATCAGGGAAAAGAAAGCAGTTCCAATTGTTTGATATTATGTGATATTGTTTAAAATTATTTATATGAAGGAGAAAATATTATAGCTCCAAAACCTACCTTAATTTTGCAATCTCACTAAAGATAGAAACATAGAAACATAGAAACATAGAAAATAGGTGCAGGAGTAGGCCATTCGGCCCTTCGAGCCTGCACCGCCATTCAATATCCAACTAAGTATCCTGCACCTGCCTTCTCTCCATACCCCCTGATCCCCTTAGCCACAAGGGCCACATCTAACTCCCTCTTAAATATAGCCAGTGAACTGGCCTCAACTACCTTCTGTGGCAGAGAATTCCACAGATTCACCACTCTCTGTGTGAAAAATGATTTTCTCATCACGGTCCTAAATGACTTCCTCCTCATCCTTAAACTGTGACCCCTTGTTCTGGACTTCCCCAACATCGGGAACAATCTTCCTGCATCTAGCCTGTCCAACCTCTTAAGAATTTTGTAAGTCTCTACAAGATACCCCCTCAAACTTCTAAATTCCAGCGAGTACAAGCCGAGTCTATCCAGTCTTTCTTCATATGGAAGTCCTGCCATCCCAGGAATCAGTCTGGTGAACCTTCTTTGTATTCCCTCTATGGCAAGAATGTCTTTCCTCAGATTAGGAGACCAAAACTGTACGCAATACTCCAGGTGTGCCCTCACCAAGACCCTGTACAACTGCAGTAGAACCTCCCTGCTCTTGTACGCAAATCCTTTTGCTATGAATACCAACATACCATTCGCTTTCCTCACTGCCTGCTGCACCTGCATGCCTACTTTCAATGACTGGTGTACCATGACACCCAGGTCTCATTGCATCTCCCCTTTTCCTAATCGGCCACCATTCAGATAATAGTCTACTTTCCTGTTTTTGCCACCAAAGTGGATAACCTCACATGTATCCACATTATACTGCATCTGCCATGCATTTTCCCACTCACCCAACCTATCCAAGTCACCTTGCAACCTCCTAGCATCCTCCTCACAGCTAACACTGCCCCCAGCTTCGTGTCATCCACAAACTTGGAGATGTTGCATTCAATTCCCTCATCCAGATCATTAATATATATTGTAAATAGCTGGGGTCCCAGCACTGAGCCTTGCTGTTCCCCACTAGTCACTGCCTGCCATTCTGAAAATGACTTGTTTACTCCTGTTCTTTGCTTCCTGTTTGCCAGCCAGTTCTCTATCCACATCAATACTGAACCCCCAATACCGTGTGCTTTAAGTTTGTATACTAATCTCTTAAGTGGGACCTTGTCGAAAGCCTTCTGAAAGTTCAGATATAACACATCCACAGGTTCATCCTTATCCACTCTACTAGTTACATCCTCGAAAAATTTCACAAGATTCGTCAGACATGATTTACCTTTCATAAATCCATGCTGACTTTGTCCAATGATTTCACCGCTTTCCAAATGTGCTGCTATCCCATCTTTAATAACTGACTCTAGCATTTTTCCCACAACCAATGTTAGACTAACTGGTCTGTAATTCCCCATTTTCTCTCTCACTCCCTTTTTAAAAAGTGGGGTTACATTAGCTGCCCTCCAATCCTCAGGAACTACTCCAGAATCTAAAGAGTTTTGAAAAATTATCACTAATGCATCCACTATTTCTGGTGCTACTTCCTTAAGTACTCTGGGATGCAGCCTATCTGGCCCTAGGGATTTATCGGCCTTTAATCCATTCAATTTACTAAACACCACTTCCCGGCTAACCTGGATTTCACTCAGTTCCTCCATCTCATTTGACCCCCGGTCCCCTGCTATTTCCGGAAGAATATTTATGTCTTCCTTAGTGAAGACAGAACCAAAGTAGTTATTCAATTGGTCTGCCATGTCCTTGTTCCCCATGATCAATTCGCCAGTTTCTGACTGCAAGGGACCTACATTTGTTTTAACTAACCTTTTTCTCTTCACATATCTATACAAACTTTTGCAGTCAGTTTTTATGTTCCCTGCCAGTTTTCCTTCATAATCTATTTTCCCTTACCTAATTAACCCCTT
This sequence comes from Raja brachyura, assembly GCA_963514005.1. The sequence continues at coordinate 8,339,026 of OY740796.1, read as the reverse complement.
TGTCCTCCTCTGCTGTACTCCCAGTTCTCTGGTAGGCTGCTTTTTCTGGCTAATTTGTATGCTTCATCTTTTGTTTTGATACTATCCCTGATTTCCCTTGTTATCCACGGATGCACTACCTTCCCTGATTTATTCTTTTGCCAAACTGGGATGAACAATTGTTGTCAAGTCAAACTGTAATGAAAGGACTAATGCTAAATTAAAATCACAAGTGCACAATAGTAGGAAAAGAGCATATACTATACAGGTGAAATGGACTTAAAAGGAGAGGAGTGTGGTGTATGTAATAGAAAAGGTATTACCTGCCTCCAAGTTCAAGAGGAGGAGTGTTAGGTATGGGATCATTAGGATAAGTAATTGGTGTCTTGTGATGTCTGGGGCAAGTACGCATGAGCAGGGGGAGCATGAGCAGGGAGAGACTGGAGGTTGCGTCCTGCAGTAAAGAAGCTTGTATGATTCCTCCCGTGTCCGAGCCTTTATTCAAGACTGTTCACAGCATCCGAATACACAACAATTGGCGACGAGGATAAAAGAACCAAGATAAGAACAAGGCCAGCACGAAGAATGGAAAACAAAAGTTAAAAATAGAAGTAGTATTTGGAAACAAGTGGAACAGCACCAAGCCAAATGGGTTTGAATTGGCGCCAAAAAGTAAAAAGGTAGGAACGGGACGCAATAGCTCAGGGAAGAGCTAGGAAAACAAGCAGGGGCAGTAAGGGTCACTAAGCACGGTGTCAGCTTACCTGGAATGTATCCAGGGCTGTGCAGCCCACAGCCAAGCCCAGAAGGCCACGGACAGGTCCAGAGAGCCACCAACAGAGGCTGAGTCTTCAGCCCAACCGGGAACAGTCAACCCGGTGGGGGGAGAAAACAGAGAAAGCCCGGTCGGGATCAGAGTCAGCCCGACCGTGACCAGAAAAGCGGACAGGCCCGCGAGAGAAGTTGACTTGCGACTAAAACTTGAACAATATAATCTAAGAGGCTGTCCTAAAAATTGCCGCGATCGCCAGCAAAGGCATGCAGGACTGATTATCTACAGCACCCGATTAGCAGCCGGGTTTTCACCTGCTAAAAGACTAAACTGTTAAAACCTTAAGACCAACAACATCCAAATGCCTTCAAAGTAACGGCTGAAGCAATAAATCCAGTGGAACTGTAAATTAATTGCTGAATCTGCCAAAATAAAAAGTGGGGAAAAAACGGAAAAGAAGTGTTTGGTCATTGAGTGAAATCCAGTTCATCATTTCGGGGTGGATGAATCCGATCCCTTTCAAGCGGGGAATCTACATAAAAACATTAGAAGACTTGACAGTGAAAAACCACTGTGACCAGGAGATCTGGAAACCTGGAAAAGAGACTGTTAAGTCAAGATAAATCATGGCTGATGAAGTTACTGGAAAGTCAGCTGAGCAGCTCAAGGTGGAGAGGACAACAGCAAAATGGGCATTCTCTCGTCTTGTTCACAGCATCATTAGGAACCATAAAGAAATGTCTGAAGAGGAGCTCAGGAACAATTTCAACAAACTCATGCAGGAGGCCGACAAAGTAATGGAAGCCAATGACGATGTGGAGACTGGACGCATTGCAGAGCTGGAGGCGGAGCTGGATGCAGGTGAGGAAACTGTGTTAACTGAACAGCAAAAAGCCGACCTGGCAAAGACTGCAAAGGAGTGTGGGTCAAAACTAAAAAAGGTCAAAGGACTTATCCAGGACACTCTATGGGCAAACTTTGGGAATGTTAAATTATCCACCTCACTACAGACAGCAGATGGTGCATGTGAACTTGCTGCTGCCTCCGCACCATCAAATAGCAACCAAGAAGCATATGAATTCATGCTTAACCACCTGCAGAAACTGGTAGAGACTGCAAAGGAGACGTACAGTCGGTGGAAACGTTGGGTCCCTCTGGCTGAGCAAGAGAGCTTCCAGAAACACCTGAGAACACTCGAGCTTCTTGTCCCCAAGCTGGTTTCCAGGAAGGCTGACTTCATACAGGCAAGAATAAAGAAGGACGCTGAAGGATTAGCACAAGCGGCGAATGCTTTCAATTATCCTTCACCAGTCATCAGACTGAGACCCACGGCCCTTCCTAAGTTTACTGGAAACAAGCGTGACTTTTATAGATGGAGGAAGGATTGGGAAGCACTGTAAAAGCAAGGTGAACCCACTGGGTCAAAGGAGGTGAAGAAGGTTCAATTGCTGGACAGTCTGGAGGACAAAATTACAAGAGACCTCCGCCTCACAAGTTATAACACAGCAGATGATATCTTTCGTGTCCTAGAGAACTGGTTTGGAAATCAAACAGCTATTGCTATTGAGATAGTGGAGGAGCTTCAGAGAATCCCACTTGTCAGAAGACATCAGCCACGGAAAATAGTGGAATTAATTCAAGCTGTGGAAAAGGTGCTTAAGGACTTGAGCGATCTCGGAGACACAGGCGCTATTAAAACACCACTGATGACAAAATCAATTGAAACCAAGCTTCCAGAAACCCACAAAAAGGAATGGCTGGTTTATGTAGCTGACAAGAGGAATGCTGTGGCACAAGAGAAACAGTTTGACAGTCTCTTGTCATTCCTCAAAGAGCAGGAGAGCATATACGAACAGCTCGAGCAACTGAGGGACGAGGAGCCGAGTAGAAAGGAAACTCGGACTGAACCAAGACATGCTAGAACCAGTTCTACCAAGTCAGGAAATTACTACACAAGTTCTGTAGTCTGTGATGACGTAAAGCATAAAAGAAAGCTGAACTTCTGCAAGTAGTTTCGAGGGCTAAAGCCGACAGAGAAAAGAGCTGCAGTAAAGAAGTTGGGAGCATGCAAAAAGTGTCTTGAAGTTCATGATGATGGTTCATACTGCAAACCTGCATATCTGTGTAAAAATCAAATCTGCAAGGATGAACAGACTCCTGAGCATCATTATTATCTGTGCCCCAATTATGAGATGAGGAAAAGCAGTGTGGATCAGAGAAGGAGTGAATTTGGTCCAGAGGAAGATAAAAGCAAGAAGAAATATACGGTGGACCAAGAGGAGTTTTTCAGCAAACTTCCACCAGAGTTGGCAAAACAATGCTGAGATGTGTTCTCCAACACTGCATCAAGAGCCTTCAACACTGCAAAGCATCAGCCAAGCCTCCTAAAGAAAGTGGACTGCAAGAGCACCCAGTGATTATGATGCTTCTGGAGGTCGTAGCAAATGCTGGACAAAAGGTTGGGACATTAATTGACTTGGCTTCAGATACCAACTACATAACTCACAAGGCTGCGAGTAGACTGAACATTAGGAGTGACGACATCACGCTTATCGTCCATGGAGTTGGGGGGGATGAAGGTCATTGTAGAGACGAGGCGCTACCTTCTAAAGATCCGAGTGAAGACTCCCAAGGGCACACTCAGTCGCACCAGTTAGTTTGTTATGGATTGGACAGCATTGCAGATGTTCACAAACATATGTCACCACAGCAGTTGAAAAAGATCTTTCCAGACGTCCCACTTGAGGAACTTGTGAGACCAAAAGAGATACACTTGCTCATAAGCCATAGAGAAGGTCAGCTAGCGCCTCAGAGGATTAGAACTGTTGGAGATCTCATTCTGTGGGATGGACCACTGGGAAAGACTGTTGGAGGTTGTCATCCTGAGCTGTTTGAGGAGCTTACCATGTCAGCCCACATGTCCAAAACACACTTCGCAAGATCAATGAGAGCAGCTGCTTTAAAGTATGAGGAGCTCACTGACGCAGTCCCTGAGGAACTTTCACCAAACGGACAGGTAGCCGTCAAAGTCCAGAAGTCACGTACATCAACCGCAAATCGGGACTTCTTGGATTGGTGGAAGTGGGATAGCATTGGAGCAGCATGCGAGCCAAAGTGTGGGGGCTGCCGCTGTGGAAACTGCCAGCCAGGCGGAAAAGAAATGACTCTTGCTGAAGAGAGGGAGCTCGAAGTGGTAAGGGAAGGCCTCACCTACGTGACTGGAGACCATCACAGTAAAGACCCACATTGGCACGCTGGCTATCCTTGGTTGGAAGACCCAGCTCCTCTACCAAATAATAAAAGGACAGTGGAAGCCACATTTCTCAGGACGGAGAGGCAGCTATCCAGAGAACCTGAATGGAAAAGTGCCGACACAGCTCAGGTGCACGACATGGTGGACCGAAAGGCTGCAATCAAATTGTCCGAAGACATGATTGCAAACTGGAAGGGACCAGTGTGGTATGCGAGTCACCTTATTGCTCCAAACCCCCACTCTGTCACGACCCCAGTGAGACTAGTGTGGAACAGCAGCCAAAAGTGCAATGGTGTCAGCTTGAATGATTTGCTGATGAAAGGTCCAGACGTCCTCAACCAAATTCGTGCCGTCCTCCTCAGATTCAGAGGGAGAATCTATGCTGCTCTGGGAGAGGTAAAGAAGATGTATAACTCAGTCTGGTTGGAGGACCGTGAAGTGCACTTACACAGATTCCTCTGGCGAGATTCCGAGGACGAGGAGCTGGGAGAGTATGCTATCACAAGAGTGAACATCGGAGACAAACCTGCGGGGTGCATTGCACAGTTGGCAATGCGTGAGACTGCTAATCTTCCTTCTTTTACCCACTTCAAGGATGAGCAGCAAGTTCTCCAGAAAGACAGCTATGTTGATGACATCCTCACATCTCACAACAGCCTCGACCAGTTGAGAATCATCACAGCAAATGTGGAACGAATCCTGAAAAGCTGGTGGGTTTGAGCTCAAGCCTTCAGTTCTGTCTGGCCAACGTGGGAGGAAGGAGGACAGTGATGCTTTAAAGAAAAGTAAAACAAAAAGCATGATCCTACCAAACCAAATGCATGATGATGATAACGAGGCACATGGTCTGGGCTACATTGTTGAAGAGGACATGCTCCACGTTATGGTGGGAATCAATTTCTCCAAGAGAAAGAAAAAGATGCGGCTTGGTCAAGGCCTTCTACAAGAGCAAATCAAAACTCAGACGCCAAATCCCCTAACAAGAAGAGAGCTTCTCAGCCAGGTAGCAGGGCTATATGACCCCATCGGCATAGTGGCTCCTGTTAAGCAAAAGGGAGCGATTCTAGTACGCAGAGCTTTCCAAGAAGCAAAAGAGGGAAGCTGTTCGGTCAGAGACACATGGGACATGGCACTCTCAGATGGACTCAGGGAGGATGCAATTAAGCTCTTGGAAGAGTACGTACAACTTGGAAAAGTCAAGTTCGTCAGGGCACTGACTCCCTCTTGCTCCGCAACTGAACCCTTGGGAATCACCTTTTCTGATGGAAGTGAGCACACGTACGGGGCGGTGATGTACCTGAGATGGGATTCAGACCATGGCCCAATTGTCAGACTTGTGGAATTCAAGGCCAAGTTAACTCCCTTGGACCATACAGGAGACGCTGTTAAAGCAGAGATGTGCGGAGCAATGTTCGCCTCACGCTTAAGGAAGTATTTTGAGCTACACAGTCAAATTCAAGTGGAGAAGTGGTATCATCTTGTGGATAGTCAAACAATACTTGGTGCAATACAGCGAGAAACCTACGGATTTCAGACATTCTTCGCCAATCGCATTGGAGAGATTCAAACAAGCACCAACATTCAGGACTGGCGGTGGATTCCTGGCCCACAAAACATCGCTGATGTAGTCACCAGAGGTGCCAGCCCTCAAGACCTTGATCAGTATTCGGAGTGGCAAAATGAACCGAAGTTCCTGGTATTGCCTGTGAGTGAATGGCCAATAAAATCAGCTAAAGAACTGGCTGCCACTGCCAAGGAGAACATCGACAAGTTACAGAAGAAAGCTTTTGTTGCAGCATTATCAAGAGCCAAGGTAGTGAACCAAGAACCGGAACCAACAAACACAAAGAGACCACCTGGAGGGTCAGCTATTCAGAACCTTGTTGATGTCAAGCGGTTCAGCATTCTAACTCGGCTGATCAAGACAGTCGCATGGATTTGGAGAGCAGCAAAGAGGTTTCTTGGCAAGAACAAAGCCCTAAACAATCCAAAGTGGGAGGCCATCTCTTTGACAGGAGTCATTACAGTAAGAGACCGAGAAAATTCTCTAAAATTGGGCACAACTTTCCCAAGCACCGCAACAGATCGATTGGTAGCCTATAAAGAGTAAGATTCTGGGCTGATGGTTTGTGGTGGCAGAGTGCAGAGCTTTGAAGAGGATAAAGCTGCTGTTCCCATCCTGCCCGTTGATGCCTGAGTGTCCATGCTGCTAGCTCGGGAGGCTCACAGGGAGAGTCATGACGGAGTGGCTGGGACCTTGCTTAAAATGAGAAGAAAGGCTTGGGTCATAAAGGGAAGGAGAGGACCCAAGCCACGATTGTTCACAGGGATGTTAGGCGGATGGTTGTCTTACTTCCAGTAGAAGAACAAGACAGCAATGCATCAGGAGACCAAGTTCAAACCTAGACTGCAAAGTTTGACTTTAAAGCATCGATCTCCCAAGTGGTTCCATTGGAAGATCGAGTGGGAGGTGTCAAGTCAAACTGTAATGAAAGGACTAATGCTAAATTAAAATCACAACCGCACAATAGTAGGAAAAGAGCATATACCATACAGGTGAAATGGACTTAAAAGGGGAGGAGTGCGGTGTATGTAATAGAAAAGGTATTACCTGCCTCCAAGTTCAAGGGAGGAAGAGTGTTAGGTATGGGATAATTAGGATAAGTAATTGGTGTCTTGTGATGTCTGGGGCAAGAACGCATGAGCAGGGGGAGACAGGAGGTGGCGTCCTGCAGTAAAGAAGCTTGTATGATTCCTCCCGTGTTGGAGCCTTTATTCAAGACTGTTCAAAGCATCCAAATACACAACAATTGGCGACGAGGATAAAAGAACGAAGATAAGAACAAGGCCAGCAAGAAGAATGGAAAACAAAAGTTAAAAATAGAAGTAATATTTGGAAACGAGTGGAACAGCACCAAGCCAAATGGTTTTGAATTGGCGCCAAAAAGTAAAAAGGTAGGAACGGGACGCAATAGCTCAGGGAAGAGCTAGGAAAACAAGCAGGGGCAGTAAGGGTCACCAAGCACGGTGTCAGCCTACCTGGAATGTATCCAGGGCTGTGCAGCCCACAGCCAAGCCCAGACGTCGGGTGGGGGCCTAGTACCGTGAAGGCCACGGACAGGTCCAGAGAGCCACTGACAGAGGCTGAGTCTTCAGCCCAACCGGTAACAGTCAACCCGGTGGGGGGAGAAAACAGAGAAAGCCCGGTCGGGATCAGAGTCAGGCCGACCGTGAACAGAAAAGCGGACAGGCCCGCGAGAGAAGTTGACTTGCGGCTAAAACTTGAAAAGTATAATCTAAGAGACTGTCCTAAAAACTGCCGCGGTCGCCAGCAAAGGCATGCAGGACTGATTATCTACAGCACCCGATTAGCAGCCGGGTTTTCACCTGCTAAAAGACTAAACTGTTAAATACCTTAACATCCAAATGCCTTCAAAGTAATGGCTGAAGCAATAAATCAAGTGGAATTGTAAATTAATTGTTGAATCTGCCAAAATATAAAGGGGGGATAAAAATGGAAAATAAGTGTTTGGTCATTGAGTGAAATTGATGAATGAGATCCCTTTCAAGCGGGGAATCTACATAAAAACATTAGAAAGACTTGACAATTGTTGTAGTTCATCCATGCAGTCTATAAATGCCTTCCATTGCATATCCACCGTCAACCCTTTAAGAATCACTTGCCAGTCTATACTCACATCTCATACCCTCAAAGTTACCTTTCTTTAAGTTCAGAACCCTTGTTTCTGGATTAACAATGTCATTCTCCATCCTAATGAAGAACTCAACCATATTATGGTCACTCTTGCCCAAAGGGCCACGCACAACAAGACTGCTAACTAACCCTTCCTCATTACTCAATATCCAGTCTAGAATAGCCTGCTCTCTCGTTGGTTCCTCTACATGTTGGTTTAGAAAACTATCCCGCATAAATTCCAAGAAATCCTCTTCCTCAGCACCCCTGCCAATTTGATTCACCCAATCTATATGTAGATTGAAGTCACCCATTATAACTGTTTTACCTTTGTTGCACGCATTTCTAATTTCATGTTTGATGCCATCCCCAACTCCACTACTACTGTTTGGTGGCCTGTACACAACTCCCACTAGCGTTTTCTGCCCCTGAGTGTTTCACAGCTCTACCCATATCGATTCCACATCCTCCAAGCTAATGTCCTTACTTTCTATTGCTTTAATCTGCTCTCTAACGAGCAAACACTCCACCTCCTTTTCCTTTCTGTCTATCCCTCCTGAATATTGAATATCCCTGGATGTTCAGCTCCCAACCTTGGTCACCCTGGAGCCATGTCTCCGTGATCCCAACTATATCATATTCATTAATAACTAGCTGCACATTCAACCCATCCACCTTATTACGAATGCTCCTTGCATTGAGACACAAAGCCTTCAGGTTTGTTTTTACAACACTCTTACCTCTTATACAATTATGTTGAAAAGAGGCCCTTTTTGATTTTTGCCCTGGATTTTTCCGTCTGCCACTTTAACTTTTCACCTTGCTACCTATTGCTTCTACTCTCATTTTACATCCCTCTGTCTCTATGCTCATGCGCCCATCCCCCGCCACATTAGTTTAAATCCTCCCCAACAGCGCCAGCAAACACTCAGCCAAGGACATTGGTTCCATTCCAGCCCAGGTGCAGACCGTCCTGTTTGTACTGGTCCCACCTCCCCCAGAACTGGTTCAAATGCCCGAGAAATTTGAACCCCTCCCCCTTGCACCATTTTTCAAGCCACGTATTCATCTGCAATATCCTCCTAATTCTACTCTGACTAGCACGTGGCACTGGTAGTAATCCAGAGATTATTACCTTTGAGTTCCTACTTTTAAGTTTATCTCCTGGCTCCCTAAATTCGCCTTGTAGAACCTCATCCCATTTTTAACCTATATCGTTGGTGCCAATGTGCACCACAACAGCTGGCTGTTCACCCTCCCCCTCCAGAATGCTCCAGACAATCACCCTTTCCCTCTTCCATCACCCATCTCTCTCTCCCCTCCCTTATCCTCTCTCTCTCCCCCTCCCACATCCCTCCCCCCTCTTGCTGGTGGGGGGGCGAAGATGAAGATGGCGCGGGCCCAGCAGGGGCCCAGTGGGCAAGGGGCGATGAAGGTGGCGTGGGCCCAGCGCAGGCTAGCGATGGTGGCATGGGCCCAGCGGGGGTGGCGTGGGCCCAGCGGGGGTGGTGGGGGTGGTGTGGGCCCAGCGGGGGTGGAATGGGCCCAGCGGGGGTGGCATGGGGGGATGATGGTTTGGGCCCTGGCGGCGGGGGGAAGCAGGGGGAGCGGGCCCCGCCGCAGCAGCATCTGGTGTTTGGGTTACAGCCACTGTATTCAGATTCAGCCACTCCCACCCGGCGACGGGAGAACAGTCTCCTGGTCGCCAGGCTGGCCGCAGGTGAGACTCCGACGTCGCGGATGGAGACTCTCTTATCCCACGGGCCGGATTAGACCCAAGTTTGAACCAAGGATAAAAGACAGACTCCCCTTCCTCCAATGCAATATTCCACTACTTACCTGGAGTAGCTGACACGAGGCATCGAGCTCAATGTGTGGAGTGCAAATGGCAGTCTGATCCCGCCCGGGCCCACTGCGCATGCGCAGGGAGACGGCGTCATTTTGCGTCGCTTCCCTAACTGCACAGGCGCAGATGGTCCCATTTTTTTCTCCCAAATCATCCAGCGGCCGAAACCAGAATGTCGGGCACTTTTCCGACAAAGTGGAAACAATGATTTTTTTCTCGATTTTGTTTTTTTTCGATTTTTTTATTTTTCTGGGGGAGGGTTATTTCTTGCTCTGGGGAATTAAAAAACCCAACGCACACCCCCTTTGGACGGTCATGGAACAAATGCCCGGCTTCTATAGAAACATAGAAACATAGAAAATAGGTGCAGGAGGAGGCCATTCGGCCCTTCGAGCCAGCACCGCCATTCATTGTGATCATGGCTGATCGTCCCCTATCAATAACCCGTGCCTGCCTTCTCCCCATATCCTTAGGGGACTCCACTAGCCCCTAGAGCTCTATCTAACTCTCTCTTAAATCCATCCAGTGACTTGGCCTCCACTGCCCTCTGTGGCAGGGAATTCCGTAAATTCACAACTATGGGTGAAAAAGTTTTTTCTCACCTCAGTCTTAAATGGCCTCCCCTGTATTCTAACACTGTGGCCCCTGGTTCTGGACTCGCTCAATATTGGGAACATTTTTCCTGCATCTAGCTTGTCCAGTACTTATATAATTTTATATGTTTCTATAAGATCCCCCTCATCCTTCTAAACTCTAGTGAATACAAGCCTAGTCTTTTCAATCTTTCCTCATCCCACCATCTGTCCCGCCATCCCAGGGATCAATCTCGTGTCTATGAATAATATTTATAGACTATGTTCTATATTCTACCAAAGATTGCATTACAAAGTGGGTGAGCCCTGAATGACAAGAACCTTTTACTGATAACATGGCTGATAACTCACCAAAATGCTGGAGTAACTCAGCGGGTCAGGCGGCATCTCTGGAGAGCATGGGTAGGTGACGTTTCGGGTCGAGACCCTTCTTCAGAAGGGCCTACTCAGGACTGTTTGACCCAGGAACTGTAGATTCTGTTTTACTTAAAAAGACACAAAGTGTTGGAGTAACTCAGCAGGTCGGGCAGCAGGATCTCTGGAGAGCATAGATAGACGGATGACGTTTTGGGTCGGGACCCTTAATGTAGAAGATAGAACAGTTCCTTGTATCTGCATTAACCTCGGAGTTTGTTTGTAAAATGCCTTCAGGTCCCCTGTAGAGAGAGGATATCACTCCGATCTGTACGTCAATTATAATCACAGAGCTTGCTCCCTCTCGAGGGTCAATATAGTGTGTCTCTCACTTCATCATCAGCTGTAGAATCAGTTTCTGCCCACTGCCTCAAAGTGCAACCAGGCTGCAAGTCATCCAAGTTGGCTTTAACCTGTGCTCTCTCTCACTATGTCACTGCTCTGACGGACATACTGGGTGAGTAGAGAGAGACACACTGCTACCCCTCTGGTCTACGGACTTTGCTGTCGGGAGAAAAAAATAACGTTAATGTTCAATTTACCTAATCTTTCTGTTAGAAGTTTACCAACGTTTGATGAGAGATAAATTAAGGGAATAAAACAATCTTACTAAACACAGAAATGCTGGAGTAACACAGCCAAGCCGGCAGCATCTCTGGAGAGAAGGGTCGAAACGTTTTTTCAGTCTGAAGAAGGGACTCGACCAGAAACGTCACCCATTCCTTCTCTCCAGAAATGCTGCCTGTCCCGCTGAGTTACTCCAGCATTTTGTGCCTATCTTCGGTGTAAACCAGCATCTGCAGTTCCTCCCGACACAAAACAGCCTATGCCTTTCAATGATTGATGCCAGATCTTGAAAAAATGCAGTTCAAATGGACTTTCGAATGCAATTTTGGAAGGATAGTGTTTTGAAACAAACTGCTCTAAAAGTTTGAAGGAAGGAATAGTAAGATTGAACGAGAACTTACCAGTTCGAAGGTTGATCTTTATTTCATGAGGAGTCGAAGTGAGGGATTTCGTGAAGAGCCCGCCGGCGCGCATGCTCGACATACTTCAAAGTAGCGGCGTGGAATCACAGAACCAACAATAGAAATGACTTCGCATAGTATGATTGAATTGACTAAGATTACCAGATGAAGGTGATTGAGGGTTGGGCGAGGAGGGCACGAAATCCCTCACTTCGACTCCTCATGAAATAAAGATCAACCTTCGAACTGGTAAGTTCTCATTCAATCTTACTATTTCATTTCGGAGTCACGTGAGTGACTTCGTGAAGACTTCAAAGCTTCTGTGATTACACGCCCTGGACCACGTCCATGCTGACACACCACTACCAGGGATGGATGGGAGGAACAAACTGGCTCAATAGCTCATACTGCAAAACAAAAGCATATTTATTAATAACAAATCAAAAACCCCTCATGCGGGGACATCTCCACGTTCTTGACCTGCATTCAGCACGGCTTCTGCGAACTGTAGAGGAGCAGCAACAGGCTTGTTATAAAAACGCTGGAACACAGCTTCATTCGCCCATCCTGCTGTGGCGAGAATTTGGTCCATGGGCACCTCCATGACCCTCGCCGCTGACGTCGATGCAGCCCTGGTGGAATGAGACTTGAACACATTAGTGTCGATACCTGACTTACCCAAGACGACTCGAAGCCACCTGGATATCGTCTGGACTGTCACTCGATGATGAGGTCTCTTATGAGTGACAAGCAGGTATCTCTCCATTCCTCTGATGCGTGCCGTCACCTTGACATAGTGGCGGATATGTGAGGCTAAACATAGCCTAGCATCTGCGGGGTATGCCGGGAACTTCAGCTGCAGCCCTGTGCACCCAGGTCTATGCTGCTTTAGTAGCTCGTCAACGAAAAAGACTACTTCTGTAGGGGTAGATGTCATTCTGTCGACACGCAGTTTGTGTAGTGTCTGTACCCTCTGAGCTGAAGTCAGCGCTAGTAACATCACCAGCTTCATGGTGAGTTGGTCCAGTTGGAGCCCTTCCATGGGAGACCACGTCCTGAGCAGGGTTAATACGTCCCTGACATCCCAGGTGATATTATAGCGTGGTGTAGGCGGATTCATATTGAATATACCCCGCATGAGTCTGGACACTAGCCTGTTGGATCCTACCCCAATCTTGAGGTAGAATGATAGCGCACTTCTGGCGCTGTTGATGGCACTGTAACTTAAGTGTTCATCATGGTGCAACCCCGCGAGGAATTCCAGGACGTCGGTTATTGTCACGTCATCGTACGTGATGCGAGAGCGGCTGCAGTAGGCTTCCCACTTCTTAATATGCGAGCGGTATCTTCGCCTTGTGGACTCTCGACACGACGCCCCGATGGTATCCATGGTCCGAGCCGAGAGGCCGTATTGGACTAACGGCCTGTTCAGAACCTGCAAGCCAACAAATTTAAATAGCCATGGCAGGGATGTGGCTCCCCTGACACAGGGTGAGTAACCAATTGTGGGCAACCCTTCAAAAGGACCCAAGGTTCGTTAAGCATGTCAAAGACCACCGGATACCAAGGCTGTGTGGGCCAGTCGGGTATAATAAGGATGCCCTTGGCAGCATCTGCCTGAATCTTTCGCAATACCCGACTGATGAGGCAAAACGGAGGGAAGGCATAGAAAACCCAATTCCCCCAGTCCAGCGAGAATGCATCTAGCGCTATTGCCCCAGGATCTGGTTCCCATGAAACGTAGGCTGGTACCTGATGGTTCAACCATGACGCAAAAAGGTCAATGTCCGGTTTACCAAATTTGGCTGTGACTTTAGCAAAAATCTCAGGATGCAACATCCATTCAATGTTGTCATTAAATTTGCGTGACCTGGTGTCCGCCACAGTATTAAGCTCACCTGGCAAATAGGTAGCTGAAATCCAAATGTCTCTTTGAATACACCAGAGCCAAATTGAGTTAGCCAATTTGTCACACGAAACTGACCTGGTACCACCCATATGGTTTAAATATGCCACAGCTGTGGTGTTGTCTATTTGGAGACGGACGTGTGCTCCAACAAGCTTGGAACAATATGCACGAAGTCCGTGGAATGCTGCCAGCAACTCCAAATAGTTAATCCCTTGAGTCAACAACATCGATGCCTCAAGGGTGTCCCATCTATCCCCACAACTAGAGCAATTATCAGTAGCTCCCCAGCCATTGGAGCTTGCATCAGTCTGTAAATATACCACCGGATTAGCCTCCCTGACAGGCTTAAATGAGTTGCTAATGTGACACACCCACCATTGCAACTCAGTTATCGCTTCGGACGGCAGCTGCATAGATCGATCGTAATGACCAGCGTTCCATTTTAACGCAGTAATTTTAGCTCTTTGCAAATTCTGATAATGCAAAGGTCCATATCGTGCTGCCGGAAACAAAGCCACTAACTTGCCAATTACTGTGGCTGTATGCCGAATCGATGGTATATTGGTGCCAATTAAATCTCTGCACACCTTAGTGACTTCCTCAATTTTGTTAATTGGTATAGTTATCCTCATGCTCATTGAGTTCACCGTGAACCCTAGGTAATTAATTACCTGGGCAGGGCAGAACTTTGATTTCTCTGGATGGACAATGAATCCTAATTGTTGAAATATATTGACAGCAGCTGCAACACCCTGTTCAGCCAATTGCAGGGTGTGGCCCACAATAAAGACATCATCTAAATAGGCCACAACTATATGATGTCGTTGTCTCAAATAAGCCATGATTGGCTTCACCAATTTAGTGAACAATCTAGGGGCTGTAGTAAGCCCATTAGGCAAAGCCTTATACTGCCAAAGTTGCCCCATCCAGATAAATTTCAAAAACCTTCTATCATCTTTCTGGATGGATACTGAATAATATGCATCCCTCAAATCAATGCATGCCATAAAGCAGCCATGAGAAATCAATGATTTGGCTGTTTCAAACGTATCCATTTTAAAATGAGTATATGTTACAAACGTATTCAAACGGGTTAGATCAATAATGACACGACAGCCTCCATCCTTCTTAGGTCTAGTAAATATGTTCGAAACAAATTCAATTGGCTCATGCACTGTTTTCTCAATCACACCCTTCTGTTCCAAACTTAAAATTTCCTTGTAACCTGCTGCCCGTTCTGCAGCAGACAATTTGAACGTACGACCAGGCATGTGCTGGGATGGAGGAATGTCGCCATTAATAAACTCAATTTTATGCCCCTGAATATTCCGCAACACATACTCATCACCAGTAAAATTATCCCATGCATCCAAAAACAACCGTAAACGACCACCAACATGGGAAGTTAAACAGAGAGAAAAGAGAGAACCAGACCCCCTCACCTCCGTGGTTACCGGTGGTCCTTGACACGTGTGGGTGGCCGTGGAGGTGCTGGGTTGGCTTGAGGGCGCGGCGTCTTCGATTTCCAAAAAGGTCTCTGCCGACCCTGTCCTAAAAAAGACCCTTGGTGCTGGTTCTGGTGTTGTTGTCATTGTGGAGCTAGAGGGTGAGTCCTCGTCGAGGCACTGGCCGACCCTCGTGAGCGAATGTATGGAGCTTTTGAGCCGGACGGTGTGGGGGCACTCTTAGAGCGCATGATCCCCACCGTTTTGGCTTGTTCGTCAAGCTCTTTGACTCTCTTCGAGAGGTCCTCACCAAAGAGCTGACGGGGCGGCGGCGGCGGCGGTGGTTTGCACAATCCTGCAAACTTCGGGTTGAGTGCTGGGCGGATGCTGTTTTTGCGAAACCCGTTGATTTCGTGCTGGGTCGCGCACAATAAGGCCAGAGCATCTTCCTGGTCCAAATTCAGCTCGTCCTCGTCCACCGACCGCGCAAAGGCGGTAATACCGGCCGTGAGGAGTTTCAGGATCCGCTGCAATTGTAGCTCTTGTTGACGGATAGCCGCACTGATGTTGCCCCATATTGGCGTATTGACCACAGGCACGTTGAGGGAGTTGCAGTTTGATGGAGCCTTGTGACGGCTCATAGCCTGGATGAGGACTTCTTCCTGCAGCACCTGATTATTAAGAAAGTCCACTGTGGCTGCCAGCTTTGAATTGAGAGGAAGACCAGCCGTATGTGGGGCCGCGAATTTGGTCGCCACATCCAAAAGTTCCTCCGCTGGCACCTCCACCGGAGGTGGTACGGGATCCACCAGAACCTCCTCCTCGTGCTGCTCCAGGCTGATAGTAGATGTTGGTGAAGACGCCCTGTGCCTGTTGCTGCCCTGCTGTTGTTGACGTTGAAGCAGGAGCTCCAGCAGCCGCTCCATACGGTCAATACGCCATTCACCCTGAACACTCAGGTGGTCGGAGTCCTCCGGCTCTGAAAAGAAAACCGGGCTCCTGTCATCGGCCCGCACCTCGTCGAGGCCCTGCCGGTGCCGGTAGTTGTCGCTAACAGCCGCCGAGGCGAAACTGCGCGATTCCTGCGCGGGCGTGTTCAATCGCCTCCGTTTAGCGAGAGCTGAAGCCGCTGCCACTAAGGGCACATGCGGCGAGGTGTCGGCACCAGCCGAAGCATGGCTGCCTGGGGCCCGCGCAGTCTTGCCGGCTGCCCACATCGTGGACGTTGCCGACGCATGGTGCCGCCCACCCATCCATGGGGGGCTCGGCGACCGCAACGAGACCCGACTCAACCGACCCGTCCCGGCGTCGAGAGTCGGGGTGTGCCGGCTGGACCTCACAGCCGCCCCGGGTCTCGCCCTGGAACCTGACCGCTCCTCCGCGACAGGCAATGCCTTAGCCCTAACAGGGTTAGGCTTCTGGGCTCCTCCCCTCCCCCTTCTCGGAGGGCTGAGTGGAACAGGCCGTGCAACGGCACGCGCCCTGCTCGAGGTCGCCAGCGAGCCCGCTGACAACCTGACTGCCATGGCAGGGTCCCCCTGCTCTGGCGGCACACCACACTCCTCCTCGTCGAACTCCTCCGAGCTGTGGTGTGCTGGCGGATCTGGACCTGTGAACACAGGGCTTACCCACATCTCCGCCTGAGTCCCGGCCTGCGCTGCAGGTACTGCCGATGGTAAAGGCCCCGGAACTGTTGACCGGCGAACTCGTCCTGACGTCCTCCGGCCCTTCGAACTCCCATCCATGTCCTTGCTGCAAGACATAATCAGACAACAAGGACCACCAACTAAAGGTGGAATACTCACCTCCGTGGCCCCTTATGAAGGGCTGGCGAGGAGCGCGCTCCACCGCCAGCCGTCGCAGCAACGCGTTACGACGATATGTCGAGCATGCGCGCCGGCGGGCTCTTCACGAAGTCACTCACGTGACTCCGAAATGAAATTGCAGATACTAGTTTAGACCAAAGATAGACACAGAATGATGAACTAACTCAGCTGGTCATATGTTAACCCAAACATTCCAGGGATCATTCTCGTAAACCTTCTGCGGACCCACTCCAACACCAGCATATCCCTCCTCAGATATGGGGCCAAAAACTACTCACAAAACTCCAAACGTGGTTTGACCATTCAGTGTCTTACAGAGCGTCAGCATTACATCCCTGCTATTGCATTCTAGCCCTCTTGAAATAACTGCTCGCAATGCATTTGCCTTCCTTATTATTGATTTGACTTTCAAATTAACTTTTTGGGAAACCTACGCCAGCACTCCCAAGTCCCTTTGCACCTCCATTTTCTGAATTCTCTCCCCTTTTAGAACATACGCCCTTATTCCAAATTCCAAAATGCATGACCCCACACTTTGCAACACTATATTCCATCTGCCACTTCTTTGCCCACTCTCCCAACCTGTCCAAGCCCTTCTGTCGAGTCCCTGCTTTCTCAACACTACCTGCCCCTAAACTTATCTTTGTATCATCTGCAAATTTGGCCACAAAACCTTCAACCCCCTCATACAAAGCATTGATATGCAACGTGAAGAGAGGCAGCCCCAGCGTCGACTCCTGTGGAACACTGCTAGTCAAAGAGGGAAACAACCTTGCTCATTATCGCTCTTTGCCTTGTGCCATTCAGCCAATCTGCTATCCATGCTAGTACCTTCCCTCTGATACCATGGTGCTCCCATCTTCTTTAGCAGCCTCAGGTGCAGCACCTTATCAAAGGCCTTCTGCAGCTCTGGGTAAACCACATCCACTGACTGTCCTTCGTCTATCCTGCTATTTACTTCCTCAAAGAATTCCAACAGGTTTGTCAGGCAGGGTCTCCCTTTCACAAAACCGGGTCTCTGGCGCTGTAAGGCAACAAGTCAACTGCTGCTCCACAGTGTTGCTCTCCCATCCTGCCTCTTGCAAGGATGCTGTCCCCTACTCTAAATGTCTCTGCTGCATCTGCTACCTAGAAGAGGGTCTTGACCCAAATCGTCACCCATTCCTTGCCTCCAGAGATGCTGCCTGTCCCGCTGAGTTACTCCAGCATTTTGTGTCTACACTCCATAAGTATTTTACCCTGCCACCACAGGAGATGTAAGACCTGCCCTTATACCTCCTCCCATGACTTGAAACGTGGACCCCAGCAGTCATTCCAGGCAAGAACGGAACTCGCTATCAAAACATGGAGGGGACCGGGGGACAGGGGGGGGGGGACATCATTTTTTGGCGGCCGCGTGCGTTTGCGCACACTCACACACACGTGCGTGAGGCTTCGGAGGCTCAATCCAGCGCTAATGCAGCTCAACTCTGCCTGTCTCACCGGGTTAACCTACAGCCCTGACTGGACTGACGGGGCACCAGCACTGCTTCTGCACGCTGGCCATATTTCCCGCAAGCCCAGGCAGGTTCACCAGGCAAAGCTGAGCTGGATTTAGCGCTGATTCTCTACACTGGCTGTGGGCCTGGGGGGGTACAACTCGCGTCTGACTGTCGACGTCTTTGGCCAACCGTGGGGGGGGGGGGCACTCGGGTGGGGACGGGACAGCGCCGTAGACCTGGCCGGGATCGATCCTGGCTGCGGACAAGGCGCAGGTCTGTGCCACGTCTCCCTCCTCCAATCACCGCACTCTATCCTCAGTCCCCCACTCCTCCCTCCTCCAATCATCGTGCTTAATCACCATGTCCCGCCCCCATTGCCTGCTGACCGACGTCTCTCTCGTCCAATCAGCGCCCTCGATCAGCAGTCCCACCTCCACTGTCTCGCGTAAAGTGGAGATTTTAAAATCCGGATTACAAAAACTTGGGGGGGATGTCCCCCACCTCTCAAAACATGGGGGGCACGTGTCCCCTCTGCCCCCCCCCCCCTTGTTTTCCGCCCCTGATTCCAGGTGAGACAGAGGTTCATGTGCACCTCCTCAAACCTAGTCTACTGTACCTGATGTTCCCAATGTGGGCTCCCGTAGATCGGCGATACCAAGCGTAAACTCAGCGTCCGTTTCGCTGAAAACTTTCACTTGGTCTGTCAAACTCTACTGGATCTCACAGTTGCTGATCACTTTAACTCCCCTTCCCATTCCCACGCTGATGTTTCTGTCCAGGGTCTCCTCCACTGGAAAAGTGAGGCAGCACGGAGACTAGAGGAACAGCCCCTCTTATTTCGCTTGGATAACTTGCAACCCAATGGTATGAAATTTAAACTCTCCAATTTTTGGTAACTTTTACAAATGTCTCCTTACCCCTCCCCTTTCCTCCCCCCCCCCCCCCCACTTACTTTTCCCCGCACTCACTTCCCCTGAACTTTGGCTGACCTTGCACTAGTTTGAACCCCCTCGTCCCCTCCACTGAATGCCCGTTAAGTAGTTTCACATTCTGCAGTTGTGTATGCCTCTACACCTCACAACTCTCCCTATTTAATATGTTGTACAGAAAGAATGATACATAGAAATGGCCATTCGGCCTTTTTGGTTCAGGTGCCTATCAGGGAATCTCCTCACCTGAGGTCACCTGCTGCTGCCCTTGACTTGTCCTGCCTTGTATCACGTCCGGGTTTTTCCCCTGCTACAATCAGCCTGAAGAAGGGTCCCGACCCGAAACACCACCTATACATCTTCTCCAGATATACTGCCTGACCCACTGAATTGCTACAGCATTTTGTGTCGATCTTCATGTTAAAAACCATGGCTGGCTGTTGTCAGTGTAGTCCAACGGCCTGTGCGATGACGGATAGCTGGGAAGTTTGAGGGGAACGGTGCAATCTTCAAATATTTGGAAAAGTTGAAATGAATGGTGGATGGACAATGAAAGGTCAGTCAGAGTTCAGTGTAATGATGATAATGAACTGTTTGTGGGATTCATTGACGGTGTGGCAGATTTAGGGGCAAAAGCATTCAGCACTGCAGATGTGGACGTCAGTCGTCCTCAGCATGGATAAAGTATGGGAAATAAAGTTGAAGCAGATGCTTCCTGTAGATTGGCTATTTTCGATTCATTACACTTCTGAATATGAACCAACCCAAGAAGGTGAAAGAGGCAGTGATTGGAATCAATCACAAGTGAACAGGGCTTGTGCACAGAAGATAGAGTTGTGATGGGGATATTGAGCAACTTACTCCAGAGAGGTAATGGTCATTAGGGTTGGGCTATAATCAGAGGGGATGGTTGTGTTGGCTTTTAAATGTTGGTGTGGTGAGAAGTAGAGAATCCACAGTAAATAATTCCTTCCACAATTGTTACCCAGCCACATTTAGTGGGACAAAGATAGACACAAAACACTGGAGCAACACAGCGGGACAGGGAGCATCTCTGGAGAGAAGGAATGGGTGACGTTTCGGGTCGAGACATTGACGGTGTGGCAGATTTAGAGGCAAAAGCATTCAGCACTGCAAATGTGGACATCAGTGGTCCTCAGCATGGATAAAGTATGGGAAATAAAGTTGAAGCAGATGCTTCCTGTAGATTGGCTATTTTTGACTCATAGGTGATGTTTCTTGACCCGAAACATCACCCATTCCTCTCCAGAGATGCCCCCTGTCCGTCTGTGTTACTCCAGCATTTTGTGTCTATCTTCGGTGTACACCAACATCTGCAGTTCCTACACTTTTACAGGGACGCCTCTTTGAGCAGATATTATTCAGAATGAGGATGATGTTTGATGTCATCTTTTACATGGCAATGAGAGAAAATGTCATCACATTCAAAGACAAAATGAGCGAATCCCATAACAATCTGTCACGGTTGGGCCCCATATCTGAGGAAGGATGTGTCGGTTCTGGAGAGGATCCAGAGGAGATTTCCAAGAATGATCCCAGGAATGATTTGGTAAATGTATGCACAGCGTTTGAAGGCACAGAGCTTCTACTCGCTGGAGTTTGGAAAGGTGACGGGAGACCTCATTGAAACTAACCGAATAGTGAAAGGTCTGGTTAGAGCAGATGTGGAGAGGATGTTTCCACTAGTGGGAGAGTCCAGGACCAGAGGCCATAGCTGCAGAATAAAAGGACATACCTTCAGAAAAGAGATAAGGAGGAATTATAGTCAGTGGGTGGTGAAACGGTGGAATTCATTGCCACAGATGGCTGTGGTGGCCAAGTCAATGGATATTTTTAAGGCAGAGATTGACATATTCTTGATTAGTATGGGTGTCAGGGATTAAGGGGAGAAGGCAGGAGAATAGGGTTAGGAGGGAGAGAGGCAGGCCAGCCATGATTGAATGGTCAAATGAGCCGAATGGCCTAATTCTGCTCCTCTAACATGAATATATGAACTGTGAAGAAGTAGAACCAACATCAGATGTTGGCTTGAGCTACGTGGCTGCATCTGCTCAACCTCTTATTTGAAATGGATCAGCGTCAGCCTGCATTTGATTTGGGAAGGAAGGGAGGCCAGCTTGCATCCTGTTTTCTCAGCATCAGCGTTAGTTCCTGGAACTGCTACAGAGCTGAGGGAAGAAGAGGATAGCACATAAAAGTTCTGGATCTGTCACAACGTAGTATTGACTGAGGTCAATTTGACCCTTGTTTATCTATGTCCTCCCTATTCTAATATAATGAATTACGACTTCTCTGCTATGAGAGTTCCTTTGATAATGATTAACTGTTGTAGCCACCAACACTGTGACATTCATACTCCTAGTTACTTTATTAGCCAGGTATGTTTTGCAACATACGAGGAATTTGATTTGCCATACAGTCATACACTGATTAATAACCAGTTTGTGTGCAGCTCTTATTATGAAAAAACATTTGAATTCAAATTTCAAACATATTAATTCCAGCTTTTTTTTAATAGGAGAATATTACAGAACATGTTGCATAGAAAGCATAATATAGAAAATGACCATTCTGCCCTTTTAATTCATGTTGTTATTTTCCTCCACTGTGGGTAGTGGTTGATATCTCATGTTTTTGCCCTGTTTTGTCATCTGGAACAAAACTGCTCAGAAGTGCACCATTCACCCAAATTTGCCTTTGCCAACTCTTTGAGAAAACGATTCCCCCCCCCCCCGGCATTTTTCCCAAACCTGTAGAAGCTTTCCCATCTTATCTTTATACAATCGGAAGTTTCTGTTCATCTGCCTCCATCATTCTTTCATTTGGTAGAGGAGACCATTCAGCCCTTCAATTCAACCCTGAAAATGGGTCTTGACTCGAAACGTCACCCATTCCTTTACTCCAGAGGTGCTGCCTGCCCGTTGAGTTACTCCAGCATTTTGTGTCTATCTTGAATTCATGTCAGTTCTCAGAGCTATCCCATGAATCTCATTCCTCTCTTTTTTTCCCCTTTAACTAGCCTCTCCTCCAAACTCAGTAAATCTCACCTATTTCTGCTGCCACTTGCCTATATTGCGGGCAATTTACACTGGCCCATCAACCTACTGCCACAACTTCAGCTTGTGGGAGGAAACCAGTGCATCTGTGAGAAATCTGCAGGGTCACAAGGAGAACTTGCAAACTCCGCGCACACAGCACCCAAGGTCAAAGTTGAACCCAGGTCACTGGAACTGTGCGGCAGCAGCACTACCCGCTGCGTCGCTGCGCCATCCTTTCAGGCAGTGCATCCCAGATCACAATACGCAGCTATGAGAAGGTGAATCCTCACCTATTACCTTCACTGTGAGACTGAAAGCTTTTTTCATCTTTACTCCATTCATAGTTTTGAACACCTCCACCAAACTTCCTCTTAACCTTCTGTACGAGGAGTAAAAGCCCTGGTTTCTCCAAGACTAAACGTCGACTGGGCGATCATTTCGCTGAACACCTTTGCTCAGTCTGCCTGGGCCTATCTGATCTTATTTGTTATATTTGCCATTCCCATCATCATTAATAAACACAAGAATCCGTGTATTTGGACAGCTTTGGAAAGTAGACCAACCATTAAGGCTCAACCACTTAGGCTTGGGTAACCTTGGTTCTAGAATGCCATGGTTGTAAATTGAATAGTTCTGGAGATCCCTCTTGCTGTATTATGGTGAGCGAGTGAACAAGTGTCAGGTTTTTAAGCGCTATGAGTTCAGTTTAGTTTAGATTAGTTTAGAGATACAGCACGGAAACAGGCCCTTCCGCCCACCAAGTCCATGCCGACTTGCAATTCGGACATGCTAATACTATCCACACACACTAGGGGCAATTATCATTTATACCAAGCTAATTAACCTACAAACCTGCATGTCTGTAGTGTGTGAGGAAACTGGAGATCCTGGAGAAAACCCACGCAGGACACAGGGAGAATGTACAAACATAGTACAGACAGCACCCGCAGTCAGGATTGAACCCGGGTTGCTGGAATTGTGAGGCAGCAACTCTACCCTATTGATTATGGAAAATGAATAATCCCAATGGAATTGTGAAACCACTTCACATTGTCTTGTCCAAGCATGTGTGGATGCAGAGGTATTTCCTCTCCAAAAGCCGTTAATGTCCTTTGCTGCTCCCTGTTGCTATGGCAATTTACTTGGGCCTTGCGACACCAGCTGCCTTTCTGCCAGGGAGTTGTGGTTTCAGGCACCATTCCAGGGACTTTAGTGGAAATAGAGTTTGGATAGGAGTTCCATTCTGTGTGAGTCACCATCCTCTGGATGGGACTTAAAGCTATGACCCTCAGTCCCCATTCATTTCGATGGCACAATTTTGAAATGAAATGTGATGGGTGTATGGAACAAACTGCCAGAGGAGGTACTTGAGGCTGTGACTATCCCACTGTTTAAGAAACAGTTAGACAGGTACATGGGTTGGACAGGTTTGGAGGGATACGGTCCAAGCGCTGGCAGGTGGGACTAGTGTAGCTGGGACATTGTTGGCGGGTGTGGGCAAGTTGGGCCGAAGGGCCTGTTTCCACACTGTATCACTCTAAGCACAGCTCCCCAAATGTTCTGGCCAATATTAATTCCCTGACAAGCATCACTGAAAAAAATACATTAGATGGTCTTGTATCTTCTAACTTTTGTAGCACTTGCTTTGTGTTATAGATTATGAAGTTTACAGTAGAGGGAGCACATAATATTTCAGAAACTGCAAAGGACTCTGGAGCACCCTGGGTTTGTGAATAATAGGTATTAACGTACGGGTATGTTTGTTTAGTCCCGGACACCTATTTTTATTCATAGCCGTGTGGTGAAGGCATTCTGCACTGTTTGTACTCAGACATGTTTCTCAAGATGATTAATTGCCGCACAGAAAGTTAATCATTTTGTCTTCTTATATTATTATCATGCAGAGCAGCTCTGGAACACACTACAAAGGTCAAAGTCAGCAACAAGGTCTGATTAAGAGTATAAAAAAAAGTTTATTAAAAGAAACATACATCTGAAAAATAAAGGCTGTTTCCAAGAACAGATTTTAAACTAAGGCAAAACATGTTGTCACCATTTTATTACTGTTAAGGTCACAGATTAAATCCAGTTTACTTGTTTACTTTGCCTGAACCCAACATGTTTTTCTATATATAACCTGTTTTATGAGGCATGTCAAAAAGCTAGAACATTACAAACAATATTCATTTTAATTTTGTTTAGAGACACAGCGCGGAAACAGGCCCTTCGGCCCACCGGGTCCGCGCCGACCAGCGATCCCCGCACATTAACACTATCCTGTGCCCACTAGGAACAATTTTTACATTTACCAAGCCAATTAACCTACAAACCTGTAGGTCTTTGGAGTGTGGGAGGAAACCGAAGATCTCGGAGAAAAGCCGCGCAGGTCACGGGGAGAACGTACAAACTCCGTACAGACAGCACCCGTAGTCGGGATCGAAGCCGAGTCTACGGCACTGCATTCGCTGTAAGGCAGCAACTCTACCGCTGCCCATAACTGCCCATGTTGAAATAAAGACCTTTAACTATAATAATCTTATAAGCCCAATTATTTGTACGATCACCTTTTTTCATCATTGTTATCATGAAAGCAGGAAAATCAGTTGTGAATATTTAGCATTTATTTGTGCGGTTAAGACTGAGCCCCTTTTTGAAGTTGAAGACTTCCCTGGGTTAAGTTACCAGGCCCATGGTCCGGATTTGTCCATGCCACAGGTACAGTCAGTGACATAGCTAGTTGGAGTTCTCTGGTTTGCTCTGCTTTTGCATTCTCATTAAAATAAAAAAACAGGGTGGTAGAACATCTGGCCAAAAACATGTTGAAAGAGGTGGATTTAAATGAGCAATTTGAAAGCCCGTAGAAGAGGAAGATGAGCAAGTCTGAGAGTTTATGCCCAGGCATCTGAAAGCAAGCATGATGCAGTGGAGCAACTAAATTTGAGAGGCTTGTACTGAATGGGAGCAAGGATATTGTGGAAGGCCCGTAGATGGTGTTAGGAAAAGGAATCGCCCTGGGGATTTGAAACCATGGATGGGAAGTTTAGATTTGAGGTTTTTGACGTGGAGGCTGCATGTAAAATGTTCGGCACGAGTGCTTTAAAACAGCCAAGTCTGAGGGTAACAAAGAAATTAAGGTCCCAGAGAGATCTTCAGTCTGTGGTAAGGATCTGAATTCAGACCAGACATTATTAAGTAGACAGACATTTCTGCTCATCATAATGGATAATGGATTACATGATAGAGACAGACAAATGCGGTAACTTATAACATTTTGTGTTCTGACAGTACTTTTCTCTAACCTTTTCTGGCACACCTGCTGTTTAGATTTGCACTGAAGCCACCTATCTCACTCATCCTTGGACTTGGTTAAAGAATATTGGGAGGGACGAAAGCAGGCAGAAGCATTTTTTGGGTGGGGCTAGTGATTTTGTTCACATTTTGTGTTGCGCTGGATTGACAAAGTTTGGATTATCATTCACGCTTCCGGTAGGAATGTACACAGGTTGGCCCACGGGATGTTGTAACGGTTGTCCACCTATAATAATAAAAACAAGGTAATTAAATGTCCCCCCGCCACGGGTACCATGTAATCCCGCGCTACCTGCTCCATGGTCGCATAGTCGGCGACTAAACCGTCTCCCCCACCTGGATTGCCAGGTGAGGAGGGGGATTGTGGGCACCCAGCAGGACCAAAAACAAGACCTGTCAAAGGGCAGATGAGCTCCTAGCGAGCCAACGGCCATCCACACTTCAGTAGAAGTTGCGATCACTGTGGTACACAGCATTGTAAGGAATGATGATAAAGCACACACACCAAAATACTATACTTCTAGCGTTGGAAGTCCGCAGGAATTGGAGGAGTAAGACGTGTGGTGCGTCCGTCACCGTTCCCGTAGGAAACCAACGCCACTGTGTCGCTAATGTTTTCAACGATGATAATAATATAAATAATTAAATTATTGGTCAAAATAGCCTGTAAACTTTAGTTTGGTTTGGTTTCGAGTTTAGAGATGCAGCGCGGAAACAGGCCCTACGGCCCCATCGAGTCCGCACCGACCTGCATATTAACACTAGCACATTAACACTATCCTACACACACTAGGGACAATTTACATTTATACCGAGCCAATTAACCTACAAACCTGTACGTCTTTGGAGTGTGGGAGGAAACCGACGATCTCCGAGAAAACGCACGCAGGTCACGGGGAGAATGGACAAACTCCGTACAGACAGCACCTGGAGTCAGGATCGGACCCGGGCCTCTTGCGTTGTAAAGCAGTAACTCTACCGCTGCGCCACCGTGCTACTCCAGCACGGTCGGTGGGCTATTTATTTCAAATTTGCACGCAAAAGTAAGTGAAAGGAATCAAATTTCCCCAAATTCTTCACTGTATATTGAACCAATCAAAGCGTACATGTTCACAGGCCATTTTATGTCGTGATACTTTAGAAGATAATTGGAAAATAACTGTAAACCAAGGACACAAAATTAACTTAATCACCTGTTAATTTTGCCTTACTTAGTTGAAATGGGAGTTTCGTCATCAGATTCCAACCTATACTGGACTTTGATGGATTGTCAGTGGTGGAGCGGCACCAGGCTGCACAAATCTAGACGGGCTCATCAATACTCCGGGTCCTTCCACCTCCAACAATGGGTTTCCTCCCCGACCACCCACAAATGGACATGGCCTTGCTCAGTAGCAAGTTGGTGTAGATGCAGGCAAACATTTCAGTGGCCAGGGTCTCAGGGCAATAGCATTGTATATGCAACCTGTGGTTCAGATGCCTTCAAAAAGCCCCCCAAAGGATTTATGCATCCAGGCACGATGACCTGCACCGAAGATGCCACCCACAGTGCGTGGGGATAGGCTACAAAACATCCTCCGCAGGGAAGGGCCCCATATCTGGGGGAGGACGCAACGACTGGCGTTGGAGAGGGACCAGACGAGGTCTACGAGAATGATCTCAGGAATGATTGGGTTAACGTATGATGAGCATTTGACGGCACTGGGCCTGTATTCGCTGGAGTTTAGAACGATGAGGGGGGATCCTCATTGAAACTTACTGGATAGTGAAAGGCTTGGATGGAGTGGATGTGGAGAGGATGGTTCCACTAGTGGGAGAGTCTACGACTAGAGATCAAAGCCGCAGCATAAAAGGATGTACTTTTAGAAAGATGAGGAGGGATTTCTTTAATCAGAGGGTGGTGAATCTGTGGAATTCATAGCCACTGAAGGCTAAGTGAATGGATAATTTTAAGGCGGAGATTGACAGATTCTTGATTCGTAAGGTGTCAGGGGTTTTGGGGAGAAGGCAGGAGAATGGAGTTGAGAGGGATTTAGAGATCAGCCATGATTGAATGACAGAGTAGACTTGATGGGCTGAATGGCCTCATTCTGCTCCAACAACTTATGAACATGAACAATCCTGCGGTATAAATATTGATTGCTCTCATTTCAAGTAACCATTACATTCCCTCTCTCTCCTTCCCTCGCTGGTTTTCCTGCTAGTTTCACTGTTTGAATTCCTTTGTTATCACCTCTTCCACAGCCAACAATGGACCATTGTGGGCTCCACCTTTCCTGAGGCATCGATGCGGGCCCTGATTTGTTCAGTACCTTTTCCTACCTCTAGTTTCCCTTTTCCCTGACTCTCAGCCTGAAGAAGGGTCTCGACCCGAAACGCCACCTATTCCTTCTCTCCAGAGGTGCTGCCTCTCCCGTGGAGTTACTCCAGCGCATTGTGTCTGTCAATGTGGACGTTGGTGCGTAAAGATTATTTACCAGGTGCTGCCTCCATGTATGCAGGTGGTTGTGCTTGACCTGCCGGCGGGCAAGCATTAGGGTAAGCCATAGCCAGTTGCGCAGGGGACAGCTGAAGAGGCACTGGCTGGTACGCGTGGAAGCCCGGATACATCGACACAGGTTGTCCATAGTTCATTGGCACCACAGTGGTGGCACCTGTGTTTATAACAGCTGAAAGAAAAGAGGAGAGCAACATTATTAATTAAATAAAAGGAACTATCCCTGACCGAAGGTTACCTACCAATGTTTGGTTGTAATATGCAAGCATAATCTTGCATAATCACTGCTGCAATGTCTGACCAGTGACTCTATGGCAACAAATTTGAGGCCAATACATTTATAGAAAATCACAGAATGAAGTGCAAGCTCATTAGGCAGCTTCTTATCAATAGAATTCCCAAGGCAGCTTGCCATTCCTCCATTACTATCTAAATGGTGGCCGATTAGGAAAAGGGGAGATGCAGCGTGACCTGGGTGTCATGGTACACCAGTCATTGAAAGTAGGCATGCAGGTACAACAGGCAGTGAAGAAAGCCAATGGTATGTTAGCTTTCATAGCAAAAGGATTTGAATATAGGAGCAGGGAGGTTCTACTTCAGTTGTATAGGGTCTTGGTGAGGCCACACCTGGAGTATTGCGTACAGTTCTGGTCTCCAAATCTGAGGAAGGACATTATTGCCATAGAGGGAGTGCAGCGAAGGTTCACCAGACTGATTCCTGGGATGTCAGGACTGTCTTATGAACAAAGACTGCATAGACTCGGTTTATACTCTCTAGAATTTAGGAGATTGAGAGGGGATCTTATAGAAACTTACAAGATTCTTAAGGGGTTGGACAGGCTAGATGCAGGAAGATTGTTCCCGATGTTGGGGACGTCCAGGACAAGGGGTCACAGCTTAAGGATAAGGGGGAAATCCTTTAGGACCGAGATGAGAAGGAATTTTTTCACACAGAGAGTGGTGGGTCTCTGGAATTCTCTGCCACAGAGGGTAGTTGAGGCCAGTTCATTGGATATATTTAAGAGGGAGTTAGATGTGTCCCTTGTGGCTAAGGGGATCAGAGGGTATGGAGAGAAGGCAGGTACGGGATACTGAGTTGGATGATCAGCCATGATCATATTGAATGGCGGTGCAGGCTCGAAGGGCCGAATGGCCTATTCCTGCACCTAATTTCTATGTTTCTATGTTTCTATGTTTCTATCTGCCAAGGGAATCTGTCGGAAGGAACTGCAGATGCTGGTTTACACTGAAGGCGAGACCAAGCGCAGGCTCGGCGATCGTTTCACTTAACACCTTCGCCCAGTCCTCCTTGAAACCTACACGATCTCCCTGTAGCCAAACACTTTCACCACCCCCCCCCTCCCATTCACACACTGATCTTTCTGTCCTGGGCGTCCTCCACTGTCAGAGGCCCAGCGCCGAATGGAGGAACAGCACCTCATATTTCGCTTGGGCAGCTTACACCCCAGCGGTATGAATATCTTCTTCTCTAACTTCAAGTAAACCCTAGCTTTCCCTCTCTCTCCATCCCTCCCCATCCTACTTCTCCAACCAGTCTGACTGTCCCCCAGACTAAATGTTGCCTCTGTACCTCCATTGTCACCTCCCCCTAGCTGACAACGATCTACTCCACATTTTCCTTCTCTCTTTCCCCTTCGATGTCTCATTTTCACACCTTTTCTCTGTCTCCCTCTCCCCTGACCAGGTCCTGTCGTGGATGAACTGAGGCCCAGGTCAATTTCAATGTTAGAGGCCCCCAAATCAAGATCCCTTTGAAGCAGACAGGTATGAGGCCCGTGCCAAATGGCACTCGTTGCCCCCCACTATGATAGGGCCTGCCCCTGACTCTCAGTCTGAGGATGGGTCTCGACTCATTCCTTCTATCCAGATATGCTGCCTGTCCTGCTGAGTTCTTCTATCCAGAGATCCTGCCTGTCCAGTATTTTGTGTCTGTCTTCAATGCTAACAGTATCTTCCATCCTGCTTTCATCCCTGCTCTCTGCCTCAGAGGGCGGTGGAGGCCGGTTCTCTGGATGCTTTCAAGAGAGAGCTAGATAAGGCTCTTAAAAATAGCGGAATAAGGGGATATGGGGAGAAAGCAGGAACGGGGTACTGATTGGGGATGATCAGCCATGATCACATTGAATGGCGGTGCTGGCTCGAAGGGCCGAATGGCCTACTCCTGCACCTATTGTCTATTGTCTATTGCCTATTGTCTCTGCAATTCCCATGATGAGAGACCAGGTGATACTTGCTGTGATCATCTAACTACTGATGCATCTGGCAGTAATGCTACTGACCCATTGTGTGGATCAATCTTGTCTCTGCTGTGTGATGCTCTTGCCTGCCGCAAGATAGAGTGACATTCAAGCCTCAAGTTCCGGCCTAGTTCTCTTTTATTGGAAAGGTGGACTGTTAGCGTTCAACTGAATCAGTTAAATGGCAGCTTTGTGAACTAGTGTGTAGGAAAGAACTGCAGATGCTGGTTTAAATCGAAGATAGTACACCAGCACT
Organism: Raja brachyura; assembly: GCA_963514005.1. The sequence goes on along the minus strand of OY740796.1, from coordinate 8,308,538 downwards.
ATCCGTCTGAAGAAGGGTCTCGACCCGAAACATCACCCCATTCCTTCTCTCCAGAGATGCTGCCTGTTACTCCAGCATTTTGTGTCTAACTTAGTGAATTCTATTGTTTGCACTGCCTCTTGTTGTTTGGAATATTCCTTTCTGTTATGTTCCAGTCAGAGGCTAAATTCAATCTGATCTTCAAGCTTAGTCTGAGGAAGGGTCTCGACCCAAAACGTTGCCTATTTCCTTCGCTCCATAGATGCTGCCTCACCCACTGAGTTTCTCCAGCATTTGTGTCTACCTTCAAGCATAGTCCATGTGTGGGGTTGGGTAGTTTGGTTTCTGCACCTGTACCTGCCTTTGTGAGTGTTTGTGCATGGTTGCTCCCCCGTGCCACGACGCGATTCTGGAGCTGCAGCAAGTTAAGGGCCTGTCCCACCAGCATACAGCCTCGCAGGGCTGGTCCCACTTCGATCGCCGGAGCCGTATGGAGTTGTGCGGAGCTGGTCCCGACATCGCCTCCGAAAAACTGACACTGTTCAAAAATCCCGCGCAGCAACGGCCTGTCGGCCCGCAGCCACATTGAGGACGTACGAAGCGCCTCGATGGGCGTATGCAGCGTCTGGACGGGCATACACAGCGTCTTGGCGGCGTACGCCTAGCGTGTGGCATTGCACGTTGACATCACCGCCCGGCGTGCCGTTGCGTGATGACGTCACCGCCCGACGCGGTGCGACATCCAAATTCAGTTGGCCCGCCTCCTGCCCAGCTGATTGGTGATGTGTGATATCCATACGGCTCCGCGGTTGGAAGTGGGACCGGCCCCGCGAGGCCGTACGCCTCAAGCCACCACGTTTGGTCGCGCTAGCCTCATGCAGTTGCATGCTGGTGGGACAGGCCCTTTAGTAATCAGTGGTGCATTTACTCATGCATATTGCCACCACCGTATGATCTCCTCCTTTAGGTCCTGTGGAGAGCTGATCAGGAGCTCGGGGACCGAGTTTGAGTTTAGTTTATTGTCATGTGTACAGTGAAAACCTTTTGTTGTATGCTAACCAGTCAGCAGAAAGACAATACATGATTACAATCGAGCCATCCACACCACTAGCAAGGAGCTCAGTTCCCCATCTGCTCTGAAGTCATGGGCAAGGCTTGCAGCTTTTGGGATGGCAGGGGCAGATGCAGAAATTCATGGCCGTTAGATTGTAGTCTAGCTTTGAATTTAGGCTTTAGGGATACCGTGTGGAAACAGGCCCTTCGACACACCGAGTCCTCACTGGCCAACGATCACACGTTCACTGGCACTATCCAACACACCAGGGACAATTTATAATTTACAGAAGGCAATTCACCTACAAACATGCACGTTTAGGAGTGTGGGAGGAAACCGGAGATCCCGGAGAAAACCCACGCCATCACGGTGAGAACATACAAACTCCGTACAGACAGCACCCGTAGTCGGGATCGAACCCGGGTCTAAGGATGTCGCTCTACTGCTGCATCAGCGTGCCGCCCTCTGGCTGTTACCTCCAGCGTATGAAGATTGTGGACACTGAAACTCCAAAATAAGAGAAGGAAATGCTGGGAATGCACGGAGTTAAAGGGAAACGGGTTAAATGGATTTTCTGGTGGAATATCAGGGTCCTGAAACATCAACTAACTTTCTTCCTTCACGGATACCTTGCCAAGCCGTTCCACTATTTGCTGCCTTTACTTCTGAATGCATTAAAAATCTTCTTGCAAATATTAAATCCTTTGCTATTTATTTGAAGGGTTCTGATATTTGTTAATTATTTTTTAATGTTTCTGAATGCGTTAAGTATCTACATAGCTTTTGGCATCTGCAACAGGTATTGGTGTTAAGAGTCATAGAGTCCTAGAGTGACACAGCGTGGAAACAGGGCCTTCTTGCCCACACCGGCCAACATGTCCAAGCTACACTAGTCCCACCTGCCCGCGTTTGGTCCATATCCCTCCAAACCTGTCCTATCCATGTACCTGTCTAACTGTTTCTTGAATGTTGGGATTGCCCCAGTCTCAACTACCTCCTCTAGCAGCTTGTTCCATACATGTACCACCCTTTGTGTGAAAAAGGTACCCCTCAGATTCCTATTAAATCATTCCCCCTTCACCTTCGACCTATGTCCTCTGGTCCTCGATTCACCTACTCTGGGCAAGAGACTCTGTGCGTCTACCCGATCTATTCCTCTCATGGTTTTTTACACCTCTTTATGATCACCCCGTGAGTTTCTATACAGCTGTTTCCCCAGCTGTTTCATGGAGCAGGGCTCGTTCTGCCACAACGCTCTTCCCCCATCAACACAAAATGGCACATGCATGGAAAGTTCTGTCACCGTGAGGACTCTTGTGCCAATCATTGAAGTTGACCTCTCTGAACAAGTTCCAAGCAGGATGTCATCAAGGCAAATGTGTATCGTTTGGAGATACAGCATGGAAACAGGCCCTTCGGCCCACTGAGTTGATGCTGACCCCAGATCACCCATGCACTGTAGTTCTATGTTATCTCGCTTGCTCATCCACTTAGTCCACACTGTGGACAATTTACAGAGGACAACTAACCTATACGTCTTTGGGATGTGGGAGGAAACTGAAGCAGTGGTTTGGACAGGTACATGGATAGGAGGGGTTTAGAGGGACATTGGCCAAACGCAGGCACGAGTGATCAGGGTCGATGGTGCATCCTGGTCGACATGGACAAGATGGGCCAAAGAGCCTATTTCTGTGCTGTATGACTACGTGACTCTATGACACTGTGACGCTGAAGAAACTCACATGGTCACACAGAAAATGTGCAAACTCCACACAGACAGCACCCGAGGTCAGGATCGAATATGCGCTTCTGGCATTCATCGGCTTCCAGCTTCTTCTTCTTTCGTGTGGCGTGCACGGCCTAAAGTTGTTGGACAACTTGTTCTATTTGATCTTCCGTTTGTGCACGTCGAGTTGATTGCATTAGTTGAAACATGAAGGTTGCAATCTTCCACCCTAGGCTTTCACCTGTGCCACTGTGTGGCTGAATGTTCTATCTATTTTTATCCTGAACTCTATCTTTAGGTCACCACTGACTACAAAAGCAATGTTATGATTAGAGTGCTGTTCATTGGAGCTAGTTAGCTGCTGTTTCCCACATCACAGCAGTGATTTTGAAACTAACTCTCTCGCGGCACGGTGGCGCAGCGGTAGAGTTGCTGCCTTACAGCGCCGGAGATCAGGGTTCGATCCTGACTACAGGTGCAGTCGGTATGGAATTTGTACGTTCTCCCCGTTCCCAGCGTGGGTTTTCTCCGGGATCTCTGGTTTAATCCCACACTCCAAAGACATACAGGGTTGTAGATTGACACAAAATGCTGGAGTAACTCAGCGGGAAGGAATTTCTTCTCTCCAGAGAAGCTGCCTGTCCCACTGAGTTACTCCAGCAATTGTTCCTGGTGTGTGTAAGATAATGTAAGTGTTCTTGGATCGCTGGTCATCGTAAAGCCTGTTTCCGCACTGTATCTCTAAAGGGGCTGTCCCACTGTACAAGCTAATTCAAGAGTTCTCTCGCGTTTCCCCTGATTCGAATGCGGAGATTTACGGTAATAGCCGCTCGTAGGTACTCGGGGCTCTCGTGGACATTTTTCAACATGTTGAAAGATCTTCACGAGTCTTCACGAGCTTACCGCGTTTCCCGAGTACCTGCCATTAGCGTTACGAGCCGCAAAGAGACGTCCCCGAGCTCCGACGTACCCGCTACGTACATTCTACTTGCTTACCACGAGTTTGATTTTCTTTTAAACTCAGGAGAGCTCTTGAATTACCTCGTACAGTGGGACAGCCCCTTAATGTAAACCAAACTTGGCTGTAAAGTGCTTTGTATGATCAATGAAAGGCTCTTTTCTTTCTTAGAAGAACCATTCGGAAGTTCTGTGTGATATTGGCAAGGTCCCATCAAGATTCAAACACGGAAAGTTTAGCAACAATGGAAGGAAGGCATCAGGATGTAATCTTCCATGAACACATTGAAGTGGCCTGTGTCCCACCATGGCCATGCAGCCAAGCTTAAGCAGGTACCCATAGGCTGAAAAATGGCTCAGGTCAAGATTTTGTTCTTAGATAGTCTCCTGCCCACAGCCTTGATGTTTATGGGGGCTCGTCAAATGCCGCATTGGAGTTCGAGTCACTTTGCTCACAGAAGGGATCCCTGACATCACACGCTGAAGGACTGCAAGATTGCCACAGAGCATGCTGACTCTTTGTGTGCTGGCTTTACCAGAAGAGGATTTACCAGAAGAGGTCGCTTCCTCTTCTCCCCTCTCCCATCGGGCAAGAGGTACAGAAGTGTGAAAACGCACACGTCCAGATTCAGGGACAGTTTCTTCCCAGCTGTTATCAGGCAACTGAACCATCCCACCACCAACTAGAGAGCAGGTTCTGACCTACCATCTACTTCATTGAAGACTCTTGGGCGATCTTTAATGGACCTTACTGGACTTTATCTTGCACTAAACATTATTTTCTTTATTGTATATTTGTATACAATATTACATGATTGTAAACATGCATAGTCTTTCCGCTGATTAGATAGCATGCGACAAAAAGCCTGTTCACTGTACTTCGATACACAAACTAAACACACTCAATGCTGAGCACTATCACCTGACATGATTACTCCACGCGTTTAAATCTCCGTTCCACTTGTAAATAAACTATATTCTGCACTCTGGCATTTTTCTTTGGTCTATGGTTTGTCCTTGTTAACCTTTGGCGTGATTGTATTCATGGATGGTGTTATCTGATTCGATTGCACAGCAGACAAGCACTGTACCCCGGGACAGGTGACAATAATAAACCTCAGCCAGGTACGTTACTCACCCCTGTGGCGACTTTCGGATCTGCAAAGGGATTGGATGCAGCACCAGAGTATTGCTACCACCACAATGACACCCACGACAACTCCGACTCCAATTATTATCTTCGGCCTATGGAAAATAGAAGGGAATATTCATTAAAATGAGAGGAAATGGAGAGGCCTGGATAGAGTGGATGCGGAGAGGATGTTTCCACTAGTGGGAGAGTCCAGGACCAGAGGTCAGAGCTTCAGAATTAAAGGATGGTCCTTCAGGAAGAAGATGAGGAGGAATTTCTGTCATCAGAGGGTGGTGGATCTGTGGAATTCATTGCCACAGGAGGCTGAGGAGGACGTCAATTTATATTTTTAAGGCAGACATAGATAGATTATTGATTAGTAAGGGTGTCGGGGGTTATGGGGAGAAGGCAGGAGAATGGGGTTTAGGAGGGACAGATAAATCAGCCATGATTGAATCGTGGGGTAGATAGGCTGAATGGCCTAATTCTGCTCCTATCACTTATGAACTGATAAACATAAAATGCTGAAACAAGGGAGTGGAGCCACCAAACGCTGCCCAGTGGACCATCACTTGATAGGTCATTGGGATTGGCATGGTGTGGGTACTTAATCTCCCATGGTTTTGTTTTTGGGTTGAGAGCAGCCCCAAGGATAAGTAAAGGGTTGGGATGGGCTATTGGTCCAAAGGAACTGTCCACCTTTAGCCGAAGCATCTCTGGATAAGTGCTCTTACAATTGAGGTGGATGGACCCTGCTGCCCCATCCTCCTCAGTATCTCCTCACCGCACTTGCGCTTGTGCCTGGTGTAGGAAGGAACTGCAGATGCTGGTTTAAACCGACGATAGACACAAAAAGCTGGAGTAACTCAGCGGGACAGGCAGCGTCTCTGGAGAGAAGGAATGGGTGACGTTTCGGGTCTGAAGTAGGGTCTCGACCCAAAACGTCACCCATTCCTTCTCTCCAGAGGTGCTGCCTTGCCCCGCTGAGCTTCTCCAGCTTTTTGTGTCTATCTGCTCTTGTGCCTTCATGTCTTTCTCTGTGTCTGGCCTGCTGAGCAGTGAAAAACTCTCTTATCCCGTTATCATGTATCTGAACACTGTAAATGGATTGATTGTAATCATGTGTTGTCTGTCTGTGGGCTGGTTAGCGCGCAACAAGAGCTTTTCACTGTACCTCGGTGCATGTGACAATTAACCTAGCTGAAGTGGGCCTGACTCCCCCTGCACAGAGGGCACTGATGGGGATTATGCTGAAGCACATCTCCAGGCAGGCTGTGCCCAGCTCCAGCAGGTGGGCTGATGCTGGGTGGCTCTGGCCTTGAAGAGCATACATTCCCTCCCCAGACGTTGGCCAATTGCAGGGCTGCAAGCGAGCAAGAAGGTGTCCTGACCCCTTTCAAAGGAAGGCGGCTGCCTGGGAGAGAGTGCAACTCCGATTGCAACACGGTGGCAGCACAGTAGCGCAGCTGGAAGAGTCGCAGCCTCACAGCACCGCAGACCCAGCTTTGATCCTCACCTCGGGTGCTGACTGTGTGAAGTTTGCACGTTCTCCCACTGACCGCATGGGTTCCCTCTGGTGCTCCGATTTCCTCCCACATCCCAAAGAATTCCAGCTTTTGTAGATTAATTGGGCCGCTGCAAGTTGCCCCTAGTTTGTGAGGAGCGCTTTTACATAGAACTAGCGTGAACGGCTGATTGCTGGTTGGCTTAGACTTGCTGGGCTGAAGGGCCTGTTTCCATGCTGTGCCTATAATCTAAAGAGGGGGCCACTTGCAATAAAGCGTGGAATCTGATTCTAACGCGCAATCCGTCACTCAGCTGGACCTTAACGTTTCCAGTCCGATGGCAAAGGATCGATATTCCCTCTGCAGGAAAGTACCTTCCACAGCAGGAGAATCTCTTTACTAGAAACATGGATTCATAATGGGATTCATGTGGGGCACTGTCTTACTGTGTGTGTCTACCAACTCTCCAGCAGAGGGGGAAACAAGTGCTAGACAGTATTTGAGCTTGTTTGTATTTCTCTTCTCTCTTTCCCCCCTCTCCCCGTCCCTCTCTTTCACACAGTGGGGCGAAATGCTGGAGAAATGCTTCATATATTAACAGTTTATATATTACCTTTGTCCTTATAAAAAATCACTTACATCCTGATTATCGATGTTACAGTTCTATACCTTTGTATTTATGTGTTTAAATGTGCCATTTTATTTTTCTACAAAATACTTAAAGTCTTTTATGTAGAAGAAGTATTGGGTTAAATATGGATCAATATCGTGCCGGTGAGCGGCATTTTATTGGAATTGTTTACAATTATCCCTAAACGAGGAACTGAAGGAAATGAGTACAAGAGAGATATAATTGAAGGAAAATAGCAGGTGGCTCGGTGGTGCAGCGGTCGAGTTGCTGCCTTCCTGCGCTTGCAGTATTTCCGGTTCAATCCCGACTACGGGTGCTGTCTGTACGGAGTTTGTACGTTCTCCCCGTGACCTGCGTGGGCTTTCTCCGAGATCCTCGGCTTCCTTCCACACTCCAATATTTAGGAAGCAATAATATTGCACTCAGGAAATAATAATAATAAGAGTAGGCTGAAGGATTAGTGAAAGAGAAAAATGAAAAACCTGTTGGGAGTTTTTTTTGAGGTTGTCAGCATCAGTGTTGACAATCGCAGTGTGGAACCTTCAGAAATCTTTGATGAGATTCACATCAAGATGTTTCAACTTTAGACTTTCAGAATATAGAAAAACAGCATGGAAACAGGCCCTTCGGCCCACTGAGTCCGCGCCGACCAGCGATTGCCCCAAACTTATTCAATAAAATTAAGACCTTTGGAACTGGGGATAATCTAGTGGCAAGGACTGAGGATTGTTCATATACCGAATACAGAGTCGGAATATCTAAGATGGACACAAAATGCTGGAGTAACTCAGCGGGACAGGCAGCATCTCTGGAGAGAAGGAATGGGTGATGTTTCAGGTCGAGGCCCTTCTTCAGACTGAGAGTCAGGGGAGAGGGAGACCCTAGTCGGAATAACTGGTTCATGTTTGTATTGTGAGGCTGTGACCAGTGGGGTGTCATATCGATTGGTGCTGGGGATCTATCAGTTCGCAAGCTGCATCAATAACTTGGTTCAGGAGACCAGGTGTAACAAATTCAAGTTTGCTGATGAAATTAAGCTGGGTGCCGGCGTGAGTTGTGTGGAGAACACAGAGTGACTTTCAAGGGGTGTAGGCAGGCCAAGCAAATGGCAGATGCAATGCTGTGTTGCGAAAAGGATGTAATGATTTGATGGCACAATTAATGTACTTCTCCCCCTTCTGTTGTGGGTAGACTGACACCAACTCCATCCCCCCCCCCCCCTTACCCCCCTACCCCCCTCCCCCTTAATCTTTGCACATCCCCAATCCGTTCCCCTCCTCACTTTAATTCCATGTTCCATGTATTTTGTGTTTCATGACTGTTGACAGATCCATTTCCCTCCTGGGATAAATAAAGTTTGATCGTATTGTTTCGCATTTCATTGTTGCCGTAAAGAATGTACTGTGTTGCCTGCACATATTTATATACATAAAAGATACCTTTGAACATAAAAAGTAAACTCTGGTGTACTTAAAAAAAAAAAAAAAATTGAACACCGCTCTCTGCCAAGTGAGAATCAAAGTCTGCCATCAAAGTAACATGACTGTGGTGTGGTCTGTACTGCTTTAGTGGAAGCGTTTGCTGACAGCTTACTGAATGCTCAAAAACACTTTTTTTTTCCAAGTCAAAACATCTATTGTTATGCTGATAGTTTGATTCAGAGTGGAGGTATAAATGAAAAGGGTTGCTTTAATTAAATCAGCACAAGTATGATTTGGGGGGGGAGAGAGAGAGAGAGAGAGAGAGAGAGAGAGAGAGAGAGAGAGAGAGAGGAGGAGAGGGAGAGCAGGCTAGAGTCGGCTGCCTGTCCCTCTTTCGGGCCTACGTCCGTACATGTGTGTCCCTGGAGAGGGAACACGCGGTATCCACGGGGACTCTGGAGGCCTTCCGTCAACGCTGGTCACCGCGTGGGGATGAGAGTATTGTAAACAATAAATGTACTGTTCTACTACATTGATTTGTTTGTTATAGTGTTATTTTTGATTATATTTTGATGTGTTGTATTATATGATTGTGTTGAATAAAGTTTTTGAAAAAGGGGAAAAAAAAAGGAGAGGGAGAGAGACATAGAGAGAGAGGGGGGAGATGGAGAGAGAGAGAGGAGAGAGAGAGGGGAAGGAGAGAGATGGGGAGAGGAAGAGAGAGAGGGGGAGAGGGAGATGGGGGGAGATGGAGGGAGGGAGGGAGGGAGGGAGGGAGGGAGTAAGAGAGTGGGGGAGGGAGAGAGAGAGAGAGAGAGAGAGAGAGAAGCCACGAGAGCACGAGAGAGAGGGAGAGAGAGCGAGTGAGAGAGAGTTGCTGAGCAACGAGTTAAGGTGTTGGAAGGGGCACTTTGCAGTGGCCAAGTGTGGTCAACATGGTGAGTTCTGTGTAACTACATTCAGGGTTAAGAATAGACAATGGAGTTAAAAGGGCAGCTTGCATGCCAAATGCAAACAAACCTTTTACAAAGAGTCGGCAGACCTGTATGGATTGAGAGGCCAGAAGCTGCATTTTAGGGTTAAAGCATGTGAGGCAGAGAATCGCGAGGACATATTAGAGTGCAAAAGTCTGCAACATTTTATATCAGACAGTTACACAAAAAGCTGGAGAAACTCAGCGGGTGCAGCAGCATCTAAGGAGTGAAGGAGATAGGCGACGTTTCGGGTCGAGACCCTTCTTCAGACTGGTCAGGGATCAGGGAAACGAGAGATATAGACAGTGATGTGGAGAGATAAAGAACAATGAATGAAAGATATGCAAAAAAGTATTGATGATAAAACTACTGTTTGTAGTGTGAAAATGAGAAACTAGTGCGACTTGGGTGGGGGAGATAGAGAGAGAAGGAATGCCAGGGCCCGAGGGCTGAGGGAGAGGTGGGGAGGCGGAGGAGGCAGCAAGGGTTAACAGAATTGAGAAAATGCAATGTTTAAGCCCAGAGGATGCAGACTCCCCAAGCGGAATATGAGGTGCTGTTCCTCCAACTTGTGGTGTTGTTCACTCTGGCCATGGAGGAGGCCCAGGACCGAGAGGTCGGATACGGAATGAGAGGGGGAGTTGAAGTGCTGAGCCACCGGGAGTTCGGGTTGGTTATTGCGGACCGAGCGGAGGTGTTCGGCGAAATGATCGCCCAGCCTCCGCTTGGTCTCACCGATGTAGATCAGCTGGCATCTGGAGCAACGGATGCAGTAGATGAGGTTGGAGGAGGTGCAGGTGAACCTCTGTCAGACCTGGAAGGACTGATTGGGTCCCTGAAAGGAGTGGATGGGGGAGGTGAAGGGACAAGTGTAGCATCTCTTGCGGTTGCAAGGGAAAGTGCCCGGGGAAGGGGTGGAGCGAGAGGGAAGGGAAGAATTAACGACTGCTTAACCACATTGACGGCTGCTTTGGTGTCACCTCCTGCACCCACACACAACTGACTGGGCTGAATTGTGAGCCTTGCCTCATTTTCTTTGCCTCGATTAATTCAGACCAAGCCCAACAGTGGAAGCCACGATTTAGACGTAATGTATTTATAAACTAATTCCAAGACACAGTATTTTGTAGGTTTCATCCAATTCTCAGGTGAACAAATTTAACTCATAAAAACCAAAGAAGAGTCAAAGCATTCAATATTGTTGGCTACTTACAAGGGGTTATTCTCCCAGCAGTTCAATCCGCCCCAACCAAGCTGGCACTCGACAGTGGATAAAGCAGCTATAAGTAAAACAGACGTCACACACATCTTAAATCAAATCAAATTGATCTTATGCAATAACTGATCTTATACAAAACTAGAAATTGTCAGCCAAGCCTCTGAGTCAAATGTTTCTGGGTCTATAAATTCATGTCATGTCATAAGAGCAGAATTAGGCCATTCGGCCCATCGAGGCGATTACTCCATTCCATCACGACTGACCTATCTCTCCCTCTCAACCCCATCCTCCTTCCTTCACCCTCATAACCTTTGGAGAAGCATTTCAGAGATTGACATCTAGTCTGAGGGTGTAGTGAAGTGCCATCTTATGGACCCCATGTTGAATGGTTCCTGCTGCTCGCTCGCCTAGTCAAAAGAGATCCCTGGGTTCCTCACCCGCATCACGTCCGTGTCCGGCAGTTCTGCTTCCACTCCCTCTCTCCCCTGACAGAACAAGGATTGTGTTCCCCTGGTCCTTGCCTTTCATCCACCAGCTTTTGTATCCAACATATCACTGTCCAAGATAGACAAGAAATGCTGGAGAAACTCAGCGGGTGAGGCAGCATCTATGGAGAGAAGGAATTGGCGACGTTTCGGGTCGAGACCCTTCTTTGTGTCATTGTCTATCTGGATTATTTACATGGAGTAAGAGGTGGTACCACTCAACTTGCTGTCCAACCTGTCTCCTCTCCTTAAAGCTACAGGAATAGTCAGCAAAACCTCCCATTTTCTGCAGTTATTAAATATCAAGTCAAGTCAACTTTATTTGTCACATGCACATACAAGATGTACAGTGAAATGAAAATGGCAATACCTGCGGGTTTGTGCAAAACATTTACATTTACATTATATAAAAAGACACAACAGTAATAACGCCCTGGTGAGATCAGAGTTTACAATCCTGATGGCCTGTGGGAAGAAACTCCGTCTCATCCTCTCTGTTTTCATGGCGTGACAGCTGAGGCACTTGCCTGACCGTAGGAGCTGGAACAGTTGCCTTACAAAAAAATTGCCTGACTAGAAAAAGTAAGGTTATGATTTTAGAGACACAAGTGTTTGCAGATGCTGGACTATGAAGCAACATTAAAAACCTCCAGAGAAACTCAGGAGGCCGAGCAGCATCTCGGGTCAACTCCTCCATCCAGACTTAGATTGTAGTGGGAAGATAGCCAGTGGTGAAGAGGTGTGTACACTGCCCAGCCTATCACAGGTTCCGGCCTCCCCACCATCAAAGTGATTTACCGGAGTCGCTGCCTCAAAAAGGCAGCCAGCATCATCAGAGGCACACCCTCATTTCACCCCGGCAATCAGCAAGAAGGCACAGGAGCCTGAAAAGTGCAACGTCCAGGTTCAGGAACAGCTTCTTCCCTACAGCCATTAGACTGTTATGCACAACAACCTCAAATAAGCTTGGAACATAGACTATTATTGTTATTATTGTTTGTTATTTATGTGTGCGTGTGTATATATTTTTTGTTTCATTGTTTTTTATGTGTACGTATGTGTAGGTGTGTATATGTGTGTGTGTGTATATGTGTGTATATGCGTGCGTGTGTTTGTGTGTGTATATGTGTATGTTTGTGTATGTGTGTGTATGTATATATATATGTGTGTGTGCATATGCGTGTGTGTGTGTATGTGTGTGTGTGTGTGTGTGTGTGTGTATGCGTGTGTGTGTGTATATGTGTGTGTATGTATGTGTGTGTGTATATATGTGTGTGTGCATATGTGTGTGTGTTTGTGTGTGTATATATGTGTGTATATATATGCTTGTGTGTGTATATATGTGTGTGTGTGTGTATATGCGTGTGTGCGTTTGAGTATATGTGTGTGTATATGTGTGTGTGTGTGTGTATGTGTGTGCGTATATGCGCGTGTGTGTGTATATGTGTGTGTATATGTGTGTGTTTGTGTATATGTGTGTGTATATATGTGTGTATGTGAATATGTGTATATATATTACATATATATGTAATTGCATATGTGAGTATGTATATATATACTGAACTTTGTTTTCTCGTGTATTAATTTGTTTGCAGTGTACTATGTTTACATATTCTGTTGTGCTGTTGCAAGTATGTATTTTGTTGTTCTATCTGGGACATATGACTATAAACCACTCTTGATTTTTCACACTTGACTCTTGGAATGGAAGGGTGAGACATGGGCTGGTAGGTGATGGTGGGAAAGCAAGTTAGGTGGAAGAGAATGGGCAGATGGAACAAGGAAGGGGAGGAAGGTGATTTTCAGCAAAGGCTGGTGGACAATAGGTGCAAACAAATAAGACCAAAAACGGGCTGATGGATGCAAATGTGGAGATGAGCAGGGGAGGGTGGAGACAGAGGCTGGAAGGTGATAAATAGAACAAGGTGAGGGAGAGACGATGGGTAGATGGAACCAGATTGGAAAAGGAATAACAAACCTGATATCACGATGTGATGGGTAATGGTAAGGGTTATGATTTTGTTTGAAGATAGCCACAAGATGCTGGAGTAATTCAGCGGGTCGGGCAGCATCTCTGAAGTGAAGGAATGGGTGACGTTTCGGGTCGAGACGCTTCTTCTAAACCAGCATCTGCAGGTTCTTCCTACACACTATGATTTGTTCTATTATTTTGAGTTTTTTTCAAAACTTACAACACTCTCCTTTCTGTGGCTAACTGCATGAACATCCTGTTCAACATCTAGCTTGGTTTTCAGAATCACATTTCCTACGTTATAGCACACTTACTTAGCTTAGCTACAGTGAGGAAACAGGCCCTTCGGCCCACCGAGTCCACACTGACCAGCGATCCCCGCACACTAACTCTATCCTGCGCACACTAAGGACAATTTTTACATGCACCAAGCCAATTTACCTGTATGTGTTCGGCGTGTGAGAGGAAACCGAAGATCTGGAATTGGAGAAAATCCACACAGGTCATGGGGAGAACGTACAAACACCGTACAGACAGCACCCATAGCCAGGATCGAACCCGGGTCTCCGGCACTGCATTCGCTGTAAGGCAGCAACTCTACCGCTGCGCCACCGTGCCACCCCCTCCTTCACACATCCAGCCCACATGTCTTGCATACCACCAAGCATGCGGACTCTAAACCAGGATCTTCATCAGCTCTGTGTACGAAAGAACTGCAGGTGCTGGTTTAAATCGAAGTAGACTCAAAATGCTGGAGTAACTCAGCGGGTGAGGCAGCATCTCTGGAGAGAAGGAATTGGCGAAGTTTTGGGTCGAGACTGTTCTTCAGGCTTTATTTCAACATCACCAAAAATCTGAAATAAGGCTGAGAGTCTTTGTACGGGTCCCTACCCGAAAAGTCATCTATCCATTCGCTCCACAGTTACTGCCCACCCCACCATCATAAGCACCACAAGGCGTCAGCATCTAGCAGCACAAATTCCACTAACCAGGCCAGGGACTCTTCTTGCTGCTAGCATCGCCAAGGAGGTACAGGATCCCAAAGGCAAACACCAACAGGTGCAGGAACAGGTAATTTCCGACAAGTTTCTGAACCAAACTGCTCAACCCTAATCTTACCTCTACCATAGGACACTATGTGCTACCTCTTGGAGCCATAGAATCATGGAATTAGGAATCAGGATGGAAACAGGCCCGCTTTCTCAGCACCATTCCCTGAGGCACATCATTAGTCATTGGCCTCCAGTCCAAACTTGTTTTCTAATTGTGCTTTGCTTTTATATCTTACTTTTTTTCCAGGCAGTCTCTTGTCTTTTCACTCTCTTGTAGAATCTATTTACGTTTAGCATCTTGCCTGAGTCTGTGATGCTGCTGCAAGCAAGATTTTCAAGGTATGTGTTCCCCTCCATACCTGCGTACATGACAATAAATGGCTCAACGTGATCTAAAGAGCGGTCTCAACCCAAAATATCGCCCATTCCTTCTCTCCAGAAGTGCTGCCTGTCCCACTGAGTTACTCCAGCATTTTGTGTCTATCTTCGGTATATCTGCAGTTCCTTCCTACTCTCAACTTGACATGACGACTTAACTCGAATACCCTAGGTAAAGCATGATTTATCCAAAAGATATGCACTTTGGAAGAATGAAGGGGAAGTACCATGTTTTCTTCAGGTCAGGAGTAGAATTAGGCCATTCAGCCCATCAAGTCTACTCTGCCATTCAATCATGGCTGATCTATCTCTCCCTCCTAACCCCATTCCCCTGCCTTCTCCATATAACCCTTGACACCCGTACTAATCAAGAATATTCCGTAATCACCTAATATTTTCATTCAGTGATGGAATAAGCAGCAAAGTGGCACAAGTTTCCCACAAATTTCCAAATGTCAGACAATGGAGGTGTTTCACAGGTTAGGGAGACAATCTGGAAACACAAACCTCAATTTAGCTTGGATGAAGTATTCTATTGACTGGTGGGGAATTTTTGGAACAAAGGAGGTTGAGCGTGGATGTAATTAAGGACAACAAAAAAATCATAACGTGTATACATAGTGTAAATAAGAAAGATCCATGACCTTTCACGAAAAGAGTGAAAATGTGACAGAGAATTAAAATAACTGGAAAAGGGATCTGCGAGAAGATGAGGAAAAATGACTTCTCTCACAAGGCTCTTTCTCACAA
The DNA here is from genome assembly GCA_963514005.1 of Raja brachyura. Next base: position 8,293,303 of record OY740796.1, on the reverse strand, counting down.
GGCTGGAAATCAAAGGTTCAAAGGATATTTATTGGTCACATACACTAATTGGTGTAGTGAAATGCTTCTTGCCAATGCAGCACATTAAAAAAAATACAAACATAACAATAATAAAGAAATTTAAACATAAAAAACATCCGCCCACAATGGTTCCCATTATGAGGGAAGGCACAATGTCCAGTCCCCATCCCCATGTCCACCCATAGTCGGGCCTATTGAGGCCTCCACAGTCGCCGTTACGGAGGCCCGATGTTCCAGGTCGTTCTCTCCAGGTGATGGTGCTCCGGCATCGGGAGAATCCTCTCAGTGGCTTGGGATGTCTGGAACGGCCACTTCCTTGCCAGAGTCCGCGGCTTCCGAAGCCGACAAGGCCGCGCTGAATGGAGCTCCACCACTGGCGATCACGCCAAGAGATCCCAGGCTCCCGATGTTACCATGGATGCAAAAACATTCATTTGTTTTAAAAATTGGTAGGTTGAAGAGTTGGGAACTGCAGGACTAGAAAGTGGCTTTTGGCCAGGTAATCTTTTTTGACTGGGGTAAATAAGAAACTGCTGGCAAGTCAGGCAACATCAGTGGAAGTAAATGGATAGACGACGGTTTGGGACAGGACCCTTCTAATTCTGGCATTTGTCAGCTTGTGTCTTTCTAATGGGTTAAACGCTCTTCCCCTCACCATTCTTTGCATACACTAAGGAACTATCAACACCTACTTAAGCTGTAGTCAAACGTCAGACCCTGTTTATTCACACCTAGGGACGAAGGTGACACATTTTCATTTTCATTTCTTTCTGCCATTTTATGATCTCAGAAAGCTTTTGGTGCCAGAAAAATGGCCGGGTGAAGAATTAGGTCTAAAATGTCAATGTCACTACATTTGTCTGATGTTATAAAAAAGCAGGCTTCCAAACGGAATCCGTGCGAATGGGATAATGTCCAATGTTTTATCTCAAGACCCTGCATCCCTAAAGATTATGTGGACAATGCTTTATCAACAAACTTGAAATATGGGTGAATATTTTAACAGATTTTAAATTGTTGAACATGTCTGTGGTTTGGATAGTCAGTGGTGAGTCTGATGATTTCTGAAACTTCAATTGCAACTGAGAATGAAAAATGCAAATCAGACTGAACGTTCTTTCACCATGACCTGTTACTCGAAAAAAAGTGTTTTGTAAAAGGCCACATAATGAGATGAAAGTGGCAGGATCTGAATATTCCTGTAAATATTCATATGTTGACAGAAAATTGGCAGCGGCACTGTGGCGTAGCGGTAGAGTTGCTGCCTTACAGCGATTACAGTGCCAGGGACCCAGGTTCGATCCCGACTACGGGCGCTGTCTGTTTAGAGTTTGTACCTTCTCCCCGTGACCTGCGTGGGTTTTCTCCAAGATCGTCGGTTTCCTCCCACACTCCAAAGACGGACAGGTTTGTAGGTTAATTGGCTTGGTGTATGTGTAAATTGTTGCTAGCATGTGCAGGGTAGTGTTAATGTGCGGGGATCGCTGGTCGGTGCGGACTCGGTGGGCGGAAGGGCCAGTTTCCACGCTGTATCTCTAAACTAAACAAAACTAAAACGAGAGGCTTCTCAGGTAAGGGTGAAAATCCAGAAACACAACCCTCTCCCCTGGGTTTCAATCGTTAGTTTGGAAAACGGTGCATTGTGACCACATTGGTGGGTGGATCTGTACTTTCACTGGTGAATTTGAAACCATCCCAGAACCTTGGAGCAATTCCTTTCACATTGCAAGGACTGGGGACATTTTAACTTGGATGAATTACTGTATAAACGTGGGGGAAGTTTTGGAAAAAAGGGTGGACGTAATTGATGTTAAAAAAATATATTGATAAGGTGTATACAAAGAGTAAATCAGAAGAGTCCATTTTCCTTCACAAAAAGATTTAAAAAATCAGATGACATAGAATTGGGAGAACTGAAAGAAGGGTCAGACCACAGAGCAGACATATGGTGAAGATAACAGACTACCGTACGAACTGGAAAGCAAGTGAAAGGAATCTATGTTTGCGGACTAATCGATGCTGTCTAATAAACAAATGAAGGAAAATGAACCTCGTCATCGGATAAAGTTCCATTCTGTTGCTTGCACTTACTTCACAACTTTTAAAGCTCTTTTGTTCTGTAAAACATTTGTACCTTTGCCAATGTCCAATTGACAATTGAATCAATTACCCGCCCATGTACTGTGCTACCTAGCGTAAAACAATCTTACTCTTGGTTGCAACATTCTTTCAGAAAATCACAAGGTGGTTTAATTCTTAAGAAAATCCTCTAGAATGATTGCTATGTACGTATCAACACTTTTAACATCTTGCTGGCATAACTTGTGCAAGAATAAAATGTCACTATTTTGCAGCAATTTTCAATAAATGTTCCAACATAAATTAAGAACGGATTAGAGCAAATTTATCTCCAAACTTACCAGAAGGCTGAATTGCCACGAACGCTATCAGCAAACACATATACTTCAAGTCCAGCATCTTTATTGCGAATCTAGATCTTTTCTCTCCCATTTATCCCTTGTGCTTTGGACCTCAGTTCAAACGTGATCCTCTCTCTGGGTGCTCAAAAGAGAATGTGAAAGTTAGTGAGCACTGCTAGGAATTACAGTTTCGTATGGAAATTGTTTTATGACACAGTCATGTTGCAGAGCTGATGTAGTGCCCTCCAATGATGAAAACGACAGTACTCATAAAACAGCTTTTGTTCCCCCTGCTGGAAGCTACAATTCTTGAATGATTCAACTCAGTGCTTGGATTAAACTACATGAGGATAGTTAATGAGGCTATAAGTTCAAGTTTGTCCCTGCAAAAGACCTGCCAATAGGATATTATATGGCCGATGGCAGACGTGAAGAGTGTGTGGGAAGGAACTGCAGGTGCTGGTTTACACTGAAGATAGACACAAAATGCTGCATTAACTCAGCCGGACAGGCAGCACCTTTGGAGAGAAGGAATGGGTGACGTTTCGGGTCGAGACCCTTCCTCACACTGAGAGTCAGGAAAGGGAGTTGGAAAGGGAGATACAGAGACATGGAAGGGCAAGGTGTGAAAGCGAGACATCAAAGGGGGTGGAGATCAAGGACAATTAAAAATAGATCATTGTTAGCTAGGGGAAGCTGACAATGAAGCAGACAACAGATAAAATCTAATCAGGAGGACAGTCAGTCTGGTCTGGGAACTATGGTGGGATAGGATGGAGAGAGAGGGAAAGCAAGGGTTACTTGCAGTTAGAGAAGTCAATATTCATACCGCTGGGGTGTAAGCTGCCCAGCACTGTGTTGGATTGTGTCTTTAAACACCATACTTTAGAGGGTTCTCTGAGTGCATGGCAGTCTTCTACATGTAGTTCTTTCACAGAAGGAACTTCATCAGCATTGTCCCCCCAACGACAAGTGGGATAACGCTGCTTGGGTCACAGGGGCTAGAACTACACCTGACACATGATTAATAGCTGAGCCCCTCCTCACTTGTTTGGCTAGAGAAATAACCCCTCTACCACACCCATGGTATTTACAATAGGCCGTGCGGAGTCATGGGTCTGGCTGCAGCAGATGTCTGCTGGCTTTTTGTCCTCCATTACTGGTGCCGCGATCCATAGTAACAAGAAGCAGACTTGGTCACCTATGGACCACGTGTTAAAATGGCTTCCTTTTGAATTTTAATCAAGTTTGAAGGATGCTGGTCACATGTGACTTGTCAGTACCTCCCCACTGATTTGTACGATTCTGTTAGCAATGAACCATGGAGTCACAAAGGAAAGAATGGATAGGAAAGGGCCAAAAACAGGCAAATGAGACTATCTTCGCGAGGCAGCTATGCTGGCATGGATGAGTTAGGCTGAAGATAGATGCAAAAAGCTGGAGTAACTCAGCGGGACAGGCAGCATTTCTGGAGAGAAGGGATGGGTGACGTTTCGGGTTGAGACCCTTCTTCAGATTGATGATTCAGTTGGGCTGAAGGTTTTGTTTCCATGCTGTGTACCTTTGAGTCCATTCAGCCCTTTGTCAGGCAATCTGGACAGTCCCATTCCCTAGCTCTTCTCCCCTTGCTCTGCAATTCTTTGCTGCCTCAAGTATCCATCCACATTCCTATCCTAAGCAACATTTCAATCTGCTCCATTATCCATTGGGCAACAATCTCAAGAGTCATAGTGTGATACAGTGTGGAAACAGGTTCTTCGGCCCAACTTGCCCACACCGGCCAACATGTCCTAGCTACACTAGTCCCATCTGCCTGCGTTTGGTCCATATCCCTCCAAACCTGTCCTATCCATGTACCTGTCTTAACTGTTTCTTAAATGTTGGGATAGTCCCTGCCTCAACTACCTCCCAGGCAGCTCGTTCCAGACATCCACCACCCTTTGTATGAAACAGATTCCTATTAAATCTTTTCCCCTTCACCTTAAACCTATGTCCTCTTGTTCTCGATTCTGAGCAAGAGACTCTGTGCGTCTTCCCGATCTATTCCTCCCATGGTTTTTTACACCTCTCTAAGATCACCCCGTAAGTTCCTATACAGCTGTTTCCCCAGCTGTTTCATGGAGCAGGGCCCGTTCTGCCACAATGCTCTTCCCCCATCAACACAAAATGGCACATGCATGGAAGGTTATGTCACTGTGTGAATTCTTGTGCCAACCATTGAAGATGACCTCTCTGAACAAGTTCCAAGCAGGATGTCATCAAGGCAAATGTGTATCGTTTGGATATACAGCATGGAAACACGCCGGTGGGCAAGTTATTTGGAATTTGGACTCGCTATTCGGAAAAGACTATCCTCATGTGACCCCTGGCTCTTTTGCCAGTCAATTAGTTTGTGAATTTGCGATGAAAATAAATTGGATGTGATGTGGGGAAGTCTCGGGATAAGAATGCCATCGATTTATCCGCCCGAGCAGGAAGAGGTTGAAGGGTATGCAACTGTCTCCATCACCTCTGGTTAGATGCCGCTGATGGTATCAGGCCAGTTGCGTTGTTGGTGAGTCTTTCATGGTTAAATAGGCTGTAGGATCCAGATGGCAAATGTCAGGCATTGCTCTGGGTTTGGGGTAGGGATATGGTTTACGTCGGTGCCCTAAATGACAAACACCATTGATAGGATATTGTAACAACAAGGAACTGCAGATGCAGCTGCACCAAAGACAAGGGCACACAATGCTAGAGTAACTCAGTGGGGCGAGAACAATTCTTCAGACTGGAGAAGGGTTCTGAGCCGAGAATTTGCCAATTAATGTTCTCCAGCGATGCTGCCTGACCCACTGCCTTACTCCAGCACTTTGTGTCCATATTGATAGGGTGTTATTGGGATTGGTGCCTGAAGCCAAGTCTGAAGATGATGGTGGCCACCAGTCTGAAGAAGGGTCTCCACCCAAAACGTAACCCATTCCTTCTCTCCATAGATGCTGCCTATCCCGCTGAGTTACTCCAGCATTTTTGTCTAGCTATGATGGTGGCCATGCTGGGTATGCATTTGAAGATATACACTCCATGCCTGCCCAGACATGGTAGATCATTGAAGTTGCTTGTAACACTTCTTCAAGGTCCTTTGGATTCGACTCCTGGCATTGAACGCCACAGCTAACTGCGACAATAGTCCTTGGGCTGATTATCAAGGGCATTCCTAGTCTCAAGACTATCCAGATCATTGTTCATCTCACCTTCTCCACCAAAGCACAACACTGGAATTCAGTGAGCCTGCCATTACTCATATTGTGCTATTATTTGTGTTGGAAAGGAACTGCAGTTGCTGGTTTAAACCGAAGATAGACACAAAACGCTGGTATGACTCAGCAGGACAGGCAGCATCTCTGGAGAGAAGGATTGGGAGACGTTTCGGGTCAAGACACTTCTCCAGTCTGAATAAATGTCTTGACCCGAAACATCACCCATTTCTGTCCCGCTGAGTTACTCCAGCATTTTGTGTCCATCTTTGAGCTATTATTTCCCAGGTCAGAATGATATCCACAACTGTGGCATTAATGCATCATAAAAGTTTTAATATTTTACCATGCCAACTTCTGGCAATGCAAAACAGGTAATGAGTAGTTTTAGTTTAGTTTAGAGAGATAGAGTGGAAATAGAGCCTTCGACCCACCATGCCCGCACCGACCGGCGATCCCCGCACATTAACACAACCCTACATACACTAGGGACAATTTTACATTATACATTTATACCAAGCCAATTAACCAACAGATCTGGCAGCTATACCAGCTGAGCATCTGTGCTGCACAAGAGAGACATGACTGTTTGTGTCAGTTACACGAGGTTGCATGTAAGGTCCGTGTGGTTTTGAAAATCCCAGAGGGAACTAAAACTACTACGACGAGCGTACATGGTTAGACCTGAAGGTTTTATTTATAACTTCTATTTTTCACTTCCTCATCTATGATTTAGAATGATCTTAAATGAACGTCACCAGCAACAGAGAGAAGGCCTGATTCAGTTATTGGAAAACTTGAGATGTCGTTCTTGACACTGTCACATCTGGAACGGGTTGACGGGGCGTGTATTCATTGGAATTTAGAAGGATGAGAGGGGATTTTATAGAAACATATACAATTCTTCAGGGATTGGACAGTCCAGATGCAGGACAAATGTTCCCCATGTTGGGGGAGTCCAGAACCAGAGGTCACAGTTTAAATCCTGGCTAAAACAGAGCAGCCATAGCACCAACATTTAGTAAGGACTCATGTATTGTTAGGCCATTTTGGTCAGGTCTGATGTGCTCTGCAGAAATAAGACAAGCTTCTGAATGGTGCCAGTAAGTCTAGGGCCCAGATCAGTGTTGCATATTCAATTGATAGAATGAATGGGATTTCTGCAGAGGACCTCCAAGAAAGTGTAAAATGCATGAAGCTGATTGGATTCATGCAAACTAAGTGTGCATGTTGTAAATAATGTTGTGAGACAGTTACCCTGTTAATTATTGATTGGTTGAAATGTTAACCCATGGAGGAACTGTTTGAATACCAGGGCAAATGTTGCATTATTCATTTGCGTTGGCTTACTTCTGGAAGCTTCTTCCAGATACACTGTTGGTAAGGTTCTGTTATGTGGTTGGGGAACTGTCAATAACTGTATAATGTGATCGATATGTGTGATTGGTTTGTAGGGCTTGCCTCCCCCAAGTAATGTCACGCCCTTAGTTTGGAAGGGTTTAAGAGGGTGTGTATTTCTTCGGTGTGTGTCGGTTGATTGTGACTTCTGTTCTGTTTGCACGAGATATTGTTGTCTTGCATGAGTGGATCGGCAACTATCGCTGCAGTTTGTTCTTCAATGAAGTAAGGTTTTGGAACCAGCGTTTGACTAAAGTAGACTAAGGTGGGTAGTAAGTCTAGAACCAGAATTTACATTGGGGGCGTCGTCCGAGATCTCAACGGAGCCCCAGACATATGTTTGCAGTCAATGAGTTGAGTCGTTCCAGATTGCGAGAGGTGAAATCGACGCCATGGTGAGGTTTTTGCATCGATTTTCTCCGCTTCGCTGACCAGGACGAATCAATGATTCGCGTACTTGTGTTGGGGATCCCGATGAGATAATAGAATAGTAGTCTGGCAAACTCTGGTTTAGTTAGGGGTCAGATCAATAGGCTTGAGGAGTCTCTGGAGAGGACCTGGAGGATTCTCTGGAGAGGGTTCAGTATTAATTGCTGATTAATTACTGAGGGTCGGTTCAGTATTAATTACTGATTAATTACTGAGGGGTGGTTCAGTATTAATTACTGATTAATTACTGAGGGTAGGTTCAGTATTAATTATTGAGGGTCGGTATTAGTTACTGAGGATCGGTTCTAAATGTTAGCTCCGTAATTGTATATAACTCCGTATAACTCCGTAATTGTAATAAAACGACTTGCTTAGAATTGTGCAAATACTTTTCTTTAAAAGAACTGTTTGCTTAAATTATACTGCTCTGCCTTTATTTGAGTTGTGGGATTCTGTTCTTGCATTGTAACTGATCTTGTTCTGGTAATGTAACTAATTCTGCTCCTGTATTGTCACAACTGTTTGCTTGAATTGTGCGATCTAATGTAATTTAAAATAGTGTGATTTACTGCTCTTCAGTCTGAAGAAGGGTCTCGACCCGAAACGTCGCCTATCTCCTTCGCTCCTTAGATGCTGCTGCACCCGCTGAGTTTCTCCAGCCTTTGTGTACCCTCCCACACAAGTCTATCTTCTTTCAAATGGGTACCCAAGAACCAGCCACACAAATCCTACATGCAAAGAGATCCACACAGGCTTTTTAAAGCAGTAAACACACTTCAACTCTAGGTGACCATCTTCTCAAAAGAACAAGCAAGCACATTGCAGCAGCAAATTACCTGCATTTAAACGCTTGAATTCAAACAAGAACAAATACAGATGTAACACAAGAGCAAAATCACACTCAAACAAGAAATAATACAGCTAATAATCATAATGCAGAAACACACTGTAATATGAAATATAAGCATTCAATTGCAATACAATTCGAAGGTAAATCACACTATTTTACTTCGGAGTCACGTGAGTGACTTCGTGAAGACCCCGCCAGCACGCATGCGTGACATATCGTCGCTCGCATTTGCAGTCGACAGCTGGGGGGGGGGGGGAGTGCGCTCCTCTACCGGCAGCTTCAAAAAGGCCCTCAGGTAAGTTTTACTGACCTTGAGTTGGTTAGTTCTGTATTTGTGATATTTCCTAACAGAATCGATGGAAAGAAGGAGTAAAACGAAGGCTGCATCGAAGCATGCCTCCAAGGACCGCGGGACTTCGGATGGAAGCCAGCGGCCGATATCCCCGGAGCTGTCCGCTACACCGGCAGCACCCGTACCACGGGCCGGGAAAAGAGCGCGGAAGTCAGGGAGCCCCGCTCAGTCGGCAGGACCCGACTCTCCACCACTGCAGGCCAGGGAGCTGCACACTGGCAGGAGGACCGCACGGGAGCAGGGTAGGCAAGACCCTGACTCCCTACCGCTTCAACCCGAACAGCACCGGGCCAGCGATAAAAAGGTGCGTAAGTCAGCGCCTGTTTCAACGGCACATTCCACTTCCCCACTATTACAGGTCACCAGAGGGCGGACCGGTGGGAAATCAACACGGAAGTCGGGTAGCACCGCAGGAGCGGTTCGCACCGACTTTACGTTGCATCAGTCCCGTACTTCCGGGACTGGCAGCAAGCCCGCGCGGATGTCGTGTAGCCCCGGTGGAGCGGCTGGCAGCGACTCATCACTGCCGCAGTCCGAAAGACCGCGGACAAGCGGCAAATCCACGCGGGAGTCGTGTAGCCCCGTAGGAGCGTCAGGCACCGACTACCTACCTAGGTTCCTTAGACATCACCTCGACGAGGTGCGGACTGATGGTAGAAGCCCCAATCGTTCATCAGAACCTGGGGAAGTCGACTTGCCATCCACAGATAGCGGCGACGGTCGCATAGCTCGTATGGAGCGAATGGCGGAGCGGCTGATCAAAAGGGACCTCCTCCATCAAGAGCGTGTGTCTTTAGGATCAACCAGACACACAGCAGAACTACTGAACATCTCTCCCTCTTCAATAGGGAGTGCCAGAAGTCAGCCATTAGCTGACTTTGAAGAGGGGTTGGTGCAAGAACCTGTGTTGCAAGAGATGCCTGAAGAGGAACTTCTCGAAGTAGAATCGAAGTTCACCCAGCCAGCACACTCAGGGCAACTTCTTCAACCTAGGCTAGCGGCCAGCATCAATTATTTAACCACACACCAGCTGCAGGAACAGGTGCTGTCGGAGACTAGCAACAAATACAAAGCTCCGGAAAATTGTGTGTCGCTCAATGTCCCCACCGTCAACACACCCATCTGGGGAAACATCAGTCCTGGGATCAGGGCCCAGGAATTACAATTACAAAAAATCCTGAAATTATTGACCACAGGCATTACTGCCTTTGCCAGGTCCATAGACGGGACGGACATGACGGAGGAGCAGCAGGATGCACTAGCGTTGCTCAGTACGCAATACTCAGTTTGAGATCAACTGCTTCCGCAAGAGCTCCATCCATCCAACACTAAACCCAAAGTTTGCGGGTTTGTGTAAAGCCAATGTAACGCCGCCACCGAGACAGTTGTTCGGTGAAGATCTGCCTAAACAGGTAAAAGACCTGGATGAGGAAGCAAAAGCGGTCGGGTTGATGAAACCACCATCCTCGAGCAGACCATAGGCGTATCATAGACAGCATCCTTATGCAACATCGAACAGGCCTCAGGTTCAAACCAACAGGGCAACTAGAACCAACCCTCCGGTCGCGCCCTACCAACAAAAGCCTTTTTTAGGACAGGGCCCACAGCGAACAGCTATTGAAGGCAGCATTGGCGACTAGGTCTGGGCTGGTCAAGAAGAGGGGTCGCTGGCTGAAGATGTCCGGAGTACGCAGGGTGTACAGGATCAGGAAGAGCTGCTGGGTGTGGTCAACTGCTACGTGGCCACTCCACGAAACTTGCAGCCAGCATTGACCACCTGTCCTCAAAACTCCTACAAGAACGGGTGGTCAATGAGACGCTTGAATTATATTCTGCCCCGGAAAATTGTGCATCACTGAATGTGCCAGCTGTAAACAGCCAAATTTGGGGACATTTGGGGCAGAATATCAGGAACCTGGAGTTGAAGCTCCAGAAATCCCTAAAACTCCTGACATCAGAAATAACTTGATATGCTCGGTCCATAGATGGTGTGGACATCACCACAAATCAGCAAGATACATTAGCTCTGCTGTGCACCACTCAATTCAAGATTAATAATTTACGGAAGGAAATCATCAAGCCTGCCCTCAACCCTAAGTTTGTAGGACTTTGCAAAACGCCGTGTTCAGAACTTCCAAATCTGCTCTTTCGAAAGGACCTTCCAAAAAAGGTGAAATACCTGGAGGAAGAATCCAAGACCTTTGGTCTCATGAGGGCAGGTTTGGGACCGAGCAGACCTAACAAACCCAGGCGGCAGTACTCCACGGCGTCCACCAGTCACCGACCACCATATGGGACTGGTGAAAGCTCAGGGTCCGCAACCATTCCCCGTAAGCCTTTTTTAGGCCAGGGCCCAGAGCGGACCCCATGGAAAATGCGCCACCCCCAACATCAACAGCAACAACAACATCAACAACAGCCCTCTACAGCCCAGCAGACACCTCATCGTCCAGCGAAGAGGCAGAAGAAGCACCAGTAACCATGGAGGTAGGTGGGTCTGGTTCCTCTCAGCATATGAGCAGTGGGGGGGGACTAACGGGGGGAGATTGCACTTGTTTTTGGATGCATGGGAGTCTATCACTAATGACAAATATATACTCAGCAGCATTCATGGCTGTAAAATTGACTTTGTTCATGAAAACATGCCGCCAGTTCAGCATATACCCCAAAGGGTATTCACCCTCTCAGTCAAAGAGAAACAAGAGGGTCAAGCTGAACTGACGAGGCTACTAGCAAAAGGTGTCATTGAAAGAAGAAAACATGAACCTTTGGAATTTGTGTCTAATATTTTCACTAAAACTAAAAAAGATGGTGGATGTCGCATCATCATTGACTTAACTTCTTAACGAATCTATTAAGTATATACATTTCAAGATGGAAACTTTTGAAACAGCCAGACAATTGATTTCTAGAGGGTAGTCTCTGGCAAGCATTGATTTAAAAGATGCCTACTACTCAGTACCCATACACAAGGAGCATCGTAAATACCTAAAGTTTATCTGGATGAAACAGCTATGGCAATTTAAAGCCTTACCCAATGGGCTAACCAAGGTTGTTCACAAAAATCTTAAAATCTGCCTTGGCATTATTAAACAAAAGCATAGTCATGACCATACTTAGACGACATTTTAATAGTGGGGAAAACCTTGGAGACAGCCATTTCGGCAGTAGCAGCCACCAAACGTTTGTTTGAAACTTTGGGGTTTGTCATACATCCAGATAAATCCAATTTGACACCGTCCACAACCATAGACTATCTTGGATTTACGATTGACTCTATTCACATGACTGTAACTCTGCCGAAGGGGAAAGCATCAGAGTTGGCACAATCATGCAACGAACCAATGGTTAATCATCACCCAACCATACGGCAGGTAGCTAGTGTCATTGGGAAAATGGTAGCAGCCTTTCCAGCTGTATAATTTGGGCACGCGCTAAAGAAAAACTCAGGTCACTTTGACAGAGTTATGAATTTAACTGCTGAATCCATTCCAGAGTTACAATGGTGGACAAGGAACATTAGGCTTAGTTCCAGTCCCATAATAATCACCAACCCAGTATTAACCATTCAAACGGATGCCAGTGCTTTGGGCTGGGGAGCAACTAACATGCAATCCAGCACAGGGGGCAGATGGACTAATTTTGAATCACCTTGCCTACAGACATGGGGTATTAACTATTTAGAAATGTTGGGTGCGTTTTATGGTTTAAAAACATATTAATCCAATACGCATCACGCACATGTCCAGTTGCAATTAGATAATACCACAGTGGTGGCTTATATCAACCACATGGGTGGTATAAAGTTGATATCATGTGACAATTTGGTCAACCTAATCTGGCAATGGTGTGTCGAAAGACATATTTGGTTATCAGCAACTTACCTACCAGGAAAGCAAAATACAGTGGCAGACACCAGGTCACGCAAATTTAACGATAACATCGAAAGGATGTTAAATCCCAAAATATTTGCTGAAATTACAAAGCAATATGGCACACCAGATATCGATCTATTTGCATCTAGGCTGAATCACCAGGTACCAACGTATGTCGCTTGGGAACCAGACCCTGAGGTAGCAGCAGTTGATGCATTCACGCTGCATTGGGGGAAAATGTTCTTCTATGCTTTTCCTCCCTTCTGCCTCATCAGTCGGGTATTACGCAAGATTCAATTGGATTCCGCTTCAGGAATCTTGATAATACCCGACTGGACTACACAGCCATGGTTCCCAGTGGCCCTCGACATGGCTGTCGAAACACCATTGGAATTCACCAGCAGTCCAGAATTATTAATCCACCCAGTGTCAGGCATTAGTCACCCGTGCCATGACAGAGTCAATCTCCTGGCTTGCAGATTCTAAAAAGACCTCTACTGGGCCTGGGACTGTCTGAGGACGCCATCAACATGATGACTGCATCCCACCGGGAGTCCACCAGGAGACAATACCTGACCAACATAAGGAAATGGGAATGGTATTGCTCCAAAACAGGAACTACCTACTCAACAGCAACAGCTACCAGTGTTGTGGAGTTCCTGGTTGGATTACAATGGGATGGACTCAGCTACAGCGCCATCAATACAGCCAGGAGTGCGTTGTCAGCTTATTTGGTTCCGGCTGCTGGAACAACCTACCCTGAAATCAGTCATGCTCATGGCACTAGTGTCAACACAAAGGGTACAGTCCCTCCACCTTCTGAAGCTGGACAGCATGACAGAGTCATTGGACTCTATCACATTCCATATTCAGGGTCTGGTCAAATAAAACTAGACCAAGAACCACGCCTCCAGTTATGGATTTCCGGGCATATTCATCTGACCATGGCTGTGTGTCAAGACCCATCTCGCCATTTACATAGACACAACATACAACTTAAGAGGGAGAGAAAAAGCCTTATGGATAAGCCACAAGAAGCCCCATGGTCAGGTGACGAGCCAAACCATTTCAAGGTGGCTCAAGCAGGTGCTTAAGTCCGCGGAAATCAACACTAATGTTTATAAATCTCACTCCACCAGGGCTGCATCCACGTCAGCGGCTAGTCGAATTGATGTGCCTATGGACCATATTCTGGCCAGAGCAGGATGATCCTCGGAAAGAACTTTCCAAATGTTTTATAATAAGCCGCTGGTGGAACCTGCTCCATTTGCAGACAGAATTTTAGAGTCTGCAGATAATATTTAATTTGATGAGGGATTACGTGCCCTCCGCTCCCACGCTCTTTATACAGACCAACTGGTAATTAAGTTCTTATTCTTTCTTTACTATATTTATTTCAAACGTTGCGTTTTTTCTGTGAATCCACACCGCAGCTTTGAAGAATGCCGCGCATGCGTGCTGGACGGGGTCTTCACGTAATCCCTCATCGTAACTCCTCATAAAATACAGATCAAACTTCGAACTGGTAAGTTCTCATTTAATGTTACTATTATGACTGCTATTGTAGTTGGAGTCCGAATAGTGGCTGATCAACCAGGAGTAGTACCCCTCTGGTCGATTGTTCAATAGTAATTGATAGCGAAGAGTAACTGAGAGAAGGGAAACTAATTTTGTAGGGAAAAGTACCCCGTAGTCTGAGAACTTAGAGTGCAGGGAGGGTTTCCCAAGTCTGAGCAGCTAGTGAGAGGAAAAGTATCTGAAGGGGAAAAGTAGCTAATTAAGAAGTAGTACCCCTCAGCAAAGACTACCCTAGGAAGGGGAAAGTCTTCTGGATTGGAGGGAGAGGTTCACTGGTTGATAGCAGCTAGACGCGGGATTCAAATATTGTGATTTGCTTAGAACAGTAAAAGGAATAAAGCATGAATCATTTGGCAGTATTGTAATAGTGGGAGTGCAAAACAGTTAATAGGATTATGGAGGAAATATTATGAGGAACGAATGGCAAATAGAGAAGTTAGGAGACTGGCAAGTTGGGAAAAGACACTTTCAAAACTTGAAATAGAGCTGAAGGGAGGTGAAGTAGATCAACCTCCAGGCAGTAGGAAGAGTTAGATCTCCAGAAAGGAAACTAGTCCCTGTAAAGGGAGGAATGTAAGGCGTGGCTAACACCAGCACCAGAGCAGCCATAGCACCAAAATGCAGTAAGGACATGTATTGTTAGCCCATTTTGGTCAAGCCTGATGTGCTCCGCAGATATAAGACAAGCTTCTGAATGGTGCCAGTAAGTCTAGGGCCCAGATCAGTGTTGCATACTCAATTGATAGAGTGAATGGGATTTCTGCAGAGGACCTCCAAGGAAGTGTAAAATGCATGAAGCTGATTGGATTCATGCAAACTTAGTGTACATATTGTAAATAATGTTGTGAAACAGTTACCCAGTTAGTTGTTGATTGGTTGGAATGTTGCGACCTGGAGGAACTGTTTGAATCCCTGGGCAAATGTTGCATTTGGCCATATTTCTGTGTCATCTTCTGCGGCCTTTTGAGACCATTGTTTACTCTCAGGAATATCTCCACATATTCCATGGTTGGGCCAAATGCTGGCACCTCATGATTTTTCAGATCTCTAATGGCCCATGTTAACTGGACGCCAAATTAATTTTAAAATTCAGTCTGTAAAGGGTCCCGACCCGAAACTTCACCTATACATTTTGTCCAGAAATGCCACCTAATTACCAAGCCAATTAACCCACAAACCTGCGATAGGCACAAAAAGCTGGAGTAACTCAGTGGGTTAGACAGCATTGCTGGAGAAAGGGAATAGGTGACGTTTCGGGTCGAGACCCACCTTTGACCTGAAACGTCACCATGTGAGATATAACTTGTGCTCATAATCACTGCTCAGAGACTAAATCATCGAAACAAGAAATGATTTTTATTTATTTGCAAATCTGCAGAATTCGGGTGCCTCTCCAAATTGAGACACACCAAAGTCAGAAAAGTAAAGCCCCTTTATACACACAATTCTGCTGGCATAACCTCCCCTTCTGGCTCTCCCCAATCAGAGCACTGAGGTGCACAGTCTATGGGTACATCCCCCAGTACCTCCCACATCATACATAGCATGTTCATGATAATGAGCAATTTCTTGACTAGGGGCGTATAACCAATATTCATTTATATCATTAAGCATGCCCAGTTGCAATTGACCTGGCCTAGTTTTCTCACCTCCAACTGACCCATCTCAGTTTTTTTTATATCTGAACTAAAGCTAGTCTCTACTGACAAGGGTCCCCTTTCATGCCTAGTCCCTACTGACAAGGGTTCCATCTATCACCCTCCTTCTACGCTACACTATGCAATCCATCCTCACCCAAGGACAGTTCTGATAAACCCACTCCCAGCTATGTCAACATCCTCTCCCTGCCTGGCCTCTATCGGTTAGAATCCTGTTTACAAGTTAGAATCTTCTCCTGAATCCTTACAATAGTGGGGTTTAGTCACTTCATCCCTCACAATCCTCCCTTTTTCTTTTGCTACGCATCAATTGATTAAACCTCAATTTCAAGCTCCTTCAATTCGAATTGAAGTAGCATCCTCCTAATCTCCTCTTCCTATGGATCCTGGACCTTCCCTGGTCACATTATCATTATTTTCGGTATTGCCCCTCTCTCTCCCATAGGCACTACTACAGAATGCATCTGAAAGATCAGCCCAGCCAATGCACATAGAAACACGAGTCCCGCTGTTCTCCACCATGTTCCTCCGAGGATGGAATCCCACCATTGGGTTCCCATAATCGAATTCCACTTCTGTATTGGAACATGTGCCAATTTCCGGATTCCCTCTGATATGTCCATTACAGCCTGTCCATTGTCATCGATGTTTAGACAGCAATTAGAGAGGTTGAATTTCCCGCATACCCCTCCTTCTTCTGCCAGGAGGTAATCTAGGGCCAACCGGTTCTGGTATATTGCTGCTCTCATCTGTGTCTGCTGCTTTGCCAGCATATCCAGTGCCGCCGCAGTTTGGTTGGTAATTACTTCCAGTACTGCCTGAAGTCTTATGATCCGGTTTAACATGTATACCGGGGTTCGGTAGCCCCAGGATCCATCCTGTGCCCAAGTGGCTGGTCCATAGTATGAGATGACTCTTGCAGGTGGCCATTCATCATCTTCCCATTCTCCAATGTCTATTTTCCTCTTCTTCCGATATAGGTCATCAAATACAGGTGTTCCTAGCGACCGCCCTTCTTCAGTGTTTAACAGGAAAAATCCCGGTTGTACCAGTCCAATGAAGCAAGTCCCGCTCCAATTTGTTGGCAACACCGAGTATGCCTTGTGTCCGCATATCCATAACAGTCCTTCAGGGGCTGGTCCACTAGAGGTAACCTTGTTCCATATATCTCGCAACACCGGAATTCCTTGATAAGGGTTGTTCCCGGTGCCGTTCCATAGTCTAGTCGATTCCATTCCATCAGTCTTCATCCAAATAGTGCAGTTTCTCCGTCTTTCTTAGTCGGATACCATCTAGGCTCCTCTGGCCACCACACTCGGGACTGATTTGGCCACTGAGTGACGATGCGCTGGCAGGGGCTGCTGCCTACTAGGACGGCATCCTTTACCCAGGGCCTAGCGTCTGTCAGGACCCATGCCTGGGGATCTCAGTCTTGTCCAACTGTCAGGTTCCACTCCATCAGGTCCCATACTTCAACAATGGATCCTCTCCACGGCCAACGTGAGCTCATCAGTGGTCCGCCACAGACCCAACAGTTAGTCACATTCAGGGTTCCAGCTATCCGGTGGGTCAAGTCCACAAACAAGTTTTTCCCTCCTTCAGGGATCTCAATCTGCCTCTTTATTTCTTCATACATAGTCTGGTGCAATTGAGGCTGAGTAGGTAGGGGAGGGGGAGGCTTGGTGACTACTACATCCGTTAACCTTTGTATTACTTCCTCCTTCACTTTGTCTAATGTCCATCTCAAGGCATGAAAAGGGAGACCTAACTGTCCTATCCTAGTCATACAAACCCATCTCTTCCCCTTTTGGCAGGTAACGTGCCCAAACCTCCCTACATATCCCCTATTCCCTACCATATAATACTTCTGTCCCCCGTCCTCACAAATAGTTCTAGTCCTCAGGCTATAGCAAGCATCGTTCATGATAGGTAAATGATCTGGTTGTCTGCCCTCCGTATCTGATAGGATGATAACATTTATCACAGTTATTAATACTTTTTACCATGAGTACATGCAGAGCAAACAATACCACGACTGCTCCTTTCATACTGCTAGTTATACATTTTTCTAAAAGTTAATGTTAGGGCTTATTCCCCGGCTTCACCATCCACTGTTCCTCTTTATCAGGAGCGGGTGGGTCAACGGGCCCTCTAACTCGGGTCGCGGGGGTCCATCCTTTTTCTTTTGTTCGTACTGCTGTCTCGGTTGTCAGTAATACTAGGTATTGGCCGGTCCACCTGGGTTGGAGTTTCTCCTCCTTTCAATTCTTGAGCAGTACCCAGTCGCCGGCCTTTACAGCATGTATTGGAAAGTCGAGTGGTGGGCTTTGAGCCAATAATCCTTCAGCTTTTAATTCTGTAAGAGAACGAGATACTGCCAGTAAATAGTTCCTTAAGAATACATCACTGCCCTCTATGGTGGGTATTCCTTCTATCTTCCCCAAATAAGGTAACCCAAACAACATTTCATAGGGGGATACTGCTAACTTTGCATGGAGTCTCCGTTGTTTCTTTCAAAGCCTTTCTGTTTCCCTACTGCTCCAAACATGTGCCAGACTCCATGTACATATGCTGCTCTTAAAACCTTAATTTCTGCCAACTGAGCTAAGCAAGATTGCAGGCAAGCTTCCAATTTGATTACCTTAAAGTCTAATTCATCCTGATGCATCACTTCAAACCCTACATACTTGCTATTATGATCCCTTTAACAAGAAACATCCACAAGCAAAACCTTTTTGTCCCCTTCATTCAAAGGCTCTGACTGTAAAACATTTCTCAGACTTGTGTCCTTCTTCCTTCATTATTTTCCTTAACGGCATCACAATTTCAACATACTTTCCAATCTAGTCTGAACTATATTCTGCCATTCCCAATATCATCATCATCTGTCCTACTGTCTGAGGTTTGGGAACTTCAATCATCCCTTCAATTTGATCCTGCGCTTTAGCTTTTACTTCTTTATATATTACTCGTCCAAAATATTCTACCTGCTGCTGACAAAACAACAACTTCTTCCTTGATACTTTATGACCTCCTGTGTCATCTTTTCCAAGATGCTTACAATGTCTCTCTCACATTGCTTCTCACTTGTGGAACAAACCAACAAATCATCCACATACTATATCAACACCTTCCAAATCTGACTTTAACATCTGATTAAAAACACGGGGCTAGTATGTAAAACCCTGCAGCATCCTAGCCTAGGTGTATTTAATACCTCTTCTTTATGTTCACCATTATCTTTATTATTATTATTTCCTGATGACCATACCTGTCCACATCCTCAACACATCTTATCCACTACCTGTCTCCTTACTAACCTTCCTTGACCTCTTCCCTGAGATCCCTCCTTCCCTTGGGGACCCCAGCCTGTCTGGGCTTATATCCAGATTTATGTCACTCGTGATAGGGCATTTGAGGAAACACTCTTAGGAATACATTTATTATTGGCATGGAATTCTCTGGCCCCTGTTTGGCTAATTCATAGGATTCACTGTGTGTCAGTGCATCACTTATTTCAGACTTTTCAGCCAGGTCTGTTGTTACTGACAATATTGTCTTTCCTTTTTCACGCTCTTTCTTTTTCAGCTCTTTAAGTTACATTTGCATCACTTTTCTCTGCACCTCTTCCTGCTGGTCTGCAAGTTTTTCCTATCTTTGCGATATTTCTCAACCTCATTGACCAAATGATCACTGAATCATGTTAAGTTTCCAGTCTCCACCTTTTCAGCTTGTTCTCCAGATAGGCTGCTGTATTATTGTCCGAGGGCCTGCCATACCCTCTGCCTGACTGTGCCAAACAGCATGCCATTGTTTAATGCATTGTTCACAGCATTTTTATACCAGCCATCTTCAGGAGTTCTGTCAGTTTAGTGGTTCCTATCATTTTCACCAATAGTGCCTTCAAATCTCACGTTCTCCTCCTCCAAAGCCATAATCCATTTCCTGCCCCATCAGGAATATTGGGTAAGGTATTTTTTAACCCTCTCAGTTTATGAGTGCCCCAAAGGATAATCTGTGTCTGGCCTGCTGTTGTCGTTTTAAAACAGTCTCATCAATTTATCCCTCTGCTTCCCACTTTAATCCTTTCTGATATGCCTTCTTTCTCATTCTAAACTCAATTTCTTCACATACACCATTTGCCTCCACAAAAGCTGTTTGACCCATATAACCATATAACAATTACACCACGGAAACAGGCCCTCTCGGCCCTTCCTGTCTATGCCGAACATTTACTTCCTAGTCCCATCTACCTACACTCAGACCATACCCCTCTATTCCTTTCCCATTCATAGAAACATAGAAACATAGAAAATAGGTGCAGGAGTAGGCCATTCGGCCCTTCGAGCCTGCACCTCCATTCAATGTGATCATGGCTGATCATCCAACTCAGTATCCCGTACCTGCCTTCTCTCCATACGCCCTGATCCCTTTAGCCACAAGTGCCACATCTAACGCCCTCTTAAATATAGCCAATGAACTGGCCTCAACTACCTTCTGTGGCAGAGAATTCCAGAGACTCACCACTCTCTGTGTAAAGAATGTTTTCCTCATTTCGGTCCTAAAGGAATTCCCCCTTATCCTTAGACTGTGACCCCTTGTTCTGGACTCCCCCAACATCGGGAACAATCTTCCAGCATCTAGCTTGTCCAACCCCTTAAGAATTTTGTAAGTTTCTATAAGATCCCCCCTCAATCTTCTAAATTCCAGCGAGTACAAGCCGAGTCTATCCAATCTTTCCTCATATGAAAGTCCTGACATCCCAGGAATCAGTCTGGTGAATCTTCTCTGTACCCCCTCTCATATACCTATCCAATCTATTTTTAAATGTTAAAATCGATCCTGCCTCCACTTCCACTGGAAGCTCATTCCACACAGCCACCACTCTCTGAGTAAAGAAGTTCCTCCTCATGTTACCCCTAAACTTCTGTCCCTTAATTCTCAAATCATGTCCTCGTGTTTGAATCTTCCCTACTCTCAATGGGAAAAGTTTATCCATGTCAACTCTATCCCTCTCATAATTTTAAAGACCTCTATCACGTCCCCCCTTAACCTTCTGCATTCCAAAGAATAAAGACCTAACTTGTTCAACCTTTCTCTGTAACTTAGTTGCTTTAACCCAGGCAACATTCTAGTAAATCTCCTCTGTACAAATCTCCTCTGTACAAATCTCCTATGTTGTTGACATCTTTCCTATAATTTGGCGACCAAAATTGTACACCATACTCCAGAATTGGAGTACAGAATTTCTTACTTCTCAAATAGTTTATCCTACTTTGCAAATGTATTCACTTAAAAAAAAAAAATCTTCCACTGACTCTTCCTGATTTATTACTTTCACACCCGTCGTTACCTCCTCACTGCCTCTCTCTCCTCTCTCTCTCTAAACTGCTTAAGTACATCTAATTGCTTTGTTCTCCCCTTTCTCACTTTTCCACCTTATTATATGTGACATATAATTCATAATTAGCACTTCCATCTTGTCACACATTTATCTTGAAAGTGCCTTCCTTAGGCCGCTTCCTCACAACTGTTTCTGAAAATCTCAGCAAGCAATCATTACCTGTCTCCAACCTGAATGCTTGTCTAAACAAACCACCAAAGGCTGGTCTTGTTTCAGCATTAACTTATTTCCAAATTATTTCAACCCATTTTCACCACTATTTAGTACTAGTAACAATTTTCCAAAATAACTTTACTGAAAAGAAATCTATAGAAACATCAGCAAAACCAAGCCACCTACATTTTCCAACTTTCCCCTTTTAAGTTGCAATGTTACAAAGCGTTGTTCGTTAGCTTACAGCTGCTCGTAACCTCCCCCATTGCTTAGAATTTCTTAAAGGAACACACACACCTACCCTTACAGCATGTGGCCTGCAACAAACAAACTTATCACATATATGAACTTTCTCATTCATTCAAAACCGGTTTTTACACACAATCATATTCGTTCCATTCTTACTTCAATGAAATTATGCAATTTCCTGCACAGATTAAAGTTTCAAAATTAACATTTATATAATTTTTATTGCTACTCTTCCTTCTGCTTTCTATAATATTTTGCACAAGCTCCTCATGTACCTGACCAATCTGTATATGAGTTTCTTCTATTTCCTGAAATTTCTTTGAGGTTTCTGTCAATTTTTTTTTGTTCAAAATCTGTTTTTCCACATATAATTTATAGGTTTCTGTAGCTTTATTTTTAAAAAAATTAAAAGTTGCCACTTCTATGTCTTTCTGTGTTGCTCCTTCCTTTTTTTAACTTTACCCCCGGGGCTTCCTTCTCCCCAAGATTGCCACAATCGCCCCAACGGACTATCAGGCAGAATGTGTGGCTCTTCACCATTGAGCCTTCTTAATTTCCCCCCGGACTCTTACTTTTCCCGTTCCGGTTATCTGTTGTCTTATCAGACTATTCCCGTCCGACAGACCCTCGGTCGCCCGGACAATACTTAATAGTCAGTTTTCTTACCCGGGTCCTGTGCACAAGAATCGCTCGACCGTCCCTTGTTTATTTTTCCAACACTCCCTCTTGTTTCCCGAGTCTCTTGTCCGGATATCACTCGCTCAAACCCCTCATGGCAAGCAAGGAGATTAGAGACCGCTGAACTCAGCAGGGGTGCACCATCCCTTCCTTCCATGCTTCCACCGAGCGGCCGGAGTGGCGATCCCGGACGAGCCCCCACTTTGTGAGATATAACTCGTGCTCACAATCACTGCTCAGAGACTAAATCATCGAAACAAGAAATGATTTTTATTTATTTGCGAATCTGCAGAATTCGGGTGCGTCTCCAAATTGAGACACACCAAAGTCAGAACAGTAAAGCCCCTTTATACACACAATTCTGCTGGCATAACCTCCCCTTCTGGCTCTCCCCAATCAGAGCACTGAGGTGCACAGTCTATGGGTACATCCCCCAGTATCTCCCACATCATACATAGCATGTTCATGATAATGAGCAATTTCTTGACTAGGGGCGTATAACCAATATTCATTTATATCATTAAGCATGCCCAGTTGCAATTGACCTGGCCTAGTTTTCTCACCTCCAACTGACCCATCTCAGTTTTTTTATATCTGAACTAAAGCTAGTCTCTACTGACAAGGGTCCCCTTTCATCCCTAGTCCCTACTGACAAAGGTCCCATCTATCACCCTCCTTCTACGCTACACTATGCAATCCATCCTCACCCAAGGACAGTTCTGATAAACCCACTCCCAGCTATGTCAACATCCTCTCCTTGCCTGGCCTCTATCGGTTAGAATCCTGTTTACAAGTTAGAATCTTCTCCTGAATCCTTACAATAGTGGGGTTTAATCACTTCATCCCTCACAATCAGATGCTGTCCGACCCGCTGAGGTACTCCAGCTTTTTGTGTTTATCTTCAGTTTAAACCAGCTTCTGTAGTGCCTTCCTACAAACCTACAGACTTGTACACTTTTGAAGTGTGGGAAGAAACCGAAGATCGCGAAGAAAACCCACGTGGTCACGGGGAGAACGTAAAACTCCGTACAGACACCACCCTAGTTGGGATCAAATCCGGGTCTCAGTGCTGTAAGGCAGCAACTCTACCGCTGCACCACCGTGTTGCGACTTAGTACTCAAAGAGAGTTAACAACAAAATAAAGCATATTTTATTGAAGGCAAGGACCCTCAGGAAACAAGAATCACTCATGCAAGTGTATCAAAAGTCTAAGCACACGGTATATGTTTTTCCTAAAGGTAAACAATGCAGTTTTAGGCTCAGGTCACCAAGCCTGTCATCACGGAGATACGTGACCCGCTGCGTCACAGTCTCCAGCTGCACGACTCTCTCTCTCTCTCTCTCTCTCTCTGCGGATCGAGGTCACTTTCAGGCTCCACTTCCTCACCTCACGATCTTTCACACCTGATCCCTGCCACGTTACCCAGCGTGCTGCTCACCACAGTCTGGGAGAGGTCACCCTGTCCCCGCGTTCACTCAGCAACCATCCCTTCTGCTGTGCTTGTGTTGAAGCACCACTGGAAGGGTGGACACTGGGATTTGCCAGCTGCTCTGCCTGCTGGGAGAGTGGACAGCCATCGCCTCCAGGCTTGTGCCCATGGGGACTCCCATAGAAAACATGGAGCCGCTCAACAAAGAGAGTGGCTATGGCTCTAAATTAGGATGATGCTATTAGGGTTGCCAACTTTCTCCCTCCCAAATAAGGGACAATTCACGACGGCAATTTGTTGACCGACTCAGCCGTGGCTGGGTGAATGATGAGTTGGCCCGGGTGCTGGACTGCACACAAAGCCCAGCCGGCGGGCCAGCTGAGGCGTTTTGGCCCGGGCACTGGGGATGCGCGCAAAGTCGGGCACTCCATCCAACTCATGAACCGATGATCGTCCATGAGAAGTAGGGGTGTATGGGCGTCTGTAAGTCAGGTCTTTCCAACCTGGGGATGGCCGGCACCATTGATGAAAACTTCCGTGAAAACATTCTCAACCTAAATTAACTCAGTGGGTCAGGCAGCATTTCTGGAGGAAAGATGGGTCTCAGCCCGAAACGTCACCTATTCCTTTTCTCCAGAGATGCTGCCTGACCCACTGAGCTACTCCAGCATTTTGTGTCTATCTTTGGTTTAAACCAGCATCTGCAGTTCCTTCCAACCTACCTGTCAACCCAAATTGAGAGGTAATCACTCGAATATACCACTCGGCGCAGGTTCAGTTTTAGGATTTAGGTTTATTACTGTCATGTGTACTGGGGTACAGTGAAAACGTTGTCTTGCTTCCATTCGATCAAACAATGCTGTACATGAGCTTAATCATCAAACTCAAGGACAATAGAAAGAGCAAAGGGAACGATACAGAGAAAAGGGGAAGATGCAGAATATAGTTCTCACCATTCAAATAGCTTCTATTTATAGCTCTCCAACATATATAGTGTGTTCTGGGAGTGCTTGGCAATGAGGTTCAAGTATAGAGATTGTCGGCACGGTGGCGCAGCGGTAGAGTTGCTGCCTTGCAGCGCATGCAGTAAGACCCAGGTTCGATCCCGACTACGGGTGCTTTCTGTACGGAGTTTGTACGTTCTCCCCGTGACCGCATGGGTTTTCTCCGAGATCTTCAGTTTCCTCCCACACTCCAAAGACGTTCAGGTATGTAGCTCAATTGGCTTGGTGTAAGTGTACATTGTCCCTAGCGTGTGCAGATAACGTTAATGCGCGGGGATCGCACGGGCGCTGACCCGGTGGGCCGAAGAGCCTGTTTCCACGCTGCATCTTAAAACCAAACTATACTGAAAAGATCACAAGGTAGTTGAGAAGGATGATAAGGGTGACTTTACATTTGGGCCAAGTTGCCTTATCTCCCTTCAGCTGTTGGCTTTGATCAGATCTGGGAAACATGACACATGGTAATCAGATTCAAATTAGGGACAGCGTGGTGGCGCAGCGGCTGAGGCCCGGGTTTGTACGTACTCCCCGTGACCGCCATGCGTTTTTTCCGCGATCTTCAGATTTCTTCCACACTCCAAAGGCGTATAGGTTTGTATTGGCTTGATAAATGTAAAATTTGTCCCAAGTGTGTGTAGGATAGTATGAGTGCGCGGGAATCGCTGGTAGGCGCGGACTTGGTGGGCCGAAGGGCCTGTTTCCGCGCTGTATCTCTAAACTAACTTAAAGTTAATCCCCGAAGTGAAAACTCACTCAAACAACGCAATTATCAACCAATTCCTGGTCATCTGCCTGTTGTAAAACCCTGTTGGCCAAACCAGGAGTGGATACGAAGGGGGAAGATTTTACATCCCCTCAAAGATTCAAATACCTCCCTTTTCAACCCTCAGTCTTAAAGCTTTTGGGAGAACTGTTCACTACAAAATTTATCATCAGCATTAGATATTTGGCTCTAAACAACGTAGAGATATTTTGTTCTCTCAAGTTGTTATTAATAAGAGTGAAGGCTCAGTAAAAAGTAAGAATGACAAGAGGGACCTCCAGTGGTTTAATAACAATTTGGCAGAAAATAACCGGTGGAGAGGCATTTAATAGCTTTCCTATTTACCATTGTGCTGCAGGGACCATTGGGCCCATTTTGTCCGTGATAGCTCCTAGCCATTGCCGTTCCCTGTCCCGACATTGTGCCCCTAGCCCTGCTGCTTAATCTTGCTTGCATTCCCATGAACTCTTCTCTGATGCATTTCCCACATACCCACAGCACGGAGTTAACCTACCGGCTCACCCCTGGGGTGTGGGAGGAATCCGGAGCACCCGGGGAATCCCACGTAGTCCCAGGGAAAGTGCACTAACGTCACCCATTTGGAAGCCGAGGTCAGGATCGATCGCAGGCCCCTGAAGCTTGCGGCAGCTGCACTACCTGCCGCACCACCATGGCACAGTGGTGAAAGAAAGGGTCTGAAGAAGGGTCTCAACCCAAACGTCACCTATTTCTTTTCTCCAGAGATGCTGCCTGACCCACTGCATTTTGTGTTTACCTTCTGTGTAACCAGCATCTGTAGCTCCTTCCCACACTGATCATTATGATGTTGGTTTTCATCATTGACTGTTTTGTCCTCATCGTTTGTTTGTGTGTCTGTGTGTGTGTGGGAGTGTCTGTCTGTGTGTGTGCATGTCTGTGTGTGTACATGTCTGTGTGTGTGTGTGCGTGTGTGCATGTCTGTATGTGTGTCTATGTGTGTGTCTGTCTGAACGTGTGGGTGTGTGTGGGTGCGTGTCACTGTGTGTGTCTGTGTGTGTTTGTATGTGTGTGTGTGACTGTGTGAGTGTCTGTGTGTGAGTGTCTGTGTGTGAGTGTGTGTGTGTGTGTGTGTGTGTGTGAGTGTGAGTGTGTGAGTGTGTGTGTGTGTGTCTCTGTGTGTGTGTATGTGTGTGTGTATCAGTGTGTGTATGTGTGTGTATCAGTGTGTGTGTGTGTATGTGTGTGTGAGTGTCTGTGAGTGAGTGTGTGTGTGTGAGTGTCTGTGTGTGAGTGTGTGTGTGAGTGTCTGTGTGTGAGTGTCTGTGTGTGAGTGTGTGTGTGAGTGTCTGTGTGTGAGTGTGTGTGTGAGTGTCTGTGTGAGTGTCTGTGTGTGAGTGTCTGTGTGTGAGTGTGTGTCTGTGTGAGTGTCTGTGTGTGTGTGTGTGTATCAGTGTTCGTGTGCGCGTGAAGGTCATTCATGAATATGAGTGTGTATCTGTATGCATGTGTGTGTATGCACAGGTGCATATGTATGTTTGAGAGTGAGTGCATGTTTGTGTGTGCAAGTGTATCTGTGTGAGTGTGAGTATGTCTGTTGAGTACTGATGCTCCATTTTTTTATGTTTGAGAGTGGCTGCCTTGGAATTGGCCTCTCGCCCCTATCATACTTGTGATACCAAAAGTAGTCAGTAGGTCAACAGTGTTTTATTTGTCACATATGCAACTGCACAGTGAAATTCATTTTGCATATATTACACATGCAGGAGCTGCCATTTTTGCTGCCATTGCCAAAGTCCGAAGTCCGGTCGACCTGCGCGCTCGATGCACTGGAGCAGTTCCTGTGAACCGATTCTTCTCCTCTCCTCGCCCGGATATCTTTGTGTCCCAGGGGCGCCTGGTGCAGCCGATCTGAAGGTGTTGGAGGCTTTACCCCGGTTCACCCTCCTCCCGGTCCTTGCTCTTTGCGTCCGACCTCCAGCTCCCTCCCGGTAACGTAGCCCGCTGAGCCTTTGGGTGAGGTCCTGCATACGCCTCGCCATCGGGCGGGTCTCCGGTCCTGCTGGAGGCCGACGAGGGCAAGCCGGGCCTACCGGACCAGTCGACCGTCATCAGCCTCCAGCGGGCGAGTGGGGCCTGCTTGCCGAGAGACCATAGAGTTCCCCTAGCCACCACTACCATTCATAGAACATAGGTCAATGCAGATAGACACAACCTGTTGGAGTAACTCAGTGGGAGGGGAGGGGATGAGGGAGGGGGAGAGGAGGGAACACGTACACATAGAACAATGCAGTTCAGAACCAGTCCTTCTGGCCCACAATGCCCATCCCGAACATGATGGCAAGTAAAACTGATCATTTAGTTTGATCATGGTTGAAAAAAACCCATCCCAATCCTACTTCCCTTGGTCTGTCATCCTTAACATGGTAGCACTTTTATGCATTTAGAAGGGCTGTTGTCTCACATCGCCAGATAACTCGATTCAAATCTGACCTCGGGCGCTGTCTATGTGGAGTTTTCACGTTCTCCCCGTGACAGCGTGGGTGCCCTCTGGGTGCTCCTGTTTCCTCCCACATCCCAAAGACGTGCAGGTTTGTAGGTTAAATAGCCTCTGTAAAATTGACCCTAAAATGTAGGGAGTGGATGAGAGTGGGATGACTGAGACCCAGTGCAAGCGGGTGATGGGTGATCAGTGTGGACTCAGTCAGTTGACAGTTTCCATGCTGTACCTCTACACTAAACCAAACGTATTTGCCAAACAATAAAGCGTCAACTTGATTTGTGAGACTTTTCAATTGCCCAAACCTCAAGAATCTTCGGTGGGGAAAAAATGTGATTTCCACTCCCGTTTAAGGTGAGGAATGCTTCTGAATAGTGTATGGTCAGTGGCCAACCAACCACTTGCGCTTAGTCCCTGCATCTGTTTCAGCTCCTTAGTCCCTTTTGCAGTGAGTGTGGATTGCTTTTTTGTGTACTCTTGAACAAATTCATATGTTCATAAGTCATAGGAGCTGAATTAGGCCATTCGGCCCATCAAGTCTACTCCGCCATTCAATCATGGCTGATCTATCTTTCCCTCTCACCCCATTCTCCTGCCTTCACCCCATTACCTCTGACACCCAAACTAATCAAGAATCTATCAAACTTCACCTTAAAAATATCCTCCACAGCTTTCATTGGCAATGAATTCCACAGATTCATCAATCTCAGACGAAAGAAATTCCTCCCCATCTGCTTTCTGATGGTACGTCCTGTTATTCTGAGGCTGTGGCCTCTGGTCCTAGAATCTCCCACTGGCGGAAACATCCTCTCCACATCCACTCTGTCCAGGCCTCTCACTGTGTGTGCAGCTCTATACCTGCAGACTGCATGCAGCATTGCAGATGTTTGAGCATGCCCTCTATGTGCCCCTGCAGAAGGTTCATGCAGAGAGTAAACTGGGTACAGCAGCTGCAGTAGTTAACTAACATCAATGCATTCCTGACCCCAAGCCAGCCAGTGGTACCTTCCCAGTGCGTGGGTCCTCAGATCTTTAGTTTAGGTTAGCTTAATTTCATGGGGGGTGGTCTTGGAGGGAGCATCTTGGACAATACAGCTCACCCTAGGGTTGCCAAAATTCCCACTCCCAAATAAGGAACAAAGGTCAAAATACGGGACAAATTCCCGACGGCAATTCGCTGACTGACTCGGCCGTGGCTGGGTGAATGATGAGTTGGCCCGGGTGCTGGACTGCACACAAAGCCCAGCCGGCGGGTCAGCCGAGCAGTTTTGTCACGAGCAAAGTCCGGCGCCCCGTCCAACTCATGAACCGATGACCGGCCATGAGAAGGAGGGGTGGTGGTGTCCCCTCGACCCGAGCAGTAGCAATCAAATACGGGACAAGGGCGGTTTAGCCCAAAATACGGAATGTCCCGGCTAATACGGGACAGTTGGCAACCCTAGCTCACCCACTCCATGACACATTGGTCAACCTCAGGAGCACTTTCAGCAACAGACTGGTTCCACCAAGATGCAGTGCAGAACGCCACAGGAGATACTTCTTCCCTGTGGCTATCAAACTGTACAACTCCTCCCCCTTCTGCCATGGGATAGACTGACTTCCCAACCCCCCCCCCCCCCCCCCCCCCCCAATCTTTGCGCATCCCCAATCCTTTTCACTCGTCAGTTTAATTTCATGTTTCACGTATTTTGGGTTTTATGACTGTTGGCAGATCAATTTCCCTCCTGGGATAAATAAAGTTCTATCATATCGTAAAATGTTTAGTTTAGTTTAGATTAGTTTAGTTAAGAGATACAGCATGGATCCAGGCCCTTCAACCCACCTAGTCCATGTCGACCAATGATAGACAACAGACAATAGGTGCAGGAGTAGGTGATTTGGCCCTTCGAGCCAACACCGCCATTCAATGTGATCATGGCTGATCATCCCCAATCAGTACCCCGTCCCTGCCTTCTCCCCATATCCCCTGACTCCGCTATTTTTAAGAGCCCTATCTAGCTCTCTCTTGAAAGCATCCAGAGAACCTGCCTCCACCGCCCTCTGAGGCAGAGAATTCCACAGACTCACCACTCTCTGTGAGAAAAAGTGTTTCCTCATCTCCGTTCTAAATGGCTTACTCCTTATTCTTAAACTGTGGCCCCTAGGTCTGGACTCCCCCAACATCGGGAACGTGTTTCCTGTCTCTAGTGTGTCCAAGTTCTTAAAAATCTTATATGTTTCAATGAGATCCCCTCTCATTCTTCTAAACTCCAGAGTATACAAGCCCAGCTGCTCCATTCTCTCAGCATATGACAGTCCTGCCATCCCGGGAATTAACCTTGTAAACCTACGCTGCACCCCCTCAATAGCAAGAATGTCCTTACTCAAATTAGGGGACCAAAACTACACACAATACTCCAGGTGTGGTCTCACTAGGGCTCTGTACAACTGCAGAAGGACCTCTTTGCTCCTATATTCGATTCCTGTTATAAAGGCCAACATGCTTTTCGCTTTCATCACTGGCTGCTGTACCTGCATGTGTACTTTCATAGACTGATGAACAAGGACCCCCAGATCCTGTTTAACTTCCCCTTTTCAAACTTGACACCATTTAGATAGTAATCTGCCTTCCTGTTTTTGCTACCAAAGTGGATAACCTCACATTCATCCACATTGAACTTCATCTGCCATGCATCTGCCCACTCCACCAACCTGTCCAAGTCACCCTGCATTCTCATAACATCCTCCTCACAGTTCGCACTGCCACCCAGCTTTGTGTCATCTGCAAATTTGCTAATGTTACTTTGAATCCCTTCATCCAAATCATTGATGTATATTGTAAATAGCTGCGGTCCCAGCACTGAGCCTTGCGGTACCCCACTAGTCACAGCCTGCCATTCTGAAAGGGACCCGTTAATCCCTACTCTTTGTTTCCTGTCTGCCAACCACTTCTCTATCCATGTCAGCACTCTACCCCCAATACCATGTGCCCTAATTTTGCCCACTAATCTCCTATGTGGGACCTTATCAAATACTTTCTGAAAGTCCAGGTACACTACATCCACTGGCTCTCCCATGTCCATTTTCCTAGTTACGTCTTCAAAAAATTCCAGAAGATTAGTTAAGCATGATTTCCCCTTCGTAAATCCATGCTGACTCGGACCGATCCTGTTACTGCTATCCAAATGTGTGGTTATCTCATCTTTTATAATTGACTCCAGCATCTTCCCCACCACCGAAGTCAGGCTAACTGGTGCATAATTCCCCGTTTTCTCTCTCCCGCCTTTCTTAAAAAGTGGGATAACAAGTGAGGTCAAATTTGGATTATTATGTTCAGTTGTGGTCACCTTGCTGTAGAATGCTGTTAACCTGGAAAGAGGGCAGAGAAGCTCTTGGAGGATGTTAACAGGACTCCAGGGTCTGAGCTCCAGGGAGATGTTAGACAGCCTAAGACTTCATTCTAGGGAGTGTGGGAGGCAGAGAGGCGATCTTACAGAGGTGTAGATAGGATGACTGTGCAGAATCTTTTACCCAGAGTAGGGGAATCAAGAACTGGAGGACATACATTTAAGGTGAGAGGAGAAAGATTTAATAGGAACTGGAGGGGCACCTTTTTCACAGACCTTTTCACTTTGGTAGAGGTGGTAGATAGTTTACCAAAATTTCAAAGATATTTGGACAGGTACATGGATAGGAAAGGCTTAGGGATGTGGGCCAAACGCAGGTTGATGGGACTAGTGAGATAGGGTTTTGTGGTCAGCATGAGCAAAGTGGACCTGTTTCCATGACTGGAGGACATACTGGACACACATAGCGGAGTCAGGGGATATGGGGAGAAGGCAGGAACGGGGAACTGATTGTGGATGATCAGCCATGATCACATTGAATGGCGGCGCTGGCTCGAAGGGCCGAATGGCCTCCTCCTGCACCTATTGTCTATTGACTCCAATTATATTTCATTCTGTATTCTTTGCCACTGGACATAGCTCAGTCTGAAAGATTCAGGAGTTAAAAGCAGGAAGCACTCTACACACAGAGTAGCAGGAATGTGTAACTCTAGCACAAACAGTAATTGACGGTGGACCCATTGCTATTTTGTTTAATATTGATAGTAATGAATAATATTGCTAATCGTAATAAAGATGAAGCAATCTTATTTTCGAATAAGGTTGGTTAGATACCAGATGGTGTACAATTGCATTGACTCAACGAAGGGCTTGGCGAAGTTAACCCATTCTCACGAGAAACATATTCTTGACTTCTGCTTTTCACACTCCCCGCCCCTTCTCAATTAAGGACCTGTCCCACCATCATGCAACTCTATGCGATGAACGCGATCAAACTAGAAGCGGGGGCCGCACGGAGGTCGGGTGATCCCCTGTACAAGGCCGTTCCCACCAGCATGCGCCTGCATGCGGCAAGCGCGACCAAACCGGCAGCAGGGGCCGCGCGGAGGTCGGGTGAGTGGCGCAATGCGGCAAAAAGTGAGGCGAACTTGGAGTGAAGTCTCAAAGGTAAGTTCGCCAGGACAGAGAGGGACACACAGAGAGGGCCATGGAGGCACGCACAGAGAGGGCCACGGAGCCACACACATAGAGGGCCATGGAGGCACTTACAGAGAGGGTCACGGATGCATGACGTCGAGGCGATGTGTAATGCGTCGAGGCGACTGCGAGCCGACAAGCCGTTGCCGCGCAGAATTTTTGAAAACGGTCAGTTTTTCGGAGCCCCGCGCGATGTCGATATGAACTCCGCACAATTCCGCACGGCTCCAGCGAATGAAGTGGGACCGGCCCCGCGACGCTGGACGGCTCAAGAGACCACGTTAGGTAAGGCTCATCACATGGATTTGCATGCTTGTAGGACAGGCCCTTTACAATGCACGGGTGTCAAGGTGGCAAAGTCTTGGCACAGCGGATGTTTTTCTATCTGATGCCTGGCTCTGGCTTTGGACGGGCAGCAAGTTGGAACCAGCCCTCCCGTAGAACTGGTTGTTACTTGATCAGTCGCGCATTCTGCGGTTGAAATAGAAAGTGAAACTGTGCCTTTCCCGTGTCCGTGAAATGAAACTCATCGCCCTTTGCCACATGTGGGTTCAGTCAAGTAGATGGAGAGAGGTAGAGCGGCCCTTCAGCCCCTCATAGCGGCCGCCTCCGCCCTTGCCCCGGCCCCAGCCCCGCACCGCCAAACCCGCAGCCGCTCACAGCGCCTTGCTGGTCCACACCACTGCGGCTGTTTAACGTCCAGGCGAAGCAGCCCAGTCTGTCCTTTAAAACCAACCTGAATCATGGAAAGATTATTGTACGGTAGGAGGCCATTCGGCCCGTCGTCTGCTGTGGTTGTCAGAAAGCCGTGAGGCACACAAACAGACCCTTCAGATCAAAGATACTAGAGCTAGAGCTTTGCTTCAGATCACTATGGCCATGTTATTGTCAAGTACCCAGCTACACACACACACACACACACACACACACACACACACACATTTACACACACACACACACACACTTACATACAGACACACACATTTACACACACACACACATTTACACACACACACATTTACACACACACACACACATTTACACACACACACACACACATTTACACACACACACACACACATTTACACACACATATATATACATACACACATATATATCCACACATTTACACACACACACATACACACACACATATTTATACACACGCACACATATGTACACACATATATACATAAACACACATTTACACACACACTTATACACATACACACATACATATATATATATACACACACACACACACACACACACACACACACACACACACACACACACACACACACACACACACTCACACATATACACACACACGCACACACATATACACACACATACATACACACAGAAACACACATATACAATAGATAATAGGTGCAGGAGTAGGTCATTCGGCCCTATCTAGCTCTCTCTTGAAAGCATCCAGAGAACCCGCCTCCACCGCCCTCTGAAGCAGAGAATTCCACAGACTCACCACTCTCCGTGAGAAAAAGTGTTTCCTCGTCTCCATTCTAAATAGCTTACTCCTTATTCTTAAACAGTGGCCCCCTAGTTCTGGACTCACCCAACATCGGAAACATGTTTCCTGCCTCTAGCGTGTCCAAACCCTTAACAATCTTATATGTTTCAATGAGATATCATCTCATCCTTCTAAACTCCAGAGTGTACAAGCCCAGCTGCTCCATTTTCTCAGCATATGACAGCTCCGCCATCCCGGGAATTAAAATTTCATAGACTGATGTGCAAGGACCCCCAGATCCCGTTGTACTTCCCCATTTCCAAACTTGACACCATTTAGATAGTAATCTGCCTTCCTGTTTTTGCTACCAAAGCGGATAACCTCACATTTATCCGCATGAATCTTCATCTGCCATGCATCTGCCCAGTCCCCAACCTGTCCGAGTCACCCTGCATTCTCATAGCATCCTACTCACAGTTCACACTGCCACCCAGCTTTGTGTCATCTGCAAATTTGCTAATGTTACTTTGAATCCCTTTATCCAAATCATTGACGTATATTGTAAATTGCTGTGGTCCCAGCACCGAGCCTTGCAGTACCCCACTAGTCACTGCCTACCATTCTGAAAGGGACCCATTAATCCCTACTCTTTGTTTCCTGTCTGCCAACCACTTCTCTATCCATGTCAGCACTCTACCTCCAATACCATGTGCCCTAATTTTGACCACTAATCACCTATGTGAGACCTTATCAAATACTTTCTGAAAGTCCAGGTACACTACATCCACTGGCTCTCCCATGTCCATTTTCCTAGTTACGTCTTCAAAAAATTCCAGAAGATTAGTTAAGCATGACTTCCCCTTCGTAAATCCATGCTGACTCGGACCAATCCTGTTGCTGCTATCCAAATGTGCAGCTATCTCATCTTTTATAATTGACTCCAGCATCTTCCCCACCACCGATGTCAGGCTAACTGGTGCATAATTCCCTGTTTTCTCTCTCCCGCCTTTCTTAAAAAGTGGGATAACATTAGCTACCCTCCAATCCACAGGAACTGATCCTGAATCTATAGAACATTGGAAAATTATCATCAATGCATCCACGATTTCTAGAGCCACTTCCTTAAGTACCCTGGGATGCAGACCATCAGGCCCTGTGGATTGATCAGCCTTCAGTCCCATCAGTCTACCCAACACCATTACCTGCCTAATGTGGATTTCCTTCAGTTCCTCTGTCACCTCAGATCCTCTGGCCACTACTATATCAGGAAGATTGGTTGTGTCCTCCTTAGTGAAGACAGATCCAAAGTACCTGTTCAACTCATCTGCCATTTCCTTGTTCCCCATAATAAATTCACCTTTTTCAGTCTTCAAGGGTCCAACTTTAAGGGTCTTAACTAATTTTTTCCTCTTCACATACCTAAAGAAGCTTTTACTGCTTTATATTCTTGGCTAGCTTACCTTCGTACCTCATCTTATCTCCCCGTATTGTCTTTTAGGTTATCTTCTGTTGTTCCTGGGATGTCAGGACTTTCATATGAGGAAAGATTGGATAGACTCGGCTTGTACTCGCTGGAATTTAGAAGATTGAGGGGGGATCTTATAGAAACTTACAAAATTCTTAAGGGGTTGGACAAGCTAGATGCTGGAAGATTGTTCCCGATGTTGGGGGAGTCCAGAACAAGGGGTCACAGTCTAAGGATAAGGGGGAATTCCTTTAGGACCGAAATGAGGAAAACATTCTTTACACAGAGAGTGGTGAGTCTCTGGAATTCTCTGCCACAGAAGGTAGTTGAGGCCAGTTCATTGGCTATATTTAAGAGGGCGTTAGATGTGGCACTTGTGGCTAAAGGGATCAGGGGGTATGGAGAGAAGGCAGGTACGGGATACTGAGTTGGATGATCAGCCATGATCACATTGAATGGCGGTGCAGGCTCGAAGGGCCGAATGGCCTACTCCTGCACCTATTTTCTATGTTTCTATGTTTCTATGTTCTTTAAATATTACCCAATCCTCTTGCTTCCCGCTCATCTTTACTACGTTGTACTTCTTCGCTTTAATTTTTATACTGTCCCTGACGTCCCTTGTCAGCCATGGTCGTCCCTTTCTCCCCTTGGAATCTTTCTTCCTCCTAGGAGTGAACTAATCCTGCACTTTCTGTATTATTCCTAGAAACACCTGCCATTTTGGTTCCACTGACAACCCTGCTAGTGTATCTTTCCAGTCAACTTTGGCCAGCTCCTCCCTCATGGCCCCATAGTCCCCTTTTATTCAACTGCAACACTGACACCTCCGGTCTACTCTTCTTCCTCTCCAATTGTAGATTAAACCTGACCATGTTATGGTCACCACCTCCTAATGGCTCATTAACCTCGAGGTCCTTTATCAAATCCGGTTCATTACATAACACTAAAACCAGAATTGCCTTCTCCCTGGTCGGCTCCAATACAAGCTGTTCAAAGAATACATCACGAAGGCACTCCACAAAGACTCTTTCTTGGGGTCCAGTACCAACCTGATTTTCCCAATCTTCCTGCATGTTGAAATCTCCCATAACAACCACAGCATTACATGCCAAATTTAACCTGATTCAACTTGCGCCCCATGTCCAGGCTACTGTTTGGGGGACTACTGTGTGATCACCCATACACTAGTTCTAGCCGACACCCAAGGGACGATTTACAGAAGCCAATTAATCTACAAAACAGCACATCTTTGGAACGGTGGAGGAAACCAGAGCACCCAAAGAAAACCCATGCAGTCACAGGGAGAAGGTGCAAACTCCACACAAACAGCACCCATAGTCAGGATGGAACCCAGGTCTCTGGCGCTGTAAGGCAGCAACTCTAACCCTGCACTACTGTTCCAGGCTGCGGCACCAACCGAACCTGAGATTGCAGTGAAGTCCCGAGAGACCCATTGCGTTCACAAGTTCATGTTATAGAATTAGGCCATTCGGCCCATCGAGTCTACTCCACCATTCAATCATGGCTGATCTTTGCCTCCTAATTCTATTTTTCTGCCTTCTCCCCATAACCCTTGAAACCCGTTCTAATCAAGAATTTGTCCTTCTCTGCCTTAAAAATATCCACTGACTTGGCCTCCGCAGCCCTCTGTGGCAATGAGTTCCACAGATTAACTACCCTCTGACTAAAGAAGTTCCTCCTCACCTCCTTTCTAAAAGAGCACCCTTTAATTCTGAGGCTACAACCTCTGGTCCTAGATTCTCACAGCAGTGGAAACATCATTTTGTAGCGACACCTAGTGGTTCAGCCTCTACACTTTCCACATCCATTCTATCTATGCCGTTCATTATTCTGTAACTAATAAATGGGAGATTCTGCACCAAACTGGAGAGCTGGTATGTGTGGTGCAGAATGAAAGTTCACGCTGGTCCCATCACTCTCAATATACCCATTTCATGTTTAAATGAATTCACTTTGAACTAGGGGGTGGAATTTATTCTTAATAAGGACTGTGAAATAGTTATTTCATGTTAAGTATTCAGAATATTTGTATAACTTGCATTAAGGTGGTGGGTTTGTTTGTATTGCTTTGTATTGTACATATTGTGGGCAGGCACGATGGCGCAACGGTAGAGTTGCTGCCTTACAGCACGCAGCACCGGAGACCCGGGTTCGATCCCGACTACGGGCGTTAGTAAGATAAATGAGTTAGATTATTCCTTATCCCCGAACTCTACCTCTGCTACATTGATGGCTGCATCGGTGCTACCTCCTGCACCCATGCAGAACTCACTGACTTCATCAATTTCACCACTAATTTCCATCCGGCACTCAAATTCACCTGGACCATCTCCGACATCTCCCTATCATTCCTAGATCTCACCGACTCCATCACAGGTAACTGACTATTGACTGACATCTATTACAAACCTACTGACTCCCATAGCTATCTTGACTACACTTCTTCCCACCCTACATCCCCTAAGGACTCCATCCCCTACTCCCAATTCCTCCGTCTATGCCGCATTTGCGTCCAGGATGAGGTGTTCCATACTAGGGCATCGGAGATGTCCTCATTCTTTAGGAAACGAGGGTTTCCCTCTTCCATTATAGATGAGGCTCTCACCAGGGTCTCCTCTATATCTCACAGTTCCGCTCTTACTCCCCTCCCTCTATTGTAACAAGGACAGAGTCCCCCTTGTCCTCACCTTCCACCCCATCATCCGACACATACAACAGATAATCCTCCGATATGTTCGCCACCTCCAACGGTATCCCACTACTGGCCACATCTTCCCATCTCCACCCTTTCTGCTTTCCACGGAGACCGTTCCCTGGTCAACTCGTCCCTTCCCACCCTTCCCACCCCCACCCCGGGTACTTTCCCCTGCAACTGCAGGAAATGCTACACGTGTCCCTTTACCTCCCCCCTCGACTCCATCCAAGGACCCAAACAGTCTTTCCAGGTGAGGCAGAGGTTCACTTGCACCTCCTCCAACCTCATCTACTGTATCCGCTGTTCCAGGTGTCAACTGTACATCGGCGAGACCAAGCGCAGGCTCGGTGATCGTTTCACTGAACACCTCCGCTCAGTCCGCCTTAACCTAGCTGATCTCCCGGTGGCTCAGCACTTCAACTCCCCCTCCCATTCCCAATCTGACCTTTCTGTCCTGGGCCTCCTCCATGGCCAGAGTGAGGCCCAGAGCAAACTGGAGGAGCAGCACGTCATATTTCACTCGGGTAGTTTACACCCCAGCTGTATGAACATTGACTTCTCTAACTTCAGATAGCCCTTGCTCTCTCTCCAGCACCTTCCCCTTCCCAGTTCTCCCACCAGTCCTACTGTCTCTGACTACATTCTATCTTTGTCCCGCCCCCTCCCCTGACATCGGTCTGAAGAAGGGTCTCGACCCGAAACGTCGCCCATTCCTTCTCTCAATAGATGCTGCCTCACCCACTGAGTTACTCCAGCATTTTGTGTCCATTATTTGTCCACCTTTGATTTTTTCCAGCATCTGCAGTTCTTTCTTACAACTTTCATGTTTAAATGAATTAACTTTGAACGATCTGCCAGTGTCTGGTTTACCTTTTACTTCATTCATACTCTTGACTCTATTTCCTAGTCGTATATTTGGATAACCCATGTGTACAAATTCAGCACAGCATTAGGGCAGAGTGCACGTTACGTCCACGCTGGGGTGGTACTAGAAAGGGACTACGTGCTGTTCATGGGCATCCTGAGGGATTTCCAGGGCCACTGGGCATCGCGGCGGGTGGAATTTATTCTTAATAAGGACTGTGAAATAGTTATTTCATGTTCAGTATTCAGGATATTTGTATTACTTGCATTAAGGTGGTGGGTTTGTTTGCATTGTATTGTACATATTATGGGCGGCACGGTGGCGCTGCAGTAGAGTTGCTGCCTTACAGCACTTGCAGCGTCAGACTCGGGTTCGTTCACCACCACGGGCGCTGTCTGCACTGAGTTTGCACGTTCTCCCCGTGACCTGCGTGGGTTTTCTCAGAGATCTTCAGTTTCCTCCCACACTCCAAAGACGTACAGGTTTGCAGGTTAATTGTCTTGAGTTTGTATACTTGTATAACTATCAATTGTCCCTAGTGTGTGTAGGGTGGTGTTAATGTGCGGGGATCGCTGGTTGGTGCCGACTCGGATGGGCCGAAGGGCCTGTTTCCGCACTGCATCTCTAGACTAAACCAAAATAAACTGAACTAAATTATTGTGAATAATTGATCACATTTATTTTTTGGGGAAAAAAATTAGGGGAGGGTGCAGACCTTCCATGGTCAGGAAGCAAGGTGGCATCTCAGACATGCGCTCAAAGCCTAGCCCTCTGGTCTCACTTCTGATCTGGGGGCAGCAGTAGCTGAGAGAAATCAAGGTCCGAATCTAAATTGATTCCAGGAGATAGCGAGCGGCAAGACATGTCCTTTCAGGTAGTACTAGC
This sequence comes from Raja brachyura, assembly GCA_963514005.1. The sequence goes on along the minus strand of OY740796.1, from coordinate 8,253,397 downwards.
AGGCAGCTAGGCAGTTGCCGTACCTTCACAAATGTCCTCACACTTACCCAGACCAACCTAGGATACTCAATACTATACAGCACCGAAACAGGCCATTCAGCCCGACCACCGTGTATGATCGCTGAAGTGAGTGGCCTGCCCTTCCCAGTCGATCGTCAAGTTTATTATCAAAGGCACTAGTGAGTTGGGGTGCAGGTACAATGAAAATCTAGCTTGCTGCAACATCACTGGCCCATAGACTCAGGTAAACACACCAAAACGTGAATCATACTTAGACAAATCTGCAAGAGGGTATAAAGAAAAAGAATGTGCAAAAACCCATGACATTTGTGTAAAACCATAATTAGGAAAGAAACAAGTCCATGGTTATGCAAGAGGTTGTGTGTTTGGGCCAAGAGCTTGTAGGCAAGTCACCATTCTTGAATGTGATGGAGTAGGGCTTTGGGATTCTGTACCTCCTTCCCAATGGTTGCAATGGGAAGAGGGCATGGACCAGATGCTGGGATCGTCGACAATAGATGCAGCCTTCTTCAGGCAGCATCTCATGTAGATGCTTCTGATGTAGTGGAAGGGCTTTGCCCATGATGGACTATGCTGAGTCCACGCACTCTGCCGCTTCACGCATTCCTGTGCACTGGTATTGCAATACCATGATGCAACCGCTCAGGACGCTCTCTACCGCGCATCTGCAGAAGTTTGTTAGAGTATTTGGTGGCATGGGGTGTCAAGGGTTATGGGGAGAAGGCAGGAGGATGGGGTTAAGAGGGAGAGGCAGATCAGCTATGCTTGAATGGCTGATCTCTCGATGGGCCAAATGGCCTGATTCTGCTCCTAACATGCTGAGTCTCTTTAAACTTCTGAGTAAGTGGAAAAGTTAGCATGCCTTATTCATGATTATATCCATGTGCTGGGCCCAGGATTTGTTCATCTGAGATGCCAATGACCAGGAAAATGAAGCTGCTAACTCTGTCCACCACTGACCCACAGATGCCAATAGGGCACACGGTGTCTTGACTTGAAGGAATGAATACGTTTATTGAATAAGTTTATTGGCCAAGTATTCACAAACAAGGAATTTGCCTTGGTGCTCCACCCGCAAGTGACACCATGACACACAGTGACAGTTAGAAATGACAAATAAAACATTAAACATTAATAATAAAACATTATTGATTAAACATGTGAATTAAATAAAATACCAGAGCAAAAGGTGGCTACAGATTTTTGGTTGTTGAGTAGAGCTACTACTCGTGGAAAAAAGCTGTTTTTATGTCTGGCTGTGGCAGCTTTGACAGTCCGGAGTCGCCTTCCAGAGGGAAGTGATTCAAAGAGTTTGTGGCCAGGGTGAGAGGGGTCAGAGATGATCTTACCTGCTCGCTTCCTGGCCCTTGCAGTGTACAGTTCGTCAATAGAGGGAAGGTTGCAGCCAATAACCTTCTCAGCTGATTGGACGATTCGCTGCAGCCTCCGGATGTCACCTTGTTTAAGTCAACAATTACACTAAGTGGCTTTGTATTTCACTCATTGCCAAAGCTTTTCATCTACAGCCAAGCCCTCCCTCCCTCTGTTCTGAAACATGATCATGGGTGTGAAGTAATCCATCATAGCTCACCGCAGGCACGCAGTGAATCCTATCAATGTCACTGGACAGCATGAGAGAATGGCAACATGTCCTCCATCATTAAAGAAGGTAAATAACGTTACGCTTGCCACAACTTCGTCCAACAAAACTATGTTTAGTTTATAGGTACAGCGCAGAAATAGGCTCTTCGGCCAGCCGAGTCTGCACCGGCCAGCGATCCCCGCACATTAACACAATCCTACGCACTAGGGACAATTTACATTTATACCAAGCTAATTAACCTACAAACCTGTATGTCTTTGGAGTGTGAGAGGAAACCGAAGATCTCAGAGAAAACCCACGCTGGCCACGGAGAGAATGTACAAACTCCGTACAGACAGCACCCATGGTCGGGATCGAACCCAGGTCTCTGGCACTGCAAGCGCTGTAAGGCAGCCACTCTACTACTGTGCCAGCATCTCAGTTCAGTTCAGAGAACGGGGATTCCCCTCCCCGACTATAGATGAGGCTCGTACCAGGGTCTCCTCCATACCCCGCAACACTGCCCTCTCTCCCCATTCCCCCACTCAGAACAAGGGCAGAGTCCCCCTGGTCCTCACCTTTCACCCCACCAGCTGGCATATACAACACATAGTCCTCCGCCAGTTTCGCCACCTCCAATGTGACCCCTCCACTCGCCACATCTTCCCATCTCCCCCCCTGTCTGCCTTCCGCAAAGACCACTCCCTCCGCATCTCCCTTGTCAATTCTTCCCTTCCCTCCCGCTCCACCCCTTCCCCGAGCACTTTCCCTTGCAACCGCAAGAGATGCTACACTTGTCCCTTCACCTCCCCCATCCACTCCTTTCAGGGACCCAAGCAGTCCTTCCAAGTCTGACAGAGGTTCACCTGCACCTCCTCCAACCTCATCTACTGCATCCATTGCTCCAGATGCCAGCTGATCTACATCGGTGAGACCAAGCGGAGGCTGGGCGATCGTTTCGCCGAACACCTCCGCTCGGTCCGCAATAACCAACCCGAAGAAGGGTCTCGACCCGAAACGTCGCCTATCTCCTTTGCTCCTTAGATGCTGCTGCACCCACTGAGTTTCTCCAGCTTTTTGTGTAACCCTCAGTTCGGTTCAGTTTAGTTCAGTTTTTATATGTTATATATAGGTTAACACAGGGACAACGGTACAATGAAATGTTTTTGACAAGACAATGGGTCACCTCAGCAATGATATTACAAGGATAAAATTAAGGTAAAAAAAAGATAAGATTATCTCCATTATTAAACAGCGTCAGGTACAAGAAGGATTTTTACAGATGCAGTCATTGATAAAAGGATTTTGAATTATCAATCTGAAGCCAGTTAACAAAGATACACACAAATTGCTGGAGTAACTCAGCGTGTCAGGCAGAATCACTGGAGAGAAGGAATGGGTTTTGACCTTAAACCAGCATCTGCAGTTCCTTCCTACATACACTGCCAGTTAACAAAGAGTAAATGAAAAGACCAGTCAAATGATTTTTGCTCCAAATTCTTTAAAATGGTACAGAAGATTTGTGAGAATTTGTTGCCCGAATTCTCAGAAGGGCTCAGCAACATTCCAAGTCATGTCATTAAATTCCTGACCCCAAACGTTGAGTCTCAGCTTCATAAATGCATTAGTTCCTCTGTCTGTGTCCAATGAACATCACAATGTTGTAAGTAAGTAAGTACATTTATTGGCCAAGTATTCACATACAAGGAATTTGCCTTGGTGCTCCGCCCACAAGTAACATACAGTGACAGTTACGAATGACTCAGAAAACACTAAACATTAATAATAATAAAACATTAATGATAAAACACCATTGATCAAGCATGTGAACCAACAAAATACCAGATCAAAGGGAGGCTACAGATATTTGGCTGTTGAGTGGAGCAACTACTCGTGGATAAAAACTGTTTTTATGTCTGGCTGTGGCAGCTTTGACAATCCGGCGTCGTCTTCCAGATGGAAGTGATTCAAAGAGTTTGTGGCCAGGGTGAGAGGGGTCAGAGATGATCTTGCCCGCCCGCTTCCTGGCCCTTGCAGTGTACAGTTCATCAATGGAGGGAAGGTTGCAGACAATAATCTTCTCTGCTGATCGGACGATTCGCTGCAGCCTCCAGGTGTCGTGCTTGCTGGCTGAGCATGTGGGTGGCTGAGGCTGTGGGTGGCTGAGCATGTGGGTGGCTGAGGCTGTGGGAGGAGACTAAAAGCAGGAACATGGGCTTAGTATTGGAAAACAGCATCAAGGGGATGGAAGCTGACAGAAGACCAAATTCTGGTTCTTGCATCACTGTGCAGTGCCTGAGAACGGTGCCATGGTTACATTGCAGCTAATCAGCTAATTAGACACAAATTGGAGATTAATCAACCTCAGTGAGTCTTTCCAATTTTCTTTGAGAATTAAATATTCATCAGCTTGTCCTCTGCCTTTGGAAGGATTCACTTGGGCATTTTACAATTCATTTATCATTTAAAGAAGTATTGATTCTTTGATCAGCTGGGCTTTCATCCTCGTGTAGGAAGGAACTGCAGATGCTGGTTTAAACTGAAGATAGAAAAAATGCTGGAGTAACTTCAGGAGAGGCAGCATCTCTGGATAGAAGGAATGGGAGATGTTTTGGGTGGAAACCCTTAGACCCTCTCAGTCTGAAGAAGGGTCTTGACCTTCATCGTCACCCATTCCTTCTCTCCAGAGATGCTGCCGGTCCCGCTGAGTTACTCCAGCATTTTGTGTCTGTCTGGGGTTTCAACCCCGAACTACTTTATTAAACACAAAAATACACAGAAAGACATACGGGGCAGTCCCCATTCCTGAGAATTGCTTGTAACCCAAACTGTTGGTGATTCCGAAATGACTGAAGATTGTGTGCGGGAGAGGATCACAGGACCAGCTGTGAGATGGAGAGTGAGCAGGCTCGGAGAGAGCAGCTGCCACTAGGTCTCACTGACTGTGACTGAGTGAGTGACTGAGTGAGTGAGAGTGAGAATGAGTGAGTGAGTGTGTGGGTGAGTGAGTGAGTGTGAGTGAGTGAGTGTGAGTGAGTGGATAAGTGAGTGAATGTGAGTGTGAGTGGGTGAGTGTGTGTGGGTGAGTGTGAGTGAGTGAGTGAGTGAGTGAGTGAGTGAGTGAGTGAGTGAGTGAGTGAGTGAGTGAGTGAGTGAGTGAGTGAGTGAGTGAGTGAGTGGGTGAGTGGGTGAGTGGGTGAGTGAGTGAGTGAATGTGAGTGTGAGTGAGTGGATGAGTGAGTGTGTGATTGAATGTGAGTGTGAGTGAGAGTGATTGGGTGTGAGTGTGAGTGAGTGAGTGAGTGAGTGAGTAAGTGAGTGAGTGAGTGAGTGAGTGAGTGAGTGAGTGAGTGAGTGAGTGAGTGAGTGAGTGAGTGAGTGAGTGTGAGTGAGTGTGAGTGATTGGGTGAGTGTGAGTGATTGGGTGAGTGAGAGTGAGTGAGTGAGTGAGTGAGTGAGTGAGTGAGTGAGTGAGTGAGTGAGTGAGTGAGTGAGTGAGTGAGTGAGTGAGTGAGTGTGAGTGAGTGAGGGTGTATGAGTGAGTGTGCGAGTGAGTGTGGGTGAGTGAGAGTGAGTGAATGGGTAAGCTCAGTGCTCCCAGTTCTGCTCGGCTCAATCCAACCCCTCGATGATTGAGGCTCAGGGTGGGGTTTGGTTCTTTGATTGCATAATTCACAAATTCACATTATAGGAATAGAATTAAGCCATTCATCCCATCAAGCCCATATTGACCATCGGTTATCCGTACACGCTAGTTCTAGGTTACCCTCATTTCGCATCTTGGATACTTGCATAGACTCAACTTACGTTTACACGATCCAACCTTGGCCCTTGCCTCAGCCTCAGAAAACCTACACAGTGACATTTGTTCGACTGTAAGTCATTTTCACTGTTAACATTAATTCATTCCTTACAAATTTGAAAAATCCTTTCTTTATAATATTTAATCAAAACATGCTATAACTCGGTACAGCATTAAAGGGAACATCAACATAACTGGTAAGTAAAAAGGAATGACATTGTGCCTTCATCAGTCAAATCGTTTATGTTTAATTTGCTTTTTCAATGAGAAAGATAAGAAATGTAAGGTAGACAAAATGCTCGAGAAACTCAACGGGTGAGAAGGGTCGAGACTTATTCCATCGCTCCATCGATGCTGCCTCACCTGCTGAGTTTCGCCAGCATTTTTGTCTACCTTTGATTTTTCCAGCATCTGCAGTTCTTTCTTAAAGATAAGAAATGTGGCATTTTTAAACCTATGGTATTCAGGTCTAACATTGTTTCTCCCCATCCCCCCTGCCTTATCATTTGTTTGCTTGTTGTGATAAGGTTCAGTACTTAATAAACAGACAACTCACAAAATGGTTAGTTAGACCAAATCAAACTTTACTGATTTCTGTCATTACTGTCTCAGTCTGAAGAAGGGTCTCGACCCGAAACGTCGCCTATCTCCTTCGCTCCTTAGATGCTGCTGCACCCGCTGAGTTTCTCCAGCTTTTTGTGTAACCCTTTACTGATCATTGGCCGATGGAAGTGACGAGGATACTCCAGTCAAGTAAGCAACACAGACACGTGACTTCCCTCGTGTCACCACTTCAATGAATAAAGAATTGCATGATATTTTATACTGTGTTTTTGTCACTTAGTCACATTCCAAAGATGTTAGTCATGGTCAGAGATACAGTCAATACACATTACCACAGGATGTGTCTGAGCTTGTCTCTTGTCAATTAGTAGTCGCATTTCAAAGGCATCTTATCAGTTGATACCTTCACGACAAGACATTCATTCCGTATCCGACCTCTCGGTCCAAGCACTTCAACTCCCCCTCCCATTCCGTATCCAACCTCTCGGTCCTGGGCCTCCTCCACGGCCAGAGTGAGCAACACTGCAAGTTGGAGGAACAGCACCTCATATTCCGCTTGGGGAGTCTGCATCCTCTGGGCTTAAACATTGAATTTTCTCAATTCTGTTAACCCTTGCTGTCTCCTCCCCTTCCCACCTCTCCCTCAGCCCTCAGGCCCTGGCATTCCTTCTCTCTCTATCTCTCCCCCACCCAAGTCGCACTAGCTTCTCATTTTCACACGACAAACAGCTTATAATGGCCTGTTTCCTTTATCATCGATACTTTTTTGCATATCTTTCATACATTGTTCTTTATCTCTCCACATCACCGTCTATATCTCTCGTTTCCCTGATCCCTAACCAGTCTGAAGAAGGGTCTCGACCTGAAACGTCGCCTATCTCCTTCGCTCCTTAGATGCTGCTGCACCCGCTGAGTTTCTCCAGCTTTTTTGTGTACCATCGCAAAGGCATCGGTCATTGTCTTAAGGTAGCAATGTTATAAAATTTTGAGATTTAAAAAATCAAGTCTGCAATTTATCCCATTAGATAAAGCATAAAAATAAGTTTAATTTGACACCTAATTCACTTTCATATCTTCAGTATTAAAAAAGTTATGGCCATTTTCATATTCGGAAATTAGCAACTTGCTTCCTATTGCTTTTCTATTGACTTAACACAAAAGCTGTGATCGAGGACAGTCAAAAGCCCATAACTTTTTTAAAAATTAAGAGAACTGAAAGAAATTTTCAGTTATTATAGATTGGAATATTCTGAAACAAATATGAAACAATCTTACTTGGATGACCTGAAATTAAAGCATATAATTAGTTAGTTATCTAATTGTAGCTAATTACAAAATTCAATTACTAGATCTAAACATCTATCTATTCCTTAAGAAAAAAAATTTAAAAAATTTTAAAGCCTAAGTGTCCAATTAACATTCACACAATAATTCACAATATAACATGATTTTTAAATCTCATTGTTATGAATTTATAGGCCAAATTGAAGGAATTTAGTGTTTAATGCCCATAAATTAATGGGCATTTTAAACAGTTTGCGAGTGGGATTTTCTGGAACGCGATGGATTAGAACATTGCGGTTGCGGTGAATTTAAACCCAATATCGGCAGGAAAAATTCTGCCGGTTCGTATGGGGACTAAATCACCGTTTCACAACATTAAATGTTGATTAAGGCCATCTAAAAAAGCAAGTTTATATGTAAAAATAAACAGCTTTCACTTACCTGTCCCCTACGTAAAATCCATCCCCATTGTCGGTGTTCACGGCACTAGGAGCTGATTTTTATTTTACTCCAGCACTGAAATAGTCGGGCTATTTATTTAAAAAAATTAACTTACTGGCAGTCGGAACAAATCTCCAGAAATAGATCGCACTCAGACAAAAGAAAGCTCCGGATGGCAAGGGAAAAAATGCATTTTAACCCCGCCCCCCCCTTAAAGGCGCCAAAGTCGCACACACGGGCAGAGACAGAACTGCAGCACCGCTAAAGGTAAGTTTTGTAACATACCTACTTAAGGTTGACAAAAATGCTGGAGAAACCCAGCGGGTGAGGCAGCATCTATGGAGATAGGCAACATTTCGGGTCGAGACCCTTCTTCAGACATTGTCATTGTCTCAATACACCTCACTGAGACAAGTCTGGGCTTCTCTCTCATCAATTGGTAGGTGCATTTGAAAGGCATCGGTCATTGTCTCAATACACAGCAACCTGAGGCAAGCCCAGGCTTGTCTCTCTCTCTCATCAATCCACTGAAAAAGGCCTGTTTGAGATGAAATATAAGTTATAACCTAATCCAGGATTCCATTATATATATTTAAAAGCATTTAACCTTTTCAGCTGAAGTTAACAATGGCCTGTTTCCTTTATCATCATTATTTTTGTTGCATATCTTTTATTCACTTGTTCTACATCTCTCTACATCACCATCTATACCTCTCGGTTCCCTTTCCCCTGACTCTCGGTCTGAAGAAGGGTCTCGACCCGAAACGTCACCCATTCCTTCTCTCCAGAGATGCCGCCTGTCCCCCTGCGTTACTCCAGCATTTTGTGTCTACCTTATTGGTATTTTAGAGGTTCTGTGTGTTGAAGATCCAGGTTGCAACAGGCCAACAGAGGGAGCAATAATCACTACTATTACTTGTACTTTTCCACCCATTCTAGTTCCTTTCTAATGATTCACCAGAGGTCAGATATAACCCATGATAAGTGGTTCTGTGTTTACAGCAGGATCTGAAATCTGCTCGATCTGCCAGCTATTTCCTGATCGAAACTCTGGCTAGCGTTACAGTGCAGAAATCAAATCAAAATGTTGTCAGCCCAATGTAAATTACTTGGTTATTTGCTTATCACGTTCCTGTACACTGTAAATGGCTCGATTGTAATCAGGTATTGTCTTTCTACTGACTGGAGAGCATGCAACAAAAGCTTTTCACTGTATCTCGGGACACGTGACAATAAACTAAACAGAACTGAACCAAACATTTATGCCAGGCACTGTAGATGGTTCTCTCTTGCCTTTATATGCAGAATAATTCATCATTGTCTGCATGGTTTTAATTTTCTAATAGGCTACTTGGAGTGGCACTTTTCACATGTAATTAATACAAAACTCCAAGTTATAGTCCGCTAATAAGGGAGGTTATTGTTCACACAGAGGGTGGTGGGTGCATGGAACAAGTTGCCAGAGGAGGTAGTTGAGGCTGGGACTATCCCAATGTTTCAGAAACAGTTAGACAGGTACATGGATAGGACAGGTTTGGAGAGATAAGGACCAAACGCGGGCAAGTGGGACTATTGTAGCTGGGACATGTTGGCTGGTGTGGGCAAGATGGGCCGAAGGGCCTGTCTCCACACTGTATCACTAAGACTCTAATAACCTTTCAAATTTCTCCAAACTACAAATGTTCTCAGATCAAACGTTCCTGATTAAATGCTAAAAACGTCAGCTCCTTACCTTCGACTGAATATGTGGGGGCTCCTGAGGGCTTAGATGCTTAGAGTCAGTCTGCCTTCCAATGGTATTCCAGAAACAATTAAAACGTGTATAATTGTAAAGAATAATAATGCACATAATTAGCTGTGGAGAACAGAAAAGTTGAAACTGCTCTCCCTATTGTTCTATTTTATCGTGGACTTTCAGTGCTCAGAGATGCCTTCAATCACATATTTCCTTACAAATCAAATTGGAAAGTAAGCGTTTCAAAGGGCCTAATTTCTCTTCTTTGCAACTGCTTTTGCAGAAGCAAAATCAATAAGATAAGATTTGCCTCATAGCACCAGGGGGCCAGGTTCCATCCTGATCATGGGTACTGCATCTGTCCGGAGTTTGCACGTTCTCCCTGTGACCACGTGGGTTTTCTCTGGGCGCTCCGGTTTCCTCCCACATCCCAAAGGCGTGCAGGTTTCTAGGTTAATTGGCTTCTGTGAATTGTCACCAGTGTGTGGAATGCGAACTAGAACTAGTGTATGAGTATCGATGGTTGGCATGGACTCGCTGGGCTGAAGGGACCTGTTTCCACACTGCACCCCTAAACATCTCTAAACGTAAACATAAATTAAGAAAAAATGATACTTCAATGTACTCACTATTGTATTGACATTCCCTTCTGCGACGTAAGAACTCCACAACATTCAATTCCCCTAAACCCTGAAAGTCTCTCATTCTTTGACATACCCTTCAAAGGCCCTATTTAAATCACTGCAAAAAGATTGTGCATAGGATCTCGTTCCAAGAGCAAGAGCAATTTGTATGATCCAACCCACGAGACTACACCATTTAATCTATAGCATTACATATAGCAGGGGCAGCACGGTGGCGCAGCAGTAGAGTTGCTTCCATACAGCGCCAGAGACCCGGGTTTGATCCTGACTACGGGTGCTGACTGTACGGAGTTTGTATGTTCTTCCCGTGACCGAAGATTGACACAAAATGCTGGAGTAACTCAGTGGGACAGGCAGCATCTCTGGAGAGAAGGAACAGGTGTAGTTTCAGGTCCAAGTTGAGTTACTCCAGAATTCTGTGTCTATCTTAAACCAGCATCTGCAGTTCCTTTCTAACCTGGGGATAGCCAGGTAGTAGCGACAGTCAGATTGAGTAATGCTTCTGCGAAAACATTCTCAACCTAAATTAACTCAGTGGGTCAGGCAGCATCTCTGGAGAAAAGATGGGTCTCAACCCGAAACATCACCTATTCCTTCTCTGCAGAGATGCTGCCTGACCTGCTGAGTTACTCCAGCATTTTGTGTCTATCTTTGGTTTAAACCAGCATCTGCAGTTCCTTCATACACACTCCCTGTGACCATGTGGGTTTTCTCTGGGTGCTCCGGTTCCACCCACACTCCAAAGACGTACAAAGATGTTTGGTAATTGGCTCGGTACAATTGTAAATTGTCCCTAGTGCGCGTAGGGTAGTGTTAATGTGCAGGGATCGCTGGTCGGCTCAGACTCGGTGGGCTGAAGGGCCTGTTTCCGCAGTGTGTCTGTAACCTAAACTAAACATGAAATATACAGTGTTCTGATTGGATGAGTTTTCACATAACCTGCAGATGGGTCAGGGGAGATTTAACAGAATGATTCAAAATCATAAAGCTTTGATGGAGAATAAAGAGTGCAGTGTCTGCTGGCAGGTCGGCTGCTGGGCAGAGGAGGCAGATTTAAGATAATTGACTGAAAATCGCAGTGGAAATGAACAGGTTTGATTTGCACAATGAGTTGTAATGACGTGGAAAGCGCTACTTGAAAGGGTGATGACAATAGGTTCAATAATCGCTTCCAAAAATGAATGAAGTAGAGTTCTAGGAGGGAGCAGAATGAGTGTGGGGTAAATTGGATAGCTCTTTAGTAGAACTAGCATGGTTGAAATAAGGTGAACACACTCTTGCAGTGTGTGCTGCCCTGATTAGGAAAGACTATTGTGCAATTTCTCAGTGCCTGTTTCCTGTACTTAGAGTCATAGAGAGTCACAGTCATAGAGTGATACAGCATGGAAACAGGCCCTTCGGCCCAGCTTGCCCACACTGGTCAGCATGTCCCAGCTACACTAGTCCCACCTGCCCGCATTTGGTCCATATCCATATGGAGGTGGGTGTGGCAGGTAAGATACAAGGCAAATGCAGTATATGGTGGATAAATATGACAAACCTGTCCTATCCATGTATCTGTCTAATTTTTTCTTAAACATTGCAATAGAGTCTGCCTCAACGACCTCCTCTGGCTGTCTGTTCCTTTGTGTGAAAAAGTTACCCCTCAGATTCCTATTAAATATTTTCCCCTTCACCTTAAACCTATGTCCTCTGGTCCTCGATTCACCTACTCTGGGAAAGAGGCTGTGCATCTACCTGATCTATTCCTCTCGTGGTCTTATACACCTCTATAAGATAAGCCCTCATCCTCCTGTGCTTCCAACATACTCAACTGTGGTTTTTCTTGTATATTCCTCTTCTGACGCAGCATCATGGGACGAAGGATGAGGTGGTTCCTCTCTGGGTCTGTGTGTTGTGGTGAGGCTAATGTGGAAACCATAGGTCCTTCCATAGAGGGGGCACGAGCTACATCATGTGGCCAACATGACTGCTCAGACTGCAGCTGGTCTCATTGGCAGCCTTGGTGAACACGGTCGGATGCATGATTCCTCCAGCTCATATGGAGAACTTGCTCGCATAATTCTCAGAGAAACTAACGTACGTGTGGAAAATACTGCTGACGATGATCCCAAAATGCTGTCACGTGGGGAGAGTAAGAAACCTCCTCTGTTAACTGAAGTAGGTGCGGAGATGTGCGCTATGTTTGCAAATCATCTATAAGCATGAAAAGCAAAGGTGTGCTCCAAGATGTCGTCCAACACAGGCGACTGTTTGTGTGCTAGCCACGGAAGCTGATCTACACACTCATATTACAATCGCTGTAGGAGCCATTTATGCTTGTCAGTATATTATAGTCAAGTCTAGATAGTTCTAGTTCTTATCTGCATGTACGCAGGTAGGTGGGATTTAATATGTAGAGTGGTGTGTCTACATCTGGAGAGGCTAGCGCAGACTCAGAGATTTAGAGTTTAGTTTGACTCGAGGGATGGTGAGTGTTGTGATATTGCAAGGACTACTTTGTTATATCACAAGGACTACTTTGTTTGCCCACGTAGCAACATGTTTATGTGGAAATGACGTAATATGGGCAGGGCACTCTGGTTCCAGATGGACGTGAATAAATAGAGTAGCAATGTTACAAAATTTTGAGATTTTAAAAATCAAGTCTGTAATTTATCCCATCAGATAAAGCATAAAAAGAAGTTTAATTTGACACCTAATTCACTTTCATATCTTCAGTATTAAGAAAGTTGTGACCATTTTCATACTCGGAAATTAGCATCTTGTTCCCCATTGCCTTTCAATTGACTTAACTCAAAAGCTGTGATCTAGAACAGTTAAAAGCCCATAACTTTTTTAAAAATTAAGAGAACTCAATGAAATTTTCAGTTATTATAGATTGAAGCATTCTAAAACAAATATGAAACAATCTTACTTGGATGACCTGAAATTTTACTTCGGAGTCACGTGAGTGACTACGTGAAGACCCCGGCAGCACGCATGCGCGACATATCGTCGTACGCATGCGTAAGCGACGGTCGGGAGGAGCGGGGCTCCTCCAGCGCAAGTTTAAATAGCTTACGCCAGGTAAGTCTCACCGGAGGTAGTGAGTCGACGACTAGCAAAATGGAAAGGAAATCGAAGAGAACAGCGGCCAAAGCAGCTGCCAAGGAGAGCAGCCAGCAGAGAGCCGCCTCTCCAGAGTTACAGGTTTTACCTGCAGCTTCCGACTTTTCGCCCTTTGGGACCGTTGGTACGCCACGGTCGGGCGGGAAAACCACCCGGAAGTCGGCCGGGGCCGACTCAGCGGAGTCCGGTCCCGAGGACACCCCGTTCGCAGATGGCGACGGAGGTCGTCTAAACCGCATGGAGCGGATGATGGAGCAAATGCTCCAACGTGACCTGCTAATGCAGGGGCAGGGTCACAGTGGGACTCCTAGCAGGCCCACGGCAGGTTCCTATCGAGGACTGCCCAATGTCTCCCCCTCTATACAGGGGAGCGTTGAGGGTCAGAACTGGGCTGACCCAGAAGAAGGGGAGCTGGTTGAACTGCCGAAGGTGTCAGGGGTGTGTGAAGACTACATGGATATGGTAAGCAAGCATGCTATGCCTAACAAAAAGGGCTTACCTATCCACCCTAAGCTGGCTGCCAGCATCAACTATATGGCAACAAACCAGTTGCAGGAACAGGCCATTAATGCTACAGCAGACAAATATATGGCACCTGAGAACTGCAACTCATTGAATGTAGCTGCAGTAAATAACCCTATTTGGGGAAACATGAGTCCCTCTAGTAGAGGCCAGGAGATTAAACTTCAGAGGATTCTGAAGCTCCTAACCGCAGGGATTACGGCAGTAGCAAGAACTGCAGTGGGTGTGGATATGCCGGAAGAATTACAGGATGCTTTGGCTCTACTCTGTAATACTCAATTTGAGATTAACAGTTTTAGAAAGAACATCATAAAGCCGGCGCTTAACCCCAAGTTTGCGGGGTTGTGTAAGCCTGGGAAGACTCAGCCTCCTAGCCTGCTGTTCGGGGAAGATCTCCCAAAGCAGGTTAAAGGCCTTGATGAGGAGGCCAAGGCTTTGGGCCTTATAAAACCTGGCTACACTAAGCCGCACCACCCACACAGACAGCACCCCTACACATCCACCGGGCAGAGTTACCATAACAGGTCTGCCGGTGGTGAAAGCTCGAAGGCCGGCATTCCTGCACAGCGGTCTTTTTTAGGCCAAGGCCCAGGCCGGCCTTCTTGGAAGATGCGCCACTCCCAGAACACCCACAACCAACCAAGGAAGCAAGGACAGAAACCTCCACACCGGCAGGAACCATGGAGGTAGGTGGGTCTGGGGTCCCCAGGAACACATCTGGTCTAAATTCACTTTGTGTAGGGGGCAGGTTGCACATGTTCTTCGAGAATTGGCTCACTTTTACCTCTGATCCTTATATACTCAGAAGTATCCAGGGCTATAAAATTGAATTTATTCATGAACTCCCTACCCCGGTACAGCATGCACCTAGCCGGAAATTTGTCCTTTCCCTAAAAGAAAGGGCAGCAGGGCATGCTGAACTACAGAGATTAATAGAAAAAGGGGTAGTTGAGAAAGCCATCAAAGAACCTCAGGAGTTCGTGTCTAATATATTCACCAAAAATAAAAAAGACGCGGGTGCCGCATCATTATAGATTTGACCGATCTGAATACTTCTGTCCAGTATATTCATTTTAAAATGGACACCTTTAATACTGCGATACAGTTAATAGCCTATGGGTACTACATGGCATGCATTGACCTCAAGGATGCATATTATTCAGTACCCATACACAAGGATCATAGGAAATACTTAAAATTTGTCTGGATGGGACAATTATGGCAATACAAAGCTTTGCCTAATGGGTTGTCGTCAGCACCCAGATTGTTTACCAAGATATTAAAACCAGCTTTGGCCTATTTAAGGAAACAGAAACATACTGTTATGGCCTATCTTGATGACATCCTCATAGTGGGGGAGAATTTGGAAATGGCTACTTTGGCAGTTACAGCCACGAAACATCTTTTTCAGAAGCTGGGGTTTACGATACATCCAGACAAATCAATATTGGAACCTTCTACCACCATGAGATATCTGGGGTTCATTATTGACTCAGTGCAAATGTCTGTCACGTTGCCACCAAGCAAGGTGGAAGACCTGATAGAGGCTTGCAGGAGCCTCATTGGCATTAAGGCCCTGTCTCACAGTGCGAGTCCACCCAAGAGTGACCCCAAGTGAAAGAAAAAAAACGGACTCGTGGTTATGCACGAGATTCAAAGTTTATGGTCAAGTGTTTAACCGAGTTCCCACGGGCATGTTCTTTATGTGATGTTCCAAGGTGCTCTCCCGACTTACCAAGTTCCTCTCCCATTACACTTGAGCCAACCATGAATGAAGGTATGTTTTAATAAAGCAACAATGTTAAAGAAAACACCTCCATCCTGTGGCTTTGAGTTAAAGATAGAAATCAGCGCGGCTGCATCTATTAATATGACCTACAAAGGGAAAATGCGCATCAGATTGTTGGGAGACGGAGCTCAGGGTTCGCCTCCTGAGCTGCTTTGGTGCCCAGGTGTGAGGGAGGTTGGGGAGGGGGGGGGGGGCGTCATTAATCTGTCTGGGGTGACAGGGCCCTTGGGTTAGGAGTGGTGTGCAAAGGAGACTTAATTCTCTCCGATCTCTCTGAAGCCCCGGATGAGAACAAAGGAAACCCACCTTGCCAGCGCGTAAAAGCCCGTTGTATATAAGGGTCTCGACCCGAAACGTCGCCTATCTCCTTCGCTCCTTAGATGCTGCTGCACTCGCTGAGTTTCTCCAGCCTTTTGTGTACCCCCGTTGTATATAACTTTGCTGCTGACGCGCACACCCACTCTCTCTCCCTCTCTCTCTCTCTCTCTCTGCTCTCTATCACTGCAGCTCAGAGCCCAAGCTCGCCATCCTATAGTGGTAACATTCACATCGGGTCCCCTCCACACCCACACCCCCTCTCTCCGACACACACCCCCCACAAGGCAACAGGCAGCGTGAGAGACAGAGAGTTTGCAGGGTGTTGGTTTTGTATAAGGATTTATTTTTAAATTATTAGCCAAGGTCGGATTTACTTATTTTAAACGAAGTTTGGAGCGCTTGACAATACTTTTTACTCTTTGCGCTCGTTTTCAGAAAGGGTTCAGACCCCGCTTGGCTCGTTGCCCCCTTTGAACCAAGCCCTGCGAGAGGGATGGAGGGAGGGAGGGAGGGAGGGAGGGAGGGAGTGAACAAGAGCGCCGAGGAGGAGAGGGAAATGGGGGGGTGGGGGAGTGGGTGGAGGAGAAATTGGGAAGAAGTTAGTTGTTCAGATCAGAAACCTGTAGGCTGGGAGCCATAATGGTGAAGAGCACACCCAGTTCTTCTGAGGAGTGCATAAGAGACTTAGATCGGAAGCAATGTTCCTCTAGAACTGTAACTGAAACCGTGTCCACATCACCTCCTCTTGGCGGGACCCCAAAACCAGATCTACGCGTCAGGAAAATCCAATGTTCATTGATTCATCTCCATGGTTTTTATAGCTAATTTTCCAATAAATAACTGCAGTAATCACCCCCCGAAAGGGTAGGATAGGGCTGAAGCCCAGTGTTTAGACGTTGGAATGTTTTTTTTTAATCATTGTAATAGAATGATTTTCCAACTCCTGGTAATTAAACTTTT
The DNA here is from genome assembly GCA_963514005.1 of Raja brachyura. Next base: position 8,236,624 of record OY740796.1, on the reverse strand, counting down.
TTTTCACTCCTAGTTTTTTTTAACATATTTTTAGGATATACATTATATATAAAATTGTACACGTGGGAAAATAAGACGAAAATTATCAAAAAACAAAGAATATTTAGTCTAGGGTGAATTAAATTTTGTGATTAAGACTCGAGTGTGAATGGCACTGAAATATTTTAAAGAGTTCCCACGGTAGACTCACGAATCACTACGTTAAACGCACGGGCCCTACGTTCTTACAACGAGTCTAAATGTTTCAATTTTAAACTTGAACAGTAAATTTGACTCGTGGAAAAAGTCAAACATGTTTGACTTTTTTCACGAGTTCACAAGTTTCGCGGGTACCTGCCGTTAGCGCCACGAGTGGACAAGTTGATCGCGCGAGGTCCCACGTTCCCGCTACGTTGGCTGTACGTGATCACCACGAGTGAAAACTCGGGGTCACTCGTGGGCCAACTCGCACCGTGAGACAGGGGTTTTAAGGTCCCATCCATTCGGCAGGTGGCCAGAGTGATTGGGAAGATAGTAGCTGCATTTCCTGCAGCACAATTTGGGCCCTTACATTACCAAAACTTACAAAGAGCCAAAATTACAGCGCTCAAAAATCATGCTGGCCATTTCGACAGGCCTATGAAAATTTCGGGAAAGGCAAAAGCCGAATTATATTGGTGGATGGGTAATGCCCAAAATTGTTCTAGACCTATCAATATCATCAATCCCTCGATCATCTTACAAACGGATGCCAGTGCCAAAGGGTGGGGAGCTACTAACACTACCTCCAGTTGTGGAGGTAGATGGAGTGCACCAGAGTTAACCCTATTCAAAAACTTGGGGATTAACTATTCAGAAATGCTGGCAGCATTTCACGGCCTTAAAGCATACTGCACTAATATGCACAAAGTTCATATTAGAATACAAATTGACAACACCACGGTGGTAGCATATATTAACCATATGGGCGGTATAAAGTCGATATCGTGTGATGAATTGGCTAACAATATCTGGCACTGGTGTCTGCAAAGAGAAATTTGGATTTCAGCTACTTACCTTCCAGGTAAGCTAAATACAGTGGCAGACACCAGATCACGTAAATTCAACGACAACATAGAATGGATGTTGGATCGGAATGTGTTTTCAGATATTGTAGAACGTTATGGAACACCAGATATCGACCTTTTCGCGTCCAGGCTAAATCACCAACTACCAACATATGTTGCTTGGGAGCCAGACCCGGGGGCAGTAGCGATGGATGCCTTCTCGCTACATTGGGGGGATCTATTTTGCTACGCATTTCCTCCTTTCTGCCTCATCAGTCGGGTCTTGCAGAAAATAAAGCAAGACTCAGCATCGGGTATTTTGGTGGTGCCCGACTGGCCTACCCAACCATGGTTCCCTATGGTACAGAAGATGGCCACAGAACCCTGTATCAGGGTGAACAAAAGACCAAGCCTGCTCGTTCATCCTGTTACAGGAGAATGTCATCCATGTCATGACCGCATGGACTTGTTAATTTGCAGATTTTAAAACGGCCACTTCACGGATTCGGGCTCTCCAACAGGACCATTGATACCATCACAGCAGCCTGCAGAGAGTCCACAAGAAAGCAGTACCTGACCTACATCAGGAAATGGGAAGGATACTGCGTCACAGCCAACACGACATATGAAACCGCCACCATAACGGAAGTGCTGGAATTTTTGGCTACCCTTCATTTCGATGAGGGTTTGAGTTACAGTGCCATTAACTGTGCCAGGAGTGTCCTATCATCCTATTTGGGCAAGGGGAGTGACCAATTAGGAATTGGGTCACATCCTCTAGTATCCAAATTTATGAGGGGAATATTCAATTCTAATCCCCCCAGGGCTAGATATAGCCATATTTGGGATATCAGCACAGTCTTGACTATGCTGCGAGGATGGACACCTAACACGGGACTCCCATTGGCAAAACTCACCGACAAGATGGTCATGATTATGGCACTTATCACGGCACAACGGGTCCAGTCCCTGCACAAACTTAACCTGGATGATATGGCAATCACCAGTGACAAAATCACTTTCTATGTACAGGGACTGCTGAAACAAGATCGACCCGGAGTGTCTGGACATACTTTTGAGTTTCTGGCTTACCCAGCAGATCCTCGTCTTTGTATCGTCTCAATAATATTACGATACATTACAGTCACTAAAAATCTTAGGGGCTCGGAAACAGCTTTGCTTGTTAGTCACAAGAAGCCCCATCACAGAGTCACGGTGCAAACCATTTCCAGATGGTTAAGGGTGGTACTGGATGCAGCGGGGGTGGATACTAACAAATTTAAATCTCACTCCACCAGGGCAGCATCCACCTCGGCGGCTAGAAGGATGGAGGTACCATTGGATCACATCCTGGCTACAGCGGGTTGGAGTAACGAAAAGACCTTCCACCGCTTTTACTATAAACCCATGACCTCCCCTGACACTTATGCAGGGAGGATTTTAAGTGCTGCCAGATAGTTACCCTTAGGGGACACTATTTTTGTTTGGTATGAATAAATACCTGATTTTGTTTTTCAGCCAGTGTCTTGTCTGAATTACGTTCATCCTCTTATCCCAACTTTAGCGGTGTGTGAGCATGGAGCTTCCAGGGCATGAAATCACAGAGCTTTGAAATCTTCACGTAGTCACTCACGTGACTCCGAAGTAAAATAGTAAGATTAAACGAGAACTTACCAGTTTGAAGTTTGATCTTTATTTTATGAGGAGTTACGATGAGGGATTACGTGCCCTCCGCTCCCAACCCTCTATTATAAAGATCACCTGGTATGGAAGTTCTCTTGTTTATCTTACTATATTAGTCATTGTGACTGTATTTCTGTGATTTCACACCACTGCTTTGAAGAAATGTCGCGCATGCGTGCTGGCGGGGTCTTCACGTAATCCCTCATCGTAACTCCTCATAAAATAAAGATCAAACTTCAAACTGGTAAGTTCTCGTTTAATCTTACTATTAAAGCATATAATTAGTTAGTTATCTAATTGTAGCTAATTACAAAATTCAATGAGTAGATCTAAACATCTATCCATTTCTTAAGAAAAGATAAACTTTTTTTTAATTTGCCTAAGTGCCCAAATAACATTCACACAATAATCCACAATGTAACATAATTTTTAAATCTCATTTTCATGAATTTATAGGCCAAATGGAAGGAATTTAGTGTTTAATGCCTGTAAATTAATGGCCATTTAAATCAACTAGCGAGTGGGTTTTAGTGGAATGCGGTGGGTTAGAACGTTGCGGTTTGCGGTGAAGTCAGTATGAAATATACAGCCGGTTCATACATTTTTTTGTCCCCTTTTCGCAACATGAAAATGTGATTAAAGCCTTCCTAAAAACCAAGTTTTTATGTAAAAATAAACTGTGTAGCTTCTTTTATCGCCTACGTTAGGTCCGTTCCGCTGTCACCGTTCAGAGCTTTAGAAGATGATTTTTAAACTACTCTAGTTAATAAATAATCTAGCGTAGTTTAAAAATACCTTTATGAATGAAATGTCGGAGCGATTTCTCTTTAGCGACGAAATCACCCGACATGGATCGACTTGGACTGTCTAGAAAAAATAGGCATTTTTAACCCGCCCCCCTCTGAACGGCGCCAAAGTCACGCACACGGGGAGTGGCAGAACTGCAACGCTGCTAAAGGTAGGTATTGTAACATACCTAAATAGAGCGTTGATTTATGCTCAGCTTCAAACCCCCTAAATACGTCCACTTGTGGTCATTCCAGAGACATAACAATGGTACAACAGATACCGGACCATGAAGTACAACATGGTGGCAGCAGTTTGTGTGATTTAGCCCTCGAAAGAAGCAGAAAAAAGAAAGCCCTAGACAAATGGACGCTTCCCAGCTCAGTAAAGAATGCCAGGATTGCTTCTCGACAGGGCCACGACACATGTCAGGACCGACCTACCGACGGGACACTACAAGCAGCTGAGGATGGTGAGTGAAGGCCCACATCGTGCCCCAGCCCTGTGCAGGCCCGAGTTCGGAAGGCCAAGCGACCAGACGCACACCAAGGCGCGGCGACCGGAGAGCCCGGACACACACGGGGGCGCGGTGACCGCTCACAGAGATGAAGCAAGCCCAAAGGCTGTATGTTCTTTAAATCCTAAGAGCTTTAAAGTTAAAGCTGCAGAAGCAGTGTCTGGGAAACGGTCTCGAGAGAAGGGCCAGAGCCAGGGCCAGGGCCAGGGCCAGGGCCAGGGCCAGGGCCAGGGCCAGGGCCAGGGCCAGGGCCAGGGCCAGAGCCAGAGCCAGGGCCAGGGCCAGGGCCAGAGCCAGAGCCAGAGCCAGAGCCAGGGCCAGGGCCAGAGCCAGAGCCAGGGCCGGAGCCAGGGCCAGGGCCAGGGCCAGGGCCAGGGCCGGAGCCAGGGCCAGGGCCAGGGCCAGAGCTAGAGCCAGGGCCAGGGCCAGGGCCAGAGCCAGAGCCAGGGCCAGGGCCAGGGCCAGGGCCAGAGCCAGGGCCAGGGCCAGAGCCAGGGCCAGAATGGTACGAACGGTGAAATCCGCCATCAAGAAGTCCTTGACAATGGAACAGAGTTGTAGCAGCAGCCTTACTCAACTTGCGTACTACACCGATTGATTCCAAGTTACCGTCACCAGCAGAGGTGATGTTGGGAAGACAGATACGGACACCTCTACCCACTAACTCTGACACGGACGAGACATACCAAGAGCAGAGGAACTTTTAATTTTATTTAAGACAAGGGGGAATGTTGTGATATTGCAAGGACTACTTTGTTATATCACAAGGACTACTTTGTCTGCCCGCGTAGCAACATGTATATGTGGGAATGATGTAATATGGGCAGGGCACTCTGGTTCCAGATGTCTGTGAATAAACAGAGCGTTGATTTATGCTCAGCTTCAAACCCCTAAATACGTGCACTTGTGGTCATTCCAGAGACATAACAATGGTACAACAGATACCGGACCATGAAGTACAACAGTGAGGACAACAGTTTTCACCACACGATCACGATCACGTTCACGGTAACGACCGCACCACCGTAACGACTGCTTGGTCACAACCGTACTGTCTGAAGAAGAAACAGTTAATAAGTGGGAAAGGTTATCAATTACTTCTTAGTTTTGTACGACTTTAATAAAGACTAATTACTCAAGTGACAATGACTGGAGGATTTGTTTTTCACTGCTATCTGTGAGTGTGGTGAGTGTGTAAGCTATGTCTCCACCACATCCGCGCGAAGTAATGGCTATCGGAGTTAAACTTGGAGAAGGTATAGAAACTGCAGTTATAATCACTCCACACTTTTTAATCTCTATTCCTGCAGCAACATTTCTTACCTTAACTATAATCATCTTAAATTCAATCCGTGTATCAATACACTGTAAATCATGTATCATCATTTTGTTGACTTGTTAGCACGCAACAAAAGCTTCTCAATGTACCTCGCTACACTTGACAATAAACTAAACTCAACTGGACTTTTGTTCACTGAAGAAGTGTAAAATTTGCAGGATTTTGACGCAATCATTTGGAAGTGGGCGTGGCAGGCTGGATACAAGGCAAATGCAGTCTATGGTGGAAAAGTGTGACAATATCCCGTTGGTGGTGAACTTATTAACATCTCTCTCAATATCAGCAAGTTGACAGAGTTGGTGATCACCTTTAAGAAGCATGGTGGAGTACATGCTGCATTAATGTTGCAGCAAACAGCATTAATGTTGCCAAAGTGGAAACGGTTGCGAGTTTCAAGTCCCTAGGTGTAAATATTACCAACCATCTTCTATGGCCCAACCACATTGAAACTGTGCTAAACCAGAACACCTCCATTTGCTCAGGGGATTGATACATTTGCCATGTTTCCAGTGACTTTTGCAAACTGTTGCAGATGCCGTTGAGTTTCATCACAGCTTGGTTTTAGACATCTCAGCTCAAGACCACAAGAAATTGCAGAGAGTGGTTGATGCCGCCCAGTTCATGGCATAGACCAGATTCCGCACCACTGAATCAATCAAGGCCTCCTCCTGCCTCTGGGAAGCAGTTAACATAACCAGAGACCTTTCCCACCCTGGTCATTCCTTCTTCTCCTGTCTCTTGTTGGGCGTAAGATACAGAAGCTTGAAAGCACATACCACCAGACTCAGGGACATCATCTTCCCCTCTGTTCTGAATTGTACAGTTCTGTTTCTCCAATTACCTCAGTACAGTCGGCCATTCACGGTGGCGCAGCGGTAGAGTTGCTGCCTTACAGCGAATGCAGTACTGGTAGGCACAGACCCGGTGGGCCGAAGGGCCTGTTTCCGCGCTGCATCTCTAAACGGACATCGAATATTTTCTCTGGAACTGCCACGCTACAATGCTGAGAAACTACGTTCTACAATCTGATATCTTTGCCTTTGCTCTACCTTTTGTACGTGTGTTTAGCCTGCTTGTATTCATGTACAGTATGCATTGTCTGATTTGATTGCACTGCATGCAAACAAAAGCTTTTCAATGTACCTCGGTAACGTGAAAATAATAAACATGAACCTGAAGAGAAAGGCAGTGTATGGGTGACAGATGGGAAAATGTTTATGTACAAACACACACAAGGGTCACTGCACATGCAGGTACAGAAAACAGTTCACATGTTGGGTAGCACATTGGTCTTCATCGCTAGAGGTTTTGAATATAGCATCAAGGATGTCTTATGACAATTAGCCTTGCTGAGACTGCTCCTGGAATATTATAAACAGTTTCATAGATTCCCTGACTCTCAGTCTGAAGAAGGGTCTCGACCCGAAACATCACCTATTCCTTTTCTCTAGAGATGCTGTCTGACCCGCTGAATTACTCCAGCTTTTTGTGTCTATCTACAGGTTCACCAGACTGATTCCAGAAATGGCAGGACTGTATTTTGAGGAGAGATTGGGTTGATTAGACCTGCATTTAGAAGAGTTCAGAAGGTATATTAAGTGATTTTAGTTCAGTCGAATTTAGAGATACAGCATGGAAACTGGCCCTTCGGCCCACCGAGTCCACACCGACCAGCGATCCCTGCACATTAACACTATCCTACACCCACTAGGACAATTTTTACATTTACCACACCAATTAACCTACAAACCTGTACCTCTTTGGAGTGTGTGAGGAAACAGAAGATCTTGGAGAAAACCCACGCAGGTCACAGGGAGAACGTACAAACTGCATAGTCGGGATCGAAACCGAGTCTCCGCCGCTGCAAGACTGTAAGGCAGCGACTCTACTGCTGTGCCACTGTGCCGAACTTGTAGAAACATACAAGGTTATTTCCCTTTGCTGGCCGGTTTTGAATTATGGTCACAATCTCAAGGTATGGGATAGGACATTTAGGGCTGCAATTAATGCACATTTCCTCACTCAGAAGCTGGTGAACCTAAGGAAATCTTCCACTCAGAAGGCTATAGAGGCAAAGTCGTTGAATATATGTAAGGGGAGGGATAAATTACTGGACACATAAAGCATCAAGGTATAATGGAGAGAGGTTGGGAATAACATACTGAGATGAACAATCAGCCACAATCATACTGAATAGCCGAGCCGGCCCAGAGGTTTGTAAGGAACTGCAGATGTTGGTTTACTCTGAAGAAGGGTCTCAACCCGAAACATCATTCAGTTTAAGAATAAGGAGTAAGCCATTTAGAACGGAGACGAGGAAACACTTTTTCTCACAGAGAGTGGTGAGTGTGGAATTCTCTGCCTCAGAGGGCAGTGGAGGCAGGTTCTCTGGATGCTTTCAAGAGAGAGCTAGAATGGGCCGAATGGCCTACTCCTGCACCTATTGTCTTTTGTATATATGTGTGAGTGTACATGTGTGTGGCTGTGTGTATGTATGTGTGTGTATACATATATGTGCGTGTGTGTATATATGTGTGTGTCTGTGTGTGTGTGTATATGTGTGTGTCTGTGTGTGTGTGTGTGTGTGTGTGTGTGTGTGTGTGTGTGTGTGTGTGTGTGTGTGTGTGTGTGTGTGTGTATATATACAGTGGCTTGCAAAAGTTTTCATACCCCTTGATCTTTTCCACATTTTGTCACGTTACAACCACAAACGTAAATGTATTTTATTGGGATTTTATGTGATAGACCAACACAAAGTGGTGCATAATTGTGAAGTGGAAGGAAAATGATACATGGTTTCCAAATTTTATTACAAATAAAAAACTGAAAAGTGTGGCTTGCAAAAGTATTCTGCCCCCCTGAGTCAATACTTTGTAGAACCACCTTTTGCTGCAAGTCTTTTGGGGTATGTCTCTACCAGCTTTGCACATCTAGAAACTGAAATTTTTGCCCATTCTTCTTTGCAAAATAGCTCAAGCTCAGTCAGATTGGATGGAGAGCGTCTGTGAACAGCAATTTTCAAGACTTGCCAGAGATTCTCAATTGGATTTAGGTCTGGACTTTGACTGGGCCATTCTAACACATGAATATGCTTTGATCTAAGCCATTCCACTGTAGCTCTGGCTGTATGTTTAGGGTTGTTGTCCTGCTGGAAGGTGAGCCTCCGCCCCAGTCTCAAGTCTTTTGCAGACTCTAACAGGTTTTCTTCCAAGATTGCCCTATATTTGGCTCCATCCATCTTCCCATCAACTCTGACCAGCTTCCCTGTCCCTGCTGAAGAAAAGCATCCCCACAGCATGATGCTGCCACCACCATGTTTCACAGTGGGGATGGTGTGTTCAGGGTGATGTGCAGTGTTCGTTTTCCACCACACATAGCGTTTTGCATTTAGGCTAAAAACTTCAATTTTGGTCACATCAGACCAGAGCACCTTCCTCCACATGTTTGCTGTGTCCCCCACATGGCTTGTGGCAAACTGCAAACGGGACTTCTTATGGCTTTGTTTCAACAATGGCTTTCTTCTTGCCACTCTTCCATAAAGGCCCGATTTGTGGAGTGCACGACTAATAGTTGTCCTGTGGACAGATTCTCCCACCTGAGCTGTGGATCTCTGCAGCTCCTTCAGAGTTACCATGTGCCTCTTGGCTGCTTCTCTGATCAATGCTCTCCTTGACCGGCCTGTTAGTTTAGGTGGACGGCCATGTCTTGGTAGGCTTGCAGTTGTGCGCTACTTTGTGTTGGTCTATCACATAAAATCCCAATAAAATACATTTACGTTTGTGGTTGTAACGTGACAAAATGTGGAAAAGTTCAAGGGGTATGAAAACTTTTGCAAGCCACTGTACTTCAGCATTTTGTGTCTACCAAAGGTTTGGAAGGGTCTGCTCCTGCTATTTTTACATTTCTGTCATTTAAGTCACAAAATCTTGGAAAACATGGTGAACTGAGCATTTGGAAGAAGGAATCAGAGTTCCATTGAACCTGTCCATAGAACCATAGAATATTAGTGTCACAGGAGACCTTGTACCCCATGAAGAGTCCACCAGGGACTATACTGGAAGTTGGACAATTTTATACTGGACAACTTTTACATTTATCAAATGTCAATTAACCTACAAATCTGTATGTCTTTGGAATGTAGGAGGAAACCACAGATCTCGGAGTAAACCCACGTGGTCACGGGGAGAATGTACAATCTCTGTATGGACAGCACCCGCAGTCAGGATTGAACCCGGGTCTCCGGCACTGCACTTTGCTGTAAGGCAGCAACTCTACCGCTGCGCCACCGTGACTGTTCCTCCCTTTTTGTCCATTTTAGATGCATGAGACCTCTCCCTCCTCGACCTACCTCATTAAGAACCATGGCCCTGCAGGTCATGCTCTCACGCTTAAGCCCCTGTCCCACTTACATGTCCTTGGCATGCTAATTACGCGTGGTTGCGTTGAGGCGCGACGGTCCCGCGAAGGTCGTCTGGAGTGCGTGACATCATTTGAAGATGGACACAAAATGCTGGAGTAACTCAGCGGGACCGGCAGTATCTCTGGAGAGAAGGAGTGGGTGACGTTTCGGATCGAGACTCTTCTTCAGTCTGAAAGAAGGGTCTTGACCCGATACGTAACCCACTGCTTCTCTCGAGAGATGCTGCCGGTCCCGCTGAGTTACTCCAGCATTCTGTGTCTATCTTCAATTTTCTTGACCCCGCTCTGGGAGTAGAAGTGGGGCGGATCTGGACCGCAACGGCCGTGAGCCCCCGGCTGAGTTCGGCGATAGTTTTCCTGCTTCTGTTGCTGTTGGAGGTGAGACGCTGCATCGCGCCAGGATCTTGGGACTGTCCCACTTTGGCCGCCAGTTACGTGACAGGCCGATACCGCGCACAACTCCATACCCCTCCGCGCTTCTCAGTGGGACCGGCCCCGTGCGGCCACACGATACCCGTGCGCCTCAACGCGACGTCAAGGTCGGGTAATTTGTGTGCCAAGAACACGCAAGTGGGACAGGGCCTTTAAATTCAAGCAATGTTTAAATGTAATGAGGATTTCAGATTCCAGCTCATCTAGTATGGGGAGGGGAAGAGGGAGTGAGCGATCAGCAATACTGGTGTTAAATGGCAGAGTATAGTCACCGTTACAGACAGAGAGCTCCACAGGACGTCACTCTTTGGGTAAATAAAATATCGCTTCTTCTCCTCTCTAATCCTCCCAACATTTAAGTTGACTCCATGCCCCCTGACCTTTCAGCCACTAGTGTTGAAGTGGGGTTAGATTGTGCTTACACTGGCAGAAGATGCAGGGAGAAACAGACTGACTTCAAGGGCAGTGTGTGGTGAAGTGGTCAGTATATTGATGCTGATTGGGGTTACACAAAAGGCTGGAGAAACTCAGCGCGTGCAGCAGCATCTAAGGAGCGAAGGAGATAGGCGACGTTTCAGGCCGAAACCCTTCTTCAGATGCTGATTGTATGTCTCGTTGTCACCTTCCTCTCAGCTAACAATGAGCCATTCTACATTTCCCTCCATCATCATCCTCTTTGATTTCTGCTTTTCACACCTTACCCTTCCATATCTCTATGTCTCCCTCTCCCCTAACTCTCCATCTGAAGAAGAGTCTGGACCCAAAATGTCACCCATTCGTTCTCTCTAGAGTTTCTGCCTGTCCCGCTGAGTTACTCCAGCATTTTGTCTATTATTGATGCTAAAAGTTTTCCCACGGCAACGGGTTGCTCAATTGTGGACAAATCTACGCACCAACGTTAACTCAGCAAATATCACTAAAGGGGGCATTGAACTTGGAAGCATACGGAGGTGAAACAAAATGGTCATCATGATCAACAATTGACCATCTATAGGCCAGTAGAACATAGAATAGTACAGTACAGGAGCAGGCCCTTCGACCCATAATGGTCAACAAATAGAATGACCAATGGTTGTAGATGGTCTCACCATGATCATATTGAATGGCGGTGCAGGCTCGAAGGGCCGAATGGCCTACTCCTGCACCTAATTTCGATGTTATCAAACAAATTTCATTTGCTCTGTATCTCACAACATCACCGTCTATATCTCGTTTCCTTTTCCCCTGACACTTGGTCTGAAGAAAGGTCTCAACCCGAAAAGTCACCTAGTCCTTTTCTCCAGAGATGCTGTCTGACCCGCTGAGTTGCTCCAGCTTTTTGCGTCTATCCATGGTTGGAAGCAGAGGTTGTCTTTGACACACTGGAAATCAGCCTCTGCTGCATAGACTGTCGCACCCGTAAACATCTACGATGCACTTGGATCACATCCACATGATCTTGCCCACACCCATTGTCTCAAACCACGTCCTCGCAACCCTACCCCCTCGACATCCCGTTGCCCAGTCCTGCCACTCCACTCATGTCTGCTTGTCCCTTTGCCTCCTCTTTTGTTCACAGTGATCCCACTTCCAGACGCTGAGCATCCCATGTGATACCACCACACGTCCAAAAACATTCCTGGGCTAGTTTAAATGTTAGAAACTTCCAAACGGTATGACTGAGTCGGACTAATTTGACAGGTCATGGTTAAACCTAGTTGATCATACGCCATTGGAGCTTCCAATGCACGTTCCAATGCACGTTCCAATGTACGTATCAATGTACGTTTCCAGAAGTACAATGCTGCAAGTTTCCACAAATGTTTGTAACAGATATCTGCCTCCCTTGAATCTCTCTTTCAACCCACTGCACATTCCTGGTGAGAATGAGATCTCCCTGTGCATCAACAATATTATTTTGATTCATAAACGGCTTCTGAGGAAAAAAAAACAAGATTTCCACTCACATCTTTCAGGTGTTTGATCACATATAACCCAAGCTGAAGATTGTAAACCGAACTCAAGATCACATACAATTAGAACTACAAAAGGAACACACACATACATAGCAGAAGGAGGGGACTCTGGAGGCCTTCTGTGAACGCTGGTCCCTGCCCTGTCGAGTGCATTGTAGATAAAAGATGCCACTATTGTATTATAATGATGCCTGATGTAATGTGACGATTGAAAGTCTTTGTGCTTTCCGGTACACTGTAAATTGCAAATCCTGAATAAAGTCCTTGTTATCCACCAGGTGGCGCTTTGATGGCAGCCTTGCCTACAGTCTGTCTGTCCTTTTTGTGTTATTTTTAGTGTGTTTAAAAAGTATGTGTTAATGTTCTCCGCTTTGTTTTATGTGGGGGTGGGCGGGGGAATTTTTTTTTCAATCTCACCTTGTCTGAGATGCAATTGTTTTCCGTATCGTATCGCTGGTCGCTCATGGAGCTGGAGGCCTCGCTCGGGACGGACTTTGAGCCCTACCGCGGGGTGTGGACTTACCATCGGGGCCAATTTCTAGCCTGGGATCAACACTCCAACCACGCCCTGCGGACTTTAACATCAAGGAGTTCGTAGTCTTGGGTAAGAACCTAGCGCCGGGAAGCTCGAAAAGCCGCACGGCGTTCGACCAGCCCCGACCCGGGGTACATCGCCCGGCGCGGGGGAACTGAGATTCCCCTGATGCAGGTGCTTGATCGACCCAACGAGGAGGCCCGCCGGAGTAAGATCGTCCCATCAACGGAAGGTTAGAGGCCTCTGATCGCTGGAAGCTCAGCAGGACAGACAGCATCTCTGGAGAGGAATGGGTGACGTTTTGGGTTGATACCCATCTTCAGATCAAGGGAGAGGGAGACACAGAGATAAGGAACGGTAAGGTGTGAAAATGACACATTAAAGGAGATGGAGATCAAGGGAAATGTAGAGTAGATCATTGTTAGCTAGGGGAAAATGACTGAACCATAGAGAGAGAACATTTAATCAGGGGGACAGTCAGACTGGTCGGAGAACTAGGAAAGGGGAGTGAAAGCAAGGGCTACTTGAAGTCAATATTCATACCGTTGGGGTGTAAGCTGCCCAAGTGAAATATGAGGCACCAGCATGTTGTGTCTATCTCCTTGGTGGTGGTGAAGTTCAAAGCAATATCCAGACCATAATCAGTTCAGTTTTTGCTTATGTGAATGGACCAGGTTTAAAAGAGATGAACCCGATATCTTGATATTGCATGCATTTTATTTTACAGTACAATTTTTAGTATTTGAACATGTAATTAATATTTTTCCAACAATACTGCTTCTGAATTACTTTGATAATCCTGATGATATACAAATCTCGATTCAATGAACTGAACCAAAACAAGCCCTCAGACAATAGCTACAAAGTAATTACAAAGCACAAAGATAAAAGTCTTTGGTTAAAGTTGGGCAAAGGAAAAAAGGTTATTTCAAGTGACAGCGCAAACGAGACAATGGCATGATTCCCCTGTATATGTACGGCACACAACTGCATTACAACTTTGTTTCTCAGGCTCCAAACTGACTTGAATGAAGCAGCTCCATCCATTCAAATAAACACAGCAGCAAAAACCTCAAGCATTCTGGTTTATGACATGAATATAAAAGACATGAATGTTGACAATAATTAATGCTGTTCCCATAATGATCCCTTTTGCTTCAACTCTCTTTGACTCACAAGTTTATAGGAGTAGAATTAGGCCATTGGGCCCATCGAGTCTACTCTGCCATTCAATCGTGGCTGATCGCTGCCTCCTAATCCTATTTTCCTGTCTTCCCCCCAAAGCCCTTGACACCCGCTCTAATCAATAATTTGTCTATCTGGGCCTTACACACGGGCATCTTAACCCCCCCCCCCACTTGAGAATTTTAGAACATAAGAAATTGGAACTGCAACAGGCCACCCAGCCCTTCGAGGCTATTCCGTTATTACTTAAGATCATAGCTGATTATTCACCGTGGTGACATGTCCCAAGAATATCCCCCTTACCCCCCCATTCCCTGAACGAGCAGAAATTCATCATTGTGCTTTGATGGACACAGTGACTGAACCTCCAGTCATTTGGGGTGGACAATCCCAAATGTTTACCATTGCCTGAAAGCGGAAAATTCTCTTCATCTCAAAATAGGAACACTCCTGTTCACGTTTCCACAAAATATCCTAAATTCCAGAAAATACAGTCCCAGTCGGCATCTCTCTTCTTATTATTCAAACCCACCATCCTAGTGAATCTTTGCAGCCATGCCAGCCTACGACTCCTTTTAATTTCACCCTACTCCATGGGTTGAAAAACTAGACTAAACACTTGGCACTATTTGGCACACTGCGCTGGGTGATGCAACAGATACTGTATGAACCTCAGTACGTTTTTTACCTTCATAATATTAAGCCAATAACACTATGCGTATATGTGCCTCGGCAGAGTCATAGGGGGAGAATATTAAAAAGGCCCTTCGGCCCATTGAGTCCACGCCAACCTTCAATGCTCATTTACACTAATTGTATTATTTATTCGCCCGCGATTCTTATCAAAGCCCCCTCCCAATTTTATAACTCACCTACTCACGAGGACAACTTATAGAGTGGCCAATCAACCTACCAACCCACATGTCATTGGGACATGGGAGGAAACCAGAGCACAGGGAGGTATCCCATGCAGTCACAGAGAGGACGTGCAGACTCCACACTGGCAGCACTCAAGGTCAGGGTTGAAAGTGGGTTTCTGGCATTGCGAGGCCAGTGGGTCACTTCTGCGCAACCCCAGAACACTTTGGCTTAGATGTTTGGGTGGACAATCAGCCGTCACTACCCAAGACCCAGTGATGGGATAAGCAGAGAAGCTCACAGGCAAATCCCGTCACTTGATTAAAACACGGTGTTAGCTTGAAGATTGGGGAGGTTAGAGATATTGGGGGGGAAGGAAATTTTCATGGATTCAGCTTCTCTTCCATTATGTTTTGTATAAAAACAGCATTGCCCAAATGGTGTTGACATCAGGACAAGAAATGGTTTACTGAGACTACTCCAGGCCCACAGCCTGTACCAGCTTGCAGCTTCCTGATGACGATACTCAAATAAGGAACAGCAAAAACAGGACAGAATAATTTTCCCTTCTAGAAAATGGATGCAAAAGTGGTTGGAGGGAAGACACATGGAAATGCATAACCTTTCATTAATGGCATGTGGTGAGACGTAGCCTTCACAGAAGGGGAACTTAGGCAGATATCAAAAGACCTATTTTACCAATGCAAGAGAAAGTAAAGAATCTTTTATTTTATTAAATATAATATAAAGCTATACTACTTCCAGATTAACCAAAAATGTTTTTGAAAATACAAGATAAGCAAACGTAAGATTTACACTTAAAAATGACTTCACATCTTCTTAATAAAATGAGGAAGTGGCGAGGTTTGGGAAATAAACTCTTTTAAACTTAAGTAACTTCAGTTAACACATGAAAGGTTTACAACGTAATCCATCTCCAGCATTAAACTCGTACAAAATAGTGACAGAGTACAGTAACTCAGTAAATGCACGTGGCGAGGCATCTGGTCATTAGTGTGGCTTCTCCAGAGGTCCGTAGGAGGGGTTGTAAGGTGGCTGCGTGGATGGGTTATACGGAGCTTGTGCCGCGGGGTTGTACGGAGGCTGTGCTGCGGGGTTGTACGGAGGCTGCGCTGCGGGGTTGTACGGAGGCTGTGCTGCGGGATTGTACGCTGGCTGCATGGCTGGGTTGTACGCTGGCTGAGAGACGGGATACGGTGCGCCTGCACCGGCTGAAATAAAAGCAGAGGGGAACGTTAAAGCACGACCTAATCTGGCTTTGCCAAGCACAGTATTAACAAGACTATCCTTAAAACCAGCCCACTCTGCCTAAACAGTCTGTCATTCAGTCGTGTAACAGGGAAACAGGCCCCACTTGCCCATGCTAACTAACATGCCCCTTCTACACTAGTCCCACCTGCCCGCATTTGGCCCATTTCCCTCAAAGCATTTCCTATCAACATCTGTGTTGATACATTCCAGTTTGAGGACAACCCTAAAGGGACACATTTCAGAACTATCCCACTATATCTGACTGGAACAAGAAATGGGACACCAGATGTGAATGGACAGTTGGTGGTGGCCGTGCCCAACTAGACGCATCTCAGGTCTTGGACGTGCTGCAGAGACCAGGTCTGTCGTGTGGGGCAACTCGTGAAGCAAGTGCCAGGAAGGAGGAGGGCATGGGGCAAGAAGCGTTTGACAGCACTGGGCCTCTACTCGCTGGAGTTTAGAAGGTTGAAGGGGAACCTCATTGAAACTTACAGAATAATGAAAGGCATAGGTAGATAGAGTGGATGTGGAGAGGATGTTTCCACTGGTGGGCGAGTCTGGGACCAGAGGTCGTAGCCTCAGAATTAAAGGGCACTCTTTTAGAAAGGAGGTGAGGAGGAACTTCTATAGTCAGAGGGTGGTTAATCTGTGGAACTCATTGCCACAGAGGGCTGTGGAGGCCAAGTCAGTGGATATTTTTAAGGCAGAGATAGACAAAATCTTGGTTAGAACGGGTGTCAAGAGTTATGGGGAGAAGGCAGGAAAATGGCATTAGGTGGCAGAGATCAGCCATGATTGAATAGCGGAGTGAACAAGATGGGCCGAATGGCCTAATCATTCTCCTATAACCTGTGAACCTGAAGGTCAGACAGCTATCCAGGGTGAAGGTCAGTGGTAAATCCCTGTTGCACTCCTTTCCAGCTGATGAAGATGTTAGCGGGATAGTCATCATCTGCCTGCCTCTCTTATCTTTTCCACTCATGTCTTGGCCATGCGGATAGACCTTTCACAGCCTGGGAAGAATACAGCCACATGATACCGACAATCACAACTGTTTACAGTGAGGAATATCAAATATGATAATAACTGGGACTAAGGCTGCCTGAAGCATCCAGCGGGCTTCTGTTTGGCAAATTTTGTTTGCCAATCAAAAAATAGTCAAATTTATTTTGTGTCTGTTTGCTTGCTGAGAATATTGCATTCTAAATGTGTTCACCAACCCAACAGAAATCTTTCTCTCAAAGACATTCCCCCACAGATATATAAATTATATGACTGCCCCACCACATCTTCCCTGACTCCCTATCATCAGCAGCCTGGTTGTATAAAATGTTCTTCAGAAGTGCGGTGAAGCTCTAATCCAATGCATTCATCAGATGTCTGCATTTCCTATCTCATAGAGTCATACAGAGTGGAAACAGGCCCTTCGGCCCAACGTGCCCACACCAGCCATCATGTCCCAGCTACACTGGTCCCACCTGCCTGCGTTTGGCCCATATCTCTCCAAACCCGTCCTATCCATGTACATGTCTAACTGTTGTTTAAACTAGATAACATTATTTGAGGCTGATTTTTATCAGTATTTATCTTTAAAGATCATAAGATCATAAGTGATAGGGGTAAATGAGGCAATTCGGCCCATCAAGTCTACTCCGCCATTCAATCATAGTTGATCCATCTTTCCCTCCTAACCCCATTCTCCTGGATTTTCCCCACAACCCCTGACACCAATACTGATCAAGAATCTATCTATCTCTGCCTTAAAAATATCCACAGCCTTCTGTGGCAAAGAATTCACCTCCCTCTGACTAAAGAAATTCCTCCTCATCTCCTTCCTTAAGGATCGTCCTTTAATTCTGAGGCTATGACCTCTAGTCCTAGACTCTCCCACTAGTGGAAACATCCTCTCCACATCCACTCTAGCCAATCTTATCAGTCTTCGGTAAGTTTCAATGAGGACCCCCCTCATTCTTCTAAACTCCAGCGAGTACAGGCCGAGTTCCGTCAGCCCCAGTGGAAACATCCTCTCCAGAGGCTTAAAGAACAGGTACCAGTGAGATACATTTACTTACTTGCCACAGTGTCTTGATACGAAGGGGGTTGCCCGGAGTAAGGGGTTGGATATGGCGGTGGATAGGCACCACCTGAGGGGTAGGGAACGCCTGCAGCGGGTCCCGGCTGGACTGGCATAGCGCTGTAACCCTGGTACGGGACAAATCCTTGTGCTGGTATCGGTTGATGCTGCGGGTATGCCGACTGCACCACTGTGGTCGTGGTTGAACTTGTAACGACGGCTAAAGGGAAAAAAGCAGCAGTTACCTCACCGACAGCAACAGTTTTTTATTCATCACATTAAACATCAAGTCATGAATGATGAAGAAAGTTAACATGCATGTAAAAAAAATCCTTTCCCGACGCAGTGGCTGCTACTGTATTTAGTTTAGAGACACAGCGCGGAAACGGGCCCTTCGGCCCATCGAGTCCGCAACGACCAGCGATCTCTGCACATTAACACAAGCCTACACACACTAGGGACATTTTGTACGTTCATGCCAAGCCAATTAACCTACAAGCCTGTACGTCATTGGAGTGTGGGGGGGAAACTGAAGTTCTTGGAGAAAACCCACGTAGGTCATGGGGAGAACGTAAAACTCCGTACAGACAGCACCCGGAGTCGGCATCGAACCCGGGTCTCCGACGCTGTAAGGCAGCACCTCTCCTGCTGTTCCACCGTGCCACCCCAACCTTAACTAATTGACTAATGTTACAATATCTAATTATAAACCTTCTGCAAGTGAGACAGCATTGCTTCCATCATCCCTGATAGTCTGAATGGAAAGAATATGCTTATTTGTCTAGCTCACTGGGTATTCCTCTCAGCAGATTTCAGAGGCCAGATTGGGGATGGGCATTTTGCCACTAGTGGGTTTGGGATAGTGTTAAGTGCCACGGTGGTGCAGAGGTAGAGTTGCTGTCTTGCAGCGAATGCAGCGCCGGAGACCCGGGTTCGATCCTGACTACGGGCTCTGTCTGTACGGAGTTTGCACGTTCTCCCCGTGACCTGCGCGGGGTTTTTCCGAGATCTTCGGTTTCCTCCCACACCCCAAAGACGTACAGGTTTGTCGGTTAATTGGCTTGGTAAATGGAAAAATTGTCCCTAGTGGGTGTAGGATAGTGTTAATGCGCGGGGATCGCTGGTCGGCGCGGACCCGGTGGGCGGAAGGGGCTGTTTCCGTGCTGTATCTGTAAACTAAACTAAACCCGCACCAGGGGCCGAGGCTTGGCACCAGATGTGTTCACGTATTGGCTAAAAATGAAACCAAGTGCTGCCGTCTGGGTCCAAATACAGGAAGTACGAGGTAGCAACTGGCATGCTGTTGATGGTTTTAATCATGAGAGAAGGAACAATGCAGGGCGAGTATAATTACTGCAGCAAGCAGATACATTCTCCTCACTCAGTCTGGTCACACATTCACAGAGCCATAGGGCCAAGTCAAGTCAAGAGAGTTTATTGTCATGTGTCCCAGATAGGACAATGACATTCTTGCTTTGCTTCAGCACAACAGAATATAGTGGGCATGAATACAGAACAGATAAGTGAGTCCATATACATTATATAAATATATACACACATCAATAAATAAGCAGATAAAGTGCAAATAAACAGATAATGGTCTATTAATGTTCAGAGATTTGTTTCAGTTGAGTTTAATAGCCTGCTGGCTGTGGGGAAGTAGCTATTTCTGAACCTGGACGTTGCGGTCATAGAGTCACACAGCACGGAAATAGGCACTTCAGCCCAACTTGCCCATGCCAACCAAGATGCCCCATCAACGTTAGTCCCCCTGGCCTACGTTTGGTCCATACCCATCTTGTCAATTTGACCCTCATGCATGCTGCAACGCATGCAGCTCGCTGCTGGGACCGCAGCTATTCACAATATACATTCATGATTTTGATGAAAAAATTAAAAGTAACATTAGCAAATTTTCAGATGGCACAAAGTTGGGTGGCAGTGTGAACTGTAAAGAGAATGCTATGACGATGCAGAGTGACTTGGACAGGTTGGGTGAGTGGGCAGATGCATGGCAGATGCAGTATAATGTGAATAAATGTGAGGTTATCCACTTTGGAGGTAAGAACGGGAAGGCAGATTATTATCTGAATGGTGTCAGGTTAGGAAAAGGGGAAGTACAACGAGACCTGGGCATCCTAGTACATCAGTCACTGAAAGTAAGCATACAGGTACAACATGCAGTGAAGAAAGCTAATGGCATGTTGGCCTTCATAACGAGAGGAGTTGAGGACAGGAGCAAAGAGGTCCTTCTGCAGTAGCACAGGGCCTTGGCGAGACCACATCTGGAGTATTGTGTGCAGCTTTGGTTTCCTAATTTGAGGAAGGACATTCTTGCTATTGAGGGAGTGCAGCGTAGGTTCACAAGGTTAATTCCCGGGATGGCGGGACTGTCATATGATGAAACAATGGAGCGACTGGGCTTGTAGTCACTGGAATTTAGAAGGTTGTGAGGGGATCTGATAAAAACATTTAAATTTGCAAGAGTTTGGACACGCTAGATGCAGGTCGGATGTTGGGGCAGTCCAGAACCAGGGGCCACAGTTTAAGAATAAGGGGTAGGCTATTTAGAACTGAGATGAGGAAAAACATTTTCACACAGAGAGTTGTGAATTTGTGGAATTCTTTGCCTCAGAAGACAGTGGAGTCCGAGTTATGTAGATAGAGCTCTTAGGGTTTGTGGAGTCAAGGGGTATGGGGAGAAGGCAGGAACGGGGTACTGATTGCGAATGATCAGCCATGATCACATTGAATGGCGGTGCTGACTTGAAGGGCCAAATGGCCTCCTCCTGCACCTATTTTCTATGTTTCTATGCTGTCTGTCCCGCTGAGTTACTCCAGCTTTTTGTGTCTATCTTCAGTTTAAATCCTACACATCCGACACATCTATGTACCAGTCCAAATGTCTTTTAAGTTTTGCTATAGTAACCACCTCAAATACTTCCTCTTGCAGTTCATTCCACATACCCACCATCCTGTTAAGTTGCCCCACAGGTTCCTATTAAATGTTTCCCCATTCTCATTTAAAACCACAATCACAGCAAAAGAAAAAAGTGAGGTGTTTTTGTTTGATTGAAAAGATCCAGCATGGAAACAGGCCCTTTGGCCCACCGAGTCCACACCGACCATCGATTGCCATTCCACTAGTCCTATGCTATCCCACCTTCGTATCCTCTCCCTACACACGGAGGACAATTCCCAGAGGCCAATTGGTGTAAAAACCTGCATGAAAATGGAATGTGGGAGGAAACCAGAGAACCTGGAGGAAACCCACGCGGTCACAGGGAGAACGTGCAAACCCCAAAGACAGTACAGAGGTCAGGTTTGAACCCAGGTCTCTGGCACAGTGAGGCAGCAGCTTTACCACCTGGACCACTGGTAATAGAAAATATTTTGAACATAAATAAAGCCATTCGGCCCTAATGCATGCTGTAACATTCAAGATTCTACACGTGCTATATTTCTGTAACAATATTATATATCTTCTCATTTCTTTAATAACCATAAACCCAGCATTGTGTATCTGGAGGGGGACACTAACACCAAAATCCAGGCCCAACAGGACTATCACTTATAACAAAACAATTTGTATGCTGGATTTCAGCTCGGGCAAGATCTTTGCTCCATTCAGATTAAAAGTATTCTCTCAATTTACTTTAATAATTTAGCAATCTAATGTAAGGTTCATGTTCTAAATTTCTGTTTTTGCAATGTGTTAAATATCACAGTAACAGCAATAACCTTCCTAGCACAAAAGGCAGAGCAGCTGAAGTAACTCAGCGCGTCTGGTTGCAGTCTTCATGAACGGTCTCGACCTAAAACTTCAACTCTTCATTTTGCTCCATGAGGCGGCACGGTCACGGTGCGGTAGAGTTGCTGCCTTACGGCGCCAGAGACCAGGGTTCGACCCTGACCAAGGGTGCTGTCTGCACAGAGTTTGTATGTTAAATCCTGTGACCACGTGGGTTTTCTCCGGGTGCTCTGGTTTCCTCAAACACTCCAAATATGTACAGGTTTGTAGGTTAATTGGTTCAGTTTTGGCTTTAGAGACACAGCACAGGCCCTTCGGCCCACCGGGATCCGCGCCGACCAGCGATCCCCGCATATTAACACTATCCTACACCACTAGGGACAATTTTTATATTTACCAAGCCAATTAACCTACAAACCTGTAATCTTTGGAGTGTGGGAGGAAACTGACGAACTCGGGGAAAACCCACGCAGGTCACAGGGAGAACGTACAAACTCCGTACAGACAGCACCCGTAATCGGGATCGAACCCAGCTCTCCTGCGCTGCATTCGCTGTAAGGCAGCAACTCTACCGCTGCGCCACCGTGACTGCCCCTTGGTAAAATTATCTTTGGTAAAATGCAAATTGTCCCTAGTGTGGATAGGATAGCGTTAGTGTGTGGGGATCACTGGTTGGCACGGACTCGGCGGGCCGAAGGGCCTGTTTCCGCACTGTACCTCTAAACCAAGATGTTGCCCGACCTGCTGAATTCCTTTAGTTCCTCTCCGTTGTTTAGCTACGGTTTCCAGCCACTGCACTTTCTGGTGTCTGCAACCTTCCCAGTACTTTGTTTGCTTAACAACCTGATAGACCTTGATATCAGCATGACAGGAGATTATTTGGTTACATAATAAAGAGTATTCAAAACAAACTCTGCACACCTCCTTCCATTACCACTGGAATAGACATTTTTAACCTTGGAGAACTATGCGCAGCCTTCATCTCTTTAAATATAGATCAGTACAGAACAAGTAAGGCCCCTTCGGCCCACAATGTCTTTGCCGAACCTGATGTCAAGGCCAACTCTTATCTGCCTGCACATAATTCATATCCCTCAGTCCTGGCATAGCCACGCGCCAATCCAAAGGTCTCTTAAATGCAACTATTATACCTGCCTCCACCACCATCCTCTGATAGGGTGTCCCAAGCACTTACCATCCTCTGGGTTAAAATAAAACTTGCCCCTCACATCTCCTTTAAACTTTACCCCTCTCGTCTTAAAGATTTACCCTCTCGTATTTGATATTTCCATCCTGGGGAAAGTGGTTCTGACTATATATCTATGCCTACCCATGGCTCTCATAATTTGATTTAATTATTTAATATCCTTAGCTAAGAAAGAATAAACTTGCCACAGATGGAGTGTAATGAAAGTCCACGAGGCCGGTTCCTGGGGTGATCAACATGTTGCAGGGAGGAGAGAGCTTATATTCATTGGCGTGTAGGAAGGAACTGCAAATGCTGGTTCAAACCCAAAATGCTGGAGTAATTCAGCAGGACAGGCAGCGTCTCTGGAGAGAAGGAATGGGTGACGTTTCGGGTCGAGACCCTTCTTCAGACTGAAATCAGGGAAGTGGGTGGTATAAAGGTTCAAAGGTCTTTTATTGTCACGTGTACAGTGTACAGTGTACGTGTACAGTAAGGTACAGTGATATTCGATTTACCATACAGCCATACTACAAAACATAGATAAGGAAGTGTTCCTGTTATAGACAAGGACATTTTTTTTCCTATTGCTCTGGAACTGAGGCCAAGAGCGGATCGGCCATTATCTTTTTGAACAGTGGAGCAAGCAGGAGCGGGCTCTTGCATTGTCCTCCTCCTACATCTTATGCAAAAGGGCAGGTGTCTCTGACAAACCTCATTGCTCAGAATTTGGAAACGTGGCTCAAATTCTCAACCTAGGCCCCATCCCACAACTCTCATGTTGGTAGTAATACATGACTAGAACATTTCACTTGCTAACTTGAACAGTGTTTTTATATTTCGCTCGAGCAGCTTACAACCCGGCAGTATGAATATTGGTCTCTCCAACTTCAACCCTTGCTTCCCCTCTCTCTCCGCCCCTCCTCCATCCTAGTTCTCTGGACTAGTTTCACTGTCCCCCTGATTAAATATTATTACTGATTGTATAGCTCATTTTCACCTTCCCCTCAGCTAACAATGAACCTTATCACCATCTGCTTTGCTCCGTCATTTTCACACCTTACCCTTCCATATCTCGAGACACCCTCTCCACTCACTCTCAGTCTGAAGAAGGGTCCCGACCCGAAATGTCACTCATTCCTTCTCTCCAGAGATGCTGCCTGCCCCGCTGAGTTAGACCAACATTTTGTGTCTATCTTCTGACCTCTAGTGCCTCCTAAATCACAGTATTTATGCAGCACAGATGCGACCCTGCGGCCCAACATGTTCATGCTAAACTAGTCATCAGTGGAGCAAAGATCAGAGCGGAGCTTGAATTGCAAGCCCAGGACATAGGTCACAAGCGAAAAACACTCTCGGTAGCCCTGGACACAGACCTGCGCCTCATCCGCAGCCAGGATCGATCCCGGGTCTCCGACGCTGCAATCGCTGCCGAACCGCCACTGGACCATCCCCGTCCCCACCCGAGTGCCCCCCCCCCCCCCCCCACACACCCGGGGGTGGCCAGAGTTGGGAGTCAGATGGGAGTGGTGCCCCCAGGCCCACAGCCAGCGCAGAGAAGCAGCGCTAAACCCAGCTCAACTCTGCCTGTCAACGATGGCCCAGGTTAACCAGCGCGGAGAAGCAGCGCTAGCTCCACGGAGGGCTCCGGACTGCTGTCCCATGAGTCCAGGCAGGGCTGTAGGGTAACCCGGCGAGACAGGCAGAGTTGAGCTACATTTAGCGTTGCTTCTCCACGCTGTTTGTGGGCCTTTTTTGTGCGATTTTTTCGGCGACTGCCGGCACCCGTCACTAATTACCGACCATAGGGCCCACGGATGAAGCCTCCGAAGGGGGGAGTGTGTGTCTGTGTCTGTATGTGTATGCGTGCGGCCGCCAATAAATTATGTCCTCCTGTCCCCCCCATTGTTTGATAACGATTTCCGTGCCTGGAAGTAACGACGGTAAACGGCCATTGTTAGCTGTGGCCTGGGTGAGAACGAGCTAGCCAGTCAGCAGAGAATTGATACAGACCGACTGTGGACTGAGAAATGCAGACCTGGAGCAGGAATTGCAGGGAGATCGGACCTTTGAGGAATAGACACAAAGTTGCCCACAGACGCAGCCAGATCTGGTGGTGGTCAAGGTGCGTGACAGAGCTTCAGTGGAACCAGCTCCTCATCCATATGCTTCCTGTGGGAGTTTGTTGCGTTAAATCGGGCTGTTAGGTTGCAGCAGCCTGGGGTATACCGACTTCCTCCCACATCCCAAAGTTATTCTGATCGGTAGGTGAACTCACTGTTACCAATTACCCCTGGGAGTGACTGGAGTACTGGGCAGGGATTTGAGGGTAATAATGGGCAGATATGAGAGAGTGGTTCACAGGGAAAGAAGTGGGAAAATGGGATTGCTCCAAGAGCTTCGTTTGGTTTAGAAATACAGCGTGTAAACAGGCCCTTCGGCCCACTTAGTCTGCGCCAACCAGTGATCCCTGCACAGTAACGCTATCCTACACACAATAGGGACATTTTACAATTTTACCAAGCCAATTTGCCTACAAACCTGCAGAGTCTTTGGAGTGTGGGAGGATACCTGGAGAAAAACCACGCAAAAATACCTGAAAATAAACTGCAACTTTCAACCTGATCCCCGAGCTTTGACAAACCACCAGTTCTGTCTTCAGCCGCTTTTGTCACTAGTTTGTTATCTCCAACGTATGGCACATGGTCTATTGTTTCAATCTGATAACAATGTTGTGAAGAGATGAGAATTTTGTCTACTTTCTCCTCTTCTTCTTGGTAGCCCTCGAGCTCATGATTCTCCAAGCCTGGGGAAAAGGTTCCATTCAATTCTCCAATTCTGTGGCTGACTTCCATCACAAGCATAACACCAATAACGTTGAAAGAAGAGGGGCGGCACGGTGGCGCAGCGGCAGAGTTGCTGCCTCACAGCGCCAGAGACCCGGGTTCGATCCTGGCCATGGGTGCCGCCTGTGTGGAGTTTGTACGTTCTCCGCATGCCCAGCGCGTGTTTTCTCCAGAGCTCCGGTTTCCTCCCACACGCCAAAGACTTGCAGGTTTGTTGGTCAACTGGTTTCAGTAAAGATTGTAAATTGTCCCTAGTGTGTGTAGGATAGTGTTAGTGTGCGGGGATCGCTGGTCGGCGCGGACTCGGTGGGCCGAAGGGCCTGTCTCCGTGCTGTATCTCTAAACTAAATAGTCCTGACTCAAAACGTCATCTGTCCATTCCCTCCACTGATGCTGCCAGACCTGCTGCGTTCCTCTTGTGTTCCTGTTGTGTTTTGTAGATCTTCAAGAAGTAGGGTTTAGACTACTTTTGGGTTTAGATTCATTATTATCGCATATAGCTTAGTTTAGTTTAGAGATGCAGCGCAGAAACAGGCCCTTCGGCCCACCGAGTCAGCACCTACCAGCGATCCCCGCACATTAACACTATCCTGCACACACACTAGGGACAATTTGCACTTATATCAAGCTAATTAACCTACATACCTGTACCTCTTTGGTGTGTACCGAGTTACAGTGAAAATCTTTGTTTGCCATGTGAGATAATATTCTACTTAAATACAAGCAAGCCAAACTCAAGTACAATAGGTGGAGTGAAGGGAAAGATACAGAATGCAGATTAGAGTTGTCAACATTGTAATGCAACAGTTCCAAAGATAAAACCTTCTCTCCAGAAATGTTGCCTGTCCTGCTGAGTTACTCAAGAGAGTTTATTGTCATGTGTCCCAGCTAGGACAATGAAATTCTTGCTTTGCTTCAGCACAACAGAATATAGTAGGCATTAATAAATAAATACAGAACAGAACTACTCCAGCATTTTGTGTCTATCTTAGATATACACCCTAGGCCAGCGCAGAAAATACATTGCCGCATTTTATCTTAATGCAGACATACTGCCTGAACGCTCCTCTCTATGATCTTTATTCAATGCTCACTGTTTACTATCCAACTTCCCCACACTATGTTTACTCAAGGCCTACCCAGTGCAAGTGAGCAGTGATGATAAAGACTTGTTATTTGATTCTTGTACAACCACTTCCTTTGCACACAAAACCGATCGTAATGAGTACACAGACAGAAGATGGGGTGGGACCTTCACGTGGTCCACCCTGTTTCAACAAATGCAATCAACCTGGCGTGCACAAACAGAAGACAAGTTGTCTCACAACTTTAGGCTGTGCACGCCACACGCAAGAGGAAGAAGAAGGAGAAGGCAGAAGATGAATACCTGGGGGATCCTGCTCTTCAGACAAATACATTTATTTTACAAGTTGCCACAGTTTCTTGACATCAATGTCCCAAATGACCATGAACTCTGACAGCTCCCACGGAGTTCAGTGACTGGCTGAGTAGAAGAATGAGGGGGGACCTCATTGAAATGTACCAAATAGTGCAAGGCTTGGATTGCGTGGTTGGGGAGAGGATGTTTCCACTAATGGGAGAGTCTAGGACTAAAGGTCATAGCCTCAGAATTAAAGGACGTTCCTTTAGGAAGGAGATGAGGAGGAATTTATTTTGTTAGAGGGTGGCGAATCTGTGGAATTATTTGCCACAGAAGGCGGTGGAGGCCAAGTCAATGGATATTTTTAAGGCAGAGATAGCTAAATTCTTGATTAGTACGGGTGTCAGGGGTTATGGGGAGAATGCAAATGAATGGGGTTAGGATAAGAGACAGATCAGCCGTTATTGAATGGTGGAGTAGACTTGATGGGCCAAATGGCCTAATTCGACTCCTTTCACAAGACCTCATAACTGAATGCCAATCAATCGCTTTAGAATTGTCATTTTCCCCAGCATGGATACCGGACATTGTAATGGAATATAGTTTCATCTGACGAGCAGAGACAAAGTAAAAGACAAAGATGTAACAATTCTATTCTATTCCCCTGCAATCCTATAACACGTTGTACATGGAAGTGCTGCCAGGTCTCACAGTGCTTCCACAGGTCACTGCCAGCAATCTGCACACATTTAGTTTAAGGCTCCTTCTTTAGGATCGAACGAAGCAAGTAGACAGTCCCAACATGAACCAGCAACCCCACGGCTGGACCATAGTCCTGTCTAACTTTAGAATGGAAATACGATTCCTAGACCTGTGGGTACTTAGCTTACACAGGCAGCAGAGTGGTGAGCATGG
Source organism: Raja brachyura (assembly GCA_963514005.1). The sequence continues at coordinate 8,208,465 of OY740796.1, read as the reverse complement.
CAGGATAAACTTCACGATCTCCTGCCGCTTACCCTGTAATCAGCATCCGCAAGCAAACCTATCCTATTGCATTTGCTGCCGGAACAACACCAATACACCAATACGGGAGGAGGTAGCTAATCTGGCACTCTGGTGTCAGGACAACAGCCTCCTCTTAAACACCAAAAAAAACAAAGGAGCTGATCGTGGACTTTAGGAGGGCACATCATCCGAGCATGTACACACCATTGAGGATAAATGGGGATGCTGTGGATAGGGTGAGCTGTTTTAAATACCTGGGAGTCCGCATCTCTGAGGATATGACATGGACATCACACGCTGCAGCACTCGTGAGTGAGGCAAGGCAGCGCCTTTACCACCTCAGGCAATTGAGGAAATTCAGAGTGTCTCCGAGGATCCTCCAGTGCTTCTACTCTGCGGCTGTGGAAAGCATCTTGTCCGGGAACATTACAATCTGGTTTGGGAATTGCTCTGCCCAGGACAAGAAGGCACTGCAGAGAGTAGTGCGTTCGGCCGAACACACTATGGGGACTTCTCTCGCCCCTCTGCAGGAACTATACATCAGGAGGTGCAACTCCAGAGCCAATAAGGTAATGGGAGACCCCTTCCACCCCTGCAATGGACTGTTCTAGCTCTTACGGTCAGGCAAACGCCTCCGTTGCCATGCTGTGAGAACGGAGAGGATGAGAAGGAATTTCTTCCCATAGGCCATTCGGACTGTAAACTCCTATCTCACCAGAGACTCCTATCTCACCCCCCCCCCCCCCCCAATCTTTGCACATCTCCAATCCTGGACTTTCCACTCGTCACTTTAATTGTATGTTTCATGTATCTTGTTGCGTGACTGTTGACAGATCAATATCTCTCCTGGGATAAATAAAGTTCTATCGTATCGTAAAGCAAGCTCACAAACATTCTCCGAGGGTTTACGTTGTCACGCATACCAAGACACGTTGAAAAGCCTTGTTTGTGTGCTATCCAGTCAAAGCATACCGTACACAGCAAGTACATCAGGTAATGCAAAGAGTAAAATACCAGACTGCATTATTGCATTACCGTTACAGAGAAAACGCAGATTAAAAAGTGCATGGTCCACAGTGAGGTAGGTTGGAAGATCGGTACTTTACTGAAAGCTAATGAGAGGATCAATCAATAGTCTGATAATAGCAGGGAAGTGTGGAAAAACATCCAAATACAAACTGTTAAAAGAGTTTTGATCTGTCCACAAACAAGGCCCATCAAGCCATTGCATCAATGTTACTTGTGGAAAGAGCTTGGGGGAGTTTTGTGTGGAACAAACGGGCACTATTAACGTGAAAGCCAATGCCATGAGTTTTGTGCGTTGAAAATATATAACTTTGCAGCAATTTGAGCAGTAAGTCAGCAAAGCCGAACTATCCACCCTAGATTGGCCCATTGCTCCATTCTAAGCAGATAATGGCAACATTTGACAAAAATCAGATAATTGGTGCACATTTATACTAACCGCAATCATTTGTATTGGTGCTTGTATGCATTTTGTATCTCCTTGAATGTTTTATGCTAATGAAAAGCATATGTTCATAACGTCAAAAGTGTTAGGAGCAGAATGAGGCCATTTGGCCCCTCAAGTCTTTTCCTTGATCTATCTCTCCCTCCTAACCCCACTTTAACATCGGGAGAAGAATGCAACACAGGGGAGAGACAATGACTTTGCCTTCCATCACAGTTAGGAGGAGATTCACTGTGATGGATGTTTGTGTAAATTGTGTTAATTGTGTGTCTTGGTATTTTTTTTGTTGTTGTATGACTGCAGAAACCACATTTTGTTTGAACTTCATTTGAGGTTCAAATGACAATGAACGGTATTGTATTGTATTCTCCTGCCTTCTCCCCATAACTCCTGACACCCGTGCTAATCAAGAATCTATCTATCTCTGCTTTAAAAATATCCATTGACTTGGCCTCCACATCCTTCTGTGGCAAAGAATTCCACAGATTCACCAACTTTTGACTAAAGAAATTCTTCCTCATATCCTTCCTAAAGGAACATCCTTTAATTCTGAGGCTATGACCTCTAGTCCTAGACTCTCCCACTAGTGGAAACATCCTCTCGACATCCACTCTATCTAGGCCTTTCACTATTCGATAAGTTTCAATGAGGTCCCCTGCATCCTTCTAAACTGCAGCGAGTACAGGCCCAGTGCCGTCAAACGCTCGTCCACTCAAACCTTAATCCATTCAAAGGACCAAACATTGACCGGTTCCACCTCATTAACCTGCTTGGAATGCTACAACAGAGCACACATATTAAAGGAAATCTCAAGGTTCCTCCAGTGTGACAATGAATCACAGGCAGGCCAACGTCTACTTGCTAACCACATCACCACCTGGAGAAGTGATGCCATCACCTGCAAGTGCCATCTACATCAGGGCGAAGGCCGCGGACGGCAACAGAATCAACAAACTCATCCGTCCTGAGTGGACGTCCAAACTAGCTCCATCCTGGAGATGGAGTTGGATTCACTGGAGATGATCTTGGAACCGTGGAGCATCCTGGACAATGTAGTTCCACCCTCTCCATGACATACCGGTCAAACTGAGGAGCACCTTCAGCAACTGATCGGTTCCACCAAGATGCAGCACAGAACGCCACAGGAGATCCTTTTCCCCCTGTGGATATCAAACTGTACAACTCCTCCCCATTCTGTCGTGGGGTAGACTGACTCCCCTTCTTCCTCTCCTCCTCCCCAATCTTTGCACATCCCAAATACTGGACTTTCTGCTCCTCACTTAAATTTCATGTTTCACGTATCTGGTTATGTTCAGTCTGAAGAAGGGTCTCGACCCGAAACGTCGCCTATCTCCTTCGCTCCTTAGATGCTGCTGCACCCGCTGAGTTTCGCCAGCTTTTTGTGTAACCCCCTATGTTCAATGCCTGTTGGCAGACCAATTTCCCTCCTGGGATAAATAAAGTTCTCTTGTATCGTAATGGCATTAGCACGTGATCCAAGTGTTGCTGGTTCAGCTGCGATGAAGAGCACACCTTGTTCTGAAGTTCTTGCAGCTTCTGGGCAACCTTATCATCTGACTCTGCTGGCAATCCACACACAGTTTCCACTTCATCCACAAGTACTTTGCTGGGGTTAAAATAGTGAGATGGGGAAGGGCAAAACTGAGGGTGGAGGAGAAAAGGGGAAGGGAAGTGAGGGGGTGGTTAACAAAGGGGATGAGAATGGGCAGGTGAGCAGAAGGGGATGAAGTGGCAAGGGTTTTTAATAACAATGAGTGACTGGGCCACCTCACCCAGACGCACACAGTGTTGAAACACATGAGCTTGAGCAGTGGATTCTCTGCAAGTCCAAAGACTAATTTAGAGCCAGCCAGAAATACTGCCAAAAATCAAATGAATTCTGCAGCTACGAGGTAAAGTCCAGTCCAAGAAACACATGTGTTTTGCATATTCTCAGATGTATTTCACAGATTGGGAACAGTTTCCAGTCATCAACAGGGCTCAGTTCTCCCATATTTTTCTTACTTTAATTTAGAGATACAGAGCGGAGAACAGGCCGTTTGGCCCATCGAGTCCGCACCAACCAGTGATCCCCGCACATTAACACTATCCTACACACACTAGTGACAATTTACATTTGTACCACGCCAATTAACCTACAAACCTGGATGTCTTTGGAGTGTGGGAGGAAACCAAAGATCTCAGAGAAAACCCACGCGATCATGGCGAGAACATCCAAACTCCGTAAAGACAGCACCCGTAGTCAGGATCAAACCCGTGTCTCTGGCGCTGTAAGGCAGCAACTCTACCGCTGCGCCACCGTGCCGTACGATCTCATCTTTGATTTTGTTTTGTTTCCATGCATTTGGTTTGCAATAACGGCAGCCTAGTATGAATCCCAAGGAGTCGACAAGCAGGCGCAGATCTCAAATTACAACAGGCATGGCGTCAGCCATATTTAGCTGTCAAGACAATACGTGTCAGGTTACACCTGGCCTTCTAAACGGCGCAGAAACCTGATGCATAGCCGGAGGGAAAAAAACCCCAGAAATATGTGAACTGGAAATACAACTGCGAATATACTTGCAGATGAAAGGAGAAAAATTAATCCCGTCCAATAGGTGTATGAAAAGCAAATATATCAAAGTGGTCATTTTTGGAGGTAACAAAGTAGTGAGGGCGTTGAATCAGAAATGGGCAAGTTATGTATGTAGGCAGACCAGCAACTAATGGGGCAGCAAGGAAAATCAAGATCTATATCCCTCCATTCCCTACATATCCATGTGCCCATTAAAGAACCTCGGCAATGCCACCATCAAGACACATTCACATCTTGGAGGCTGCGTAGGGGAATCAAAGTGTAATCTGTAGAGGTTTTAGGAAAGAGTACTTGAAGTGTATTGGGCGGGGAAAATGTACTAGAATACTACTTTAAGGTCTGAGGGAAGAATTAGAAGGCACCATTAAGCTTGTTAAAAATTTACTTTCGGGATGGATATTTGGACATAAGTCTGCTCAACATGTAGAAGCAGCTTCCATGTACACCTTGGAGCCAAAGGCATTCAACAACTACCACAGGAAATGGACAACATCTCATTAACTTCATCCATAACAATCCCAAACCATTATTACTTTATATTGAACATTTTTGATTAGATTATGATAGAATCTTGAGTAGTATGGGTGTCAGGGGTTATGTGGAGAAGGCAGGAGAATGGGGTTGGGAGGGAGAGATAGATCAGCCATGATTGAATGGCAGAGTAGACTTGATGGGCCGAATAGCATAATTCCACTCCTATTCCTTGGGACCTTATGAACATCATTCCAAGTAGAAAACCCTGTTCTACAGACAGGACCGCAGCTAGTTCCAGATGCGGTGTAGTTAGATAAAACTCTAGATAGACCCAAAAAGCTGGAGTAACTCAGCGGGACAGGCCGCACCTCTAGAGAGGACAAGGACAAAGGGCATTTATTGTCACATACACCAATTGGTGCAGTGAAATTTGAGTTCCAATGCAGCACACAGATAAAGATAAACACAACACTATAGAATTTAACATAAAACGTAAAAGAGAAGGAATGGGTGACGTTTCAGGACGAGACTATTACATTAAACTCTTATTATTGTTTTTCACCTGATAAAAAATGTTCAGTTTTATCCAAACAGACAAGGCCACCTATCAACAGAAATGATGAAGGAATCCCTTCAATGATAAACCTGGGCTACTTACGCTGGCGACCTCGGCGTGCGAGCTTGTAGAGTAGACAGCAGGGGCAGCACAGGCACAGTACAAGTGAGAAAAGGAATATCCCGAAGAAGCTCACTCCAATCGCCACAAACGAGCTAAAGCTGAAACAAAAGCGACACCAACACAGGTCAACAAAAGAATTGTAGGAAAAAACACATCAACAGAAAACAGCACAGTGTGCACATATCTAATGTGAATACAGGAACTGCAGATGCTAGTTAACACCAATGATAGACACAAAAAGTTGGAGTAAAGGGCCTGTCCAACTTTCACGACCTAATTCACAACCTTTTTTTACTCGTGAACATTTTTCATCAGGCTAGAAAAAGCAACCCGACCTACTTGATGCCACGAGTACCTACGACTAGCATCACGACCTGCTACAACCTCCTATGACTCTCCATGCTGCGAGTATGAGTCAAGGGCAAACTCGGCAGAGGCCGTGAATTAGGTCGTGAAAGTGGGACAGGCCCTTAACTCAGCGGGACAGGCAGCATCTCTGGAGTGAAGGAATGGAGTGACGTTCCGGGTCGAGACCCTACTTCAGACTGAGAGTCAGGGGAGAGGGAATCTAGCCGAGCTCGAGTAATTTTAAAAGGCAGCAACATATTTAGAACAGCATGATACGAGCAAGGTACACACATTCCTTCTAGCAAACCGCACAGTCACAGATTTACGAGGCCACTCCGTGAAGATAAAACAACCATTGAGGAAGCTTGATAACATTTCTGAGTAACTTTGTTTTATTTAACTCTGAGTGTGACGTTCCAACATGACCTTCTGTAACGCAGAATAACACATCAGTCATATTTATTCATGGGATGTCTCATCAGCCGTGCCCATATGATTTGTTTGGTTACTCAATCATTATTTTTTAAGCCAACGGCGTGGTTTTACATACGTTTGCGTGACCTTTCGGTAATAGAGCAGCTAGGGCTGAATGAAACGCTCATTTCTGCACACCTGCTGACCATTTACAGCCCAAACAATTATGTAGCAAGCAACCTCTGGTGACTGTAGCTCCACGATTCCATGTTATTAGAAAGCTAAATAATCCAAAAAGTACACACCATATTGTCAGGAGGCACTCTGACCAGACTTAGCAAGGTGAAAATATTAACTAAAATAACTAATTTTGTGGGAATAAGAAAGAGCCATCTTGTTGGCCTTTCACTATTTGAAAAAAATCGAATAGAGGCCTGGATAGAGTGGATGTGGAGAGGATGTTTCCACCAGTGGGAGAGTCTAGGACCAGAAGGCAGAGCCTCAGAATTAATGGATATTCCTTTAGGAAGGAGATGGGGAGGAATTTCTTTAGTCAGAGGGTGGTGAATCTGTGGAATTATTTGACTCCGGAGGATGTCAATGGATATTTTTAAGGCAGAGATAGATTCTTGATTAGTACGGGTGTCGGGGGTTATGGGGAGAAGGCAGGAGAATGGGGTTAGAAGGGAGAGGTAGATCCGCCATGAATGAATGACTTGGTGGGCCGAATGGCCTAATTCTACTTATTTCACTTATGAATTTATGAAAACATTCGTGGTCCAAAAAAAAGTTCATAATTTAGTTTTTGTATTCCCTTCCCAAGGGCGGAACTGTGGCGTAGCCTGGTAGATGGTGGAGCCACTGCCTCACGGCACCAGAGGCCACTGTTGGATCCTGACCCTGGGTGCTGTCTGTTTGGAGTTTGCATGCTCCCCCTCACACATCCCATGGATGTGCGGGTTTGTAAGTTTATTGGTCTTTGTAAATTGTCTCGAGTGTGTGTGGAGTAGATGTGAAAGTGGGATAACATAGAACTAGTGAACAGGGGTGATTGATGAACGGTGTGGACTCGGTGGGCCATTACCACGCTGTATCCTTCATTTAATCAATCTATTTTTCTTCAATGTTGGGACAGAGGATGAGTGAATTGTAGGATCTTCTGGGATACCCGATTCTTAAATTGGAGGAACAGCACCTCATATTTTGCTTGGGTAGCTATGCCCCAGCCTTATGCACATTGACTTCTCTGACTTCAAGTAGCCCTTACTTTCCCTCTCTCTCCATCCCTCCCCCTTCCCAGTTCTCCCACCAGCCTAACTGTCTCCGACTACATTTTATCTCTGTTTGCTTTGTTGTTACCTTCTCCCAGAATACAATGATGTATGCTACATTTTCCTTGATAATCAATCCCTTTGTCCTGTTTGCACACCTTGCACTTCCTTATCCATGTATCTCCCTCTCCCCTGACGTCAGTCTGAAGAAGGGTCTCGACCGGAAACGTCGCCCATTTCTTCTCTCCAGAGATGCTGCCTGTCCCGCTGAGTTACTCTAGCGTCTATCTTCGTTTTAAACCAGCATCTGCAGTTCCTTCCTACACATCTTGTGTTGTACACTGGCCTTAATGACTGGTATTGCTGGTTAGAGCTCTCATTACTGGTTACCCCGTCTTAGAGTTACAGCTTGTAACTAGGCTATGCCTGAAAACAATTAAGTGCAGATGCTGGTTTATACCGAAGATAGATACAAAGCAGTGCTTGAAATTAGCGGTTGCCCGGGTGCCACTGACCACCCAAAGTGCCGCCGGGCAACGTAAACGGCGAGTCATTTTGCCCGGCTTGGCAACTTGGTTTATACGGAAGATAGACACAAAAAAACTGGAGTAACTCCGCGGGTCCGGCAGCATCGCTAGAGATTGGAGGAGGGAGACGTGCCAAAACACTCTCGGCAGACCTGCACCGCAGCCAGGATCGATCCCGGTCTCCGGCACCGTAATCACCGCCGAACCGCCACTGAGCATCCCCGTCCCCACCCGAGTCCCCCCCCCCCCCCCCCCCCCCCGGCCAGAGACGTCAGAAGTCAAACGGGCGCGGTGCCCCCAGGCCCACAGCCAGCGCAGAGAAGCAGCGCTAAACCCAGCTCAACTCTGCCTGTCCCGCCAGGTTAACCTACAGCCCTGTCTGGATTGAGACAAGCAGAGTTGAGCTGCGTTTAGCGCTGGTTTGAGCCTCCGAAGCCTTGCGCTCGCACTCAGAGCACATTATCACACGCGTCATGCAAGCCATCTTAAATGACCACCTAAACTGTCATTTGGCAACCTAAAAAGCTGCCAAGGTTGCCCGGGTGGCAACAGGGAAAAAAAGTTAAGCGAGAGCCCTGATAGGGCTCTTAAAGATAGCGGAGTCAGGAGATATGGAGAGAAGGCAGGAACGGGGTACTGATTGGGGATGATCAGCCATGATCACATTGAATGGCGGTGCTGGCTCGAAGGGCCAAATGGCCTATTCCTGCACCTATTGTCTATTGACATAGAAAGCATAATACATGTCGAACTGTGAATCACCCTAAAGTACAACATTAAAATGTATTAATCATCCCTTTTCACATACACTGAACAGGGCTTGTATTCCGTTTATCCGCAGATTAAAGTGCATCAAAATGAATGTGGTACTAAATCCCACACAGCTCCATCCTGGCCAATGCAATGCTCACTTTGCAGGCTTCAGTTAGTTAACTACTGCCAACATCTCTTTATTTTCACCGAGATGAAGTATAAGACAGCCACGGTGGCACAAAGGTAGGGTTACTGCCTTACGGTTCTGGCAGCGCCAGAGACAACGGGTTCGATCCCCACTTCGAATACCGTCTGTACAGAGATTGCAGGTTCTCCCCGTGACCACGTGGGTTTTCTCTGAGATCTTCGGTTTCCTCCCACACTCCAAAGACGTACAGGTTTGAAGATTAATTGACTTGGTGTAAAAATTGCCGCTAGAGTGTGTAGGATAGATAGTGTTAATGTGCAGGGATCGCTTGTCTGTGTGGACTCGGTCGGCCGAAGGGCCTGTATCTTTAAACTAAAACTACATTAGAGCACAACTGTGAAAGGAAGTTACACATACCAGGTATAAATGTCCCATTCCACATAACTCTGTAATTAGAGCCAAGTTCACATTTTCCTATAAGCAGAGCAAGGTTGTGCATACCTACTTACACCAGTTCACCAGCGTTTTACAAATCTATTCACATTTTCGGCTATGTGGACCTGGCTGATATGGTGCAAAGGCAGGCACACAAACTCCTCGTGTGGTGTTAGACTAAAAGGGCCCCGGTCCCAACACAACATAGCGATAACACCAAACCTAGCGCAACTTCACCAACCACACTGTGGTGTCTGTGAAGAACAAACCCGACCGCGACAAATGTGCTGTCACGTCTTTAGCTCGTAAAACAGGACGGCAGCAGTGCAGACCTAATATGGGCACTGTATGAAATATGTGTGCATTCTAGCCTTGAGTCAGCCGAGTCTCAGTCGTTAGCACTCTTGCTTCTGTGGCAGGAAACAACGGGGTCAAGTCCCACTCCAGAGGCTGTTGCAAGTCACGTTTATTGTCATAAGGTGAGGTACAAGTACAATGAAAACCTTGCTTGCAAGCAGCATCAGAGGCACATAGGCTTGGACAAACACTCAAGAACATACATTTTACACAAATTCCAGTTTAGTTTAGTTTGGAGATACAGCGTGGAAAGAGGCCGATTGGCCCACCGAATCCGCGCCGACCTGCGACTTACACTATCCTACACACATTAGGGGCAATTTACCAAAACCAATTGACCCACAAACCTGTGTTAAAGAAGGAACTGCAGATGCTGGAGAATCGAGGGTTACAAAAAAAGCTGGAGAAACTCAGTGGGTTCAGCAGCATCTGAAGAAGGGTCTCAACCCACAAGCCTGTACATTTTTGGAGGGTGGGAGGAAACCGAAGATCTCGGAGAAAACCCACGTGGGTCATGAGGAGAATGTACAAACTCCGTACAGACAGCACCCATAGTCAGGATCGAACCCGGGTCTCTGGCGCTGTTAGCGTTGTAAGGCAACAATACCCCTGCGCCACCGTGCCACCCCAACAACTGATGATATCCATACCCCACTACCATTAATGCAGCAGTCGAGTATACCACATTTGAGGACACCGTAGGCGTTAGCACACCGGAAGCGCAGTGGGAAAGCCTCGTCCTTGGAGACCCACCTTATGGATCATGGTCCCTCCCCTGCCAGGTAAGTAGAATATAGTCAAAAGACTAAGACTGCATTAAAAAACTAGACATGATTGCCAAAAACAATTACAAAAACAACCCCGTGATAGTGCGAGAGGTGGACCGTGATGCTCCATTGCTAAGAGAGGATTGGGGTTGTGCAGATCCGTTCAAGAGCGTAATCGTTGTAGGAAGGTAACCGCTCCTGAACCATGCTCCTGGTGGGTGGGACTTCAGGTGGGACCTGGTGGGGTGGTGGCACTGAGAAGAGAGCATGGTCCATAATCCCCTCTGCCCCCATTCCCTACATAACCATGAGGCAATTTAAAAGCCTCTCTAATGTTACTATGGGGAGAGGATCAATGATGATAGATGTCGAGGCAGTGCCTCATGTAGATGCTTTCAATGGTGGGGAAGACTGTGCCTGTGTTGGACCGGTCTCTGCAACCTCTTGTGTTCCTGGCATTCTCACACAGGCCGTGATGCAACCACTGAGAATATTCCATGGAATATGATCCCAGGATGAGTGGGTTGGCATGTGAGGAGCATTTGACAGCACTGGTCCTCTACTCACTGGAGTTTAGAAGGTTGAGGGAGGATCTCATTGGAACTCACAGAACAATGAAAGGCACAGATAGAGTGGATGTGGAGAAGATGTTTCCACTGGTGGGAGAGTCTAGGACCACAGGTCATAGTCTCAAAATTAAAGGGTCCTCTTTGAGAAAGGAGGTGAGGAGGAACTTCTTTAGTCAGAGGGTAGTTAATCTGTGGAACTCATTGCCACAGAGGGCAGCGGAGGCCAAGTATATATTTAAGGCAGAGATAGATAAATTCTTGAATAGAATGGGTGTCAAGGGTCATGGGGAGATGGCAGGAAAATGGGATGAGGAGGCATGATTGAATGGCAGAATGGACTCGATGGGCCGAATGGCCTAATTCTTTTCCTATAACTTGTGAACTTGCGATACTTCGTACATTGCATCAGTAGAAAAGTATTGGTGTATTTGGGTACATGCAGAATCTATTTACACATAGGAGAGTGGTGATTTAACCAGTGCGGAAGTTAAATCAGAAACAGACAAGTTGTGAATGTGGGCAGGCCAGCAACTATGTAAATAACCATATAACAATTACAGCACGGAAACAGGCCTTCTCGGCCCTTCCAGTCCGTGCCGACCATTTATTTTCCCCTAGTCCCATCTACCTGCATTCAGACCATACCCCACCATTCCCTTCCCGTCCATATACCCAAATACATATAGAACTGATGGGACAGCAAGGAAAAACGGGTGAAGTACACACACCTGAATGGTATGAAGGAGACCCAGGAGTTTAGAACATTCAGCGCTAACTATGATCAGCTAATGGAGCACGACAGTCCAGAAAACCAGCTGATGGTTAATTTTATGATGCACTAATCCGACTTTACTTCACAACCATGGCCAGCATTAGCGGTTACACATGGAACATTGAACAGTACAGGAACAGGCCCTTCGGCCCACAAACTCCAAGGTGAATATGATGCCAAGTTAAACTAATGGCTAGAGGTGATCCATATCCCTCCATTCCCTGCATATCTATGTACCCATTTAAAAGCCTCGCAAATGCCACCATCAAAAGCCGTTCAAATCTTGGTGGCAGAGGAGGAATCAAAGAGGAACATATAGAGTCTGCAACTGAGTAAGAAAGCATTGGAGTGTTTTGGGGGGGGGAAATATATACTAGAATACGACTTTAAGGACCAAGGGAAGGTTTAGAAGCTAGTGTTAAACAAATTAATGGCACTTTTTGGATGGATTCCAGGGAATGCTTCCCAACTAAGTCTGCTCAACATGTGGAAGCAGCTTTCATGTACACCTTGGAGCCAAAAGGGTTGCTGCCTTACAGCGAATGCAACGCCGGAGACCCGGGATCCATCCCGACTACGGGTGCTGTCTGTACGGAGTTTGTACGTTCTCCCCGTGACCGGCGTGGGTTTTCTCCAAGATCTTCGGTTTCCTCCCACACTCGAAAGACGTGCAGGTTTGTAGGTTCATTGGCTTGGCAAATGTAAAACAATATGTCCCTAGTGGGTGTAGGATAGTTTTAGTGTGCGGGGATCGCTGGTCGGCGCAGATCCCGGTGGGTCTAAACTGAACTAAACAACTGCCTCAGGAGATAGACAGCATCTCATTAACGTCATGCAGAATATGCTTAAACCATTACTACATTATATTGAACATAGACTCGATGGGTCGAATGGCCTAATTCTACCCCTGTTACTTGTGAACTTGCGAGCTGTACTGGGATTGCTGCTACAGTTGCCCTCCTCTCGGCCAGTGACCTGTGATCTGGGGACACTCACTACAGTGCAGCTCCGACCATTAGTCTGTTCAATACAACAGCTGCAAGCGCTGATGATTAAATCTTCAGAAATGTGGATCCCATGACCGTCTTACGCAATGACACATGGAACCAATCAAAGAATTCATGTAGAAATAGCGGTGCTGGCAAAACATGACTGAGAGCTTGGAATGTGGCATCGTTATCACTGCACACTCTCAAACTCAAAACACATTCACTCCTTTGGCAACAGCATTAGTCTTTCCATTGAAGACGGACACAAAACGCTGGATTAACTCAGCGGGTCAGACAGCACTTCTGGAGAAAAGGAATGGGCGACGTTTCAGGTCGAGACCCTTCTTCAGACTGAGTGAGGGGTGAGGGAAACGAGAGATATAGATGATGATGCAGAGAGGGCTTAGTCCTTTAGTTGAGTTAGACAGTGGAAGGAAAGGAAGATTCCTCATCCACCTCCTCAGTAAAACAGTGATATGCTCTCTTCAGGCAGTTCTTTCTCCTCAGTACAAATGGAGACCAGAAAATGGCTTTATACGTTGTAAACTGAAACTTTATACGTTCCAGTTGTGCTGGAAATTATAAAGAGCCAATTTCCAGCACAACTGACTGCATTATAAAACAACTACTTTAATTGGCATCCCATCCACTGTCCTGCTCCACTGCCCTCCATCATGGCCAAGGTACCAACCAGATACAAGATGCACTGGGGCACGTTGGCATGGCTTCATTAACACTTCGTCCCAAAACAGCAACCTCTTTTAGCGGTACAGTGGAAGTGGCACAGCTGGTAGAACCGCTGCCTCACAGTGCCAGAGACCCTGGTTCGATCCTGACCTCGGGTGCTGTCTGTGTGGAGTTTGCACATTCTCCTTGTGACCAGGTGGGTTTCCTCCGGGTGCTCCGGTTTCCTCCCACGTCCCAAAGATGTGTGGGTTTGTAAGTTGACTGACCTCTGTAAAATTGCCCCCAGTTTAGTTTTCGGTTAAGAATACAGCGCGGAAACAGGTCCTTCAGGCCCCGCCCCACCCCGAGTCCACGCCAACCAATGATCCCCACACACTAACACTATCCTACACACACTTGGCACAATTTTACATCTTATCCTTGGTATGTTACAAAACTTACCTTGAGCAGCGCTGCAGTTCTGCCGCTCCCCGTGTGCGCGACTTTGGCGCCTTTCAGAGGGGGGCGGGCTTAAAGTGCCGTTTTTCCACAGGCAGGGAAAATCGATCAATGTCGGGCGATTTTGTTGCGGAAGAAAAATCGCTCCGACATTTCATGAATGAAGGTATTTTTAAATTACTCTAAATTATTTATTAACTAGAGTAATTTAAAAATCACCTTCAAAAGCTGTGAGCACCGACAACCGGAAGGATTTTGCGTAGGGGAGAAAAAAAGGTAAATAGTTTATTTTTATATTAAAAGTTGGTTTTTCGGGAGGTTTTAATAATATTTTTATGTTGCGAAATGGGGTCCAAAAAAATGTATGAACAAACAGTATTTTTCCTCCCGACTTCACCGCTAACCGCAAAGTTCCAATCCACCGCATTCCACTAAAACCCACTCGCTAGTTGATTTAAATGGCCATTAATATACAGGCATAAAACACTAAATTCCTTCCATTTGGCCCAGAAATTCATGAAAATTAGATTTAAAAATTATGTTATATTGTGGATTATTGTGTGAATGTTATTTGGACACTTGGGCAATTTTAAAAAAGTTTATATTTTCTTAAGAAATGGATAGATGGTTAGATCTACTCATTGAATTTTGTAATTAGCTACAATTAGATAACTAACTAATTATATGCTTTAATTTCAGGTCATCCAAGTAAGATTGTTTAATATTTGTTTCAGAATGCTTCAATCTATAATAACTGAAAATTTCATTGAGTTCTCTTAATTTTTAAGAAAGTTATGGGCTTTTAACTGTTCCAGATCACAGCTTTTGAGTTAAGTCAATTGAAAGGCAATGGGGAACAAGATGCTAATTTCCGAGTATGAAAATGGCCATAACTTTCTTAATACTGAAGATATGAAAGTGAATTAGGTGTCAAATTAAACTTCTTTTTATGCTTTATCTGATGGGATAAATTGCAGACTTGATTTTTAAAATCTAAAAATTTTGTAACATTGCAACTTTATACCAAGCCAATTAACCTACAAACCTGTATGTCTTTGGGAGTGCGGGAGGAAACCGAAGATATCTGAGCAACCCATACAGGCCATGGGGAGAACGTGCAAACTCCGTACAGACAGCACCCATAGTCAGGATCGAACCGGGTTTCTGGCACTGCCAGGCAGTAGCACTACTGCCGTGCCACCGTGCCGCCCTGTAGGGCTTGTGTAGAACTAGTATGTGAAAATTTAGTATGCAAAGAATTTCATTGTCCTATCTGGGAACACATGACAATAAAACTCTCTTGACTCTTGAACCAATGATCCATCGATTGGCAGCATGGACACAGTGGGCTAAGGGGCCCATTTCCATGCTTCATCTCCCAGCTAAATGTAACCACACCTGGAAGGAAAGCGCAAGCCCCTAAATTACAAGATTCTTAAGGGGTTGGACAGGCTAGATGCAGGAAGATTGTTCCCGATGTTGGGGACGTCCAGGACAAGGGGTCACAGCTTAAGGATAAGGGGGAAATCCTTTAGGACCGAGATGAGAAGAAATTTTTTCACACAGAGAGTGGTGGGTCTCTGGAATTCTCTGCCACAGAGGGTAGTTGAGGCCAGTTCATTGGATATATTTAAGAGGGAGTTAGATGTGGCCCTTGTGGCTAAGGGGATCAGAGGGTATGGAGAGAAGGCAGGTATGGGATACTGAGTTGGATGATCAGCCATGATCATATTGAATGGCGGTGCAGGCTCGAAGGGCCGAATGGCCTATTCCTGCACCTAATTTCTATGCTTCTATGTTTCTAAATTCATATTCTCACAAGAAAATATAATTACCATTCCCTCGTCCATAGTGTGTCCAGGGTGCTGGAACACCCTTGCCCACCATCAGTGTGGGACCTTATTTATTACAATAATTGAAGGCATCTAAGGCAAGCATTCCAAACGCAACTCAAAGGCCAATTAGGGATGGGCTACAAATACTCATCCAACTAGCAACACCCACTCAAATAAATATGTGAAGGAAGGAACTGCAGATGCTGGTTTACACCGAAGATGGACATAAAGAAGAGTCTCCACCCAAAATGTCACACATTCCATCTATCCAGAGATGATGCTGCCTGTCCCGCCGAGTTACTCAAGCATTTGTATCTAAATCAATATGTGAATTCATTTGTACAATACATGTCCCAGTTAATAATGTGTAGGAAGGAGCTGCAGCTGCTGATTTACAAATTGCTGGAGTAACTCAGCGGGACAGGCAGCATCTCTGGAGAGAAGGAATGGGTGACGTTTCAGGGTCGAGACCCTTCTTCAATGTTACAGTTCCTGCAAAAATAGTGGGATGAAGACAACCTGTGCATTCAACAAGATATGTTGAATGCATTGAATACATAATACTGGAATGTACTGCGCTACGGAACTGCATTACATGTTCAACCATTCTTGAGATGCATCACTCAGATGAACTGGGGGCCATGGCCAAAGTCTTCAACACACTGACAAAGTCAACCCTTTAGTAAGACTCAAGGACTCTTATGATTAACCATCAGCAGTGAGTTTTACAACACAAGCGGAGAAGTGTCTCAGTCAAAGGCTGTGATCACAACTCCTAAAGGGCCTGTCCCACTTACGTGTCCTTAGCACGCAAATTACGCGACCTCGTGCTCGCGTTGAGCCGCAAAGGTCCTGTGAAGGTCGGGCGCGATTACATGCGTACGCACAGCCGTCTGGAGCATGTGACGTCATTTGAAGATGGACACAAAGCTGGAGTAACTCAGCGGGACCTTCAGCATCTTTGGAGAGAAACAATGGGTGATATTTCGGGTCGAGACTCTTCTTCAGTCTGAAAAGAAGGGTCTTGACCCAAAACTTCACCCACTCCTTCTCTCCAGAGATGCTGCCGGTCCCGCTGAGTTACTCCAGCATTTTGTGTCTATCTTCAATTTTCGTGGCCCCGCTCTGGGAGTAGAAGTGCAATGGCCGTGAGCCCCAGGCCGAGCTCGGCGATCGTATGCCTGCTTCTGCTGCTGTTGAAGGAGAGACATTGCGTCGCGCCAGGGTCTTGGGCCCGTCCCACTTTGGCCGCCAGTTCCGCGACAGGCCGTTGGCGCGCAAAGATTTTGTTCACTACAAAAATTTCGGAGTTGCGCACAACTACATACCCCTCCGCTTCTAAGTGGGACCGGCCCCGCGCGGCCATAAGGTGCCTCTGCTTCCGGTCGGTCGTGCCAAACGCACGCAATCGCATTCAAGTGGGACAGGCCCTTAAGTTAAGTTAGTACAGCAGGACATTTATACACTAAAAAAGGTGACAACTGAGGAAGTACAAAGGTAGACAAAAATGCTGGAGAAACTCAGCGGGTGAGGCAGCATCTATGGAGCGAAGGAAATAGGGGACGTTTCGTGTGTCGTGACCCTTCTTCAGACTGATCTAAGTACAAAGGTTAGGTAGATTGATATGTTAATTACAGGATTAATTACAGGATACATAATGTTTACTCTTACATTATGCAAACTTCATGACTTCTTGGTTCCCCACGCAGCAGAGTACAAAGTTAAGGATACTTAATATGTTCACTATTTGACACTAGATTGCGACTTCTCTATTCTTGATGTAGCGGGATACACAGATAATGAAGGTAAATGTGTTGCCAGTCTGAAGAAGGGTCTCGACTCGAAACGTTGCCTGTCTCCTTCGCTCCTTAGATGCTGCTGCACCCGCTGAGTTTCTCCAGCTTTTTGTGTTGTCAGCAAATACTGGTGGCTTCTGAGTGCCGCATGTGTCAAGGTAAGGACAATTAATATATTGACAATCAATACTAGCTGGCGTCCTCTGAACTTTGCAGGCAGTGGAGTTCAAATGTGTTTACACTGAATGTGGTAGTAGCAAGTCTGCGTGTATTGGCGGTATACATGCTAATGACAGTGGGTACATTAAATGGCAAGTACTAGCTGGCGTCTTCTGAACCCCACGTGGAGCGCAGTTCAAAGGTAGGGAAAATGAATATGTTAAATAACAGATACTAACTGGCAGATCGATTTAATGTATTAATGAATTGTAAACCTTCAACAGCTTTTGGGAATATTGGGATGGAGTCAGGGGATATGGGAAGACGGCAGGAACGGGGTACTGATTGCGGATGATCAGCCATGATCGCATTGAATGGCGGTGCTGGCTCGAAGGGCCGAATGGCCTACTCCTGCACCTGTTGTCTACAATACTGAAAACGTCAGACTCTGAGAAGAAAACACAGAAACACAAGCAAAACAACACATTAACTGTGATTATAAAAGTACCACTCAATTTCCACTCCTCAAAACCACCCAGGATGGAGAAAAATGCTGAAAATAAGTTATGATTTTTGTCTTGATACCAAAGTTCATATAGCGTGGAAACAGGCCCTTCGACTCAACTTGTCCACACCGACCAGCATGCCCCATCTACGCTATTTCTACCTGCCTGCGTTTGGCCCATATACCTCTAAAGCTCTCCTATCTTATCCATGTATCTGTGTAAATGTTTCTTAAATATTGAGATAGTAAATGCCTCAACTACCGCCTCTTGCAGCTTGTTCCATACATCAACATACGTTGTGTAAAAAAGTGTTTTTATTAAATCTTTCTTTCCTCACCTTAAACCCGTCTGGTTCTCGATCCCCCTACTCTGGGCAAAAGACACTGCCTTTACCCGATCTATTCCTCTCATGATTTTGTACGCCTCTAATAAGATCACCCTTCATCCTCCTGCGTTCCAAGGAATAAAGTCCTAGCCTACTCAACCTCTCCCTTTAGCTCAGGCCCTCAAGTCCTGGCAACATGCTCAAAAATCTTCTCTGCACCCTTTCCAGCATGATAACATCTTTCCTATAACATGGTGGCCAAAAATACACACAATGGTTTAAATGCGACCTCACCAACATCTCATATAACTGCAGCTTGACCTCCCAACCTCAACACTGATGAAGGCCAAAGTGCCAAAAGCCTCTTTGAGCCCCTCTCCATCTGTGTTGCCACTTTCAAGAAGCTACTCCTAGATCCCTCTGCTCTGCCACACTCCCCAGATCCCCACAACTCACTATGCAGGTCCTGCCCACGTTAGATTTTCCAAAATGCAATACCTCACATTTCTCTATTAAATCCCACCAACCATTCCTCAGCCTACCCAATCAAGATCCTGCTTTAGTGTCATCTGCAAACTTGCTGATCATGCCATGTACGGTCTCATCCAAATCATTGATGTGGATGGCAAAGGGACCAGCACTGAAGCCTGAGGCACACCACTAGCCACAGGTTTCCAGCCAAACCTTTGTCATCACCCTCTGCTTCCTTCCATGAAGCCAATTTTCTAAAGGGCCTGTCCCACTTGGCAATTTTTCTCGGCGACTGCCAGCATCATTGACTGACGTGTCAGGTCACCGAAAGTGTTGTGGTGTGATGACGTGTGATGTGTTTTTTCAAGTGTCGCAACATTTGTTTTGTTGCCGCTGGATTTTGAAATGTTCAAAATCTTTTGGCGACACTGATGTGACACCGACAATCGCCGAAACAAATTGCCAAGTATTCAGCTATCTAACCTACCATAAATTTCAAAATGAGTAAATTATCCTTAAAAAAAAAATTGCAGTACTTCGGACCGAGATTGTTTTTGTTTATACCAGCAACCCTGGCTTGCCTTAGCAACCGAGTTCTAATTCGGGAAGGTTATTTTATATCCTTTGCCTACGCAAGTAGCTAATGTCAATACTGGAAAATATTAAGGAATATAGCAAACATCGCTGAAACAGAATTAAAACTTACCAGCACATGCCGGGGCAGGGCTGCCTGAGCATTGGGAATTAGCTTTAGGTTTGGTTGGCCATTTTCACTGTTTCAGATTCAGTTTATTGTCACCTGCACTGAGGTATAGTGAAAAGCATTTGTTGTGTTCTCTCCAGTCAGCAGAAAGATGAGACATGATTACAATCGAGCCATTATAGTGTATTGATACATGATACGGGAATATCATGGTTAGAGTAAGAAATGTTGCAGTCGGAATAGAGATTTAAGAGTGTGGAACGATTGTAATAAGTGACTGTAGATCTGCTTCTGTGGCTAATCCTGGACGTTGCATCCTGCCAAGGTCACCAAAAATCCCGCTGCTCCTGCCCTAAAGGGCCTGTCCCACTGTATGAGGTAATTCTAGAGTTCTCCCGAGTTTCCCCTGATTCGAACTCGGAGAATTGCGGTAATAGCCGCTCCTAGGTACTCGGGGCTCTCGTGGACATTTTTCAACATGTTGAAAAAACTTCACGAGCTTACCGTGTTTGCCGAGTACCTGCGTTACGAGACGTCCCGAGCTCCGACTTACCTGCTATGTACATTCTACGTACTTACTACGAGTTAGATTTTCTTTTAAACTCGGGAGAGCTCTTGGGTAAACTCTATAGTGGGACAGGCCCTTTAGTTGCATCACCAATTTCTGATGGAACTACACTGGATCATGGTTAACATACACATGATTAAAAGCAGTAAGCTCCTCAAACGACAATCCAACAAGATCATAGGTGATCTAAGGTGATGTAACTGCATCCTCAACTCTGCATTCACGCCAACTACTTCTTCCCCCCTTTGCTAATCTACCTCTGCCTTAAAGGGGTATCCTTTAAAGATGCCAAAGACTCACAACACTCAAGAAAAAAACGTCACCTCACTTCTGACTAAAATGAGCAACACATCAGTTTGAAGCAGCGATCCCTAGTTTGAGATTTCCCCCATTGCCAACTCTGCTTTCACTCGCCATGGCTCCAAACTCTGGGGCCAGTCCCTAATCTCCCTGCCCATTTGTCACTGCTTCTAAAGAGCTCCCCCAAATCTCTTTGTTTTTGAATCCTGGCCCCAATTTCTCCTTTGCTGGCTCCTTGTCAAAAGATTTGATAGCACAAGTGTGAAGTGCATCTAAATATTTGTTGCTGCATGAACGGTGTTAAAAATGAAAGCAGTTGTCACTTCGGTGGGCACCGTAGATCCAAGAAGATTGTCTTTCAAATTGCATGGAGATGTCGAGTATTTTGCACTAAAGCATGCACATTAACACGAGCACCAGCTTTAAAATGTCACTGAAAATCTCTTTCACACTAATTAACTGATATCAAAGTACTTGATGGCTCATATACGGCGAGGCAGTGGCGTTCTCCTGCCTGACCAACAAAGCGCAAACGAAATGGTCCAAAATACAAAGACAGAAGGACGTATGCTTCCCACACTCTAAGATCCAGACAGCCCGGGAGAATAAACTGCTGATTGTCATTAGGCTGTAAACTGAAAAGGAAAAAAATGGGTGTAATTGGATTTTAAATAATTTCCTGTCCTTGTGACCAAAGAGGAAGAAAGAGGCTGTGTATGTGTAGGGCCTTTGTGCATGGTGGAATAAGGCAGAAGTTGATTCGCCCTTGCTTTGTTACTCTCCACAGTTCAACAGCTGCTGGGGTTTCCAGTCACTGAAATGCCTGGCAAGGAGCAGGAGAACAATCAACAGCCAGTTTTTTTGCCGAGCTTGGTGCCAGAGAGCACACAGGCAGCCTTTGCCTGGTGTCCTTCACGACCACAAGTGACTGTGGCCAATTTCCAGCCACCTCTCACAAACGGCAATGTGAGGCTGGCAGTGATGTGTGTTCCCTATCCCTTAAGGCCAACAGGACCAGTACTACAGTTTTACAGTTTAATGTCTCAGCCATAAGATGGCACCGCTGGGAAGTCGACAATGTCGTGAAGTGTCTGCAAAGAAGACGGAACTCAAGTCCTAGACTGAACTCAAATCCAGACGGCTGTGGGCTTGGGGCCTGTGTGATTTGACAGAACTTCTTCTTGTCATGTGTAAGAAGGGACTGCAAATGCTGGTTTACACCAAAGGTTGTCACAAAACGTTGGAGTAACTCAGCGGGACAGGCAGCATCTCTGGAGAGAAGGAATGGGTGACTCTCAGTCTGAAGAAAGGTCTCGACTCAAAACGTCACCCATTCCTTCTCTCCAGAGACAGACGCAGCCTGTTCCGCTGAGTTACACCAGCATTTTGTGTTTATCTTCTGAGTCACAGCTGATAATTGTTAAGCGAGACTTTGATACTGAGTTTTCTGGGGAAAGCTGCCCTCGAAACCTTTGGAGTTTATTGCTCAGAAATGCTGCTGGGTCCATTGAGTCTCTGATAGTTCACATTCGACAGAAGCCTTTAGAAACTCAACTGAAACATTCCCATTTTCCCAGGATGGGAGTTCAGCCATTCCTATCGGCTCCAGTCTCCTGGACATCAAGCGGAAGTGAGAGACTAGAGGGACTGCAGATGCTGGAATCCTGAGCAAGAAACAAACTGCTGGAGGAACACGGCCAGTGTGGCAGCATCCGTGGATGGAATGGACTGATGACCACTAGGGTAGGGACCCTACTTCGGTCCCAAAGATTCTTTGTGTAGACTCCAACATCAAGACTGGATATATGCAGGAAGGAACTGCAGATGCTGGTTTTCCCCAAAAGATAGATACAAAACGCCAGAGTAACTCAGCGGGTCAAGGACCATCCCTGGAGAGAAGGAATGCGTGATGTTTTGGGTGAGGACCCTTCCTCAGTCGACCTGAAATGCCACCCATTTTACGAGGATGTTGCCAGGACTAGAGGGTCTGAGCTATAGGCAGAGATTGAGCAGGCTGGGACTCTATTCCTTGGAGCGCAGGAGGATGAGATGTGATCTTATAGAGGTATACAAGATCATGAGAGGAATAGATCGGGTAAATGCACAGTCTCTCGCCCAAAGTCGGTGAATCGAGAACCAGAGGACATGGGTTTAAGGTGAACGGGATAAAAGATTTAATAGGAATCTGAGGGGTAACGTTTTCACACAAAAAGCGAACCAAATACTGTATATGGTATGTACCTGTATTAGGTTCCTAAAAATTGGCTCAACAAATGGAAATGTTATTTCATGTCCCCTGGGAAATCCCCAAACGACCGCCCATGGGGGGTCCCCACCCCCAGGTTAAGAACCACTGGTATAGAACAAGCTGCCAGAGGATGTATTAGAGGCAGGGACTATCCCACCATTTAAGAAGCAGTTAGACAGGTACATGGATAGTACAGGTTTGGAGGAATTTATCACCAAATGCTGGCAGGTGGGACTAGTGTAGCTGGGACATATTGGCCGGCGTGGGCAAGTTGGGCCGAAGAGCCTGTTCCCACGCTGTATCACTCCACGACTCGGAGACTCCGTCTGTCCAGGGATGCTGCTTGACCCGCTGAGTTACTCTGGCATTCTGTGTCTCTCAAGCGTGGGTACTTGGGCAGGTTCCAGAAACATGGTGCCACTCAATGACCTATACATCAGCAGCAATTGGCAGCTGGAGGAGAAATTGGGCAGCCTGGGTTAAAAAGCGAGGAATATGCCACTTTACAGTTAGATGACCGAGGATAGTTAGGTGTTTTAATGATCCTGAATATTGAAAGCACACTATCTGGGAACTTGACTCCACTCTTAACTTTGTCATAATGGTTTAGTTTCACCAGCAGAAGGAAGGCCAGCAATGGGCAAGTGGACAGGTGTTGCACAAAACCTAGTTATTTACTGGAAACGCAAACTAACTTCCAGTTCCCATTCCTCAACCTTCTCTCTGACTACATTTCCCCCTATTTCCATTAGCAATTACCTTTACAACTCGTTGAAGCAGGATGATCACTTGATGAGGCTTGAAGGAATTTTGGACCATTTCATTTCCACGCATACCCAAATTTCCAATGAGTCATCAAATGTCCTTTATCTGTGAGAGGTTCCCAAATTTTCAATGTGGAATAAAAGTCCTTAAGACTTTTTTTGGAGTCTTAAGGAAAAAATAAGTATTTTATCCTTAAGACATTAATGTTAATACATTGTGGATAACTGCAATTTTTTTTTCTCAAAAAAATCTTTATTTACAGTTCTGATTACTACTAATTAAGTTAATGAAAATTCCACAAATCAGGTTATTTCAAATCATTTTACAGCAAAGCTGTTACCTTGCATGAACTTTTCCAAGTCAACTGGATGTCATCCATTCTTTTAGTTTAGTTTAGCGATACAGCGCAGAAATAGGCCCTTTGGCCCACCGAGTCAGCACCCTCCAGCGATCCCCGCACACTAACACTATCCTGCACACATCAGGGACAATTTATATTTATACCAAGCCAATTAACCTACAAACCTGTACGTCTTTGGAGTGTGGGAGGGAACTGGAGACCTCGTAGAAAACTCACGCAGGTCACGGGGAGATCGTACAGACAGCACCCATCGTCAGGATTGAACCCGGGTCCCTGCCGCTGCAAGGCAGCTACTCTACCGCTGCGCCACCGTGCTGCACGTCC
The DNA here is from genome assembly GCA_963514005.1 of Raja brachyura. Next base: position 8,184,385 of record OY740796.1, on the reverse strand, counting down.
ACCCAGCATAATCCACTATAGACGTTCACAGCTATTTGTAGGCGCCAATGTGGGATGAAAGAAATCCGAAATGAAACAAAACTAAAATTCTCTAAAGCCAGGCTGCATGTGTGGAGAGGGAAACAGAGGCAATGTTTCAAGTCAGTGACCCGGTATCAGAATTGATGAAACATTAAGGTGCAGGAAGGAACTACAGCTGCTGGTTTACACCAAAGACAGACACAAAATGCAGGAGTAACTGAGCGGGTCAGGCAGCATCTCTGGAGAAAGGAATAGACAATGTTTTGCCTTCAGACAGCTAGGGGAGAGGGAAATTAGATGCATGAAATGGTTCAGAACTAATCAGAGCCAGCACCGATGACCAAGGAAAGGTGGAGCCCACAATGGTCCATTGCTGGCTGTGGAAGAGGTGATAATGAAGGGATATATGGTTGAAAATAGTGGAAGTAGCTGGATGCCTAGGGTGGGGGAGGGGTGGGGAGAGAGAAGGAATGCAAGGGTTACGTGAAATCATTAACGCTGTTTTTCTCCACGCAGGTGCTACCTGACCAAGTGTACACTTCTTACAATTTCTGTTTTAAGAGATTGAACACGGTATGTGTTTGTTGTTGGGTAGCTGGAGGATTTTTCCCAACATCAGGCCAACACTCAGCTGCGTGGACTTAAAGTAAAAGCAAAAAAGACTTGCATTTCCAGTTCACCTTGGCATGTCTTTTGGCCACCGCTGGGTGTGTCACAACCAACTAACACTGAAGTACAGAAGCCTTGTTTCCTGCTAGGAAGGTGTGGCAGATCATTTGGAGCCTGTGGGATTTGGCAGAACATCATCATGTCATGCGTAGGAAGGAACGGCAGATGCTGGTTTAAACTGAAGAAAGATACAAAGCGTTGGAGTAACTGGGCGGGACGCGCAGCATCTCTGGAGAAAAGGAATGGATGACGTTTTGGGTCTGAAGAAGGGTGTCAACCCGAAATGTCACCCATTCCTTCTCTCCAGAGATGCTGCCTGTCCCGCTGAGTTACTCCAATGCTTTGTGTCTTTCTTCTTGTCATGGATTTGTTTAAGGAACAATGTTAACCAGGAAATTAAAAGACTTGTTTCTTTTTTCTATAATTGATAACTTTGATGAATTTAACAACCACATATTTGAACAATTAGGGTGGACGGTGGCATTAAGAGGCTGTCCCACTGCAGCGACCTAATTGGCGAGTTTAGAGAGTTCAGGAGTTTGAAAAATGTCATGTTGAAGACCTCCTTCGACTATGTTGAAGACTAGCTACGACTAGCTTTGGGAAAATTGGACACCGAATAGTGGAGAGTAAAGACAACATCCTTCGATCTCCCTTCAACTATGATGAAGACTATCTATGACTACCTTAGACTACCCACGATTACCTACGACTAACATGCCGACCTACTACGACTAAACCTACGAGTAAAAAAAGTATCGATTTACTCGCGGGCATTTTTTTAACATATTGAAAAAAACACCGCGACCTAGCTGAGGCCACTCTCGAGCATGAAGGAGAGTTACGAAGACCTCCTATGACCTCATGTCGACCACGCTGCGAGTATGGGTCGAGGGCAAACTCGCCTGAACTCGCGGATTAGGTCGCCCAAGTGCCACAGGCCCTTTAGGGTGGACATGCCACAGAAGGCTGTGGAGGCCATGTCAATGGATGTTGTTAAGGCAGAGATAGATAAGATTCTTGATTAGTATGGGTGTCAAGGGTTATGGGGAGAAGGCAGGAGAATGGGGTTAGGAGGGAGAGATCGATCAGCCATGATTAAATGGTGGAGTAGACTTGATGGGCTGACTTATTGATAGTTGATAACTGGATTGAGAAAAAGAGAAGGAATTACCATTCAATATCAGGTTGGGAGGCAGCGAGCAGAGGGGAATGGGCAAACGCTGGGCAGATGGAATATAATGCAAGGTATTCATTTTGGTAGAAAAGATAGAAATGCTGTATTATATTAAACAGCAAGAGATTGAAAGACACTGACTGGTGTTCACATGTATCTGGGCATCTTGATACAAGAATCACTGGATGTAAACATACAGTAAGCAATTAGGAAGGCCTTAACTCCAAAAGAACACGAGTGTTGGACTAGATATGTTTTGCTCCAATGTGGCCCAAGAGGAGAAACCATTTCAGAAGATGGGAAACCTTTGGAACTCTATTCCCTAGGGGGCTATGGAGATTTAATTAGTAACATCAATATATGTTTGAGTTTGAGTTAAGTTTATTGTCACGTGTACCGAGGTACAGTGAAAAGCTGTTGTTGTGTGCTAACCAGTCAGCGAAAAGACAACACATGATTATAATCGAGCCATTTACAGTTTTCAGATTTATGATAAAGAGAATAACGTTCAGTGCAAGATAAAGCCAGCAAGGTCCAGTCAAAGGTAGCCCAAGGGTCTCCATTGAGGTTGACAGTGGTTCAGGACTGCTCTCTAGTTGAGGTAGGATGGTTTAGTTGCCCGATAACAGCTGGGAAGATGCTGTCCCTGAATCTGGAGGTGCATGTTCACACTTCTGTACCTCTTGCCTGGAGAAGGGAGAAGAGGAAATGGCCAGGGTACGACTCGTCCTTGATTATGTTGCTGGCCTTGCCAAGGCAGCGTGAGGTATAAATTGAGTCAACGGAAGGAAGGTAGACACAAAAAGCTGGAGTAACTCAGCGGGACAGGCAGCATCTCTGGAGAGATGGAACGGATGAAATTTTGGGTTGAGGCCCTTCTTCAGAATGGCAGGGAGGTTGGTCTGTGTGATGGTCTGGACTCCGTCCATAATTTTTAGATATTAAAAATCATTCTACTTATTGACTGATTAAATTGTGAAGCAGACATGAGAAGCCAGATGGCCCATTCTAATCTTCTAATTGTTTAAAGAAAGTTACTTCAGATGCAACTAAGTTATTAACATCTCTGGCCATAAGATCTCCAATAAAAAAATATTTACAACTGATACAATCATTAGACATTAAGTGGACCATTAAAAAATTATGAGTACAAGATCTATAATAGATTTACATAAGGTTTCTTTGCATAGTGCTTTTCCACTTGCTTCTCATCGGTTACTGGAGGTTTTAAAACATGGATATAAATAAAAATTATATACAAATTGAACTAAAAATAGGCAATGATTTTTTTATATCCTTGACCTTTTAGGAAAACCAGTAACTAGCCTTTGAAGAAAGGCAATGTTATTTTTTGGCATTTTCCTTTAGCAACAACAAACCAACTGGCTTCATAGCAAACGCTTTTCCTTCCTTTCCTTTGAGAGAAACAGTACAATGTCCCCAGATTTCAGGAACCAGAAGAATTCTGACTTTGAGAGTGACTCACGCACCTCATTTCCATTATTCCAGTAAACTACATTGTTCTGCAGAGCCACGTTGCTGCTGTAATGCAAGGACACAGGGAAGCAATAAGCTCATTAGACTGGTGAGGAATGAATGCACTTAACATATTTTGTTTTTAACACTTCAGTGGCTATTTGAACTCTCAATGTCGTTGTTTAGTTTAGTTTAGAGATACAGCGTGAAAGCAGCGTGATACAGCGTGAAAGCGCGTGGCCCTTTGGCCCACTGAGTCCGCACCGACCATCGACCCCCACACATCTACACTATCCAATACACACATGGGACAATTTTTACATTCATACCAAGCCAATTATGCTACAAACCTACACGTCTTTGGAGCTTGGAAGGAACCCGAAGATCTCAGAGAAAACTCACGCAGGTCACGGGGAGAATGTAAAAACTCCGTACAAGCAAGCACCCATGGTCAGGATCGAACCCGGGTCTCTGAGGCAGCAACGCCACCGTGCCGCCCAACACCGAGCCATTGTGTGTGACTCTGGCTGGGATGGAGCGGTTAAACGGAGCTGGAAGTTGTGGCCCCCTGATAGCTTGGACATCTTTCTTGCTCGTGGGTCAACACAGGGTTAATCAAATTGCAGAAGTGAACCAACGTTACAGCTGCTCCCTCAGCAAGAGACTGACTGGAGGGTGAGGAACAAGCTGTTTACATGTGTCTTTGGCCATAAAATGGTGGGAAGAAACAGATACAAAAATTAATTATAACCAGACAAGTCCTTCATTTTATGATAACCACTCATAATAAACAATAAATATATCAAACTTTGAGCTATGTTGACTCTTCAGCTTGGTCTCAGTTAGAAACCATTTAGCCGTGGTACATGGTATATTACATACCAAGATTTCCATAAATGTAAAAATTCCCAAAAGATTTTGCAATGTATTTTAGTCGGCAAATTAGTTGGCAACTTGACGTCAAAGACAAAGTTTCACACAAAAAAACTGGAGTAACTCAGCGGGTCAGACAGCATCTCTGGAGAAAAGGAATAGGTGATGTTTTGGGTCGAGATCCGTCTTCAGAAGTCTCGACCTGAAACGTCATCTATTCCTTCTCTCCAGAGATGCTGACCGTCCCGCTGAGTTACTCCAGCTTTATGAATCTATCTTCCGGTTAAACCAGCATCTGCAGTTCCTTCCTGCACAAAAAGTTTCACAGCATCAATGAAGAGAGAAACAGTGAACATTTCAGTTCAAGGACTCTTGAGAGAGTGGTTGCTGACAGCATTAAAAAGCCCAGATGAGGTAATGAATGTCCATGAAGACTATAGACTAAGTGTTGGGAGAAGTATTTATATGGAAATATTTATATACTGCAGGGCTCGCACTTAACTTTGTCCCCTGTTGCCGGCCGGGCATCCTCGGCAGCTTTTTAGGTTTCCAAATGACAGTTTAGGTGGTAATTTAAGACGGCTTGCATGACGCGTGCGATAATGTGTTCAGACGAAGTGCGTAGTTACCAGTCGGAATTATGTTCAATGAAGCATTCACTTATAATTTCTGCTTCAAATAAAATCACAAACTAAACATATTCACCAATCAAGACATGATATACACCAATACAGTATCTCATTTTTACACATTGCAATGAATGCAATTTCTATTATTTATTTCCACATCCAAACAAAAATCTGGTTGGATTATTCAACGTATGATCAACCTCGATGAGACCAAGTGCAGGATTGGCGATCGCTTCGCACAACGCCTCCACTCAGTTTGCAATAACCAACCTGATCACCCAGTGGCTCAGCACTTCCCCTCCCATTCTGAATCCGACCCTTCTCTCCTGGGCCTCCTCCATGGCCAGAGTGAGGCCCACCGCAAATTGGAGGAACAGCACCTCATATTTTGCTTGGGTAGTTTACACCCCAGGGGTATGAACATTGGCTTCTCCAATTTCAGGTAGTCCCTGCTTTCTCCTCCCCTGCCCAGCTCTCCCACAGCCCACTGTCTCTGCCTCTTCCTTTCTTCTTCCCGCCCCCCCCACCCCCCACATCAGTCTGAAGAAGGATCTCGAGCTGAAATGTTGCCTATATCCTTCGCACCATAGATGCTGCCTCTGCTTCTCCAGTATTTTTGTCCACCCATTCACACAAGTTCTGTTATCCCACTTTCCTCACCCACTCCCTACACATTAGGGGCAATTCTACAGAGCCAAGTTAACCTATAAAGCCAATGCGTCTTTGTGATGTGGGAGGAAACCCACACGCTTGCAGGGAGAATGTGCAGATTCATCACAGACAGTGCCCCGAGAACAGGATCGAACACAGATCGCTGGCATGTGAGGCAGCAAGTCCACCAGCTGTGCCACTATATTTTGTTTCCCAACACGCAAAAAATTATACGTTGAGTTATACTTTGGTTACTAAAACGAAAGAAACTATCCATTTTCAGTCTTAAATCTCTAAGTGACACTATGTCCTCCTTTACAGCTACTGTATGTTTTAATTCAGTTCAAGACTATGGGGCAGTACATTGGCCATAAAGTTGCTGCCTAAAAGTGCCAGGGACCCAGAATTGATCCTGAATATGGGTGCTGTCTTTATGAAGCTTGCTCCTTTTCCCTTTGATCGCATGGGGGTTCTCCGGGTGCTCTTGTTTCCTTCCACATTCCAAAGGTGTGCAGGAACCCATTTCAGACCCAACCCAAACCGTAATATTTTCCTTTTGTCCAGAGATTCTGTCTGACCTGTTGAGTTACTCCAGCTTTTTGTCTATCTTCAGTTTAAACCAGCATCTGCAGTTCCTTCCTACACACACGATACTATACGATAGAACTTTATTAATCCCAGGTGGGAAATTGTGCGTATATATATATATATATATATATAGTTATATATTCATATTTAAATATACACAGTTTTGCTTTCTCGTTTATAACATTGTTTACAGAGTACTATGTTTACATATTCTGTTGTGCTGCGGCAAGTAAGGATTTCATTGTTCTAACTGGGACGTGAGAGAATAAAACACTCTTGACTTGCGTCGCTAATGTGTGGGATAGAACTAGTGTACGGGTGATGGGTGACTTTTCAAACCAGAGAAAATCTAAAACAGGGTCTCTACCCGAAACGTCACCCAATTTCTTCTATCCAGAGATGCTGGCTGCTCCATGGAGTTCCCCCGCACAATTAAATCATGGAATAGTCTTCACCCTACAATAGTTACCCAACCAGACGCAACTAAATTTAAGGTAGCTATTTTGTCCCAAGAACCCTTTTTTAGTTAAGTCCAAGTCAAGAGAGTTTTATTGTCCTGTGTCCCAGATAATGATATTCTTGCTTGCTGCAGCACAACAGAATATGTAAACATAATACAGAACAATAGATAAAAGTTCAGTGTGTCTATATATCATAGACCACATATATATACACAATAAATAGACAGATAAAGTGCAATAGGCTGTTATTTTTTAGAGTTTGGAGTTTGGTGGTGGCGGGTCCATTACAGTTTAACTTCCATTTGGAATATCTTTGGAGGACTAGGAAACCAAGAAGCAAGTGTTACTCCAGGGAGTTACTCCAGCTCCAGGGAGTAATTCTGCGTTGGTTTTCAGCGGTCGTTGCAAGGTGGCGACCGGACAGCAATGGCGGCCAGATCTCCCACAATGCAAAGGGAGGGACAAAGTGCCCGGCGCCGACCAGTTGCCATGGCAGTGAGCATGTGCAGGGTGGCACATGCGCACAACCACGGCTGATGATGTGCTGGCCGTGGTTGTGCACATGTGCGGGGGGTGGGGGGGGATGTGCAGGATGTGGCAGTGCGCGTGTGTAAGGCGGGCAGCCGTGCCGGCGGATGAAGAGCGGGCGGAGAACCGGTGTCCTGGACACGGATGGCAGGCGGAGACGGAGAGTGTAGAGAGAGTGCAGAGAGGGGGCCCGCTCAGAGTTGAACGATAGGTGTCCCAGGTGCTTGCCAAGCCGGGCAAAATGGCACAGCTTTTAGGTTGCCCGGTGGGACTTTAGGTTGCCTTTGGCACCTGGGCAACCGTTAATTTCGAGCCCTGTACTGGTCAGCATGGGGAGGTTGGCTAGACTTGGATTGTTTTCCCTGGAATGTCAGAGGTTGAGTGGAGATGGCAGGAATTAGCAAAATATAGCGGACAAACCGATGCGCATAAGAGTCTTAGAGTAATACTGTGTGGAAACAGGCCCTTCGGCCCAACTCACCCACACTGACCAAAGGGGGCTGTGATTGGATGACAGGCAAATCATTCATGCGTGGCGTTAATAGCACATGCAACACGCATGCACGCTGTTGTATCAGATCTAGGATCTGTCTATAAGTGTGCCCTCTGGTGATTACAGAGTAGTAGCAGTCAAATACGGGACAAGGGTGATCCCGTATGGGACAAACCAATTTAGCCCAATATACGGGATGTCCCGGCTAATACGGGACTGTTGGCAACTATACCCTCAACCCCCCTCCCCTCCTAAGTTTATGTTCATGGCACAGGAACAGAATTCGGCCATTTGGCCCATCACGTCCACTCCACCATTCAATCATGGCAAATGTATTTCCCTCTCTACCCCATTGTCCTGCCTTCTCCCCATAACTTTTCACACCCTTACTAATCAAGAACCGGGCAATCTCCGCCTTAAAAAAAGACGGCCTCCACAGCCACGTGATGCAATTGCTAAATTTTCCTTGAGCTGCATCCCCTTAGATGTTTCAATTTTGCACCTCACCCTTGCATATCTCTGTGTCTCCTCTCCCCTGACTCTCAGTCTGAAGAAGGGTCCCGACCCGAAATGTCACCCATTCCTTCTCTCAAAAGATGCTGCCTGTCCTGCTGAATTACTCCAACTGTTTGTGCCTATCTGCTGCGCAACAAGAACTACAGTTCCCATGATGCCCCTGTCCCAACTACAATACCCACAGTGCAGCCTGCTCGCAGCGCGGTCACTTCGGTTGCCGAGGCTGCGGTCAGGACGGCGGAGCCCGTTGCCGAGCAGCCATTGCACGGCTCCCTGGTCACCTCCAACCTGAATGTCCCCGCGGCTGCGAGAATGGCGCCATGATGGGCAACTTTGGCGTGTTCAAATACGGGACAAGGGCCAAACCAATTTAGCCCAATATACGGGACATCCCGCTAATATGGGACAGTTGGCAACCCCACTATCCCCACACCGTGCCAGCCTCCAAACTTAAACTGACCTGACCAAAGAGGAGGCACTCCCTCTCCACCCTGCCCATGTCTATCCGCCCAGATTGTGAGCACAAAGCACCAGTCTCCTTTCACTTGCAAAATATCTTTCTTTGTTTTTGAATGTTAGGCTCACTGCCATGGGGCATAATGCAATTAATGCAAATTACATCAAGTCAAGTTGCTATCCATTAAATATTAATTATCATTCATCCGATTCCTACAATGGGCAGGCAGCTTTGTGAGGAGGGGCAGGGCCTTTATTCACTGGAGTTCCAAAGATCGAGGGGAAACTTAACTAAAACAAAAATAAACTTGAAGGGTCTCAACAGGAGAGATTTGGAGAGACGGCTTCCTCTGTGTGACAATTTGGAACTGGTGGCCACTGTTCAATATAGGACATAAATTACTTCAATTAATCATTCACGTAAATGACAAAATAACAAATATTTTTCATATGGGGACACAATTAGTGTTGCCAATTGTCCCGTATTAGCTGGGACATCCTTTTTTTTGGGTTAAATTGGTTTGTCCCATACGGGATCGCCCTTGTCCCGTATTTGACTGCTACTACTCGGGTCAAGGGGACTGTCGGGTCGGAGCGCCACGTCCGGCTCCGCCTCACCCGTCCCGACGTAGTGCAGCCCATGGAGTGCAGCAACAGCAGCGCCTCGCCCGTGGCCCCGTCGGTCGGCAGCTGTCTGACCTTCAGACCGTCACTTACCGCTGACACCACCACCCCTCCTTCTCATGGCCGGTCATTGGTTCATGAGTTGGATGGGGCGCCGGACTTTTCACGTGACAAAATGCTCAGCTGGCCCGCCGGCTGGGCTTTGTGTGCAGTCCAGCACCCGGGCCAACTCATCATTCACCCAGCCACGGCCGAGTCGGCCAACGAATTGCCGGCGGGAATTTGTCCCGTATTTTAACCTTTTGTCCCTTATTTGGGAGTGAGAAAGTTGGCAACCCTGGACACAATCCTTTTCAACGCTCTTGATCAAAAGGTTGGTTTAAGCAGAATCTTTCGACAGTTTTTCGGCAGAGCTAATAGATTCTTTAGGGGTGAACGATTTCTCTTTGGGATCATTTGAAATGCAGAAACGAGATTACAATCATCTCTGTCAAGATGTTAAATGTCGCAGACAGACTCAAAATGCTGGAGTAACTCAACGGGGACAGACAGCGTCTCTGGAGAGAAGGAATGGGTGACGTTTCGGGCCGAGACGTTCGGGGAGTCCAGAACCAGGAACCACAGTTTATGAATAAGGGGTAGGCCATTTAGAACGGAGATGAGGAAAAACATTTTCACCGTGAGAGTTGTAAATCTGTGGAATTCTCTGCCTCAGAAGGCAGTGGAGGCCAATTCTCTGGATACTTTCAAGAGAGAGTTAGATGGAGCTCTTAAAGATAGCGGTCAAGGGATATGGGGAGAAGGCAGGAACGGGGTACTAATTGTGGATGATCAGCCACGATCACAGTGAATGGCGGTGCTGAGTGGAAGGGCCGAATGGACTACTCCTGCACCTATTGAGGACTTTCTTCAGACTGAGATTCAGGTGAGAGGGAGACTAGAGATATACATGGGCAAGGTGTGAAAATGACAGATCAAAGCAGACAATGTTCAGGGAAAGGTAGAATGGATCATTGTTGGCAGAGGGGAAGGTGACAACAAGGCTTACAATCAGTAACATTAATCAGAAGGACAGTGAAACTAGTCGGTAGTGAAGGCTACTGAAAAGGGCGGGTCAGTGGCATAGCTGTAGAGTTACTGCCTTACAGCGCCAGAGACCCTGGTTCGATCCTCACTACGGATGTTGTCTGTACGGAGTTCGTGCGTTCTCCCCGTCAATTATCTGAGATGTTCGGTTTCCTCCCTCACTCCAAAGACGTACAGGTTTGTAGGTTAATTGCCTTGGTATAAATGTAAATTGTCTCTAGTGTGTGTAGGACCGCATATATATATGTATATGTGTGTGTGTGTGTGTGTGTGTGTGTGTGTGTGTGTGTGTGTGTGTGTGTGTGTGTGTGTGTGTGTGTGTGTGTGTATGTGTGTGTATATATGCATATGTACATATGTATGTATATGTGCGTGTATGTATATATTATGTATTATATGTGTGTGTGTGTGTGTATATACATATATATACACACACACACATATATATACACACACACACATATATATATCTATATATATATACACACACATACGTACACACACACATACATATATAATACATAATATATACACACACACATATACATACATATGTACATATGCATATATATATACACACACACACATATATATTATACATATATAATGTGCGGGGATCACTGGTCGGTGTGTACCCAGTGAGCCGAAGGGCCTGTTTCTGCGCTGTATCTCTAAACTGAACAAGTCAGAGAACCAGGCTGGGGGAGGGGCCGAGAGAGAGGGAAAGCAATGTCGTAACATGTTGGCGGGGGGACGAGTGATCTAATTCTTCTCCTAATATATAAGCCCATTTGCATTATCGTGTATCCAGGGCAGATCACAGCACAGCAACCAGGTGCAACCAAGCATCACCTGAGGTAGAATTGTGCCTAATATGAACCACACCTCATGTTTTCTCTGCCACATGAACAATGTGCATCTCTGCAGGTCTAAGCTCAAAGCAGATGCATGTGTGTTGACCTGGCAACAGATCCCGAGGCCTCATCACTGCACCTGACTACTCATTATTGTGTAAAGTCTTTACCACTAAGTATTCCTGATCAGACATTCTTAAAAACCCAAAATGAATTTAATTGCAAAACAACGATACATCTAACACTAATTAATATTCACAAATGCACGTAACTCGTGTGAATTAATGAAAAATAATATTACTTAATTGGTGGAGCCACTGTCTCAGCGATGGGGACCAGGATTCAAAGCTAATTGGCGACCCCCGGACTATCCTTGATCGGACGTTGCAGGCTTTTACTTGCACAAAAAGTTATTCCATTATCTGTACCCTGTGAATGGCTCAACTGCAATCATGTATTGTCTTTCAGCTGACTGGTTGGCACCGCAACAAAAACTTTTCACTGTACCCGTGACAACAAAAACTAAAACTGAACGGAGGTGCTGTCTGTGTGGAGTCTGCCTGTTCTCCATGAGTCTGCATGGGTTTCTTTTGGCTGTTCTTGTTTCCTCCTATGTTATGAAGACATGGAGGTGTGCAGTTTAATTAAGGGCCTGTCCCACTTGGGCATCATTTGCGCGCAATTTACGCAACATCATTTACGAGTCACGACGCACGTATTGTGCCGCGCACGTGATGTGCGCATGGAGCGCATTACGCGCGCATGGTGCAAATTATGCACACATGGTGCATGGTGACGTAGGCAGTGGGATATACAAAATCTTTGCGCACCATCTGCGTGACGTACAAATGACATAAAGGTGGGAGAGGCCCTTTAGCCTTTGTTAACTTCCCATAGTGTGTAGGCGAGTGGGGGAATAAGGGCATGGGGCGGGAAAGGTGGAATCGATGAGAATGTAAAAGCAATGGTAAGAGTGGTTGAAGGTCAGTATGGACACGTAAGATCATAAGGAATAGGAGTAGAATTAGGCCAATCGGCCCATCGAGTCTTCTCCGTCATTCAATCATGGCTGATTGACATCAATGACAGACATGTAAAAATAGTAGGTGCAGACCATCCAACTATTTGATAGACACAAAATGCTGGAGTAACTCAGCGGGACTGGCAGCATCTCTGGGTAGAAGGAATGGGTGATGTTTCAGGTCGAGACCTTTCTTTGGTATAAAATAGCATCTGCAGTTCCTCCCTAACCTCTGAGCCAGCTCGGCTATTCAGTATGATTGTGGCTACTTGTTCATCTCATTATGTTATTCCCACCCTCTCCCCATTATACCTTGATGTTTTATGTGTCCAGTAATCTATCTCTCCCCTTACGCATATTCAGCGACTTTGCCTCCATAGCCTTTCAAATCCTAAAGTTTTCCATAGATTCACCAGCTTCTGAGTGAGGAAATGTGCATTAAGTACAGCCGTAAATGTCCTACCACATATCTTGCGTATGACCACAGTTCAAAACCTACCAGCAAAGGGAAATAACTTCACTGCCAGAATCTTGTATGTTTCTACAAGATATCCTCGCATCATCAGGTCATGTGATAGGAGTAGAATTAGGCCATTCGGCCCATCAATTCTCCTCCGCCATTCAATCATGGCTGATCTATCTCCCCCTCCAAACCCCATTCTCCTACCTTCTCCCCATAACCTCTGACACCCGTACTAATCAAGAATCTATCTATCTCTGCCTTAAAAATATCCACTGACTTGGCCTCCACAGCCTTCTGTGGCAATGAATTCCACAGATTCACTAACCCTCTGACTAAAGAAATTTCTCCTCATCGCCTTCCTAAAAGAACATCCTTTAATTCTGAGGCTATGACCTCTAGTCCTAGACTCACCCATTGGTGGAAACATCCTCTCCACATCCAGTCTATCCAGGCCTTCAAACATGGTGGACTGAAGGCCTGTTTCTTATTTGTATCTCTCTACAACTCCAAAATAAGGACACCAAGAAACAATCTTGACTTCTTCATCCAGATTGACAATGTCATTCAAATGAGCTTTGTTGCATCGTGGATATAAGTCTATGGAGCCATATAACCCAATAACTGAAGATCCAATCCACCTTTAGACGAGGTCAGGTTCACCAACATCTGACATTGCCACGTCCCGCATTCCAGAATGCATCGTGCAGGCATGGAACTCAGGTACGGACAGACTGGGAAAATCTCAGCAGAGATCGATTTCCTGTGTAATCACTACCAAAGGGTGAATACACTTTGGCCCAATGTTCAGATCCTTTACCTGAGGCAATGCAACAATGCCTTTTTAAGGTAATTGGCAAGCGCTGTGAAAATCACCAGTCAAGATGCACCCCACAACCATAATGTCATACAAAGCATGGAAAAGGCCCTTCGGCCCAGCTCATTCATGCTGGGCAAGATGCCCCATCTGAATTCATCGCGTTTGACCCATATCCCTCTAAACTTCAACCACTTGTTACCTTGTCTCCTAAAGATTTAGCTGCAGCTTAAGCAACCTTTCCGTGTGGGAAGGAGCTACAGATGCTGGTTTACACCGAAGATAGACGCAAAATGCTGGAGTAACTCAGCGGGCCAAGCAGTATCTCTGGGTACAAGGAATGAGTGACGTTTCGGGTCGAGCCACTTCTTGGACCTGAAGAAGGGTCCCGACCTGAAACAATATCCATTCCTTCTCTGCAGAGATGCTACCTGTCCCACTGAGTTACTCCAGCTTTTTGTGTCTATCTTTCCTGCACCTCAGTCAGTCATTCTCCCCAAATCTCCTCCCCCTGCCCTTTGTCTGAAGTAAGCTGGTTTAACAGGCAACAGAAACTGGGGAAAGTAAGGTCAATGCATTGGTAAATGTATTAAACCTCTTGGCTGCAAGGTCAGTCAGTTAATGTGATTCCAACCTTCAAGTAAAAGATCATGTTCCCGATGTTGGGGGAGTGCAGAACCAAGGGCCACAGTGTAAGAATAAGGGGTAGGCCATTTAGAACTGACATAAGGGAAAACGTTTTCACCCAGAGAGTTGTGAATTTGTGTAATTCTCTGCCTCTGACGGCGGAGGAGGCCGACTCACTGGATGCATTCAAAAGAGAATCAGATAGAGCTCTTAGGGCTAGCAGAATCAAGGGATATGGGGAAAAAGGCAGGAACGGGGTACTGATTGGGGATGATCAGCCATGATCACACTGATTGGCGATGTTGGCTCGAAGGGCTGAAGGACCTACTCCTGCACCTATTTTCTATGATTCTATGTCAGGAATGTTATTCTGATTATTACAGACCCGTGAAACTAATGTCAAGAATACAATGAGACCATGTCCAATTGCCAGGGAGAGTTACATATTGGAAACCATTAAGGGCAAAAGGTTGAATGTTAAACTATTTTGTATTTTGGAGAACCCAGTTCTTTTAAGATACATGATAATAATGTGATAGCCTCAACTAGATTATATTACTCATCTTTTTACTCTGTTTTAGGTAGAGTTGGTAGAGTTGCTGCCTTACAGCGCCAGAGACCAGGGTACGATCCTGACTACGGGGGCTGTCTGTACGGACTTTGTACATTCTCCTTGTAACATGCGTGTGTTCTCTCCGGGTACCTCGGTTTCCTCCCGCATTCCAAAGCCATACAGGTTTGTAGGCTAATTGGCTTGGTTAAAAATTGTAAATTGCCCCTAGTGTGTATAGAATAGACTTAGTGTGCAGGGGTCGCTGGTCAGTGCGGACTTGGTGGGCCGAAGGGCTAGTTTTCGCGCTGTATCTCTAACCTAACCTAAACTTTAATGGATAGTGCCAAAACAAAATCAGCAGAGTGGAACCTAAATGATACTTTCAGAAAACAAATGATGATAGTCTATTGGTATAATCCTCAGTAGGTTTAAGACGATACAACAGATGTCTTGCTCACTAGTTTCTGTGCATTACTATTTCACTGGGAGCAAGTGGTATTCGATATATTAGTCTGTATACTTCAGGTCGTTGAATGTGCAAATCCGTCGGGAATTTAGTAGTGATACGAAAACCAGTTTTAAATGCAGCTGGCAGATTGCTGTAAGACGAGTTAAATGCTACAATCTTAGATGTGATTGCACTGAAGTGGTTGTAGAGGAGATTTATAGAGTTGGGAAATTATAGCTATGTGGAAAGATTGAATCGTATGGAACAGAGGTATAAAAATATGAAGGGCCAAGGTGAAATAAATAGGAAGGAGAGGAGACACAAGGAAATAAAGATGCTGGGATATGTGAACGAAACACAAAGTGTCGAATGATTAAGTTGATCAGGCAGCATCTGTGGAGGGAATGGACAGATGATGGTTCAGACTGGGTCTGAAGAAAGACCCTGACTCAAAACAAACATTCCCGCCACAGATGCTGCCTCCCTCAGTGGATTCTTCCAGCACCATGTGTTCTCTTTAAAAAGGAAGCTCCTATTTCCCTTAGCAGTGGATTAAAATAAGTTAGGGCGGCACGGTGGTGCAACGGTGGAGTTGTTGCCTTACTGCGCCAGAGACTCGGGTTGGACCCTGAGAACGGGTGCTGTCTGTGCGGAGTTTGTACGTTCTCCCCGTGACCGGAGGCTCCAGTTTCCTCCAACGCTCCAAAGGTTTGCAGGTTAATTGGCTTTGGTAAGTTCATAAGTAATAGCAGTAGAATTAAGCCATTCGGCCCATCAAGTCTACTTCACCATTCGATCATGGCTGATCTATTTCCCATACAAATCCCATTCTCTTGCCTTCTGACCCCATAACCTCTGACACACGTTGTAACATAGTCCCTACACATTGTGTGTAAGTTTGAGTATGGGGTGATCGCTGGCTGGCACAGACTCGATGGGCCGAAGGGCATGTTTCCGCGCTGTATATCTGAATAAAGTAAAAGACGAGGAAAAAATATCTTCACCCAGAGGGTAGCGAAGTCTGGAACCCACGGCCTATCAAAGGCAGAAAGTCTTGCCACATCTAAACCCTAAATGTGCACTAGCAAAGCTTCGGATAGGGTGAGAGAAGAGGATGTCTCTCATGTTGACAAGGTTGACCATGGGGATAAACTGTAAAAACAAGGTTATCTGGTCAATGAAGTTCTGTAAGACAATGGACCAATGGTGTGAAGCTCTTTAGCAACCAGCACAGACATGACGGGCTGAACAGCCACTTTCTCCGGTGTGTGGGAAGGAACTGCAGATGCTGATTTAAATCGAAGATAGATACAAAAAGCTGGAGTAATGGGCCTGTCCTACTTAGGCGATTTTTTAGGCGACTAGGCCACATGGTCGCCTGTATGGTCGTGAGTCGTCTCCTCAGTCGCCCAAAGAATCGTAGCGTTTTTCTGGTCGCCGCTGGATTTTGAAATGTTCAAATCTTTTCGGTGACAGTCAGCAACAGTTAGCTTGACGCCAATGAGCGTAGCTTGACTTCTCCTGACGTAGGTGCCGTCGTAGATTGTCGCCAGGATGACGGTGTTGACTTCGGTGAATTCCATTAGTGACTACCAACGTCAACCGGCGACAGGTACCGGGGACTGAAATGTCTCACCTTGTCGTAGCTTGTCGCAGGTGGACGTAGGTTGTCGTAGGTGAACTTCCTATTGGGTCTCCGGTTGTCGGTAGCTTGCCGTCGACTAGGTGCTAAGTTGTTGTAGATATTGTCGTAGGGGGGTCCAGTCGCCAGTTTTTCGGCGACCTGCCATGACTGTGACAGTCGCTGAAAAAAATCGCCCGAGTGGGACAGGCCCATTACTCAGCGGGACAGGCAGCAGCTCTGGAGAGAAGGATTGGGCGACGTTTCAGGTCGAGACCCTTCTTCAGACTGAACCTTCTCTGGTATATTTTATTGATAATGCTACACAACTGGATATGTTACTCACCACCGGAGCACTGGGATGAAGGTTAACAGAAACTAGTGCTGCATACTTTATAACTTTGTCAACGCCCTGTGACTCTTTGCATATCGTGTATACAAAACAAAGAATCTCACTGTGACATGCCACGTTGGATAATAAATCACCTTTAATGAGCCTGCAGCAACATCCCTTGTCCAATATGGTTCTATGGGAAGGAGTCCACACCACCCACTCACGACCCTTTCTACAACATTCCATCCACCCTGCCCGGACCATTTTATCTCAGACTACCAGCAAGACATCGACCGTCTAGGCACCCTTCCCTACTCCAATCTCACCCCCTCCAAAGACCTAGCCCTCGCCTCACTTCACCCCAATCCCGACATTATCATCAAACCCGCCAACAAGGGAAGCAGACCCAAAACGTCACCCAGTCTTTTTCTCCACAGATGCCGCCCGACCTGCTGAGTTGCCACAGCACTTTGCGTCTATCTTTGGTATAAACCAGCGCCTGCCTTTGCTTGTTTCTACATTGTAAAGGTTTCATTTGGCTGGTCTTGTTTACTACATCTTGTGCGTCAATAATCAGAGAACATTCAACCACATCCAGTTGGTAATTTAGCTTCAAACTAGTGATACTGAGCCAGATTACACTTACAGTAACTGATCTAATGAGGTTCAGCCACATTGTTTGCTGGGTCATCTGTTTACTGAGGGAGAATAAACAGTGCACAAAAATGCACAAATCATTTTCCATTTGCTTAAATTATTTGGATGCATGAAGTCAGATCAGTGTAGCACATGGAAAAAGTTAACATTTCAGCTTTTGTGTGGCCCTTTCTATCAGACTAAAGTAGACAACCCATTGCCAATATTTTTATTTCAGTTTTTAGTTACATTTAGTGATACAGAGCGGAAACAGGCTCTCAGGCCCACCGAGTCCGCACCGACCAGCGACCCCCTGCACATCAACACAAACTAGGGACAATTTACACTTACCCCAAGCCAAGCATGTTCTCCCATACCCAAAGAGAAAAAAATAATTAAAAAACCAACAAACCTGTACGTCTTTCATTATTATCGTTTAGTTTGTAAGTTTATCTCTTTCATGAGCTACAAGGGGAAAAAAAGCAATTCTATGCCATGTAAACGGAAGAAAACTGCAGATTTTAAAACAAAAACATTAAAGGCTGGAAATATCCAGCATCTGTGGGAAGAGAAACAGAATCAGCATTCCAAGGCGGAGATACTTCATCCAAACCGGAAAGTTGACAAAAGGAGTTAGAAAGGCTTCGGAGAGGGTGGGTGAGGGCGATGTCTCTGATACGGTTTAATTAGGGTGCCCAAGGGGATAAACTGTACACAAGGTTATCTGAATGGAATGATTAAAGGGTGAGAACACAGAGAGAGGCATGAGGGGGTGCGTGCAGAGCAGGTGAGCATGTTCTCCGATACCCAAAGAGAAAAAAAGAAATAGAAAAGCCAGCTGAGGTGATAATATAATAATACTAGACTAAGTGGGACCCGTTGGGTCCCATGTTCACATGGGGGAGGGCTGGTCCCCCGACGCAATATTCCACCTCTCCACCAATTCCAATATTGGTGGCTAGTGGGGGGGGGGGCTTTCTGGAGCACTGGTATGGGTTCTTGGGATGGCAGCTCAGTCCCTCAAGCCTGATGTGCTGGCAGCTCACTCACGGCTGGTGGGCTTGCAGTTGACTCATGGCTATTCCTTGAAATTTCATTTCAAGCAGGGTGCAAGGCCACCAAATTCAAATCCATTTTCTTACCATTTCAAGCAGGGTGCAAGGCCATCAAATTCAAGTGCAGTTTCATACCACTTCAAGCTGGATCCAAGGCCTGCAAATTCAAGTGCAGTTACATACCACTTTCAGCAGGGTGCAAGGCCACCAAATTCAGTGCAGTTTCATATCACTTCATGCAGGGTGCAAGGCCACCACATTCAAATGCAGTTTCATACCATTTCAAGCAGCGTGAAACCACCATAAAACCACACAAAACACCAAACTCACAGTTCAGTAGACATTCAGTGCGTTCAGTTGATTTACAGCTCAGAGTCGTGACCTTTCCCGCCCCCATTATGCAGAGGCTGCGCCACACCCACACTTCCGGGTTTTATAACCCCTCCCCCTCCAGGTGTGGCCTTCATGGCGTGATTGACAGGAGAGAGATTATCAACATTTTTTAAACACTAATAACACTTATCTTTCATTGATGGGAAGAAGTGGTAATGTAAGTGGTAACGTTTTATCTACAATCAATATACTGTGCAAACAGGAAGTTACCCAAAGCACCCAAACCACAATTTGCAATAGTGCCTTTTAACTTCAACGTAAAGCACCCAAACCACCATTTGCAGGCAGTGACTTTTAACTTCAACCCAAAGCGCCCAAACCACCATTTGCAGGCAGTGCCTTTTTACTTCAACCGAAACCCCCCAAACCACCATTTGCAGGCAGTACCTTTTTACTTCAAACCAACCATATTTTCATTTTCAAACCACACTAAGGGCACTCACAGTTGAGTAGATATGTGTTCAGTGTTATTCAAAGCTCAGAGAGACGTGACCCTCTGGCTTCCTCCATCTTGCAGAGACTGAGTGATGCACACCACTTCTGGGATTTATAGTCCCTCCCCCCTCCCACCAGCAGGGGCAGCAGAGAAAATGGCAAATTAAAAAAAAAACACTAATATCTCTCTGATTTTTCATCGATGGGAAAAATCCTCCAGTCCAGGAAGGCGGAGGGGGGCTCTGAGCGAGGTGGCCAACAATGATGGCTGTAGGTGGCGGCGTTTTCTCGGAAATCACAGCACAGCGAGCCAAAAGCGGTCAAGATCAGACTTTTAGTAATATATAAGATACAATGGACGATTTCAGCTTTTGAAGCTGGGGCTCCATAAGGTGCTTGTCAGGCCGCATTTGGAATATCATGAGCAATTTTTGTGCCCCATATCTGAGGAAGGTTGTGCTGGCTCTGGAGAGGGTCCAGAGGAGGTTTACAAGGATGATCCCAGGAATGAGTAGGTTAACCTATGATGAGCGTTTGTCGGCACTGGGCCTGTATGTGCTGGAGTTTAGAAGAATAAGGGGGCACCTCATGTAAACGTACAGAATAGTGAAAGGCTGGGATAGAGTAGATGTTGAGAGGATGTTTCCACTAGTCTAGGACTCTAGCCTCATAATTAAAGGACGTTCTTTTTAGGAAGGAGGTGAAGAGGAATTTCATTCGTCAGAGGGAGGTGAATCTGTGGAATTCTTTGCCATAGAAGGCTGTGGAGGCAAAGTCAGTGGATATATTGCAGGCAGTGATAGATAGATTCTTGATTAGTACAGGTGTCAGAAGGCAGGAAGAATGGGGTTGGCAGGGAGTGATGATTGAATGACTGAATGGTGGAGTAGACTTAATGGGTTAAATGGCCTAATTCTGCTCCTAACACTAATGATTCTTATGATTAATAACAAACCAAGAAATCAAGTTAACTGAAGTTGTAGAATTCAATGGAAGAAACAGGAAGAAACTGCAGATGCTGGTTTAAACCGAAGATAGACACAAAAAGCTAAAGTAACTCAGCAGGACAGGCAGCATCTCTGGAATGAAGGAATGGATGAAGTGAAGAAGGGTGTCGACCCAAAACGTCACCTATTCCATTTCTCCAGAGGTGCTCTCTGAACCATTGAGTTACTCCAGCTGTCTGTGTCTATCTTGTAGAATTGAATATTGAGTACAGAAGGCTACCAAGAGCCCAGAAGGAAAATGAGGTGGGGTTCTTCAAGCCGGTGTTGGACCTCACTGTGACAGGTCAGATGGGTGTGGGATGGGGAAATTAAAGTGATGGGCAGCAGGAAGCTCAGAGTCTGCCCCGTGGACTGAACGCAGGGATTCTGCAAAGCAATCCACCCAATCTCTCCCTTGTATTCTCCAAGGTAGATGAGACCACATTAAGAGCACCGAATGCAGTGGACATGGTGGAAAGTCAGTTTTTCCTCTGACTTTCAGTCTGAAGAAGAGTCTCGACCCAAAACATCACCTACCTATTCCTTTTCTCCAGAGACGCTGAATTACTCCAGTTTTGTGTGTAAAACTTTGCTTTTGATGTCAAAGTTATTTGCTAACATTGCAAAATCTTTTGGGAATTTTTACTTTTATGGAAATCTTGGTATGTCATCTGCCACATACCACGGCTAAATGGTTTCTAACTGAGAACAAGCTGAAGAGTCAACATAGCTGAAAGTTTGATATATTTACTGTTTATTATGAGCGGATATAAAATGAAGGACGTGCCTGGCTATACTTAATTTTTGTATCTGTTTCTTCCCACCATTTTGTGGCCAAAGACACATGTAAACAGCTTGTTCCTCACCCTCCAGCCAATCTCTTGCTGAGGGAGCAGCTGTGACGTTAGTTCACTTCTGCAATTTGATTAACCCTTTGTTGACCCATGAGCAAAAGTGTCCAAGCTATCAGGAGGGCCACAACTTCCAGCTCCGTTTAACTGCTCCATCCCAGCCAGAGTCACACACAATGGCTCCGTGTTGCATGGCACGGCACGGAGTCTATCTTTTTGTGTCTATCTTTGGTTTAAACCAGCATGTACAGTTCCTTCCCACACATTTAGTCTGGAAAGGCGAAATGTGTCTATCTTGGTGCAGCGGGAGATTCGTTGCCTTGCCTTGCAGTGTCGGAGACAAGGGTTCGATCCCGACTACGGGTGCTGTGGTACGGAGTTTGTACGTTCTACCCGTGACCTGCATAGGTTTTCTCAGAGATCTTCGATTTCCTCCCACACTCCAAAGACGTTCAGGTACGTAGATAAATTGGCTTGGTGAATGTAAACATTGTTCCAAGTGTGTGTAGGATAGTGCTAATGTGCGGGGATTGCTGGTCGGCGCCGATCTGGTGGGCCGAAGGGCCTGTTTCTGCGCTGTATGTCGAAAACTAAATTAAAGATATGCCTTATTCCAGATCTTTTTCATTCTAGCATCATGAAGATGATTTCAATGAATAACTTAAAGACCTTAATTATCGCTGATTTCATCTGTAATCATAAAATCGAATCATGCATTTCAACAGTGATCGTACTTCAAAAGATACTTTGATTTGTTCTCTTTTCAGAACACCATTACAGTACTTTACCAAAATTACAGGGAGACTGATTCTGAGAGTCCAAACAACTTTAAATAAAGTTCCAAAAATACCTCTGGACAAGTCATCAGACTTCTCTAAATAAAGGTCATCCATATAATTACAGTAAGCAAGGGAAATGCAATGCAGCCACGTTACTGGAATAGCCATTAACACTTTGCTAGGCACAACTTCCCAACCCTTTCCTGTCATTTCATATTACTATTTCTATCAATATGAAAAACTGAGAGGAGCCAATTTTCCCAAATATTCCTTAAAACGCATTGCAGCTTTTGGGTAACAAGCACATCACTTACTGGACTGGTATAAAGAGGTCTAAACCTCTTTAGGAGACTAAAGTCACAACTTTAGTTATGAATATGTGATTCTGTGATAGAATCTGTGAATGTGATTCTGTTCCATTCTGTTTGTAGTTTGTTTTTTGCACAAGTCTGTGAGCTTTGCCACTTTTAATTTCACTGCACTATATGTATACGTGACGGATAAACGTGACTTGACTTCAAATCTCACCATGGGAGCTGAAAAATTAAATGTAAAATAATTGAGTGACTCTGGATTGAAAAGCCAGTGTCAGAAATGACAATTGTCGGCCAAATTTTGCTGGCTTTTAATGTTTGAAGCAGTAATAATGTTTGTGCTTAATTCAAGAACTTGTATGGATTCTGAGATCATATTGATTCCAATGGGGATTGTGTGGCAAAGATTCAGAAAGCAGACATGTTACTGTGTAATTTCATTTTGATATGTTTAATCACTGGAATGGATTTCACATTTCCGATTTCTTTAGATGCCATTTGGCCCATGGAGTCTATGCCAGCTCTCATGCCAATCCCATGTCCTTTATTTCACTGTAACCATTTCTCTTGTTATAGGAAAGTACTGCAGATGCTGGTTTAAATTAAATAGACACAAAATGCTGGAGTAACAAAGTGGGACGGGCAGCATCTCTGGAGAGAAGGAATGGGTGACGCTTCGGGTTGAGACCCTTCTGCAAACTGAGTGTCTTCTGAAGAAGGGTCTCAAACCAAAATATCACCTATTCCTTTTCTCTAGACATGCTGCCTGTCCCGCTGAGTTACTCCAGCATTGTGTATCTGTCTTCAGTGTAAACCAGCATCTGCAGTTCCTTCGTCAGTCTACCCCACGACAGAAGGGGGAGGAGTTGTACAGTTTGATAGCCACAGGGAAGAAGGATCTCCTGCATCTTGGTGGAACCAGTCTATTGCTGAAGGTGCTCCTCAGGTTGACCAGTGTGTCATGGAGGGGGTGAACTATATTGTCCAAGACGCCCCGCAATTTGGACTCCAACTCCACCCCCAGGACAGAGCCAGCCTTCTTGATGAGTTTCTTAATCCTATTCCTTCCTTCCATGCTGCCAGTCCCGTTATTAATCCAGCTTTTTATGTCTACGAGATCCTACAATGCCCTTCAATGAAGGATACTTACTACCCTCACCAGGTCTGTCCCAGCTACTACTCCAGATCCCCGATGCAGCCGACTCTTAAATGCAATGGCAAGGCACTTAGGGGGATCACAAGGAATGGGCAGTAATCATTGGCATCACTAGTGGTGACCAGATTGTGTTACAGATGCCTGATATGGCTGCGGATTCAAAGCAATACAAACCCTGCTCACCCATCACCCGAATTTATGGATCTACAACCTACAATGGCTGGCAAGTGATAAATGTTTTCTAATCCACCCATCCTCTGCTCCCTCCCTCCCTCTCTATTTCTGTGAACTTCAGTTTTACAATCCTCCATGAGGCACCATGTCTTCAGCTGCCAAGACCTCAAGCTCAGAAGTTCCTTGGGCTCTTTTTTGTTTCTTCAATATGTTCCTTAAAGCCAACCATTAAAGTTCTGTGTGACATTTCGGGTCCCTACCCCGCCCTAGTTCTCCGACTAGTTTCACTGTCCTCCTGATTCATTTTACTGATTGAATGCCTCGTTGTCACCTTCCCCTTGGCCAACAATCAACCATTCTACATTTCCTTATCAGCATCTGCTTTGATCTGTCATTTTCACACCTTACTCTTCCATATCTCTAGTCTCCCTCTCCGTTGGCTCTCAGTCTGAAGAAGGGTCTCGACCCGAAACGTCACCCATTCCTTCTCTCCAGAGACGCTGCCTGTCCCGCTGAGTTACTCCAGCATTTTGCGTCTACCTTTGGTGTAAACCTGCACCTGCATGTCTTTCCTACACTTTTAAGTTATGTGCCTCGAATATCTTCTGGTTGGTCCAGTGTTGAATTTTGTTTGTTAATATCTCTGGAAAAGTTTGTCATAATACTCTAAACCACTCTTGTCTTACAGTGGAACATAAAACTAATGTTTATGATTATGGTTGTTTAAAGATGGCTTATTGCCTAACTAGAATGACACGTAAGCATCATGGGCTCAGAATTATATTAATTGGACCACAATTAAATTGTCTAACAGTGCTTATATCAGTGGCAGTTAATTCTTAATTCTTCTTCCCGAATGAAATGTGATTATGGATATTTGCCAATGGTTCCTGAAATTCGACCGGGCATTCCAGACGTGTCTTATCTCTGGAGTTCTGTCCCATTCCCAGCCAGTGATCCTCAGTGTTTCCTGTGCAAAACTTGGAACGTTATGGGGGAGCTCAGTCCGCCTAAACCTACACGATATCTCTGTTGCTAAACACTTTAACTCCCCCTCCCATTCCCACACTGACCTTTCTGTCCTGGGCCTCCTCCACTGTCAGAGTGAGGCCCAGCACAAATTGGAGGTACAACACCTCATATTTCGCTTGGGCAGCTTGCACCCCAGCGGTATGAACATGGACTTCTCCAACTTCAAGTAACCCTTGCTTTCCCTCTCTCTCCATCCCTCCCATTTCCCAGTTCTCCAAACAGTCTAACTGTCCCCGACTACATTTTATCCCTGTATTACCTTCTCCCAGCTAACAATGGTCTATTCCACATTTCCTTGATATATTCATTCCCTTTGTCATATTTTCACACCTTACACTTCCTTATCTATGTATCACCCACTCCCTCGACATCAGTCTGAAGAAGGGTCTCGACCCGAAACGTCACCCATTCCTTCTCTCCAGAGATGCTGCCTGACCCGCTGAGTTACTCCAGCATTTTGTATCTATCTTATGGGGGAACTAAAGCCTTGTTGAGTTGGAAGCAACCATCATTGGGCACCCTATATTATAACCAAGCCTTCCCAAGGCAACGTGACTGGATCCCTTCATTCCTTACTCTTAAGCTGTTCCATGCCACACAATATCAACTGGAGCTACCTTGATAATGCATGCACCTCTCTCACCCTTTGATCCCCAATGGAGAGCTTGATTTCCAATATAATACTCAGGTAGGTGTGGACTCCTATACATCAGCGAGACCAAGCGCAGACTGGGTGATCACTGCGCTAAACACCTTCATTCACTCCGCCTTGGACTACGTCATCTCCCATTTGCCAACACTTTAACTCCCTCTCCCATTCCTAGACTGACCTTTCTGTCCTGGGCCTCTCCCATTGTCAGAGTGAGGCCAAACAGAAATTGGAGGAACAGCTTGGACAGCTTACAACCCTGTGATACGAGTATTGCTGACTTCAAGTAACCTTTGCTTTCCCTCTCTCTCTCTCTGTCCCTCCCCCACCCTAGTCATCGTACTAGTTTCACTGTTGTCCTGCTGAGTTTCACTGTTTGTATCGTTCATTATCACCTTCCCTACAGGGAACAATGGACCATTGTAGCCTCCACCTTTTCTTGTTCTGTGTACCTTTTCACATCTAAACACTTCCCTCTCCCCTGAATTAGTATGATGAAGGGTCTCGACCCAAAATGTTACCCATTCCTTATCTCCAGAGATGCTGCCTGGCCCGCTGAGTTACTTCAGCTTTTTGTGTCCATCTTCTAATCTAGCTGTTGCTTCACCTCTTTTGCTGCAGAAAAAAACTCTACAATACTAGAATCTACTGTTTAAGAAGGAATTGCAGATGCTGGAAAATCGAAGGTAGACAAAAATGCTGGAGAAACCCAGCGGGTGAGGCAGGATCTATGGAGCGAAGGAAATAGGCAACGTTTCTGGTCGAAACCCTTCTTCAGACCTGAAGAAGGGTTCGGCCTGAAGAAGGGTTCCAACCCTAAACGTTGCCTATTTCCTTTGCTCCATAGATGCTGCCTCACCCGCTGAGTTTCTCCAGCATTTTTGGCTACTAGAATCTACTGTTTAGATTCCTCAGATAACTTATAAGAGACAACTTTAAAAATAAGGGGAGACAATTCCACCTTCATCATATCAGGTTGGGCCTCTCCCTAACCTGCTGGACCAAACAATCAGGGGTGTGTGTGTGTCACCGGGTGCTCACCTTTGCTTCTTGGCAGGCCATCTAGCCTCAGGAGATAATACGCCCACCAAAGGTATCAGTCATCAAACCCAGCCCACAACATAGAACGAGAAGACACTTCTTCAAATGGCTGATACATGAACATTTGAACGAACATGAATGAGCGTTTTTGACAGCACTGGGCCTGAACTCGATGGGAGTTTAGAAGAATGAGGCGGGACCCCATTGAAAAGTACAGAACAGTGAAAGGCTTGGATAGAGTTGATGTGGAGAGGATGCGGGAGAATCTAGGACTAGAGGTCATAGCCTCAGAATTGAAGGACGCTCTTTTAGGAAGGAGATGAAGAGAAATATCTTCAGTCAGAGGGTGGTGAATCTGTGGAATTCTTTCCCACAGAAGGCTGTGGAGACCAAGTCAGCGGATATTTTTAAGGCAAAGATAGATAGATTCTTGATTAGTACAGGTTTCAGAGGTTATGGGGAGAAAGCAGGAGAATGGAGTTCGGAGGGAGAGATAGATCAGCCATGATTGAATGGCGGAGTAGACTTGATGGGTCGAATGGCCTAATTCTAATCCTATCACTTATGACTTATTACATTGAGAGTGATGTTCCAAAATACTGAGGTTCACTTGTCAACAGGATGAGTTACAGCCAGAAGTGGCCACCTGCTGCATCCTCAAAGTACAACTGGCTCAGTTTGGACTCCAATATGAAACAATTTGGACCACCACACACCAGGAACCACTGCACTGAGCAGGAAAGGCATAAATAAAATCCTTGTGCTGGAAGGAACTGCAGATTCCGAAGATAGACACAAAAAGCTGGAGTAACTCAGCGGACAGGCAGCATCTCTGGAGACAAGGAATGGGTGATGTTTCGGGTCATGACCCTGCTTCAGACTGAAAATCAGGGGAGAGGGAATCTAGAGATATGGAAGAAAAAGGCGTGTAAAGGACAGATCAAAGCAGATCTGGGAAAAGTACCACGCCTAATTGTTGGCTGAGGAGAAGGTGGCGAGGCATATAATCAGAAAAATTAATCAGGAGTATAGTGAAACTAGTCAGAGAGCTAGTGTAGGGGACGGACGGAGAGAAAGGGAAACCAAGGGTTACTTGAAGTTAGACAAATCAATATTTGTACTGAAGATAGACACAAAGAGCTGGAGTAACTCAGCGGGTTAGACAGCATCTCTGGAGAAAAGGAATAGGTTTTGGCGGTCGCAAGAACGACAGCTAAGTTTTGTAAATTATTTTATTCTCAAAGTAGCTTCTTAGCCCGCAGGTTCTTACAACACGTCTGGCTGGCCACAACGGTGGTCAGCACTCAACTACCGCGCGGAAGTAAAACCAGGCCAAAACCAGCAGCCCCTCCCGAGTCGCGTGACCGCAGCTTCGATACCTGCGTGCGCCAGCAGGCGCCGCTACAAGGTGATGTTTCGGGTCAAGACCCTCCTTCAGCCTTCATACCGCTGGGTTGCAAGCTGCCCAAGCCAAATATGAGTCGCTGTTCCTCAAATTCACCCTCAGATCAGCAATTGGCATTAATAATCAGTTTGCCAAGATAGGGAAGGTCGCAACTCAAGGCGATCCAACTAATGGCACATTGTCACCAATAATATTCTTCTAATTGATCAAAACAATCTACTGTGAGAAATAAACAAAGTTTTTAAACTATTTATTAAAAAACTCAGCAGAATTCTGCTGTTACCGCCACAAACACTGCAGCAGAGCTTTGAGACAGCACAGTAACCCATTCCTCATCAGCCAGAACTTCCTCATCCTCATGATTCAGGAATTTGTCAAGTTCTTTTAAAAAAAGACAAAACAGGGGCGGCACGGTGGTACAGCGGTGGTACAGTGCCAGAGACCCTGGTTCGATCCTGACTACGTATGCTTGTCTGTACGGAGTTTGTATGTTCTCCCCATGACCTGTGTGGGTTTTCTCCGAGGTCTTCAGTTTCCTCCCACACTCCAAAGACGTCCAGGTTTGTGGGTTCATTAGCTTGGTATAAATGTTTTTAAAAATTGTCCCTCGTGTAGGATGGTGCTAGTGCGCAGGGATCGCTGGTCGGCGCAGACTCGGTGGGCCGAAGGGCCTGTTTCCACACTCCATCTTTAAACTAAACTAAGAATTTGGAAATATCTCTTAAGAATACTCAAAAGGAGGCCCTGCCATATATCTCGGAACAGCAAAATAGCACTAGTACATTTAAAGAATTCACTTGCAAAAGGGAGCAAAGTAAAATATGAACAGAGCAGCCTTTCCTCTGTGTTTCCTGATTAAAGGCTCCAGTTGGAAGAGTATGGCAGAGTAAGCCACTGTTGCAGGAAGTCACAAAGACACGGTCGGCCGTCTGCACTGCTGCTGGCTGCCTTCACTATTATACTTCACCATATTCAGCCCATTGTCAACTCAAGGCGTGACTTCTTGCAAATTACACACACACACACACACACACAGCACAAAGGGCCAGACACAAAGAAAGAAAAAGTTCAAACTTACTTAACGCTCATCTTGATTCAAGTTTAAAAGAAATCAAGCCCGGCAGATGGTCTGGAAATCCTTTTGTGTTCACAACTGATGATCAGGGCTCTCCGATGGTCTCGTTAGAAAGTGGAACCATCAGTGATTCGTACCAGGCCCTCGCTTGTTAATCATAGATTTGCTCAGGATATTTGCCCTTAATATCAATGAGCATTCACAGCGCCCTTCAGCATTAACAGGGCTAACAGCAGCACAGACACAAGGTCCCCGCTCGGCAGCACCACAAATGACAGAGTTAGCCACGCCTGCCTCAACACACTTGGGTACCAGCCAGTTAAAGACAGGCAGCGTTTCCTTGCATTCACTTGCAATTGGCTGAGAAATGCAACCACTGCCAGGAGCTTGCAAAGACCACTATGTTTATTTATTGCCTGTCCCAGTTCACCATTTTAGAAAACTATGTTTTGCATCAGAGGCAAGAATGTGAAGTCCCTTTTTGAGCAGGCACGGCTGCTTCCTTTGCCAGCTTGCATCTCCAGAGCTCCCAGGAATGCAGGGTCCTGCAGCAGCAATCCTGATCTCTTTAGCAGAGAAAGTTTGGGGACTTATTTCTCAGAGTCGACTCTGCGATCACTCCTCTGCATAATTCTAATCTTTCGCCAATTAAATCACAGCCAAAGTCCAGGGTGTTCAACTCTGCTGCTCTGGGGAGGGGAACTGTGAACATAAATGCCCTGTGCTGCAGTGATTAGACGTAGAGGAAAATATGAGAACCCAGCAGGGCTGAAGGAATGATTCAACTGCATGCATTACTGGCAAAGGTACAGCTAAAAAAAACAGTGCAAATACAACTGAGCCAAAGGAGTACAGTGCATGTTAGTACAGTTACAGTGCAAAGGAAAGTTTATGCATGCAACTTCCTGCCTCTCAGAAGATATTAATGCTCAATTCCCAGCAGGTCTGGACAAGTGTGTGGAAATGGTCAAAACAGATCTGCAAACTTCAGCAGTCAAATGGAATAAATCAGCCTGACTCATAACTCAGAGGGAACCACCCTGAGAAATGCAGAACTTATCCAGTGGAAGGCAGGAGCCGTTCTCGTGGGGCAGAGATGCTGCCGTGATCTCTGGGCCGAGATAAAGTTCTCAGGCCATCCAGGGCGTAGTCTACTCCCAGAGAGGGAAACAAGCTGAGCTAACGTTACAGGTGGACCACTGATCACTGTCTTTCATCGCATTCCTCGGTCCGGGTTCTTTATTCCGTGTTCTCCCCTCTAACTGCTCCCATTCACTCATCCACCAGTTAACTTTGTTTGCAACTCATCCCCATCAGTAACATTCC
Organism: Raja brachyura; assembly: GCA_963514005.1. The sequence continues at coordinate 8,154,095 of OY740796.1, read as the reverse complement.
CCTTCTCCACACACTCTGCAGCCTGTTAGGGGGTGGCACGGTGGCGCAGCGGTAGAGTTGCTGCCTTATGCCCCTGTCCCACTTAGGAAACCTGAACAGAAACCTCTGGAGACTTTGAAAAATCGGTAATTTTTTAGTCGAAGTTGAAAGTGGTTGCCGGAGGACAAAAACCTCCGGGAACCGCACGGAAACCTTGGGTGGGGCGCAAAGTCTCCAGAGGTTTCCCGAAGTGGGACAGGGGCATTACAGCGCAAGTATACCCGGATTTGATCCTGACAACAGGTGCTGTCTATATGGAGTTTGTACATTCTCCCCGTGACCTGCGTGGCTTTTTTCCGGGTGCTCCGGTTTCCTCCCACATCCCAAAGATGTACAGGTTTGTAGGTTCGTTGGCTTGGGTAAAATTGTAAATTGTCCCTCGTGTGTAAGATAGTGTTAGTGTACGGGGTGATTGGTGATTGGCGTGGCATCCGAGGACTGAAGAGCCACCTTCCCCACTTTATCTCTAAAGTTTAGAGTCTAAAAGCTTTACAAGTGTTTTTTTCTTTCCTTTTCTGGCGAAAGGCCCAGATCCTGAAACGTCTCTTCCAAAAAAATATGCAATAGGGTCCGTGCGTATTTCCACCATTTTCTGTTTTTGTTTTAGATTTCCAGCATCTGCAGTTTCTTTTAAGTGTCGCTATTCAACGCTTCTAACCTGATTCTCTGTTTGTTGAGATTTAAGCCTAACTCCACCTTTCAATGATAGCTTCAAATCCTTCAATTCCCTTACAATTTAAGGAGCTGGCCCAATTGGCGACAGTCTTCTGCTGAAGAGAATTCCAAATGAGTAAAGAGGTTTTTTTCTCTTCCCATCCCATTCCTACACATTGTGACCTCGACTTTCAGATTCCCCTGAGGAAACACCTTCTCCTTCTTCTCCTCCTCCCCATTTTGGACCAAGGAATGGCAGATGGAATTGCACTTGGAGTGCAAAGAGTTTCATTTTGGTAAGGTTAACCAGGGCAGGAGTCACACAGTAAATAGCAGGGTTCTGGAGAGTGTTGGAAATCTATCCAGAGGTCACCCATGCATTTATCAGACACAATCAAATCGAGTTGACTCAATGGGCTGGTGCAGCATGGAAGTATTATAATTTGTTAGGATGCTGAGCACTGCTGCCCATGGCCACGCACCAGCTGGATACCAAGCGGGTGGAATCCTCTTAGTTCAGTGTTGAAGGAGGACGGAAGTGGTTACTCCTAGTGCCACATGCCAGTGAACATGGAAGTAGGCAGATGGGACAGATGAAGGCGAACTCCGGAGCTGATGCAGGGATTCCAAGTTTTGGATCATTGGGATCTCTTCTGGGATAGCGGTTACATGTACAAGAGAGACTGGTTGCATCTGAACGGGAGGGCGACCAGCATCCTTGCAGGGAGGTTCGCTAGTGCTGCTCGGGGACGTTTAAATTAGACTGGTCATTAGGATGGGAACCAAAGTCAGAAATTGGAAGGAGTGCTGAGAATGTGGAGGTTAAGAGAAGTAAGTGTCAAAGGGAGAGGTGATGGCATACGGTGGCACTGGTGGGCTGAAGTGTGTTCATTTCAATGCAATGAATATTGTGGAGAAAGCAGGTGAACATAGTCTGTGTAAGACTGTGTAAGAAGGAACTGCAGATGCTAGTTTAAATCAAAGATAGACACAAAAACCTGGACAAGCAGCATCTCTGAGAGAGAGGCAAAATATGTGGAGGAGTTACGCTACTAATTAAAGAGTGTTTCATGGTGGCTCCAAGAGGGGACATAATGGATGGTTTGTCCTCTGAGATGAAATGGGTAGAGCTTACAAATAAGAAAGGCATACGCACACTAATAAAATGCACTATAGCGCCCCCAATAGCAAGCAAGAGATGGAGGAAATATATATGCGGACAGATTTTGGTAAACATGCAGGTACAGCAGGCAGTGAAGAAAGCGAATGGCATATTGGCCTTAATAACAAGGGGAGTTGAGTATAGAAGCAAAGAGGTCCTTCTGCATTTGTACAGGACCCTAGTACGACCACACCTGGAGTATTGTGTGCAGTTTTGGTCTCCAGATTTGAGGAAGGACATTCTTGCTATTGAGGGAGTGCAGCGTAGGTTCACCAGGTTAATTCCCGGGATGGCGGGACTGTCATATGTTGATAGAATGGAGTGGCTGAACTTGTATACTCTGGAATTTAGAAGGATGAGAGGGGATCGTATTGAAACATATAAGATTATTAAGGGTTTGGGCACGCTAGAGGCAGAAAACATGTTCCCGATGGTGGGAGAGTCCAGTACCAGAGGCCTCAGTTTAAGAATAAGGAGTAAGCCATTTAGAACGGAGATGAGGAAAACTTTTTCTCACAGAGAGTTATGAGTCTGTGGAATTCTCTGCCTCAGAGGGCGGTGGAGGCTGGCACTCTGGATGCTTTCAAGAGAGAGCTAGACAGCTCTTAAAGATACTGGAGTCAGGGGATATGGGGAGAAGGCAGGAACGGGGTACTGATTGTGGATGATCAGCCATGATCACATTGAATGGCGGAGCTGGCTCGAAGGGCTGAATGGCCTACTCCTGCACCTATTGTCTACTACAGAAAGATACCAAAACAACAGGATGATCTTAGCAGGTGACTTTAACTACCCCAATATTGACTGGGGCTTGCTCAATGCCAAAGACTTAGATGGTGCAGAATTTATGAGGTGTTTCCGAGAGGTTTTCCTAAAACAGTACGTATAGTCCAACCTGAGAAGGGAACATACTGGACCCTATGCTGGGAAATGAGCCTGTCCACGTGATTGGTGTTTCAGTGGAAGAACACTTTGGAGGTAGTGATCACCACTCTGACGGTGTTATGGTTGTTTTGAGTATGGAGGAGACTGGAATTTGCAGGACGGTGCTAAATGGGAGCAAGGCAAACTGCAATGATATTGGGCAGGAGCTCGAGAGGGTAGACTGGGAGGAATTGTTATCGGGCAAGTCTGCATCCGACATGTGCGAGTCTTTTAAAGGCCAGTTGATCAAAGTTCAGAACCAGCATGGCCCAGTAAGGAGAAGGAATAAGGACAGCCTAGAAAGGGAACTTCGATGACCAAAGAGGTTGTAAATTTGGTCAAAAAGGAAAAAAGTGCATACAAGGGTTATGAACATGAAATCAGACAGGGCATGTGAGAAACATAAAAGAAAATAATTAACTCAAGCGGGCGAATAGATGGGGCAAAAGGGGTAATGAAATGGCTTTGGCATCAGATGACAGAAAATCCGAAAGTTTTATGCCTATATTAAAAAAACAAGATGGTAGCCAGGGAGTAGGTAGAACCACTCACGGATAAAGGATGGAATTTGTGCTTGGTGGCTGGAGGTGTAAGCGAGGTATTAAATGAGTACTTTATATCTAAGGAGAAGGATATGGAGGACAGTGAGATCAGAGTGGAGAATACAAATATGCAAGGGCTATTTGAGATTAAGAAGGAGGATCTATTGGAGTTCTTGAAGAGCATCAAGGTGGATAAATCCCTAGGACCTGATGGGATCTATCCCAGGTTAATGAGTGAGGCAAGAGGGGAGATTGTGTGAGCCCTGACGATGATCTTTGCATTTCTCTAGCCACCGAAGTCATCCTAGAGGACTGGAGAATAGCTGACGTTGTTTGCTTATCTAAGGAAAGTAGTAGGAATCCAGGGAATTACAGGCTGGTGAACCTCACATCAGTGGTGAGGACCTTATTGGGGAGGATTCTTCATGGCAGGATTTAATCCCATCTGGAAGAGTATGGGTCACTAAGTGACTGTCAGCAATCCTTTGTGCACAGCAAGTTGGGTCTTACCAATGTGAAGACATTTGTTTGAGGAGGTTATGAAGGTGATCAATGAGGGTAGGATGGTGGACATTGTCTACATGGATTTTTGAAGGCTTTTGATAAACTCCCCCTCGGTGGGCCGATCCAGGAGATTAAGATGCATGGGATTAACGGTGACTTTGTTGGATGGCGTACTGATATAGGACAGATTGCTGTGGAAGGACAATATTCAGGATGGAGATCTGTGAGCAGTGGAGTTCTGCAGGGATCTGTGCTGGGACCTCGGTAACGTACTTGGACGCAAGTATAGATGGGTTGGTTAGTAAGTTTGCACATACGATAAAATAGAATTTTATTTATGCCAGGAGGGAAATTATTCTGCCAACAATCATAAAACTTACAAAAGATACATGAAACATGAAATTAAAGTGATGAGTGGAAAGGATTGTGGATGCGCAAAGATTTGGGGGGGGGGGTCAGTCTACCCCTCGACAGAAGGAGGAGGAGTTGTACAGTTTGATAGCCACAGGGAAGAAGGACCTCCTGTGGTGTTCTGTCCTGTATGTTGGTGGAACCAGTCTGTTGCTGAAGGTGCTCCTCAGGTTGACCAGATTGTCATGGAGGCGGCAAGCTGTATTGTCCAGGAGGCTCCGCAGTTATGACACCAAGATTGCTGAGGTCACGGACAGAGAGGAAGGCTGTCAAGATATACAGTGGGATATAGGTGACCTACAGATTGTAGTTTAATCCATGCAAGTGCGAGGTGTTGCACTTTGGAAGATCAAATGCAAGGAGAAAATGGACAATTAATGGCATGACACTTAACAGCATTGATATACAGGGAATCTAGGGATACAAGTCCATAACTCCCTGGAAGAGGAAACATGGGGAGATAGAGTGGTAAAGAAGGCATATGGTTTGCTTGCTTTCATAGCTTCGGGCATTGAGTATAAGAGCCAGGGAGTTATGATTTATAGCTTTCTAGATAAACTGGTGCGTGTCTCAGTTCAACAACAATGCTTTGGAGTTGTGCCAACCTAGATAGGGCTCTTAAAGATAGCGGAGTCAGTGGATATGGGGAGAAGGCAGGAACGGGGTATTGATTGGGGATGATCAGCCATGATCACATTGAATGACGGTGCTGGCTCGAAGGACTGAATGGCCTACTCCCGCACCTATTGTCTATTGACCAGAGGTTCACATGTGAAATAGATACATTAGTAGCAGCAGCAGGCCATCTGACCCAGGGATGTGGGTCAAACGCAAGCAAATGGCTCTAGCATAGATTAATATCTTGGTCGGGATGAACCTGTTTCCGTGACATATGACTGTGGATCTTCAAGCCTCATCTATCCCCTTATGATGTTGCAGCTGATCCTGCACTAATTAAATCTTATCTTGCAAAATATCCAATGCTTATGATCTCCAACAATTTAAACCATGAAGTTTATCTTCGGACACGCACTCCGGAACAAAACTGCATCATAGAACATCTGAAAAGAAATATGGAGCATTGTACAAAAAGAAATGATTAACAAGTGGTTCTGATTTATTTTGGCACAAATCCCGACCATAAATGGGTTGTCAACTATTTATGTCAAGAGGCCGTAAATTATGACACCTTAATCTCATCTCACTACACTCGACACAGGAATATCTGTTCACCACACTCTTTAAAAGGTAAATAAAGGTAAAGGTCGGAAGTGAACCAACATTTTTAAAATCGTGTGGGAAGGAACTGCAGATGCTGGTTTAAACCGAAGATAGACACAAAAAGTTGGAGTAACTCAGCGGGGCAGGCAGCATCTCTGGAGGGAAGGGAATGGGTGACGTTTCGGGTCGAGACCCTGCTTCAGTCCGAAGAAGGGTCTTGACCTGAAACGTCACCCATTAACTCTCTCCAGAGATGCTGCCTGTCCCGCTGAGTTACTCTGACTTTTTGTGTCTATCAACATTTTTAATTGATTGCCATGCTTGCTCCGTCCTGGGGGCAGAGATGGATTCACTGGAGGTCACCTCGGAAAGGAGGATGCTCCTCAAACTGCGGGACATACATCTCACCCCCTCCATGACACACTGGTCAATCTGAGAAGTACCTTCAGCAACAGACTGGTCCTACCAAGGTGCAGCACAGAATGCCACAGGAAAACATTTGTCCCTAATGTACAACTCCTCCCCTTTGCGTCGTGGGGTAGACTGACTCCCCTCCCCCCCCATCCTGGACTTTTCCACTCGATAATTGAATTTCATGTTTGTGCATTATTACAAATATGGTCTCCAAATCTGAGGAAGGACATTATTGCCATAGAGGGAGTGCAGAGAAGGTTCACCAGACTGATTCCTGGGATGTCAGGACTGTCTTATGAACAAAGACTGCATAGACTCGGTTTATACTCTCTAGAATTTAGGAGATTGAGAGGGGATCTTATAGAAACTTACAAGATTCTTAAGGGGTTGGACAGGCTAGATGCAGGAAGATTGTTCCCGATGTTGGGGAGGTCCAGGACAAGTGGTCACAGCTTAAGGATAAGGGGGAAATCCTTTAGGACCGAGATGAGAAGGACTTTTTTCACACAGAGAGTGGTGGGTCTCTGGAACTCTCTGCCACAGAGGGTAGTTGAGGCCAATTCATTGGCTATATTTAAGAGGGTTAGATGTGGCCCTTGTGGCTAAGGGGATCAGGGGGTATGGAGAGAAGGCAGGTACGGGATACTGAGTTGGATGATCAGCCATGATCATATTGAATGGCGGTGCAGGCTTGAAGGGCCGAATGGCCTACTCCTGCACCTAATGTCTATGTTTCTATGTTTCCATGTGCCTTGTAACTGTAGCTTTTGACCGGTGGCAGACCAATTTTCCTCTGCGATAAATAAAGTTGTATCGTATCATTCCTGTCTGATCCATGCCAATAGTTTTCCACTATAACATTTCCTAATCAAGGAAACCCCCATGCAAACACATGCAGGACATCGCATCCAACCGGGCATTAGAACTTTGGAAATGGTGCCAAATCTGGCAACTCAAATTAATAATGTCACTGTATTTTGCACATGTGACAATAAAGTGCCATTGAACATTTACTTGCACCTTAGATATCAACCAAGTGGTGTCGGAAAACGTTGCAGTTTGTCCATTACGGGAGGTTTTTTCCCTTAAAACTGACGCTTCTCAGACAGTCCCTCAGGACCGAGCACGGCTTACTTTATGGGCCCTTACAGGAAGTGGCCGGGGTGGTCGGGTGTGTTGGATTAGTTTGCGAGGTGAAGTTCTACTCCCAACTTTTACGCCGGGTCTTCTTATATGTGCTTTCAATGTTCGGCTACCGTTCTCAGTGTCGATCGTTCCTCCACTTTGAGTAGCTATGGGCTGAGGTTTGCAAGAGTTATTGGCAATCTTGCACTTTCTCAAGGTAGGGGAGGGATCTCATTGAAAGGCACAGAATAGTGAAAGGCTTGGATAGAGTGGATGTGGTGAGGATATTTCCACTAGTGGGCGAGTCTAGGCGTAGAGGTCACAGCCTCAGAATCAAAGGACGTTATTTTAGGAAGGAGATGAGCAGGAATGTCTTTAGTCAGAGGGTGGTGAATCTGTGAAATTCTTTGCCACAGAAGGCTGTGGAGGCAACGTCAGTGGATATATTTAAGGCAGAGATAGATTGATTCTTGATTAGTACGGGTGTCAGAGGTTATGGGGAGAAGGCAGGAGAATGGGGTTAGGAAGGAGAGATAGATCAGCCATGATTGAATGGCAGAGTAGACTTGATGGGCCGAATGGCCTAATTCAACTCCTATCACTTATGATCTAAAGTCCTAGTGGGACCTCTCTGGCATTGAAACATGTCAGAACTTGTTTATTTTGAATAAAATGATTTAAACATTTTTTCTTATTACTTTTTCTTAATCCCCCCCCCCCAATTTCAATTTCTTTCCTTGATCTTCCATTTACTTAAATGTTCACTTCCTGGTTGTGCCTATGCTTCAGAGAGGATACGACAGTCAGCTTGATTTTTGATTGAAAGATACGGCATAGAAACAGGCCCTTCGGCCCAACCACATCGACCTGTGATCACCGATGCACACTCGTTCAATGTTATCCCACTTTCATTCCCACTCCCGACTCACTAGGGGGCAATTTATAGCAGACAATCAACCTACAAACCCGCACTTTGTTGGGGTGGGGGAAGAAACCGGAGACATGGAGGAATCCCACACGGTCACAGGGAGAACGTGCAAACTACACACAGACAGCATCCGAGGTCAAGATACAAGATACATTTATTTGTCAGATGGCACAGTGAAACGAGATCACCATACAGCCATACAATAAAAATAGAGAACACAACACACGATAGAATTCAACATAAAACATCCCCACACTGCAGAATCAAAAGTTTCCCACTGTGAGGGAAGGCACCAAAGTCAGTCTTTTCCTCTAATGTTACCCAAGTCAGGGGAATGCAAGACAGGGTCGAACCTGCGTCTCAGGTGCCGTGAGATCGCAGTTCTACCAGCTGTGTCGCCAGGAAGCAAAGATTGAAGAGACACAATGGAGTTTGTCATATCCACACTGTGTGGCTGCAGTGCAGAATCACTCCTTGTTCACTACTTCAGGCTGATCCAAGCCCTGGCTTGTAAAAGCTGGATGCCAAAGGGGAGCTGTGAGCCCAGATTAAATGCATGTTGACAAGGGAAAGTATTGTGTACCACTGCCGAGAAGATCATATAGAGAAATTCACAAAAGTCCACAAAAGATTTGCAAATAACCAATGGGTATTATATTGGTTTTGTGTAATTCAGCCCCAAGTCGGAAACAAGATTAAGAAAAATGGATTTCAGAGGGCAGGTTAAGACAAAGACATACAAGATAGACACAGAAATGCTGGAGTAACTCCGTGGGACAGGCAGCAGCTCTGGAGAGAAGGAATGGGTGACATTTCAGGTCGAGACCCAAAACGTCACCCATTCCTTCTCTCCAGAGACGCTGCCTGTCCCACTGAGTTACTCCAGCATGTTGTGTCTATCTTGAGTGTACACCAGCATCCGCAGTTCCTTCCAACACAATGACATACAACATGGAAATAAGTGAAGGTCCACCAATTCCATCCTAACCACCAAGCATTTATTTACAGTACATTGATCCTATTTTACTACCCTTGTCAATCCCATCACACTGCCCTCAAATTCAACCTCGACACACTCTGAACCATTACAGTGACTAATTAATCTACTAACAACCCACATCTTTTAGATACAGAGCACCTGGAGCCATGCAGTGCAGGGAGGGCATGCAAACTCCATACAGACATCAAACCCCAGTCATTGGAGCACCTCCACTCAGCGTGCCTGGACCTATGTGATCTCACTATCAGAGTGAGGCCCAGTGCAAATTGGAGGAACAGCACCTTGGGCAGCTTACAACCAAGCTGAGTCTGAAGAAGGGTCTCGACCCGAAACGTCGCCTATCTCCTTCGCTCCTTAGATGCTGCTGCACCCGCTGAGTTTCTCCAGCCTTTTGTGAACCCAGTTATTAATGTTTACTTCTATCTTCAAGTAACTCTTGCTTTCCCTCTCTCTTTCTCTCTCCATCCCTCCCCCATCTTAGTTCTCGGACTAGTTTTACTGTCCTCGAGATTAAATGTGACTGATTGTAAGCCTTGTTGTCACCTTCCCCTCAGTTAACAATGATACATTCGACATTTTCCTTGATCTTTGTCCCCTTTCATCTCTCCTTTTCACACCTTCCACATCTCTGTCCCCCTCTCCCCTCACTCTGTCTGAAGAAGGATCTCGACCTGAAACGTCACCCATTCCTTCTCTCCAGAGATGCTGCCTGTCCCACTGAGTTACTCCAGCATTTTGTGCCTTACCTTCTCGAGCGACGAGACAACTGCCCTACCAGCTGCATCGTTGTGCCCCACCCTTTACCCTAGACATCTTGTTGAAAAAATAATAATGCTTTCCCCATGGACTGTCTCTTTTGCACAACCAATCTTAAATACTCCAGATATACGGTGTGCAACTCCTGTACGCATCCGAGGGATTTACTGGGCAGTTGATACTGTGCCAGAAAGAGATAGCTCAAGTTTGATACGTACATATATCAACTTGAAATGATGGACCTTAACTTTACGGGTTCAAGAGATAAGAATTCATAAGCAACACTTTATTCACTCCATCCAAGGTCACTCTGCACAAATGTGGATCTCCACCTCATGGCTCAACATAACAAGTTTGGATCAGAGTTTCAATAGACAATAGGTGCAGGAGTACACCATTCGGCCCTTCGAGCCAGCACCGCCATTCAATGTGATCATGGCTGATCATCAGTTTTGATTCTACACCATTAATTACCATGGCATTACAGACTGGACAACACTGCAGTGCCGGGCACTTGTTGTCCGTTGACCATCCGTTTCTTGGTTAAAGTCCAGTTTGGAATGGTCAGGTGAAAGCCAGTCATGTTGCAAGGCGATTGTTGAGGATCTGGATTGAGAAGTTTAGTTTACTATTGTCACGTTTTCCACGGTAAAGTGAAAAGCCGCAACTCAGATCCTCAACACAGAACTGCCAACAGTTTACCTCACGGCAAAAGCTCACTCAGAGAGGTGGGCATCATAGTCCCGACACAAGAGACTGAAGATGATGGAAACTGGAGCAAAACATGAACTACGAGAGGAGTTCAGGAGGCAGAGGGATAGTCGGCGTTTGGGTTGACACCTGGTATCTGGACTTGGGGCAAACAGTGGAATTGAGTGAAATCTTTAAAGTAACGCATTAGCATTCTTCCTGTAAATTCCCCATGGGAAATCTCCAATTAAACGCAGCTCAAAACAAGGGTGTGTACCAATGCCACAGGTGCGCAAGTACAAGTGAACATGGCTCATTTCCTTTTGCCCTCTCCTGCAATTAACATAGAAACAAATTCCAGCATTCCCAGTTAAAGTAAGTAGAACCAATGCTATCTGAATCCCGGTCAAAGAAATGCAAAAACAGAGAAAGACATTTTATGAAATCCAAATCTCTAATAAAAACAAGTTCATATCCACGATTAAAGTCGGTGATGCAAGAATCCTGTTGGATTTCCGAGAGGCTATTTGATACTGGAATCGTTCTATGATTTGACCATTACACACATATCTAGAGCTGAGTCATGCAGATAGGGAGAAGCTAGAAGCGGCAATTTGTATACTTGAAGTGCAGTTAAAATAGTACAAGTTACTGAACAGGAACTTAATTAACAAGTTTGTCTGAAGACGGGTCTCGACCCGAAACGCCAGCTATTCCTTCTCTCCAGAGTTGCTGCCTGTCCCTCTGAGTTACTCCAGCATTTTGTGTACATCTAGTGTAATTAAAAACTTTTATTTGTAGCATCTTAAAGTAGCAAAGCTTATCTAGATGCTGCACAGACGCATGACCAACAAATCTCAACACTGAAACTTTTAAGGTAGACACAAAAACCTGGAGTAACTCAGCGGGTCAGACAGAATCTCTGGGGAAGAGGAATAGACCGAAGAAGGGTCTCAACCCGAAACGTCACCTATTCCTTTTCTCCAGAGATGTTGCCTTTCCCGTTGAGTTACTCCAACATTGTGTGTCTATCTTCAGTTTAAACAGCATCTGCAGTTCCTTCTTACACACAAACCTATAGTGCACTTTTTTTTAAAACTGCAGACCAAAACATGGTCGAAGGGAGAGATATGAAGAGAGCAGGAGAGTTTTGGGCGTGTCAGAGAGAGAATTTGGCACTCATCAGCTCAAAATTTGGATGTTCCAAACCCAGGGGGTGGGGTGGATATCTCTAGAGGATTACGGGGTGGGGAACATTGTAAAGATAGGGAGTAACAAGACCATGAAGGGATCGGAAAATAGACGTGGGTGGCAGCACGAGCCATCAAGCACAGAAGTGAGGGCCAGCTGACACGGAGCACGATTTGATATCAGTAGCAGTTTCAGATGGCCATTCACTTGCAAAGGGAAATGTCAGCCAGGAATGCATTAGAATTATCCAGTCTCAAGATAATAAAGACATACTGTCAATAAGAGTTTGAGTAATATAAGCTTAGCCAGGGAATGCTACAGGGCGGCAACTCTACAAGGTAGAGTTGCTGCCTTAAAGCACCAATGGCGCGGGTTCGATCCTGACTGCGGGCGCTGTCTGTATGGAGTTTGTACGTTCTCCCCCTGACCTGCGTGGGTTTTCTCTGGGGTCTCCGGTTTTCTCCCACACTCCAAAGACGTACAGGCTTGTAGGTTAATTGGCTTGGGTTTGTCTTGTTTGGAATGTGTAAACTGTCCTTAGTGTGTGTAGGATAGTGTCAGCGTGCGGGATCGCTGGTCAACGTGGACTCAGTGGGTCGAAGGGCCTGTTGCCATGCTGTATTTCTAAAACTAAACTAAACTAAAAAAGATGGAAATGGCCTTAAGTGAGGCTTGAAACCTAACTTTGGATTAAATGCTACATTGGATACATTTTTTTGCGGTTACACCACAGACTTAAGGGGCCAAATGCTTTGCTCTACTTTTACATTTCTTCTTAAGGGCCTGTTCCACCAGCATGCGCTTACATGCGTCTAGCGCGACCAAACGTGGTCGCTTGAGGCTCACGGCCACACGGGGCCGGTCCCACTTCGAACCGAGGAGGCGTATGGAGTTGTGCAGGGTTGGTCCCGACATCGTGCGGGGCTCCGAAAATACTGCACTGTTCGAAAATTCAGCGCGACAACGGCCTGCACGCTGTCAAGACGCTGCATACACCCAGCGTGCCGTTGCGTGATGACGTCACCACCCAACTGTGTGCGACGTCCAAATTCAGCCGGCCCGCCGCCTGCCCAGCTGATTGGTGAGTATGATGTCGGGACCAGCCCCGCACAACTCCATACGCCTCCGCGGTTCGAAGTGGAACCGTACGCTTCAAGCGCTATACGTATGCAATCGCATGCTGGTGGGACAGGCCCTTTACTTTCCAAGTTATTAGCTGTTGTTTGTAGGAACAAACTGCAGATGCTAGTTTAAATTGAAGGTAGACACAAAAATGCTAGAGTAACTCAGTGGAACAGGCAGCATCTCTGGAGAGAAGGAATGGGTGACATTTCGGGCCGAGACCATTCTTCAGACTGGTGTTGGTATTAGTTCACCTAGAGGGGTATAATTATTATTTTTTAATTGAAATGACTTATTAATGAAACAGCATTTTCACATATGTTCGCCCAATTTTGTCCTTGGTCTTCTGAGAATCCCATGAACCTTCATGAGAAACCCAAAGTTACTCACATCAAATAAACACACTAGGAAAATACCCAGCTGTAGAAGGGTGTTCCTTTTGATACTTGAAATGAAATGAAAATACTCACTGAGTTTGATTACTACAAAATGGTTCATCATCACCATCATCGCACATGCCGTAAACTGTCAAGACAAAATGCAACCAGGATAGTTATTCCCAAGAATCAAAATGCAAACTGTATCCCTCTCCACAGATGCTACCTGACATGATGAGTATTTCCAACATGTGTTGTTGTCTTTTTTAATAAAAAGGTTTTCCAGCATTGGCATGTGTTGATTTTGGGCTGTTTGTGTCATTAAATTGTTGGGAGCATATAATCCAAACAAGTCAAGGAGCTCCGCCTGGCTTTTGCTTTAATAAGTGGGGAAACTCCCATTTTGGAGTAAATTCTAATTGAGTATTTTTACAATACTGGAGAGATTTTGAGGAACAAGATTTGTATTCAGTTTTTTACCCCAATACAGTTCTTAACAAAAATCTACCCATCATGTGAAACCTTATAAATAACAGATATAAATTAGATAACTTCACGACCGAAAGTCAAAAAAGTTTTTCATGACAGACAAATCTTCATCGTTTTACCACCAATTTGGACACAAAAAATGTGACATTAAAAACTCTGCCACATTTAGTCATGAATATTTAATTCATGAATAAACTTCATATGGACCCTCAAACATATACGTTATGATAATGATCTTGGGAAATATCTTCATCAATACCAGGAGAAAAATACAGTAACGTGCCTAGTGTTTCACCTCGCAAAGATCCCATAACGGCCGTTGTGCTTGGTGTCCATTGTCACAACGACCGTTATCGGGGTCGGTACCTCCGTAAGTTAAACCACGGAGGCTCCAAACCTCTAATGCTTTTCAAAAACACAATGAGGTATCCTATGGTGGTAGCGATTTTTGGGTGAGTTCATTATTTTTTCTCATTTTCCAATTTAATATATAAAAAACAACGTGGTGTCAAAAACGCAACGACCATCTACGATATATTTTGTGACCTTTTTAAAAATCGATAAAAAGGGTTTTTTGAACATAAATTGGTCATCAAAACTAAGAAACTGAGCCAAACTTCAATTTGGTCACACGCTGTTTTTTGTTTACCTTTCGTATGGAACATGTCGCTAACTTAATTACTTCATGTCAACATCCGGAAGCTCCACAACGACCGTTACGGAGACATTTTACTTACCAACAAAAATCAGCCCAAATCAAACCTTCTGACAAATCATCGGCCATCAATAGCTCAAATCCATAAGGTAATGTACCGTTTAGATCACATTGGTGAAAATGCTTGGTTCTCTCTAATAAGTGTGTCTGATGTGTCTGCGATATCTACTCAGATGGTAGTATTCTACTACATGATCAGGTGAATGAAGTGGAAACGGTGTTTGAAATTTCCATGTGTTATTCATAAACATAGAAAGGAATAAGAAATATGTGCACTTACTGTGCCAACCAGTCCCTGGTGGACACCACGCAACAACAGTTACACAAAATGTGTTTGTGTATTCTGATGCCATTTTCAGAAACTTATCATCAATATGCTATCTTTTCTTATATATTTTTTTGATACTATGTTAGTCATTGACGGATAATACGGCTATAGACCTAGGAATGGAAATTACCATGAGCAATACATGCACTCAACAAGAACCATGCGCAGAATCATCATCCGAGAAGAGGCTTCAGGTCTGCTCCTGCTGGAGGCTGGATGAAAATAACATCTTCAAAGGGCCTGAAAATACATCAAGGAAAGAAAGGGTGCTTGAGAGAGGGAAAACAGGGACCTCGCATTGATGAGTACTTCCTGAGAAGTCAATCAAGTCAGTCGAATGAAGTTCAGCGACTGGAGTCTTACCAAAGTTCGCAGGGCATCAGCCCCCCTGATGAAGGAAACTCAAGCACAGTTGCGCAGGCAGAGGAAGATATGGAGCCCATCCAGCCAAGAAAACCAGCAATGGAGAAAACGATCAGCGGAAGAAAACCTCGCGTCTAATGGCCTGGAGCCTCGGAGAAGAAAGAATGGGAGACCTGACCCGTATCTTACAGGGTCTAAGGGGTACAGTTGAAAGAAAGCTTGATAAGATGGGGGACATCATCTATGGCCATGGAGCAGAACGATATGGAATAAGGGAGAAAAAGGAAAATGCACCAGCTTTGGAAAGCAAGTCCAGACGGCAAAAGGAGATGGAATGCCTGATCCGGGAGAGAAGGTAGCTCAAGAAGCAGTGGAGGAAGGCATCTGATAGTGAGAGGGAGGGCATCAACATTCTCCAGGGAAACATCAAAAACCGTTTAGCAACCCTGAGACGAGCAGAGTATCTGCGGAAATCACGAAAAAAGAAAGAACGAACGAGATCACGCTTCTTCAAGGACCCCAATAAGTTCGTAAAATCACTTTTCATCAAAGAATAGGGAGGAAGTCTGAAAACATCAAGGCAGGAGCTGGACGAGCATCTGGAAAGAATGCATGCGGATGACAAGAGACACCAGAAGACAGCTATTCCATCGGACATTCCACCAATTGAACAACCAGAGCACCAGATGGACATTAGTCCTCCAAAGTGAAGGGAGGTGGAACAGACAGTAAAGCGGGCAAGAGCATCTTCAGCCCCAGGGCCAAATGGGGTTCCGTATTGACCCTACAAGGGTGCTCCTGATGTTTTTCGCTTCCCGTGGAGGCTAATGAGAGTGGCTTGGAAGAAGAGAGTCATACCCAAAGCATGGCGCAGGGCAGGAAGAATCCCGATTCCGAAAGAGAAGGAATCCACTCATATCAGCCAATTCCGCCCTATCAGTCTCCCCAATGTGGAGGGTAAGATTTTCTTCAGCATCATAGCTCAGAGGATGACCAGCTATTTAGAGAGAAACAACCTTGTGGATACAACAGTCCAAAAAGCAGGCATCCGAGGGTTCTCGGGATGTCTTGAACATACCAGCATGATTTGGCACCAAATCCAGACTGCAAGAAAAGAAAAATCTGCATGTCATTTTCCTTGACCTTGCCAACGCGTTTGGAACTGTCACTCACAGTTTCCTCTGGGCATCCTTTGACTTCTTCAGGATACCAGAGACCATCACAAGCCTTGTCAAGGCTTATTTTCAAGATCTGCAGCTCTGTTTCACCACGCCTGACTTCACGACCACATGGCACTGCATGGAGATTGGCATTATGGCGGGGTGTACCATCTCCCCATTGATTTTTACTATGGCTATGGAAGTCATCATAAGGGTCCCCAAGTGGGTAGTGGGTGGCGAGCGTCTGAAGTCTGGAGTCCGTCTACCACCCATCAGGGCCTACATGGATGACATGACAATCATAACAACAACAGCACCTTGCACCAGGCGCCCTTTAGGGAAGCTTCAAGAGAACATCACTGGGGTTAGAATGCAATTCAAGCCATCTAAATCAAGAAGCATTTCTATAATCTCAGGCAAACTGAGAAATCAAAGCTTCTTCATTGATCAAGAACATATTCCAACTGTGTCAGAGAAGCCAATCAAAAGCCTGGGAAGATGGTATAACTCTAAACTGAAGGACGCTGATCAGGCTAACGGGTTTAGGCAAGAAGTCATCAAAGGTCTGGTGTACATCGACCGATCCATGCTGCCTGGAAAGCTGAAAATCTGGTGCCTGCAGTTTGGGTTACTACCTCGCCTTATGTGGCCACTAACCATGTATGACATCACCCTCACAAGAGTCGAGAAGATAGAAAGAATAATCATCTCTTCGTGAGAAAGTGGTTAGGTGTTCCTCGGTGCCTGAGCAGCGTAGGCCTGTATGGTCAGGGGGTACTCCAGCTGCCTCTGTCTCACAGAGGTGTTCAAGTGCACTAACGTCAGACTAGAGATGACCCTGGCAGAATCAAGGGACACTGTCATCTGAGCTGCTGCTCCAACCCTGGCAACAGGAAAGAAGTGGACGGCTAAGAATGCGACACAGCAGGCAAAATCTGCTCTCACCAAGGCGACATGGTAGGGCAAATCCAACACGGAAGAAGTGGCTTGGGGCTTGGCGGTAAGCGACCTTCTGGAACAAGGCATCATCACTGGAGCACCGAAAGTTGGTCGTGGCCAAAGTCCGCCGACAGGAGGAGTTGAGGAGGTGTGCCAAGGCTGTGTCGCAAGCTAAACAGGGCCAGTGGATGAGATGGGAGAGTGTGGAAAAGAGGAAGATCAGCTGGAAGGACATGTGGGAGATGGAGGCGAGTAGGATACGTGTCTAATTCGGGCAACCTATGATGTCCTTCCTAGCCCAAAAATCTCAACCAATGGCTGGGCGAAGATCCATCATGCCCCCTGTGTTCAACACCAGCCACACCTAGGCACATCCTCACTGGGTGTAAAGTAAGCCTCTCCCAAGGATGGTACACCTGGAGACATAATCAAGTGCTCAAATGCCTGGCAGCGACTCTGGAAAGCAGGAGAACAGCCAACAATGCCCTGCTGCCCAGAGCAACTAACCCAGTTAAGACAATTGCCTTTGTTCAGTGGGGGAACAAAGGCAATGGAAAATTCCACCAAGGACCAGGTTTGGACAGCTGGAGGCAGCCCGGGATTGGCAGATGCTGGTGGATGTGGACCAACGGCTTACAGTTCCATCAGAGATAGCCATCACCAACTTGAGGCCTGATCTTGTGCTCTGGTCGAACTCTCAGTGGATGGTGTACTTTGTGGAGCTCACAGTCCCTTGGGTGGATGCTGTGCAGGAAGCCTTCGAAAGAAAGAAACTGTGATATACGGAGCTTGCAGTGGAGGCAGAACAGCGGGGCTGGAGAGCTAAGATCTGCCCGGTAGAAGTTGGATGTCGAGGATTCGTGGCAACATCTACCTTAAGACTGATGAAGGACCTGGGGATCAGTGGACAAGCCCTACGCCAGGCCATCAAACAAACATCACGGGTGGCAGAGCAGAGTAGCCAGTGGCTCTGGCTGAAGAGGAAAGGCCCCATTTGGTCTCCCAAATAACCGACTAGACAGATGCAGAGGGGTGTGGTTCTGGGACGCTGAGCCTACTGGAGACGTCGTGGGTTCAATGAGCAAAACGGTGATGAAAGTAGGTGGCCACTTGATAACCCCAATGACGTGTCTGCCTAGCCTTTCTCAACATCGGAGGAGCATAGATGAGTGCAGAAGGCTCCCATCACCATCGGGCGAAAATTAATATTTGGCACTTTGGATTTTTAACATCTAGTCCTGTGTATTTGTAAACGTCATGAACCCAATAAGGTGCTTGTCAACTTTTTTGAAGGAATTTGAAATTTGATCCCCTTTGTCACATTATTGTAAAAATACATATTTGCAATCTTAGACTGCAAACGTAATACCAAAATTATCAAGTGTGGTTTAAAATTGTCCGGTTTTATTTCAATGTTTAGTTTAAAGATACAGCTTTAAAACAGGCCCTTTAGCCCGCCAAGTCCACGCCGACCCATTCCGTACTATCCCGCTTTCTCACCCACACCCTACACACAAGGGGCGATTTGAGGCCAATGAACCCCCTCGGAGAAGGAGCCCCTGGAGAAAACCCACGTGGCCACAGGGAGAACGGTCAAACTCCACACAGGCAGGATGGAACCTGGGTCTCTGGCGCTGCGAGGCAAGCGCTCCACCAGCAGCACTGCCCAAACGTCTCCAGACATTAAAATGCTCTCTCACGTGCATGTGGCTCTGTTTCAACTTGCATGTTGAGCTCTGGTTTGGTACGGTCGTGGAACCACATTCCACACACCAGGATGACAGTCGGGAAAACCCTGACAGGATCGCAATTGGGAGGCCACTACGCACAACAGATGCGTTTCTTTCCTTGGAAATGATGGACACTGGAAATCGGACAATAAACGCCACAAGTTTTAACAAAACCTTTGAGTCTATTGGGAAAAATGTTCCAAATTAGATGGCACTTTTCAAGTACTTTCACTTTTTTTTATCACAACACTTTCTACTGCCCCTACATTCGAACAGAGATCAGTCCAGCAGAGGTACAAGCCCTTCGGCCCACAATGTTTGTGCCGGATACAATGCCAACTTGAACTGATCTCATCTGCCTATAGATGATCCCCCACCCTTTATTCCTTGCTGTTCACGCGCTTATCTAAAAGCATCTTAAACCACACTATCGTATCTGCCTCCATCACTACTCGTGGGCAAAATAACGTGCCCCGCATATCTTCATTAAACTTTCGCCCTCTCACCTTGTAGCAATGAGGTTGCATTAAGCCTTTTCTTATCACAGTCATTTGAGAATAAATCCAATTTATAGAAATAAATGCCCAAACCTACTTGTACACAATGAGATTGTAGTAAAGTTGCCATCTTTGCTGAATAACCTTGAAGAGCAGAGCCCCATGAACTCTTGGGCTGATGCAAATCGAAAAGCAGTGCAATCCAATTTCAATGCAACAACTTGGTTTAAGAATTTTAAACAAATATCCCATAATATTGTATGGGAAGAGTTGGTTGGGTGCAGGCAAGTTAGTTTAAATTAATGCAAGGCAAAAAAAAAGGTCTTATTCACTGCAGCACTAAGCTTATTGCAAAGTGGCCACAAATTATTCCACTGGGTTCCAACAGTGCAGCAAACCATCCAAGATTGTCAAAGCAACGCTCCTCAATCCTTAGACTGCAATGTGTTGGGACTTGTTCACCATTTTTTGTAATTACTTAATATATTCATATACCTGCCAACAGCATGTGGATTTTTTTGTTAATATACAGGATTTAACCTGCCCGATGACAAAGCCAACATTTTGAATGTTCCAGCCATTTGAAAAACAAATCTAGCAGGTTTTTCCTCAAGATATTCAAGTGGTAATTGTCATTTATTTTTCTTACTGCACAGATCACACTGCATCATGCTCGCTGGGCCGTAGAAGACTACAGTTTATCCGTTGGAAATTGGGGTTTTTGCATCAGGGTCAATGGGCTATATAGATTTCAAAAGCATGTTACAGGTACTTGTATTCCCCATGTCGCAGGACCTTTCAGCGTTATTCTCAATGTCAAGTCAGCAATGACTTAAGATGGATACAAAATGCTGGTGTAACTCAGCAGGACAGGCAGCATATGTGTAGAATGGTCTCGTCCCAAAACGCCACCCATTCCTTCTCTCCAGAGATGCTGCCCGTCCAGCTGAGTTACTCCAGCATTTTGTGTCCATCTTCGGTGTCCCTTCCAACACAAGCAATGTCTTAGTGGGGCTGAAGAAGGGTCTAGACCCCGAAACGTCGCCCATCTCCTTCACTCCTTAGATGCTGCTGCGCCCGCTGAGTTTCTCCAGCCTTTTGTGTACCCAAGCAATGTCTTAAATTGCTTTCTGAAAGGTATCAACAAATTAAGCTACTTTCTCAGATACTTGGAGGGTAAAAGTAAAGTTTATTCACAGATACTTTTGCATTTCTGATCTAATTCCAGGAGAATGATTTTTAAACCAGTCCATTGCACCTGCTCTCACAGTTAGCTCTTTTGTTGGTTCTCTCCACAACCTTTGACACCCATACTAATCAAGAAGCCATGTGTCGTGCTTTACATACACCCAATGAATTGGCCTCCATCGCATCTGTGTCAATCAATCCGTAGATTCACCACACTCTGGCTAAAGAAATTCCTCCTTATCTACATCCTTGTATTCTTGAGACTGTACCGCCTGGTCCGAGACTCTCTCATAACTGGAAATATCCTTTCCACATCCACTCTATCTGGGCCCTTCAATATCCGGCAGGTTTCAAAGAGATCCCCGCTCATTCATCTAAACTCCAGCAAGTACAGACCCAGAGCCAAATGCTCCTTATATGTTAAGTAAAATGCAGTCAAGTTAGGAGGTCATGTTACAGTTGTATAAGACGTTGGTGAGACTGCATTTGGAGTATTGTGTTCAGTTCTGGGCACCATGTTATAGGCAAGATATTGTCAAGCTTGAAAGGGTTCAGAGAAGATTTACGAAGATCTTGCCAGGATTAGAGGGTCTGAGCTATTGGGAGAGGTTGAGCAGGCAGGGTCTTTATTCCTTTGAGTACAGGAGGATAAGGGTTGATCTTATAGAGGTGTATAAAATCACGAGAGGAATAAATTGGGTAGATGCACAGAATTTCTTGCCCCGAGTAGGGGAATCGAGGACCAGAGGAAATACGTTCAAGGTGAAGGGGAAAAGATTTAATAGGAATCCGAGGGGTAACATTTTCACACAAAGGGTGGTGGGTGTATGGAACAAGTTGCCAGAGGAGGTAGTTGAGGCTGGGACTATCACAAAATTTAAGAAGCAGTTAGACAGGTACATGGATAGGACAGGTTTGGAGGGATATGGACCAAACACTGCAGGTGGGACTAGTGTAGCTGGGACATGTTGGCCGGTGTGGGCAAGTTGGGCTGAAGGGCCTGTTTCCACACAATGACTCCATGAATAGTTGATGTTCTTGTAAACCTCCTCGGGACCCCCTCCAAAGCCAGCACATCCTTTCTCAAGTATGGGCCCCAAAAATGCTCACAATATTTCAAATGTGTTCTCACCAGCGCCAATAAAGCCTCACCATTTCACCTCTGCTTTTATAATCTAGTCCCCACAAACTCACTGTTAGCATTGCATTAGCTTTCCTTACCATCAACTACCTTTTGGGAATCCTGCACCAGCATTCCCATGTCCCTTTGTACCTCCAATTTCAGAATCCTTTCCCCATTTTGAAAGTAGTGTATGCCTTTATCCTTCTACCAAAGTGCATGACCGTAGACTTTGCTGCGCTCTATTCCACCTGTCACTTCTCTGCCCACTTCCCCAACCTGTCTAAGTCCTCCCGCAAAATCCCTGCTTCCCCAACACCACCTGCCCCTCCACACATCTTCGTAACATCCCCAAACTCGGTCACAGAGCCATCAACTCCCTCATCCAGATCATTGACATATAACGGGCAAAATAGAGGACCCGACACTGACCCCCAGTGGAACACCACTAGTCACTGGTAGCCAACCAAAGAAGACCCCTTTACTCCCAAAGGAACCGGTGTTCTCAGCTCCCATCAACATTAAGGTAACTGGATTAATGTCCATTCTGCTGCAGATGAGAAAAAGGCAACAGCCCAGGTCAAGCTTCCCACTGGAACTTAAAATTGCTTTAACAAATATTCATGGTCTTGATTTAGCTTGTATTGGGCCTGTCATCTACCCTTTTAGTTTTGCAATATTAATTCCACCAGTCCTCGCCGCCCCTCCCCTTATTGCCAATGACACGGCAAGCAGATTTAAAGTACTAAGTGGGGGGAGGGTGTATCATTGGTAGAACAGACTGGGAGAAGAACCAAGAAAGTGATAGATAGATAGATAGATGGATTGGTGGAGAGGAGGGGAGGGTTTAGACACAGATATGGAGGAAGGTGGGGAGGAATTAAAGATAGACACAACAAGCTGGAGTAACTCAGCGGGTCAGGCAGCATTTCTGGAGAAAAGGAATATGTGAGGTTTCGGGTTGAGACCCTTCTTCAGACCCGAAACATCACCTATTCATAGAGTTATAGTGTGGAAACAGGCCCTTCAGCCCAACTTGCCCACACCGGCCAACATGTCCCAGCTACACTAGTTCCACCTGCCTGCATTTGGTCCATATCCCTCCAAACTTGTGACTAGTCCTGGCAACATCCTCGTAAATCTTCTCTGAACCCTTTCAAGCTTGACAATATCTTTCCTGTAATATGGTGCCCACAATACTCTAAATGCAGTCTCACCAACGTCTTATACAATGACCTCCCAACTTCTGTACTCAATACTCTGACTGATGATGCCTATGTGCCAATAGCCTTTTTGACCACCTTATCTACCTGCGACAACCTTCAAGGAACCATGCACCTGCACTCCTAGATCCCTCTGCTCTGCAACATTCTCCAGAGGCCCACCATTCACTGTGTAGGTCCTGCCCTTGTTAGTCGTTCCAAAATGCAACACCCCACACTTCTCTGTATTAAATGTCATCAACCATTCCTCAGCCCACCTGGCCAATCAATCATAACCATCTTCACTATCTGCAAAACCACCCACTTTTGTATCGTCAGCAAACTTGGTAAATCTTGCCCTGTATGTTCTCATTCAAATTATTGATGTAGATGACAAACAGTAAAGGGCCCAGCCCCGAACCCTGAGGCACATCACTAGTCACAGGCCTCCAGTCCGAGAAGCAACCTTCCACCATCCATGAAGCAGAGGGTAATTTGCTATCCATTCAGCTATCTCTCCTTGGATCCCATGCGATCTAACCTTCCAGAGCAGTCTACCATGCACAACCTTGTCAAGTGCCTTACTGAAATCCATGTATACAACATCTACAGCTCTGCCCTCATCAACCTTTTTGGTTACGTCTTTAAAAATCTCTATCAGATTTGTGAGGCATGTCCACCCATGTACAAAACCATGCTGATTATCCCTAATCAGCCCTTGCCCATCCAAATGCCTGCATAACCTATCCCTCAGAATACTCTCTAGTAACTATCCAATTACAGATTGTAAGTTCATCAGCCTATCGTTCCCAGCATTTCCCCTGCAGCCCTTCTTGGAGAGAGAAACAGCATTTGCCACCCTCCCGTCTTCCGGCACCTCTCCTGGATTTGAGAACGTAAATTTGAACCAGGGCTCCCGCAATTTCTTCTCTAGTTGTCTGGAGATGCAATGTGGCCTGCTGCGTTACTGCAGCTTTTTGTGTCTGTCTTCCGTTTAAACTACCAACCGCTGTTCCTTCCTACACGAGGGGTGGCTTACTGTTGCCAGCGAGCCGGGGGTGCGGGTGTTGGGGATACACGGTCCGGCGGGCGGGCGGCTCTCTCTCTCTCTCTCCCTCTCTCCCCCCCCTCCCCCCCCTCTCTCCCCCTCTCTCCCCCCCTCCCCCTCCCCTCCCCCCCCCCCCTCCTCCCCTCCCCTCCCCTCCCCCCCTCCCCCCCCCCCCTCCCCTCCCCCCCCCTCCCCCCCCCCCTCCCCTCCCCCCTCCCCCCTCCCCCCTCTCCAGAGATTTCTCTATGGCAACAAGCTCAACGTTGGTCATTAGCCATTGAGCTCGTTACTATAGAGATTGACCGTTTTATAGATGCTCACACCAGCCAAGTAGCTGGCACTAAAGTGAGATCACCTGCAGCAATCTGGTCAATCTCTTGAATTTAGAGCATCGAATTACGTCAATAAATCAACAATGCGTTCTACAACGTCAATCGATGCTTTATTTTTTAACCCTGGGGCTCACTGATCACGCCCGTACATTCTTTGCTCTTATTCTCTTGCCATTCTACCACTTCCTCCTTCAAGACATTTGTTAACATCCCCCTCTTCGATCACCTATTCCTGTAACTTCTAGCATCTATGAAGGGCGTTCGGAAACGTGGCATTGCTTGCAAGCCATTGCTTCCTACAATGTGAAACTAAGTGGCTCAAGTGATGGGAACACATCAATCCTGGATGAGCTCAATGTTTTCTGTGATCGCTTTGATGGGGGAAACAAAGAGGTACCTTCACAAACCCCCATAGTTGTCAATGGCACTGCGATCATAATCTCCAAGGCCAACAACTGAAGATCCTTCATAATGGTGAACTTCAGAAAGTGTCTGGTCACATTCTTAAAACCGGCACTGTCCAGCCGGCTGGAGTTTTTACAACATCTCATTTCCACGGCCAGTGCTCTCCACCTGCATTATATACCAATGCCCAAGTCCAGCTAAGTGTCGCGCCTCAACTACAATCGATCCTCGTCTCACATCCATTGGAATGAAGAGCTTTGAGAGGTTGGTTGTGACGCACATCAATTTCTACCCAAGGAAGGAACCGGACCCACTCTAATTCACCTGATCCCACAACAGATCAACAGTGGATCTCAAACAATCTTCCTGCTATAGTAGTGGCCAGAGGATCTGGGGTGACAGAGGAACTGAAGGAAATCCACATGAGGCAGGAAATGGTGTTGGACAGACTGATGGGACTGATAAATCCCCAGGGCCTGATGGTCTGCATTCCAGGGTACTTAAGGATGTGGCTCTAGAAATTGTGGATGCATTGGTGATAATTTTCCAATGTTCTATAGACTCGGGATTAGTTCCTGTGCATTGGAGGGTAGCTAATGTTATCCCACTTTTTAAGAAAGACGGGAGAGAGAAAACGGGGAATTATAGACCAGTTAGCCTGACATCGGTGGTGGGGAAGATGCTGGAGTCAATTATAAAAGATGAGATAGCCGCACATTTGGATAGCAGTAACAGGATTGGTCCGAGTCAGCATGGATTTACGAAGGGGAAATCATGCTTGACTAATCTTCTGGAATTTCTTGAAGAATAACTAGGAAAATGGACACGGGAGAGCCAGTGGACATAGTGTACCTGGACTTTCAGAGAGCGTTCGATAAGGTCCCACATAGGAGATTAGTGGGCAAAACTAGGGCACATGGTATTGGGAGTAGAGTGCTGACATGGATAGGGAAGTGGTTGGCAGACAGGAAACAAAGAGTAGGGATTAACGGGTCCCTTTCACAATGGCAGGCAGTGACTAGTGGGGTACCGCAAGGCTGGGTGCTGGGACCACAGCTATTTACAATATACATCAATGATTTGGATGAAGGGATTCAAAGTAACATTAGCAAATTTGCAGATGACACAAAGCTGGGTGGCAGTGTGAACTGTGAGGAGGATGCTATGAGAATGCAGGGTGACTAGGACAGGTTGGGGGAGTTGGCAGATGCATGGCAGATGTAGTTTAATACGGATAAATGTGAGGTTATCCACTTTGGTAGCAAAAACAGGAAGGCAGATTACTATCTAAATGGCGTCAAGTTAGGAAAAGGGGAAGTACAACGGGATCTGGGGGTCCTTGTACATCAGTCTATGAAAGTAAGCATGCAGGTACAGCAGGCAGTGAAGAAAGTGAATGGCATGTTGGCCTTTATAACAAGAGGAATCAAATATAGGAGCAAAGAGGTCAGAGGCAAAGCAGTTGGTCAGAGCCCTTGTGAGACCACACCTGGAGTATTGTGTGCAGTTTTGGTCCCGTAATTTGAGGAAGGACATTCTTGCTATTGAGGGAGTGCAGCGTAGGTTTACAAGGTTAATTCCCGGGATGGCGGGACTGTCATATGCTGAGAGAATGGAGCAGCTGGGCTTGTACATTCTGGAGTTTAGAAGGATGAGAGGGGATCTCATTGAAACATATAAGATTGTTAAGGGCTTGGACACACTAGAGGCAGGAAACATGTTCCCGATGTTGGGGGAGGCCAGAACCAGGAGCCACAGTTTAAGAATATGGAGTAACCGATTTAGAACGGAGACGAGGAAAAACTTTTTCTCACAGAGAGTGGTGAGTCTGTGGAATTCTTTGCCTCAGAGGGTGGTGGAGGCAGGTTCTTTGGATGTTTTCAAGAGAGAGCTACATAGGGCTCTTAAAAATAGCGGAGTCAGGGGATATGGGGAGAAGGCAGGAACGGGGTACTGATTGGGGATGATCACATTGAATGACGGTGCTGGCTCGAAGGGCCAAATGGCCTACTCCTGCACCTATTGTCTATTGGATGCTATCATGCTGGCTCTCCACTCTGCAACGGACCACTTTGGCAGCAAGAACGTACACGTCAGGCAGTTGTTTGGTCATCACAACAGCCTGTTGAGGTTGGTGTTCAACACCATCATCCCCTCTAAACTTTTCATCAAACTACAGGAACTGGATCTCTGATCACCACAATGCAACTGGATCCTTGGTTTCCTTACCGGCAGACCAAAATCAGCACTACTTAGTAACAACACTTCCTTCTCCACAGTCATCAGCATGGGAGCACCTAACCTAACAATGGCACCGTAGTAGCTGCTGCCTTACAGCGCCAGAGACGTTGGTTCGATCCTGACTACGGATGCTGTCTGTATGGAGTTTGTACGTTCTCCTCGTGACCTTCTGCATTTTCTCCGAGTGCACCGGTTTCCTCCCACACTACAAAGACGGACAGGTATGCTTTGGTAAAATTGTAAATTGTCCCTTGTGTATAGGATAGTGCTGTGTACAGTACGAGCGCCGGTGGGCCGGTGGGCTTGTTTCCGCGCAGTATCTCCAAACTAAACTTTGCCACTACTCTCCCAATGTCCATGACTGTAGAAACCCGAAACGGCTACAATGACATCTTTAAATTCGCAGACAATACCACCATTGATGCACGAATAATGGATGAAAATGAGTCAGAGTACAGGAAGGAAATTAATGATCTGACTGAATGGTGTCAGCACAACAACCTTGTTCTTAACATTTCAAGACCAAAGAGCTGATTATTGACTTCAAGATGGGAATGCCGAGAGCACACGAACCTGTCTTCCCCGGTGCAGAGAGTCAAGGCCTCATGTTGACGTTCATCCATATCTATCGCAGTCGCTGCCTCAAAAAGGCAGCCAAAATCATCAAGGACCCACACCATCCTGGCCACACACTCATCTCACCATTGGCATCAGGAAGAAGATACAGGAGCCTGAAAACTGTAACGTCCAGGTTCAGGAACAGCTTCTTCCTTAAGCCATCAGGCTATTAAACACAACAACAAATAAGCTCTGAACTGCAAAAGACTATTATTATTTGTTATTAGCACTATATTTGTTGTTTATTGAACTTTTTCTTTTCCCCCCCGTTATTTACAATGTTTACATATTCACATATTCTGTTGTGCTGCAGCAAGTAAGAATCTCATTGTCCAGTCCGGGACATATGACAATAAAACACTCTCGACTCTTGTTGAGCATGCACATCCTTGAAGATAAGTCCTGGTGTAGCACAATCACAGAGCTCATAAACTTGAGGCGATTCTGCACGTCAGTGAATACTCCATCAAACTTCGACAGGTGCAACTGGTTATGTCACTGACTGGTCACATCACTGTCAACTTGAACACCTGAGAACATAGCAAGCTGCAGAAAGCGGCGATCATTGCCTGGTCCATCACAGGTACTGAACTCCCCACCATCGAAGGGATCTACAGGGAGCACCGCCTTAAGCAGACAGCTAATATTATTTAAGACCTACACCAGCCTGGTCGTGCTCACACCTTGCTACTACCATCGGGAAAAAGGCACAAGAGCCTAAGAACTACTATCTCCAGGTTCAACAATTGCTTCTTCCCATTAACCCTCAAGCTCTTGAACTACGCAGCACAGCCCAAACTCCAACCCCACCTCAGCAACAAGCTATTGTGGATATCTTTTATAGATGTATCTCAGCTTGCACTATTACGGTCTGGTTAGCCAGTATAACTGATCATTTATTGTGGTGTTTTTTTAAATTGGGTATTTATTTATTTAGAGTTTCTTAAGGCTAACGGAATCAAGGGATATGGGGAGAACGCAGGACAGGGTCACTGATTTTGGATCATATTTTACAGGTCGAAGGGCCGACTCCTGCACCTATTTTCTATGTATCTATCATTTATTTTGTCTTAATGTGCCTGTAATTCTGCGGCAAGTAAGAATTTCAATGCTCTGTTCCAGTCGACATGACAATTAAACACCCCTGACTCTGGACTCAGTCTTGGTTTAGTGGTGATGCTGTTTGATATATGCTCCCTGAAGCAGCTTTTGCCTCTGCACTGCATTAAAGGGCATGGATAAATATATTAACACATCAATTTAATAAGATAGTTCCAAATTTTTTAAAGTTGTTGACTCAGCAATTTATACAGTCGCTCTATTCCTTATATCCATTCCTTATAAACAAGTCAAGTAGTGAACATTCTCCACCTGCCATCCATTGTCTACATATCATAAATCAAAAGCTTACTTTCACAGAGTTTGTACCTTTAAAGCAGCAATGGTTTCCAATGTGTTTTACAACAATATCACCAAACTTCATTTAACACTCAATCATTTAAAATGAGCCTGTGACAAGAGCCTAGCATTTGAACAAAAA
The DNA here is from genome assembly GCA_963514005.1 of Raja brachyura. Next base: position 8,125,120 of record OY740796.1, on the reverse strand, counting down.
TAGCAGTTTTTAGGAGCAGTTCAAATGAGCAGCACTGGTTCTGGGAGATTTGGGTTGGGAGTTCCAGGGTTAGGCCAGGACCTTGAAACCTTGGTCTAAAACCAACACTACAACCCCCAAACACATAGACAGTGTGGAAGAAACATGCCCTCTCGACACTAGACCCACCTGCCTGCGTTTGGCCTATTATCCCTCAAGCCTGCAGAAGGGTCTCGACCCGAGACGTCACCCATTCCTTCTCTCCAGAGGTGATGCTGCCTGTCACGCTGAGTTACTCCAGCATTTTGTGTCCATCTCCCCAGCTTCGTTGCTGAAGGGTTAACATTTAAAGGCATACAAAAAGTAGTAAGCACTGCCCAGTCCATCATCGGCTCTGACCTTCCTTCCATCGAGGGGATTTACCGCAGTCGCTGCCTCAAAAAGGCTGACAGTATCAGGTAGAAGGTACAGGAGCCTGAAGACTGCACGACCAGGTTCAGGAATAGCTACTTCCCCACAGCCATCAGGCTATTGAACCTGGCTCGGACAAAACTCTGAACATTAATAATCCATTATCTGTTATTTGCACTTTATCAGTTTATTTATTCATGTGTGTATATATTTATATAATGGTATATGGACACACTGATCTGTTTTTGTAGTCAATGCCTACTATGTTCTGTTGTGCTGAAGCAAAGCAAGAATTTCATTGTCCCATCAGGGACACATGACAATAAACTCACTTGAATTTGAACTTGGATGAGCTTGGGGCAGCTAAGCATCAAAGAATAGGTGGAGGAAAAGGAGCCGGAAGGAATTGCACCGGTCTCCAGACTGAGACAGATTGTAAGAGAACACTACAATCAGACCAAGCAGAATTGGCCAAATGAATCAGCAACTAAATGGTGGCGTTGGGTGGCAGGAATCAGAAGGTTGATGCACATCAGTTAGTACATGCATGTGGCACCCAAGAAGATAGCGATCAATAGTTTGAGTAACAGGTCATTCTTGGAGGGTTACACAAAAAGCTGGAGAAACTCAGCGGATGCAGCAGCATCTAAGGGGCGAAGGAGATAGGCGACGTTTCGGGTCGAGACCCTTCTTCAGGTCATTCTTGGATTTGACTTACAAGGCAGGATATATATGTTGCAGCCATTTCCAGAAGAGGAAATACGTCCAGCAGCACTGAAGATGCACAAACAAGTGGCCGACATGGTGTGGTTTTTTTAAACCAGATATCACACGGAACTATTTTTCAGAATTGACAAAAATAGATTTGCAGTTAAAGGGATTACACAAGTAGATGAACCAAATTCATAATTGGTTGAATTTAAAACTGTTTACATTTGTAAATGGTTAACTTATTTTGCATATTAAAAATCAATTTAAAAATTAAGAATAATTTTCCTACAGTGTGGAGTACAGGTAGCACTGCTCTAATGTGATCGTTGCGTTCTTACATAACCTGGTCTTCTTGAAAATCGCCTTGTAAAACAACTTTCAAAAATAATATTTTAATAACCAAGAGTTTATTTTTCTTATTTGCAAACTAAAAATACCAAAGACTGTATGTTACATTGTTTAATTGCGTATCATTGTACAAGTTAAACAGAAGCAATTGCTTGTCAATTGCAATCAGCTCCCAAAGTGAAACTGACAGACTGGTTCTCAAGAGACAATGGTGTCCGATTACTGCAAGGAGGCTACGCAGAAATATTTGTGTTTCCAGGAACAGCTTTTTCTCCTGTTTGCCAATTTACAAAGTAACACTCCCCCAGTTCCCGATTGAAGCTGCATTAAATCATTAGGCTCACATAATACAAATAGCATTCCCCGAATCACTGATTGTATTATGTTCAATTTAAAAATGTGCAAATGTGCGAGAACTACCTACTATGCAAGCAAAATATGTTTAAGAACGGATTATCGTGTGGCCTGATGATATATTGCTGCACCAGTTTAGTGGAGTCATTGTATTGCATAAAACACACTTTGTTTCTATCTCTGCCTCATCTGTAAAAACAGAAAGGAACCCAAAACCATTACACCTTCCTTACTTTACACACTGCAATCCCTAATTCAGTACACCAAATTTGCATTGGCTTTATGTGACATGCTCATACACAGAGGGAATTGATACTAAAGTCAATTACATGCAGAGTCTTGTGTTAAAGAAGGAACTGCAGATGCTGGAGAATCGAGGGTTACACAAAAAGCTGGAGAAACTCAGTGGGTGCAGCAGCATCTGAAGAAGGGTCTCGACCCGAAACGTTGCCTATCTCCTTCGCTCCTTAGATGCTGCTACACCCGCTGAGTTTCTCCAGCTTTTTGTGTAACCCTACATGCAGAGTCTTGCTGTCAGTGGAGAGGTATAATTTAGTGAATACACGCTGGAGTCTATCAGGCTATAAGTAACCTTCCTATCCATTCATGATGCCAGCACAACACCAGTCTAAAGATGGAGTCGGAACACAGGGGAACTCGGATCTTGTAATACCAGTGGTATATTTGTAATTCCTTTCATACTGGTCATCCTGATGAGCACAGTCTTGGCATTGCGAAACACAGTTCTGAGCAGGGAAAGTAGCCAAACCATGCTAACAGGACAAAGGTTTGGCAAGGAGAGAGTGGAAAGGTCACAGATTCATGGATAAACATATCCATCCACTACAATGCCCATTGAATCATCAAACATGTCATGAATGATAAGAGAAATAAAACAATTGGTGATAAATAATCAGGACCAGGTAATTAAAATGTTATGCTTCCCCTGGTGAATCAACACTAGTGATACCAGAGCATGGTTCACATTCATGAAACCACATCTCCCATTTTACAAACTATGTAGCTCTTTCAGCAGAATCCCTGGAGAACATGGATAGATTATTTTTCAGGTAGGGACTCTTCTTTAGACCGATTGTGAAGTGGGGAGCAAGGGGAAGAAAGCTAAAAGAGATGTGTGGATGTAATGAACAAACTGCCAGAGGAGGTAGTTGAGGCAGGGACTATCCCAACATTTAAAGGAACAGTTAGACAGGTACATGGATAGAACAGGTTTGGAGGGATATGGACCAAACGCGGGCAGGTGGGACTGGTGTAGCTGGGACATGTTGGCCTGTGTGGGCAAGTTGGGTTGAAGGGCCTGTTTCCACACTGTATCATTCTCAGCCCATTGCACTTTATCTGTTTATTTATGTGTGTATATATATTTTCTATGGTTTAAGGACACACTGATCTGATCTGTATTTATGCCTACAATATTCTGTTGTGCTGAAGTAAAGCAAGAATGTCATTGTCCTATCTGGGACACATGACAATGAACTCTCTTGACTTGACTCTCCCCTCCAACCTTCTCCCCCCACCACCAATCCGTCTGAAAAAGAGTCCCTACCAAAACTACCATCTATCCATGTTCACCGGACCAGTTGAGTTACTCCAGCACTTCTTTGTAAACCAGCATCTGCAGTTCATTCGATCTGCATTCCAGCTCGTTAACATGTCCACCTTCCAAAAGGCACATTGACCAAGTAGGCCGATTACGTGGATACGCAAATTTACTTCCTTAATCCATTGTGCAAACATTAACCACATTTTGTTTGTTTTCAGTAAACAGTTCTACTTCCTTTCAGAGGTGGCGACAGTCAGTGGTCAATGAAGATCATCCATCAGGAGTTCATGTCTGACCACCTCCCCTCCTAAACCAGGAACCATAACAGCACCGTTGTTCAAGGAAGGAAGGAACTGCAGATGCTGGAACATCGAAAGTAGACAAAAATGCTGGAGAAACTCGCCGGGTGCGGCAGCATCTATGGAGCGAAGGAAATTGGCAACGTTTCGGCTCTTAAGAAGGGTTTCGGCCCGAAACGTTGCCTATTCTCCTTCGCTCCATAGATGCTGCTGCACCCTCTGAGTTTCTCCAGCATTTTGTCTACCATAACAGTACCAGCTGCTCGACTCTATGCCTCCTTACAATTAACCCCCTCGTGAAACTTCAGGAGAGGACCCCCCCTTCCCAGCTACTACCCACCGAGTGAGATCAACGAAATCAGCAAGGCAGAAGAGGGAATCGAACGAGCCCTTCGCTAATCTGTAGTCTTTGGGGTGGAGAGAGGGGGAACTAGACTCGCTGAGATCTAACAATAGACTCAAAATGCTGGAGTAACACAGCGGGATATCCAATAACTTTTTTTCCCTTTAAAATACAGTCTGACTTCATGAAACTTACTTCGTGGTCAAGAAAACGACCAATTGCTCGTGACAAAGGTTTAATCTGGGGAAAGAGCGAACAACATCTTAACAAAAGGGACTTTTGAGAGAAGGTTTCAAAATCAACGCGAAACATTACACACGATGAAACAAAAACTCACCGAGAGGTAGATATATGACAAAGCTCCAAAGGGCGCTGGCGATGGGCAAGCGTGTAGACGCCATTGAGTTAGAGATGTAATGTCTCTGTGAGTTTCTCAAAGGGTGCGCTCACTCTCACACACACACACACTCACACAGCCGCCCCCAGGCAGCGAGCGAGTCACACCCACCCACCCACACCAATCTCTCCCCAACTCCTGCCTCCACTCGCAACCCGCAACAACTGCTAATCTCCAGACACCACACGCATCAGAAAGCCAACTCGCCCCCGCGGGGCGTGGAAAGAACCGAGCAGTGACTCATCCCGGTGTGTCTCTGAAACATCACAGTGCCTCCCACAGTTGAAACATGCACATAGCCCAGCCCAGCCCAGCCCAGCCCTTTCCTCGGGAGCGGTGTGTAGCAAGGAACTGCAGGTGGTGGTTTGCACCAATGCTCCCAGAGATAGACAGAGAAAATGCTGGATTAAACTCAGCGGGTCAGGCAGCAATTCTGGAGAGAAGGAATGAGACCGCCTCTCCACCCCAATCCTCACCTTTCTCCACAGTTTCTGTCTGACCAGCTCAATTTCTCCAGCGTTTTGTGTCTATCTTTAGAAGCAATGATAAGGGCTTTTAAAATGATGTATGTGCGATATAAATTAGTTTACATAGAGCTCAGGAACAGGCCCTGTAAAAGCCCCTTAAATGCCGCCATTGTATCTGCTTCCAACACCACCCACCCCCAGCAGCACATTCCAGGCACCCACCACTCGTTTGGTTAAAAAGAAATGTCCAGTTCATCTCTTTTAAACTTTCACCCACAGACCTTAACGTTCTGCCCACGAGACCATGACATTTTCAACCTTGGGAAAGAAAAAAAAGTTCTGCCCATCCTATCTATGCCTCTCATAAAGTTCTACACTTCCACCAGATCTCCCTTCAATCTCTGGCACTCCAGAGAAAACAACCCAACTTTCTCAAACTCTTCCTTATTGTTAAAACAAACCCCACTGTGTGGCCTGAGTAACTCGGCAAGTCCGGCAGTATCTCTGGAGAACACCAGTAGGTTGTGTTTTGGGTCCAGACCCTTTTCTAAACTGATTGTGGTAGTGCGAGAGAGCTGGAAAATAATTGAATTGAATACTTTATTGACAACCACAATGTATCCAGTGACAAGTCACAGTTGCATACCTTTGCTTGCATACTCAAGGTATGCAATAGTCGCTAGGTCCCCCTTTGTCACCCCCCGCCCCCACCACGCTAAGTCCTCAATTATTCTTCTCAAGTTATTCTCAGAGGTGGGAAGAGGCCAAAGTCTGCCAAGCCAATTAACCTACAAACCAGGAGTGTGGGAGGAAACCGAAGATCTCAGAGAAAATTCATGCGGTCACAGGGTGAACGTACAAACTCAGTAAAGACAGCACCCGTAGTTGGGATCGAACCCGGGTCTCTGTCGCTGCAAGCACTGTAAGGCAGCAACTCCACCGCTGCGCCACCGTGCCTACCATTAATGCGGCATGTGTAATGTGTAATGTGTTAATGGCAAAGCTAAGAGATGTGCCCAGCTTGACAAACTACCTTGCAGATGGTGACCCCTTCACCATCGAAGGGATTTACAGGAGTTGCTGCCTCAGAAAGGCAGCCAGCATCATCAGAGACCCACACCACCCTGGCCAATCTTTCATTTCACCCCTGCCATCGGGAAGACGGCACAGGAGCCTGAAAACTATAACGTCCAGGTTCAGGAACAGTTTATTCCCTACAGCCATAAGGCTATTAAACACTACAACCTCCAAATTAACTCTACCACATAGATTTTGGGGGCATTGGTTTTGTCTTCTTGTGCAATCATTGTTTGTTTGTTTTTTATGTGTGTGTGTGTGTGTGTGTGTGTGTGTGTGTGTGTGTGTGTGTGTGTGTGTGTGTGTGTGTGTGTGTGTGTGTGTGTGTGTGTGTGTGTGTGTGTATATATACACAAGACTAAGTGGGACCCATTGGGGGACCGGCTCTCACATGGGTGGGCTGGTCCCCCACCGCAATATTCCACCTCTCCACCAATGGGGAGGGGGGCTTACTGGAGCTCTAATATGGGTGTTGTGGACAGAAGGGACTGGTTTCAAGAGGGCTAGTATGGACATTGTGGGCCGAATGGATTCTTGGGCTGGCTGCTCAGGTCTAGTGGGCTGGCAGCTCAGTCACTCAGGCCTGGTGGGCTGGCAGCTCAGAAACTGCCAGAAATTCTGCCCAAAACAGGGAGAGCGTGGAAAATCAATTTTAGACATTTTTCATCTTTTTCTGCAGATCCCAGCAATGGAGGAAAGTCTATCCTGGCCTGGATCTCATAGGGAGCCAATGAAGGGGGGGGGGGGAGAGAAATACCGGGGCGAGGTTTAATACTTGCAGGGGGAATACTTACTGATGGGCCAAAGGGGCTCTTAAAAAAATAATCTGAGTGAAATCTCAGTTAAAGGCGCTTTTTTTTTAACTTTTCCTGGCTTGGCACGGGCCTTTTGGGCCAAAATGCACCTCCTGGGCTAATACGGGCATTTTGGGCAAAAGGGACTGATTTCTCAGCTAATAGGGTCCTTGTGGGCCAAAATTAGTGGTTTCAGGCAGGCCAAACAACTCATTTCATTTCATTTCCATTTCAATTTCAAGCACAGGGCAGGCCGAACAGCTGATTGCATTTTCATTTCATTTCCATTGGCATTGCAATTTCAAGCACAGGGCAGGCCGAACAGCTGATTGCATTTTTATTTCACTTCCATTGCCATTGCAGTTTCAAGCACAGGGTAGGTCGAAGAGCTGATTGCATTTTCGTTTCACTTCCATTGCCATTGCAGTTTCAAGCACAGAGCAGGCCGAAGAGCTCATTGCATTTTCATTTAACTTCCATTGCCATTGTAGTTTCAAGCACAGGGCAGGCCAAACAGCTGATTGTATTTTCATTTCACTTGCATTGCCATTGCAGTTTCAAGCACAGGGCAGGCTGAACAGCTGATTGCATTTTTATTTCACTTGCATTGCCATTGCAGTTTCAAGCACAGGGCAGGCCTAGCCAAACAGCTCATTGCATTTTCATTTCATTTCCATTGTCTTTACAGTTTCAAGCACAGAGCAGGCCAAGCCAAACAGCTCATTGTATTTTCATTTCACTTCTATTGCCATTGCACAGGGCAGGTCAAACAACACATTTCATTTTCATTAAGGGCTATCAAATCATTTATTGCAAGTACATTGCAGACTCACAGTTCAGTTGACTCAGAGCTTAGAATGAGAGTTGTGGCATCTCCCTCGCAATATTGCAGAGTGACTGATTCATGTCCAGGCATCCGGGGTTTCATAGTCCCTCCCCCCGGAAGGGGCGTTACCTTAACAGGTGATTAACAGATGAGGGGATCTCAAGGTTTTTTAAACACTCATAACTTTTTTATTTTTCATCTATGGGAGAAATCCTCGGGGCCTGCTCAGCATAGGAGGACTGTGAGTAAGATGGCCAAAAATCATAGCTATATATGGCAGTGTTTTTTCTAAAATCAATATACAGCGCAGACAGGAAGTGGTCAAGATGAGATATATATCATATACTTATTAAAAGTCTGATCTTGTATGCGTGTATATGTGTGTATAGGTGGTTGTCTTTACATCTTCGCAAAAACACTACGCAGTAACAATAACATTTTTACATATTCCGATTGACATATTTCCCCTCTAAGCTGAGACACCTTATCTGAACATTATATGCTTTATTTCTCGACTTATTATCGACTTGTGGCGGTCCCTGGGGGGTAGGCCACTCCTTGGATCATCCCCCTTGCCGATTGAGGGACAGGGGCGTTGGTCTGCCATGGGGTTTGCTGTCGACACTCCCTAGGGGTAGAGATAAGACTGTCGTTGTGTGTACAGCTGTGACAATCTGCACCCTTCTGCTCTTCTGCACTCACTGTTGTATTTATCAGGGCCAGCCTTAGGAGGTGCGGGGCCCAATTGGGAACAATTTTGGTGAGCCCCAGGTTCCCAGCCAAGGTCTGTAGAATCATAGAAATACAAATCAAGTTTATTATAGACTTTATATATCTATGGTAGAATGGAAAGTAATCAAAATGTGCGCTTAAAAAGTGTCTGCGTGTTAATGAACCAAACAGATCTAAGCTACACTTTAATATAAAATAGTAAGGTTAAACGAGAACTTACAAGTTTGAAGTTTGATCATTATTTTATGAGGAGTTACGATGAGCGATTACGTGAAGAAGGCCGTCCCCATGCACGCGCGTCAATCTTCAAAACAGCGGTGTGAAATCACAGAAAAAGAGTTGTTGAACTAAAATAGTAAGATTAGAGTTGACTAAAACTTACAGAAAGATCTTTATGTTATGAGGGTCGGTTAGCGGAGGGCACATAATCGCTCATCGTAAGTCCTCATAAAATACGATCAAACTTCAAACTGGTAAGCTCTCGTTTAATCTTACTATTTTACTTTGGAGTCACGTGAGTGACTACGTGAAGATTTTGAAGCTCTGTGATTTCATGCCGTGGAAAAACGAGTCCACACAAGCATGACTGCATCAGTTGACCATAGATAAGGGAAACATTCATAATGCATGCATACATGACTTAGATTTAAAAACATGCTGATAAATGAACAAAAAATAATAACAGTAACCTCTCTCATCCGAGGGGAAACTATAAAATAGAATCTAAATAGAGTTGGCAAATACCCCGGATCTGACAATGGGTTAAAATAAAATGTTGGATACTTCGTTCGTTAGACCATCCTGCAGTTGACAGGATGTGGTCCAGAGGACCGCACATAACCCTTGCTGCTGGTGTTGAGCAGCCCTGGTGGAATGAGATTAGAAATCAGTAACTACTGCTGTATAAGCCAAAACCTCGCATAACCACCTGGAGATGGCATGAACAAGTATCAGAGCCTCTAAGGCTCTAGATTACCTTGACGTAATGATGTAAATGTGTGATCACATGTAACCGAAGGTGCATGGGGTATGTAAACATGAATTATGATATTGCAGGTGTAACGATCCTGTCCATTTGCAATTTATGTAATGACTGGACCCGTACGCTGAGGGCAGCACCAGGGAATAACCTTCCTATGAGAGCTGAACCAAAGATAGAGATATCGCTGGAGCCCCATGGTGAATAAAAGTTAACACAATGTCAATATCCCATACTTCCCTGTACTTGGGTCTGGAAGAACTTGTGTTAATGATATCCTAAATACTGGACACCAGAGGGTGAAACCCGATAGAGCGGGTCCCACTTGCTGCAGCAACTATGATGAGAAGCACATTGGGTACAGTTAATGGGACTATAACTTAATTTATGGTCAAAGACCCATAGAAAATGAACTCTAAGATGTCAGTATCTGTGCCGTATTATATGTAACATAACACTTAACAGAAAACACTTCCCATCTCCTGAAGAGGCAAAGTACTGCTTTTTTGGTGCTATCCCTGCACTCTGCAGTGAGACATACATGGATCAGTCTGACAGCCCGAGCCGCAGGAGCGGTCTTCTCCGATTCTGTAAAGCAATAAATTGATTAATCATGTAGAGGCTGGTTCCCCGAATCCCAGGCTGAACCAGCAAAGTTTTATGTTTAGAACCCCATATAAGGTTCTATTATTATTCCCAACATTTGCGGGAAACCATGGCTGCATAGGCCAGTCAGACAGTACGAGAACCCTGAATGCGGGATCTTGCTGAATTATTGCAAGCCCCGACTGATGAGGCAAATGGAGAAACCGCATAAAAGAACATTCCTCCCCCTGTATAGCGAGAATGAGCCTGCATGCAAACATATCGATATTGGGTGCCATCGAGCCATAGATCCTAAAATGCTTTGTGATCCAACATCCATACTGTGTTGTCAATGATTTTGCATGATGATACACCAGCGCCAAAAAAGGTTGGGTAAATTATGACAGGATACTTTGACTTTATTGCATCCGTATGACTAACATATGCCACCACCACAGTGTATCAACTTTGAACTAAGCATGCAGGTTTTGCATATTCACACAATAACCCTTTAACCCATAGTATGCGCCTAGTGTCTATTGGTAATTGATACCAATAACTGAAGAATTGGTGATTCATGCAAATCCCATCCGCCTTCATTACTAGAGATGGCATTCGTGATGTTCCATCTTTGAGCTCTAGCATCTGTAAGTAATATAACTGAAGATTATGTGACCAAAGCTACTGGAGCAATGCTGAATATAGTTCGACCACCATTGTGACTTTGGTAGCTTCAGCTGATAATAGCATAGGTCTGTTAACAATGATCTATATGGCACTTGAGAGGTTAATACTTGCACATTAAAAGTTCTGATAATGCAAGGCCCAATTGCACAGCTGAAACACAGCTGCTATATAGCCAATTACACTTGATAAATAGAAGACTGCTTGATAACAAGGTTGTTACAGGCTTCAATTGATTCCAATCTGTTGCCCCAGGGCGGAATCACAGGTAAATTAATAGTTAAAGGTAAATCCGAATAATCAATAACTTCCAGTTGGTATCAACTTAAATTTGACTGGATGGCTGAAAACAGTTGATTTAAGCAAAACACAGCGTAAGAATATCTTCCAGATCCATTTCAAATGTCTCCGGTGATCTCCTGTGAATGGGTCCTAAATAGTATGCATCTTTGAGATTGATGCATACAATAAAGATCCTAAGGAAATTAGTAGTTAGACAGTAGAGAAATTCCATATACTGAAAAGCTATGTTGCACATGGGAGTAAATGAAATATGAACCTACATCCCTCATAGAAACATAGAAACATAGAAATTAGGTGCAGGAGTAGGCCATTCAGCCCTTCGAGCCTGCACCGCCATTCAATATGATCATGGCTGATCATCCAACTCAGTATCCCGTACCTGCCTTCTCTCCATACCCTCTGATCCCCTTAGCCACAAGGGCCATATCTAACTCCCTCTTAAATATAGCCAATGAACTGGCCTCAACTACCCTCTGTGACAGAGAGTTCCAGAGACCCACCACTCTCTGTGTGAAAAAAGTCCTCCTCATCTCGGTCCTAAAGGATTTCCCCCTTATCCTTAAGCTGTGACCCCTTGTCCTGGACCTCCCCAACATCGGGAACAACCTTCCTGCATCTAGCCTGTCCAACCCCTTAAGAATTTTGTAAGTTTCTATAAGATCCCCTCTCAATCTCCTAAATTCTAGAGAGTATAAACCGAGTCTATCCAGTCTTTCTTCATAAGACAGTCCTGACATCTCATCTTTCACAATGAACAGGCCACGCCTGCCATAATTCCGTGCCTGCCTTGAATGCAACGCTGACCACACTATTGGCCTGCCTTAAAACTGCTCCGGGCGTAATACTGAGCCTGCCTCGAAAGACAACTCTGGCCATATTACCGAGCTTGTCGTGGAAGGCAATGCTGGCCGTAATCCTGAGCCTGCCTCGAAAAGACAACTCTGGACCCAATTCCAAGCCATGCTTGGTACCCTTGTATACTGTGTAATAATTACCCATCACATGTTATCATTTTCATTTGTACAAAACAAGTGTAAATATTACCAACTTGTAAATGGTCCACTTACTCCATGTTCCGAAAGAACCAGACCCATCTACCTCCATGGTTACCGGTGGTCTTATGGTGAGCCCAAAGGTCCCTGATGTGGGTTCTATTCCCAACCTTGATTGGAGAGTAGGAATGGTAGTGTATGTGAATTCCATATTCCGGAGACCGGCTTGGCCCAGCTTTCAAGCATCCATCAACTTCAGTGAACTGTTTACTGCCGTTGAGGCGTGAGGGTGTCATCGCCGATACAATGGTTTCATTTGATAGCTGTGATCACTGCCGGCACTTGTAGCGTGAGGGAATCTGGCCCCTTCCGGGTTTTTTCTGCCTCTTCCCTTGCGAGTATGTCCTCGCACTCCCCTCCACCGAGAGGGAGACTCGTAGACAGCCCTGAGACAGGTGCTACCGCAGGCCCCTGAGGATACCTGCGCTGCCATGGCCCCTTGGACCTATATCAGAATATGACTCTGGGCCAGTGCGAAACTGATCCCTGCTGGTCCCCTCCTCAGAGAGAGAGACATTCTCAGGTGCCGCTGCCAGCGGGTTTTTCATAATACCCGGGCTCAGATAGCTCTCTTCTGGAGCATATCTCCAGAGCAACCTCTCCATCAAGTGCTCCAGGTCGGTTTTAGGCATTCACAGACGCTACCCATAGAAGGAGGGGGGGACCTCCTGGCCCAACTTGACCGAGTTGAGTCCAGTCCTGAAGGTTTCGACATGCAAGAAATAAGCTTGAATAAAAGCAGTAGATAGACACAAAATGCTGGAGTAACTCAGCGGGACAGGCAGCATCTCTGGAGGAATGGGTGGTGTTTCGGGTCGAGACTCTTTAGGCTGAGAGTCAGGGGAGAGGGACACAGAGATAAGGAAGAGTAATGTGTGTGAAAATGGGACATCAAAAGAGATGAGGATCAGGGAGCATGTAGAATAGATCATTGTTAGCTGGGAGAAGGTGACAACGAAGCATATAGAGATGCTTTGTGGGACTGTCAGCATGGTCGTAGAACTGGGAAGGGGGAGGAATGGAGAGAGCGGGAAAGCAAGGGTTACTTGAAGTTAGAGAAGTCAATATTTATGCTGCTGGGGTGTAAGCTACCCAAGCAAAATATGAGGTGTTGTTCCCACATCAATTTACGCTGGGCCTCACTCTGACAATGGAGGTGGCCCAGGACGGAAAGGTTGATGTGGGAATAGGAGAGGGTGGGGGTTAAAGTGTTTAGCAACCGGCAGATCAGGTAGGTTTAGGCGGACTGAGCGTAGGTGTCGGTGAAACGATATCCGTGCTTGGGCTTGGTCTTCTGCTAAGTCCTATATAATGCCTTATCTATGACACACATATCGTCACAGTCCTGACTAGCCATGGGTACTTGGTGATTAAAAACAACAATATTTATGCAACAATATAATGACATAATAATTGATAGTCTTGTGTCTAGAATTAGAATTACAATAATCCAAACTGCACTGAGGGCGTAATAAAAATCTGATTTCCACAAGTTGATAGTTGGCTAGCTCAGTATTTCTTCATCTTCTTGCGTATGGCGTGCACAGCCCAAAGTTGTAGGACAACTTGTTCTATTTGATCATATTTAATTGTGCACGCCGGGTTGATTGCATTCGTTGAAACAGGGTGGACCATGTGAAGGTTGCAATCTCCCACCCCGCTCAGTATTTAATTCACATATAACGTCAAATTAAAACAATAAAAAAGACAACATTTTAAAATTGCGTGTGTTTAAAATATCGTTAATTGCGATACTTTTAGCATTTCTTTTAGACAATAGACAATCAAGTAAGTCAAGTAAGTACGTTTATTAGCCAAGTATTCACATACAAGGAATTTGCCTTGGTGCTCCGCCCACAAGTAATAACATGACATACAGTGACAGTTAGGAAAGACTCAGAAAACACTAAACATTAATAATAATAAAACATTAATGATAAAACACCATTGATCAAGCATGTGAACCAACAAAATACCAGATCAAAGGGAGGCTACAGATATTTGGCTGTTGAGTGGAGCAACTTCTCGTGTATAAAAACTGTTTTTATATCTGGCTGTGGCAGCTTTGACAGTCCGGAGTCGCCTTCCAGAGGGAAGTGATTCAAAGAGTTTGTGGCCAGGGTGAGAGGGGTCAGAGATGATCTTGCCCGCTCGCTTCCTGGCCCTTGCAGTGTACAGTTCATCAATGGAGGGAAGGTTGCAGCCAATAATCTTCTCTGCTGATTGGACGATTCGCTGCAGCCTCCAGGTGTCGTGCTTGGTGGCTGAGCCAAACCAGACCATGATGGAGAAGGTGAGAACAGACTCTACGATGGCTGTATAGAATTGGACCATCATTGCCTGTGGCAGATTGTGCTTCCTCAGCTGCCGCAGGAAGTACATCCTCTGTTGTGCCTTTTTGACCGTGGAGTCGATGGTAGCCCCACACTTAAGGTCCTTGGAGATGATGGTTCCCAGGAACTTAAAATACTCCACAGATGTGACTGTGGTGTTCTTGATGGTGAGGGGAGGGGGACCTCTCCTAAAGACTACAATCAATTCCATTGTCTTAAGAGCATTGAGCTCCAGGTTGTTGCAATGGCACCAGGACGCCAGCTGTGACACGTCCTGTCTGTAGGCAGATTCCTCCCCATCCTGGATGAGTCCTATCAGGGTTGTGTCGTCCGCAAACTTGAGAAGCTTGACAATATGTGCAGGAGTAGGCCATTTGGCCCTTCAAGCCAGCACCGCCATTCAATGTGATCATGGCTGATCATCCACAATCAATGTACTGTGGAATTTCTTTTTTTTTTAAATATTTATTTATTAGAAGCAATTGTACTAGGAGAAAGTAATTGACATAACAATTGTACAATTTTCGTACAGCTTCAGTTTTAACATTTTATAAACTAATAAGTGAATCGGAAAAAAGAAAAAAGGAAAGAAGGAAAAGGAAGAAGAAAGGTAAGAGAAAAGAAATAATTTTGAAAAAGATATGAAACAGAAAGAAGAAAGACCCCTGAACTAACAAAGAAGTGAAAAAAAAAGCGGAGATAAATCCCACTACTCACCCGACCCGAGCGTCGGTTTTGAATTTGTGTTCAGCCATTCTGTTGTTGAAGAAATGCAATGAAAGGAGACCATATTTTGGAAAAGTTATCTGATTTGTCAGACAAAACCAGCCTTATTTTTTCTAAATGTAGTGTCTCGGTCATTTCTGTCAACCACATCTCCACTGTGGGAACTGTTATCTTTTTCCAGAATTTAAGTTTACGTTTTTTCACAGTTATTAAACCGTAGTCAAGGAAGCATCTTTGGAATATTGTTAACTTAGGGCAGCCCTCTGACAATTCTAATATTATTCATTTTGAATCTGACTCCAATTGAATTTTGTGTGTTTTAGAAATGATATTGAATATTCCCATCCAGAAATTTTGTATTTTTATACAGGATACAAAGGAATGGGTTATGGTAGCTTCTTGGAAGTGACATTTATCAAAGAGAGGGGAGATCTATAACCTATGTAATACTTTGAATTGCATCAGGCAATGCCAGACATTTAAAGAACAGTAATGTATGTATAGTGTGGCTTTCCTCCCATATATCTTTTGAAATGGCTAAACCTAGCTTGTCCTCCCATGCTTGCCTACAAATCTCAGAAGGTAGAAACATAGAAACATAGAAACATAGAAAATAGGTGCAGGAGCAGGCCATTCGGCCCTTCGAGCCTGCACCGCCATTCAATGTGATCATGGCTGATCATCTAACTCAGTATCCCGTACCTGCCTTCTCTCCATACCCCCTGATCCCTTTAGCCACAAGTGCCACATCTAACGCCCTCTTAAATATAGCCAATGAACTGGCCTCAACTACCTTCTGTGGCAGAGAATTCCAGAGACTCACCACTCTCTGTGTAAAGAATGTTTTCCTCATCTCAGTCCTAAAGGAATTCCCCCTTATCCTTAGACTGTGACCCCTTGTTCTGGACTCCCCCAACATCGGGAACAATCTTCCAGCATCTAGCTTGTCCAACCCCTTAAGAATTTTATAAGTTGGGGTATCAATATTTAGAAGAGTGTTATAAATGTAAGATATCAACTCACTTGTATTGGCATGTCTATTCAAACAATCGTCTAATAAATCTGGACCCATAAGAGGACAGTCTCGTGTATATGTTTACACATAATCTCGTATTTGAAGGTATCTAAAAAAATTGTTGCCGTTCAAGTGATATTTCTGCTGTAGTTCTTGAAAAGAAGAGAGCGTCCCCTTCTTATAGAGGTCTCCCACAGTATTAATTCTCAGGTTCTTCAATTGAACAAACAACATATCTAAAGTAGGTTTAAACGAGGGATTATTTGCAATAGGAAGAAGGAGAGACATATATCTCAATTTAAGACTGAATTTCAGATGTTTCCAGATACGGATAGTACTATGTATTATCGCATTTTGCTCACACGTTGACTGATTCAAATGTATTGGAGATAGGAGGATCGAGCCTATACAAAAAGGCAAACAATCTTCCCTCTCCATTTTATACCAATTTACATGTTGACATGTATCGTCCAACCAGAAAGTTACATTTTTAATTAACATTGCCCAGTAGTAAAAAAGAAAATTAGATAGAGCTAATCCTCCATTTTCTTTGGATTTGCAAAAATGTATGTTGTGTATTCTGTGGATTTTGTAGTCCCAAATAAAGTTAGTGACAATAGAGTCAATTAATTTGAAGAATCTTTTAGGGAGATATATCGGTAATATGTTTGATTGAAATAAATATAAAAGTTGCGGAAGGAAGATCATCTTTATGGCATTTAATCTACCAATAAGGGAGATAGGAAGTGTTTTCCAAAATTGAATGAAGGCATATAGTTTAGTGATTAATGGTGGAAAGTTTATTTTAAACAGAGAGAAATACTTTCTAGCCAAGTCAATTCCAAGATATCTGAACTGTGGAATTTCTGACCTATTTATTACATTACAAATAGTATTTCATTTATTCAACACTCAATACAACACAAACCACATCCATCACACATATAACCTACATAGAACATAGAACATGACTGATGAATTAGTAGCGGGAGTAGGTCAGTCGCCCTTTTGATTCTGCTCCGCCATTTAATAAGATCTCGGCTCACCTGATTGTAACCTCAACGCTATATGTCCATTTACCACAGTAACCATTCTCCTCTTGTTTATCAAATACCATTCCATCTCTGTCTTAAAAACATAGTTCTAAGGTGAGAGCTCGAAGAAGAAAGTGGATTTCAGAGGTTTTTATTTACACAGAGAGTTGATGCCAGGATCCACTGATAGAGGGGGTGGTGGAATCAAATCTAATTGGTACATTTAAAAGGCATACAGACGCTTAAATAATCTAGACATGGAAGGTAGACAGGCACAAAATGCTGGAGTAACTCAGCGGGACAGGCAGCATCTAAAGATAGACAGAATGGGTGACACTTCGGGTCAAGACCCGTCTTCAGACTGAAACTCAGGAGAGGGGGAGACACAGAGAAAAGGAAGTGTAAGGTGTGAAAAGCAAGGGGAGTGAGTGAAAAGGTGAAGAGTGAGGCTCAGCACAAATTGGAGGAACAGCACCTTATACTTCACTTGGGCAGTTTACATTACAGTGGTATGAATATTGACTTCTCTTACTTACTTTCCCTCTCTCTCCATCGCTCCCGCTTCCTAGTTCTCAGACCAGTCTGACTGCCCCTTGATTACATTTTATCTCTGTATGCTTCGTTGTCTATTCTATTCTACATTTTCCTTATACCTCATCCCCTTTGATGTCTTGTTTTCACACCTTGCATTTCCTTCTCTCTGTGTCTACCTCTCCCCTGACTCAATCTGAAGAAGGGTTTTGACCCAAAACATCACCTATTCCTTTTCTCCACAGATGGTGCCTGTCCCGTTGAGTTACAATAGACAATAGGTGCAGGAGTAGGCCATTCAGCCCTTCGAGCCAGCACCGCCTTTCACTGTGATCATGACTGGTCATCCACAATCAGTACCCCGTTCCCGCCTTCTCCCAATATTCCTTGACTCTTCTATATTTATCTAACTCTCTCTTGAAAGCATCCAGAGAATTAGCCTCCACTGCATTCTGAGGCAGCAAATTCCACAGATTCACAACTCTCTGGGTGAAAATGTTTTTCTTAATCTCCATTCTAAATGGCCTACCCCTTATTCTTAAACTGTGGTCCCTGGTTCTGGACTCTCCCAACATTAGGAACATGTTTCCTGCATCTAGCGTGTCCAATCCCTTAATAATCTTATATGTTTAAATAAGACTCCCACCCATCCTTCTAAATTCCTGTGTCGCTCCATTCTTTCAACATATTACAGTCCCGCCATCCCAGGAATTAACCTTGTCAACCTACGCTGCACTCCCTCAATAGCAAGAATGTCCTTCCTCAAATTTGGAGACCAAAACTACACACAATACTCCAGGTGTGGTCTTACTAGGGCCCTGTACAACTGCAGAAGGACCTCTTTGCTCATATACTTCTGCTCTTGTTATGAAGGCCAACATGCCATTAGCTATCTTCACTGCCTGCTGTACCTGCATGCTTACTTTCAGTGACTGATGATCAAGGGCACCCAGATCGCGTTGTACTTCCCATTTTCCTAACTTGACACCATTCAGATAATAATTTGCCTTCCTGTTCTTGCCACCAAAGTGGATAACATCATATTTATCTGTCCAAGTCACCCTCCATCCTCATAGCATCCTCCTTACAGCTCACACTGCCACCCAGCTTTGTGCCATCTGCAAATTTGCTAATGTTACTTTTACTCCCTTTATCTAAATCATAAATGTATATTGTAAATAGCTGCGGTCCCAGCACCGAGCCTTGTGGTACCCCACTAGTCACTGCCTGCAGGAAAGGGACTCGTTAATCCCTACTCTTTGTTTCTTGTCTGCAAACCAATTTTCTATCCATGTCAGTACCCTACCCCCAATACCATGTGCTCTAATTTTGCCCACCAATCTCCCATGTGGGACCTTTGATAAGGTCAATCTGGCTTTATTAAAGTCCAGGTACACTACATCCACTGGCTCTCCCTTGTTCATTTTCCTAGTTACATCCTCAAAAAACACCAGAAGATTAGTCAAGCATGATTTCCCCTTCGTAAATCCATGCTGACTCGGACCGATCCTGTTACTGCTATCCAAATGTGCCGCTATCTCATCTTTTATAATTGACTCCAGCATCGTCTCCGCCACCGATGTGAGGCTAACTGGTCTATAATTCCTTATTTTCTCTCTCCCTCCTTTCTTAAAAAGTGGGATAACATTAGCTATCCTCCAATCCACAGGAACTGATCCTGAGTCTATAGAACATTGGAAAATGATCACCAATGCGTCCACAATTTCTAGAGCCACTTCCTTAAGTACCCTGGGATGCAGACCATCAGGCCCTGAGGATTTATCAGCCTTCAGTCCCATCAGTTTACCCAACACCATTTCCTGCCGAATGTGAATTTCTTTCAGTTCCTCTGTCACCCTCGGTCCGCTGACCACTAGTACATCTGGGACTAGTTCCTTCAGTTCCTTCCTACACAAGACATGAAAGGTTATGGTCCTAATGCAGACAAATGGGATTAGTGTAGATGGGTTAAAGGATTGGAATGGATGTGGTTAGCAAAAGGGCCCATTTCTGTGCTGTACAACTAGAAGACTCAACATCCAACACACTTTGAGGAATAACATTCAGAATAGTGAAAGGCTTGGATAAAGTGGGTGTGGAGATGATGTTTCCATTAGTGAGAGAGTCTAGGACTCGTGGTCATAGCCTTAATTAAACAACATTCTTTTAGGAAGGAGATGAGGAGAAATGTATTTAGTCAGAGGGTGGTGAATCTGTGGAATTCATTGCCACAGAAGGCTGTGTAGGCCAAGTCAGTGGATATTTTTTAATGCAGAGAGATAGATTCTTTATTTGTACAGATATGGGGAGCAGGCAGAAGAATGGGGTTAGGAGGAAGAGATTGATCAGCCATGACTGAATGGCGTAGACTTGATGGACCGAATTGCCTAATTCTACAGCTCTCACTTATGGCCTTATGACCATACAACTTTCCAAAGACTCATCAATCTCAAAATTCAAGATTCAAGATTCAAGAGAGTTTATTGTCATGTGTCCCAGATAGGACAATGAAATTCTTGCTTTGCTTCAGCACAACAGAATATAGTAGGCATAAATACAGAACAGGTCAGTGTGTCAATATACCATTAAATAAATATGAATAAATGAACACATGAATAAATTAGCAGATAAAGTGCAAATAAACAGATAATAGTCTATTAATGTTCAGAGATTTGTTTCAGTTGAGTTTAATAGCCTGATGGCCGTGGGGAAGCAGCTATTTCTGAACCTGGTCGTTGCAGTCTTCAGGCTCCTGTACCTTCCACCTGAAGGTAGCAGGGAGATGAGTGTGTGTCCAGGATGGTGTGGGTCCTTGATGATGCTGTCAGCCTTTTTGAGGCAGCGACTGCGATAGATTCCCTCGATTGAAGGGAGGTCAGAGCCGATGATGGACTGGGCAGTGTTTACTACTTTTTGTAGTCTTTTCCGCTCCTGGGCCGAACCAAGTTGCCGAACCAAGCCATGATGCAACCGGTCAGCAAGCTCTCTACGGTGCACCTGTAGAGGTTAGAGAAAGTCCTCTTTGACATACCGACTCTCCGTAATCTTTTCAGGAAGTAGAGGCGCTGATGTGCTTTATTTATAATTGCATCCGTGTTCTCGGACCAGGAGAGATCTTCAGAGATATGCACTCCCAGGAATTTAAAGTTCTTGACCCTCTCCACCATCGACCCGTTGATATAAACGGGACTGTGGGTCCCCATCCTACCCCTTCCAAAGTCCACAATCAGTTCCTTGGTTTTGTTGGTGTTGAGGGCCAGGTTATTGTGCTGGCACTATTTGGTCAGTCAGTTGATCTCTCTTCTATACTCTGACTCGTCCCCATCAGTGATACGTCCCACAACAGTGGTGTTGTCAGCGAACTTGATGATGGAGTTCACACGATGACCAGCTACCCGGCTATGCAGTCATGAGTATAGAGTGAGTATAGCAGGGGGCTGAGCATGCAGCCTTGAGGTGCTCCAGTGCTGATTGTTATCGAGGCTGACACATTTCCACCAATACGAACAGTCTGTGGTCTGTGAATGAGGAAGTCGAGGATCTAATTGCAGAGGGATGCGCTGAGACCCAGATCTGAGAGCTTGGTAACCAGCTTGGAGGTCCAGGTTTTTGTCGAGGTAGGAGTTGATTTGCGCCATGATCAGCCTCTCAAAGCACTTCATCACCATCGACATTAGTGCCACTGGTCGATAGTCGCTGAGGCACGACACCTTGCTCTTCTTGGGCACCAGTATAATTGATGCCCTGAGGTCTGAAGTCTGGGAACCTCAGACCTCAGAAGTGAGAGGTTGAAAATGTCCATAATAACTCCAGCAGCCAGTTTGTCTGCACAGGTTTTTAGAACACGACTGGGTATACCATCAGGTCTAGGCGCTTTTCGAAGGTTCACCCCCCTGAAGGATTTTCTGACGTCGGCCTCTGTGACTGAGACTGAAATACCATCACAGCGAATGGGGGCTCGAAAAGGCACATCAGTGTTCACCCTATCAAAGCGTGCGTAAAATGCATTAAGCTCGTCAGGGAGTGATGTTTCGCCGACATTCGAGCTGCCTCCTGGTTTCGCCTTGTAGGAGGTGATTGTATTCAGTCCCCGCCACAGCTGCCGAACATCTGTCTCATCCTCCAGCTTGGAGCAGGTGTCCCTTTTGGCCTTTTTGATGGCCTTACCAAGGTCGTATCTGGACGTCTTGTAGACCACTGTATCATCATCAGACATGAATGCCCGGTGTCCGGTCTTCAGAAGAGTGCGGATCTCAGAGTTCATCCAAGGTTTCTGATTGGGACACACTTGGAAGGTTTTTGTAGGGATGCAGTCCTCCACACATTTCTTTATAAAGTCTGTAACGACTCTGGCGTATTCGTTCAGGTCCATTGCCGAGTCCCTGAACATTGCCCAGTCTACAGACTCCAAACAGTCCTGGAGTTGTTCCTCTGCCCCCCCCCCGACCAGCTCTGTACCGTCCTCACCTCTGGGGGTGCGCTCTTCAATTGCTGCCTGTAGGCAGGAAGAAGCAGCACCGCGGTATGGTCGGATTCACCGAAGTGAGGGTGAGGGATAGAACGATAGGCATTCTTGATGGTGGTGTAGCAGTGGTCGAAGGTGTTTGGTCCTCTGGTGCAGCAGGAGACATGTTGGTGGAAGTTGGGGAGTGATTTCTTGAGGTTTACTTTATTGACGTCCCTGGGATCAATCTCTGAGAAAAATGATTTTATCTAATCTCTGTTTTAAATGACTGACACTTTGGTTTTAAATAGTAACCTGCCACAAAAGGAAACACTACCCTCACATCCACCCTGCCAATATTCCTCAGGATCTCAGATGTTTCCATCAGCTTCCCTCATTCTTCTAAATTTGAATGATGATGTGCTCAGCCTATCCGCAGTAATACATCACACCGTGCCTACCCCGTGAGCTTTTATTTCCACCTGGCCTTTAATGTGTCACCTCAGGAGAAAGTCAAGAGTATTTACTGTCATAAGTGGGGTCAAGAAAAGAGCGTTCATGTCGCGGCCCTGTTTCCACCAATCTTTCCACCACCCACGCACAAGAAGCGCAAGAAGCACAAGAAGCACAAGAAGTGTAAGACGCCATTGTATGCAGACGCCGAGAAGTGTGTTCAGCTCTAGCTGGCCAATTTCTAATCTTGTGATGTGGACTCAATAAGAAGAAGACCTTCATATGTACCGGCATCTAAACTAAAATCCTGACTTGCTCCAGCATACCAGGCCCGTAAACGTGATATTGTAGCGGCGCCTGCTGGCGCACGCAGGTATCGAACCGGGCGTTCGGAAGCCGCGGTCACGTGACTCAAGAGGTGCTGCTGTTTTCGCGCGGTTTCGCTTTCGCGCGGCAGTTGTGTGCTGACCGCCGTTGTGGCCAGACCTGTTTGTAAGGACCTGTGAATCAAGAAGTTATTTCCGAAATATATAAGTTAATAAAACTTGACTGTCGTTCTTGCGACCGCCAAAATATCACAGACACAGTATATCAGAATCTGAAATATAATAAATTAATAGTTGTTATACTGGGTAAACTATAATAGTGAAAAAAAATGAAGTCCATTCTACAAACAAAAACACAGTTGATAAAAGCTTCTTGAACTGGTGGGAAGGTTTTCAGGTTCCTGCTTCTTCTTCCCGATAGTAATTGTGAAATAAGAATGTGGCCTGTATAATGTTTCCCTGATCCCTGACCAGTCTGAAGAAGGGTCTCGACCCGAAACATCGCCTATATTCCTTCGCTCCTTAGATGCTGCTGCACCCGCTGAGTTTCTCCAGCTTTTTGTGTAACCCCTGATGATATTGGCTGCCTTTTTAAGACAGTGCCTCCAATAGATCTCAGTTTAGTTCAGTTTAGTTTATTGTCACGTGTACCGAGGTACCGAGAAGGGCTTTTGTTGCGTGCTATCCAGTCAGCAGAAGTGGATGATCTCTTCGATGATGGGGCGGTCAGTACCTGTGAAGGACTGGGCCATGTTTACCATTCTCTGTTGTCTTCTTTGTCCCTGGGCATTCAACCAGGCTGTGACGCAACCTGACCCGAAACGTCACCCATTCCCTTCCTCCAGAGATGCTGCCTGTCCCGCTGAGTTACTCCAGCATTTTGTGTCTACAGTCAGTGTACTCTCCACAAACCTGTAGAGGTTCCATAGACTGGATTGTTTTTATTTATGTGTGAAATGTTTACGTTTTACGTGTGATGCTCTGGTATTCCCTGGGAAACGTCTTCTCATTTTGCACTGTACAACTGCTGCTTTGCAAGAGGACAATAAACGTTGATTTGATTTGGTTTGATTTAAGAAGGAACTGCAGATGCTGGAAAATCGACGGTAGACAAAAGTGTTGGAGAAACTCAGCGGGTGCGGGAGCATCTATGGAGCGAAGGAAATAGGCAACGTTTCGGCCTGAAACATTACCTATTCCCTTCGCTCCATAGATGCTGCTGCACCCGCTGAGTTTCTCCAGCACTTTTGTCTGCCTTCGAGGTTCCATGGACTATTCATCTTCAAACCGAATCACCTCACTTTTCACAGGAGATGGGGGCACTGATGAGCTTTCTTTGTGATTGCATCAATATGCTGGCCTCAGTGTACACACGCAGGACCTCAAGCTGTTGACGTTCTCCACACCACCCCATTGATGAAGGCAGATTTGTGGATCCTCAGTTTTCCTCTCCCAAAGTCAGCAATCAGTTCTTTGGTCTTGTAGTCGTTGAGCAAGATTATTGTTCTGGCACCATTCAATCAGATTTTCAATTTCACTCCTGTACTTATCATTATCCATGATTTGACCAACAACAGTGATATCATCTGTAAATTCAAGATTCAAGATTCAAGAGAGTTTATTGTCATGTGTCCCAGATAGGACAATGACATTCTTGCTTTGCTTCAGCCCAACAGAATATAGTAGGCATAAATAAATAAATACAGAACCGATTAGTGTGACCATATACCATTGAATATATATATATACACACATAAATAAGCAGATAAAGTGCAATGGGCTATTAATGATCAGAGTTTTGTTTTTTTTAGTTGAGTTTAATAGCCTGATGGCTGTGGGAAAGCAGCTATTCCTGAACCTGGATGTTCCAGATTTCAGGCTCCTGTACCTTCTACCTGAAGCCAGCGGGGAGATGAGTGTGTGGCCAGGATGGTGTGGGTCCTTGATGATGCTATCAGCCTTTTTGAGGCAGCAACTGCAATAGATCCCCTCGATGGTAGGGAGGTCAGAGCCGATGGTGGACTGGGCAGTGTTTACGTTTTGCAGCCTTTTCCGCTCCTGGGCGCTTAAGTTACCGAACCAGAGCAACCGGTCAGCAAGCTCTCTACTGTGCACCTGTAGAAGTTAGAGAGAGTCCTCCTTGACACACCGACTCTCCGTAATCTTCACAAATTTAAAAATAGCATTTGAGTTGTGACTGACTACACAGTTAAGGGCCTGCCCCACCAGCATGCAACTCCATGCGATGAGCGCGACCTAACATGGTCGCTTGAGCCGTCCAGCATCGCGGGGCCGGTGCAACTTCGATCGCTGGAGCCGTGTGGAATTGTGCGGAGTTCGTCCCGACATCGCCCTCTGTGTGTGTGCCTCTGTGCCCCTCTCTGTGTGTCCCTCTCTGTCCTGGCGAACTTACCTTTAAGACTTTGCTCCAAGTTCGCCTCACTTTGCGCCGCGTTGCGCCACTCACCCGACCTCCGTGCGGCCCTCGCTGCCGGTTTGGTCGCGCTTGCCGCATGCAGGCGCATGCTGGTGTGAACGGCCCTGTACAGGGGATCACCCGACCTCCGCATGGCCCCCGCTTCTAGTTTGATCGCGCTCACCGCATGGAGTCGGATGCTGGTAGGACAGGCCCTTAATAGGGGTACAGAGAGAGCACACAGCCTTGAGGTGCTACTATGAGAATGGTTATTGAGGAGGAAGTATAACAAGAAGGAACTGCAGATGCTGGTTTGTACCCAAGATAGATATAGAGTGCTGGAATCTCTCAGTGGATCAGGCAGCACCTCTGAAGAAAATCTGGTTGGGAACTTTCTACAGACATCTGAAGATGGGTACCGACTTATCTATTTTCTGCAGAGATGCTGCCAAACCCGCTGTTACTCCAGCGCTTTGTGTTTGTCATTGAGAAGGAGGTTTTGTTATCAACTGGCACTGATTATGGTCTGCCAGTGAGGAAGTTGAGGATTCAGTTACATAGAGACGAGTAGCAAACCTTGTCTCTTAGTTTGATGATAAGTTTGGAGAGAATGATGGTGTTGACTGCTGAGTGGTAGTGGATGACCAACATTCTAACGAATGGGGTCTTATTGTCCAGATGGACTACTGAGTGCAGAGCAGATGAGATCACATCCCCTGTTAATCTATTATGGCTGTGGGCAGATTGTAGTGGGACCAGGTCCTTACCAAGACTGGAGTTGGTATGCATCATAACCAACCTCTCTAAGCACCAGTCAATAGTCACCAGGCATGTCACCTTACCCTTCTTGGACACCTATATTATTGATGTCCTTTTAAAACAGGTGGGAACCTCCGATCTTGGTCATGAAAGATTGAAGGTCTCTGCAAAAACTTCAGCCAGTTTAGTTTATTTTAGAAATACAATGTGGAAACAGGCCCTTTGGCCCACCGAGTAGGCGCCGACAAGCGATCCCCGCACATTAACGCTAGGGTAATTTACAATTACACCAAGCCAATTAACCTTCAAACCTGTACGTCTTTGGAGTGAGGGAGAAAACCGGTGAAAACCCACGCAGGTCAAACTCTGTACTGACAAGCACTGAACCCGGGTCAGGTTCGAACCCGGGCCTCTGGTGCTGTAAAGCTGCAACTATTCCGCTATGCCACTGTGCCACCCTATTCAGTTGGTTCATGGAGGTCAGGGCCGGGTGCCTTCCAAGTATGCACCTTGATGAAAGATCTTCCAGCATTAGGCTCAGTTACTGAAATAACAGTGTTACCAGCAGCTACGTTTAAACTTAATTTCACCAATTTATGCAATGCTAGACCTGCAGAGCCCTACTATATCCAAGAGCTTTCTGGATCTTCTTAAATGAAGACATCAAATTATTTGTTTAATTTCTCTGTCTTTTTTTAATTCCTTGGTATCAAGGCTCGGTATGTAGAGAATGAACTTATGTAAATATTGTGGGTTTAATTTATCAATAGAATGTTTTGACATTTCTTAATAGGCTTCTTTCATACTCTACTTGTCCTCTCCTTATTAACTCCATAGTTCTCCTTGTCCTATGCAGTTTAAGCATGATCTCCCTTCTCTTATATTCTGTGCCTCAATGAGTGAAGGCAAGAATTGTTCATGCTTTCTTCATTCCCCTGCTGCTTATCCTGCAAGTTTCAAGGATCTGTGGACCTGTGCTCTAAGATCCCTTTATTTTTCAACAGTGAATTAGATTTAGCTCTTAGGGCTAAAGGAATCAAGGGATATGGGGAAAAAGCAGGAATGGGGTACTGATTTTAGATGATCAGTCATGATCATATTGAATGGCGGTGCTGGCTCGAAGGACCGAATGGCCTACTCCTGCACCTATTTTTCTATGTTTCTGTTTCTGCACATTTGCCCTTTTTTAAAATTAATTATTTTCTCACTCTAGACACAATACTTCACTTATTTCTGGATCAAAACCTATTCCCTCGTTTTCCGTTTATCTGACCAGACCATCAACATCTTCAACATGGCAAGAACTGTAAATAACACTGAAATAAAGTCTGAAAAATGATCCCGACCCAAAAACGTAATCTGTCCATTTGTATTTTTATGAGTAAAAATACTGGTTGACAAATTGTTAGATTCTTCAAATAGGCGTATGAAATCTTATGTACTTATGTAAGAAAACAAAAAGGGACTTTGCTTTTAATTCCTTCCAAAAAATTCCATTCTGCTGTTTGAAAATTTCAAAACTCATTAAATTCCGTGAAAATCCCAACAGATTGTAAAACTAAGAAGGGAAGAAGATGGAAAAGTGGATAATTGTAGGCTAGATAGTTTAATTGGAAGGCAACTTCAATAATTAAAGAAGAAGTCATTTGCTTAATGTAATCAAAAATGGTTTTATGAAAGGTATATCCTGTTTGAAAAATATGCTGGAGTACTTTGTGAATGTAACAAGCAGCATTGAAAGAGAGGAAATTGTAGTTGCATGTATTTGGATTTTTAGAAGTCAAGTCTAGTTGAGTTTATTATCATATGCACATGCATAGTGGTACAGGTATAATGCTTGCAGCTGCAGCACACACACAGTCTATAAATAGGGTGCATAGTGGCACAGTGCTAGAGTCACTACCTTACAGCGCCAGAGTCCCGGCTTCGCTCCTGACTATGGGTGCTTGTCTGTATGGAGTTTGTATCTTCTTCCCGTGACCTGCGTGAATTTTCTCCGAGATTTTTTATTTCCTCCCACACTCCAGAGACCTCCAGGATTGTAGGCTAATTGGCTTGGTATAAATGTAAAATTGTAAATGTAAAATTGCCCCTAGTATATGTAGGGTAGTGATAATTGCTGGTCGGTGCGGATTCAGTGGGACGAAGAGCCTGTTTGCGTGCTGTATCTCTAAACTAAACTGAACTAAAACTCCAAAACCATAAATTATACATAGATTCTACCAGGCAGTAAAAGAAAAAGGTGTAGAAAAAGAGACATTAGTGTAAAACACAATTAGATAAAACAAGTCCATGGTAGTGCAAGAGGCAGTCTAGTGCACGAGGCACGTACAGTATGTGGTCAACAAGGCAGAAGGCATGTTGGTCTTTATTGCTAGAGGGTTGAAGTTTAAAAATAAGGAAGCATTGTTATAATTGTTATGGATACTGGTGAGGCCACACGTGGAATACTGTGCGAGACTTGATCGTCTCATTTAAGAATGGATACACGGGCATTGCAGTCTAAAAGATATTCACTCAATACTTCCCAGGATAAGAGGGATGTCCTATCACGAGTGGCTGCAGAAATTAGATCTTTGGAGCTTAGAAGAATGAGGGTACGCAAAAGGCTGGGGGTGAACCTCTGTCGGTCCTGGAAGGACTGCTTGGGTCCCTGAAAGGAGTGGAGGGGGGAGGTGAAGGGACAAGTGTATCATCTCTTGCGGTTGCAAGGGAAAGTGCCCGGGGAAGGGTGGAGCGGGAGGGAAGGGAATAATTGACAAGGGAGTTGCGGAGGGAGTGGTCTTTGCGGAAGGCAGACAGGGGGGGGAGATGGAAAGATTTGGCAAGTGGATGGGTCACGTTGGAGGTGGCGAAACTGGTGGAGGACTATGTGTGGTATGTGCCGGCTGGTGGGGTGACAGGTGAGGACCAGGGGGACTCTGCCCTTGTTGTGAGTGGGGGAATGGGGAGAGAGGGCAGTGTTGCGGGGTATGGAGGAGACCCTGGTGCGAGCCTCATCTATAGTGGGGGAGGGGAATCCCCGTTCTCTGAAGAATGAGGACATTTGTGATGACCTGGTGTGGAACACCTCATCCTGGGAGCAGATGCGGCGTAGACGGAGGAATTGGGAATAGGGGATGGAGTCCTTACAGGAAGCAGGGTGGGAGGAAGAGTAGTCCAGGTAGCTGTGGGAGTCAGTTGGTTTGTAGTGGATGTCGGTCAGGAGTGTATCACCTGCAATAGAGATGTTGAGGTCAAGGAATGGTAGGGAAATGGTCCAAGTGTATTTGAGTGCCGGATGGAAGTTGGTGGATGAAGTCAGTCAGTTGTGTGTGGGTGCAGGAGGTGACACCAAAGCAGTCGTCGATGTAATGGAGGTAGAGGTCGGGGGTGGAGCCCTTGTACGCCGAGAACAAGGATTGTTCGACGTACCCGACAAAAAGGCAAGCGTAGCTGGGGCCCATGCGTGTGCCCATAGCTACGCCTTGTGATTGGAGGAAATGGGAGGAGTCAAAAGAAAAGTTATTGAGGGTAAGTACCAACTTCGCTAGGCGGAGGAGGGTGTCAGTGGAATGAGGAATGATCTTATTGAAATATAAGATCATTAGGGACCATAACAAGGTAGATGGTGAGATGTTTCCACTAGTGGGAGAATTTTGAATGAGGCAACATGGTTAAAAGATTAGTCGACGGTCGCTGAGATCTAAGGTGCTTCAAAACTTTTGTTGTATAGGGCACTGTTGAGACCACGTCTGGAGTATTGTGTACAGTTTTGGTCTCCTAATTGGAGGAAGGACATTCTTGCGATTGAGGCAGTGCAGTGTAGGTTCACGATATTGATCCCTGGGATGGCGGGACTGTCATATGACGAAAGATTGAAAAGACTAGGCTTGTATTCATTGGAGTTTAGAAGGATGAGGGACAGTCTCATAGAAACATGTAAAAATATAAAAGGACTGGACAAGCTAGATGCAGGAAAAATGTTCCCAATGTTGGGCGAGTCCAGAACCAGGCGCACAGTCTTAGAATAAAGGGGAAGCCATTTAAGACAGAGGTGCAAAAAAACGTTTTCACCCAGAGAGTTGTGAATTTGTGGAATTCCCTGCCACAGAGGGCAGTGGAAGCCAAGTCAATGGATGGATTTAAGAGAGAGTTAGATAGAGCTCTAGGGGCTACTGGAATCATGAGATATGGGGAGAAGGCAGGCACGGGTTATTGATTGGGGACGATCAGCCATGATCACAATGAATGGAGGTGCTGGCTCGAAGGGCCGAATGACCTCCTCTTGCACCTATTTTCTATGTTTCTATTTTTCTCCTCAAAGCAGAATGATGTAACTCTGGAATTCTGTGCCCCAGAGTATTGTGGAGGCTGGTGTTTAAAGAAGTAGATCAATGTTGAAATGATCACAGTATTCAGGAGTAAGAAATAGGAAGTGGAGCGGATTGTATTGTAATCCACTGGGTGGCGCTGTCAGCGATGGCGGCCTCGCCAAAGGTCTGTCTGTCTTTTCATCTTTTTTGTTTATTTTTAGTATGTTTTAAAAAGTATGTGTTAATGTTTCTTATGTATGTATTATTGTTTCTCTTGTTTGTTTTATGTGGGGGGGGGGGGGGTTGGGGAAACTTTTTTTCAATCTCTTACCTTACCAGAGAGGCGATTGTTTTCCAGATAGTATCTCCGGTTCCTCTGCGGCCTAACATCCTGGAGCTGGCGGGCTTGCTCGAGACTGAATTTGAGCCCCACCGCTGGGCCGTGGACTTACCATCAGAGCCTACAATCCCTTGCCTGGGATCGACACTCCAACCGCGGCCTGCGGATTCGAACATCGAGGAGCTCGCAGTCTCGGGCAGAGACCGATGTCGGGAAGCTCCAAAGTCGCAGGAGGTTCGACAAGCCCCGACCCGGGGTCAGATCGACCGGCGTGGGGGAGCTGAGATCCCCCCCGATGCGGGAGCTTGATCGCCCCGACGCAGAGGGCCCGACCGCCGGAAACGGGAGCCAATATCACCCCGACAACAGAAGGCTTGAAACACCCAAAGGCGGGAGAACAAAGACGGGAAGAGTTTCTTTTTTTTTTCACCTTCCATCACAGTGAGGAATGTGGAGGAGTCACTGTGGTGGGTGTTTATGTTAAAATGTGTTTTATTGCTTTTTATTGGTATGACTGTATGGCAAATCAAATTCCTCGTATGTTGCAAAACATACTTGGCTAATGAAGTATGATTATGATTATTATTATGCTTATGATTATCAGGCCTGAGGGCCCAGATGACCTACTCCTGCTTCTATTTTCATATGGTCCAGCAGTGCAGCACTTCCTTAGTCCAGCTAACAGTTGATGGGGCTGACGGCAGAACTATTTCTCCGTGTCACCGTGGCTGTCTGTCACCGTGGCTGTCTGTCTCTTTACAAATCATCTTCATCCCCTGTAGCCCTCAAGTGAAATGTATAGGGTCTGTTGGCGGGATAGCTAACACACTTGTCTGAAATCTGAGAAGGGTCTCGACCCGAAACGTCGCCTATCTCCTTCGCTCCTTAGATGCTGCTGCACCCGCTGAGTTTCTCCAGCCTTTTGTGTACCCTAGCTAACACACTTAATTCAGTCTATATCTATATCCATCTACATCTCTTGTTTCCCTTTCCCATGACTCTTAGTCTGAAGAACGGTCTCGACCCGAAACGTCACCTATTCCTTTTCTCCAGAGATGCTGCCTTAGTCTACGCTGAATTAGTCCACCCTTTTGTGTCTATCTTTGCACTTAATTACTCTGTTTTGTTTTGTTTATGGTTTAACTCTCTATTTATACTTTCCCACAACGAGGTAACATCTTTGTATTTTTTTTACCCTTAGTGACACTGTGTCTCCTTATATTTTAATATTAATAGGGGGCACATCAGTAACAACAAAATGTTGTTTTCTATGAATAGTTAAACCGTGCACTGTTGCTTAAACACAGTGCTTAATTGGAATTAGATTTTAAATTGGTTGAAGCAGATTGGCTCAATTTTAAGTGGTACAATTAACGAAAGATATAATTAATCTGGAAGAGCAGCCTGCTTTTATTAATTCTAAATACTTCTAGTTCGGGTAATGCTTTTTTTCAGTGTTATTGATTAGTCAGTGCAGGGTATTGATTAGAATCGCTGCTTTCCCTTTGCATCTTTCAATTTGACGTACTAGAGATTAAGTGACTAAATCCTCTTAATTCAACAGAAGACAAAAAATTGAGGGAGCAATTAGAGTGTTAATTGTGTAGAACAGGCACGACATTTAATTTGAAAATATGTTGTTTTATTTGTTTTTAAGAGCTGTGTTACATTGGTACAGTGGTCATCCACCTTTTTGTGGATCAATACCTATATGTATGTACTTAATCTATGAACCACTGTTGTATAATGTTAGTTCCACACCAATGTAAAGCACTTTGGTCAACGAGAGTTGTTTTCTAAATGTGCTATAAAAATAAAAGTGACTTGACTTAAGTTGTAGTTAATGTTTAAGGTTGTGAGCACATTTGATCATTGTGGTATGATGTCTCAAGCAGTCATTTGCCATCTAACCTAATAGATCAGATGTTTTATGATTCGATTAGCTCTTCAGGATTGCATTGTCCATTGATACCCAAAGGGAACCCATCTTTTTTTATTTATGTAAGCACTTTTCAGGGTCTGGATATTGCTGGCAAGGAAATAATTTATTGTTCCTCTTTGCTTCCCCTGAAGGTGGTGGTGGTGGTGGTGGTGAGTTCCCAGCCTGTATTGTTGCTGTCCTTCCGGTGAAGTTACTCCCACCATGATGCTGGACAAGGAGTCCCTTGCGTTAGGCCAAGGGTGATGAGGAATGGCAATATATCAATTCAGAGTGGTGAGTAAAAGGTGCAGGTGATGTTCTCATGTGTCCTCTGCTCTTACATGTTCAATGGTCATGTTTGTGGATTCTGGAGTAGTCTAGGCAAGTAACCTTCCTGTTAGTTATGGACCAGATGATTGGTGGATGGGCATGAATCCAAATGGTGGAATAATAAAGTTTGTAAACGGGCCATTTGGCCCAATATCACCCATTGATATTGACCCTACGTTCCAGCCATGGTCTATCGGGAACAATTGAAATAGTCCTCTAGACACTTCCTAAATGCTGCAGGTGACCTAGCTTTACCCACGCTCTTCAGCTCTGCATTCGGGTTCTTTCTACAATCTAGGAGAATGTGGCCCCTTGGTATCCTGTCTGAATCTTTCAATAACCCCTCCCTTCCACCCCATTCACAAATATATGTCATCTAGTTTTATCTAGGGTAAGGTCTCCATATCTATAAAGCTCAAATTTTAATATACCTCAACCGTGTCTTTTCACTTCTTTCCCCCTCCCCAACCCCCCTCACTTTAATGTCTTTTGGAGAGAACAGACCCAGCTTCTCCTGTCTAATCTTACAAATGAACTGCAGCATCCTGGTTTATCTCCTTTGGCCCATCTCCAGCTCTATAAACATCTTCCTTTTAGCTTGGTGACCAGAACTGCACTCGATAATCCAGTTGAGATCTCGTCAAGGTTTGATGAGTTGGAGCATGATGTTGTTAATTCCTCATGCAATATCCCAACATCCTAAAAAACACCTTATCTGTTATCTACTTGCACTGCCACTTTCAATGGATGTCCTCCAAAATCCCAAATTCCTCCGTGCTCTGTAAATTAATGGGATATGCCCCTGGCCTTGTCAGCACTCCCAAAATACATCAACTTGCATTTATTTAGACTAAACTCTGCCTGCCACTTTCCAGCCCACCTTGTTGGAATGTTAATATCTGTCTGCAGTCTAAGGTTACCTTCTTGCAAACAATATCTTTGTCAATCTTCATGACAGCCATGAACTTGCCATCCATGCCTTCTGAATCCCCACAGTGCTACATTCCATGCAGCAAGGGTCTCGACACTGACCCTTGTGGAACGCCACTAATCACTGGTTTCCAATTACAATAATAGCCCTTGCTATTGCCTTCTGTTTCCTATTACCAAGCCAATTTTGGATCAAATTTGCCAACTTGCCGCGATTTCATTGATCCTCACCCTTTGACTCCATCCCCTGTGTGGGAGCACAGTGGGTGGCACCATGTCACAACCGGTAGGGCTGTTGGCTCACAGTGCCAGAGACCCAGACTTGAGCTTGGCCTAGTGTGCTGTCTGAAGAGTTGGCATGTTCTCCCTGTCACCACGTGGGTTTCTTCCCATGACCCGAAGACGTGTGGGATTGTAGTTTAATTGGCCTCAGTAAAATAGTCCGTTAATGTGTAGGGACTGGAAGAGATAGTGGGATAACTTGGAACTGGTGCGAACATACATG
This sequence comes from Raja brachyura, assembly GCA_963514005.1. Next base: position 8,090,857 of record OY740796.1, on the reverse strand, counting down.
ATGGTTGGTGTGGGCCAAAGGGCCTGTTTCCACATTGTATTTCTAAAACTAAACTAAGCTTGTCAACTAAACGAAGTCCATGTAAATCAAATCTGCAGCTCTTCTCTCATTGATGCATCTCTACAAAGCTTTCAATCAAATTGTTAGCTAAGATCTGACCTTCACAAAGCCATGTGGGCTATTTTGGGTCAGTCCTTGCCATTGTAAGTGATCATCCATGGTCTTCCTCCATTTTGTTTTCTCCCCTGCGTATTCCCTCTGATGTTGGTTTGTCTATATTTACCGAGCTTTCCCTGCTGTCTTTCTTGAAAAAACAATGTGTTTACTGTCCTCCAGTCAAATGATAGCTCATTTGTGTCCATTCATCACATTATAAATCTAGGCCAAAGCTTGCAATCTCTTGGAGAAACACAAAGAACTGCAGATGATGGCTAATACACAAAAGGACACAAAGTGCTGGATTAACTCAGCAGGTCAGATAGCATCTCTGGAGAACATGACTGGTGATGTTCCGAGTTGATGGTCTGAAGAAGGGTCTCGATCCGAAACATCACCTATCCATGTTCTCCAGGGATGCTGCTTAATCTGTTGAGTTACTCCAGCACTTTGTGCTTGCAATCCTTGCCTCCTACAGCAGTCTGGGACAAAAATTGCATCCTGGCCTGCTATATAATTCAAGGTCATGAGAATGTGTTGGTATAGGTGTATGTGTAGGTAAAGTTTGTTTTGCTTATTCTTATTGTTAATTCTTATTGAAGCATTATGCATAATAAAGTTGTTTCATTCCATGTTGGCCTAATCCTAAAAGGATCATCTTTTGAGGAGCAAATTTAAGAAATATTTTATTTAGTTTGGCCTGGTAGCTATGTACTTAAATTAAGCAGACTATATAAACTCTTTAAAGAGCCACATGCACAGCTTCAAGTCTAGATTGTTATTAATGGTATTGATCTGTTATGAATTAGCTGGTAACTTGAAGCTGTCCAGTTTTGTATTTGCAACCTAATCATAGACCTGTTACTGAATAAATATACCTGTCAGAACTTTCTAATAAACTACGGGAATATCCAGTGAAACATAATTGCAGCATCTTGAATGGGCTTTTGTTGTTCAGTGGAAAAGTCTTCACAGAGATGTGGTTTATATTTCCCATCAACAGTTCAAGAGGAAGTAGGTTTTGTGTTTGAAATGGGGAAGTGAGTTTGCATTTAATTATGCTATTCCACTGAAGGTATTTTTGGAAATAAAATATACTGGACTAAGTGGGAACCATTGGGTCCCAGCTTCACACGGGAGGGCTGGTCCTCCAATGCAATATCCCCCCCTCTGCACCAATTCCAATATTGCTGGCCAGTTGGGGGCCCCCAATAATCATATTGGGGGCTTTCTGGAGCGCTAGCATGGATGTTTTGGGCCAAGTCAAGTCAAGCACAGTGAGTGCAGGGCCAACAGTGCATGTCAAGTCGAGTCGATCCATTTCAAGTCGAGTCGATCCATTTCAAGTCGAGTCAATCCATTTCAAGCACAGGGCAGGCCAAACGACTCATGGCATTGTCATTTAATTTCCAATTTTGCATTGCAGTTTCAAGCACGGGGAGGGCAGGCCAAACAACTCATGGTATTGTCATTTCATTTACTATTTTGCATTGCAGTTTCAAGCACAGGCAGGGCAGGCCAAACAACTCATGGCATTGTCATTAAGGGATAACAAATCATTTATTGCAAGTGCATTGCAAACTCACAGTTCAGTTGATTCACAGCTTAGAATCACAGTTGTGGCCGCTCCCTTGCGATCTTCCGGAGTGAATGACTCGCGTCCAGGCATCCGGAGATTTATAGTTCTGCCCCCCCCCCCGCCCCCGGAAGGGGTGTTACCTTCATAATGCCGATTGACAGGCGAGAGGACCAATTAGCTGATCTCACGATTTATTTTAACACTCATAACTTTTTTATTTTTAATCGATCGGAAAAATCCTTGGGGCTGACTCCTTGGATGGAGTCGAGGGGAGAAGAAAAGGGACATGTGTTGCAACCCCTGCGGAAAGTACCTGTGGGAGGGGTGGTTTAGGTGGGAAGGGACAGTACAGCACAGGAATGGGCCCTTGATCAGGCCTCCCCTCAACCTCTGGTGGTCCAGAGAAAATCCAAGTCTGTCAGAATTCTCTTTGTAGCTCATGCCCTCTAATCCAGCCATTATTCTAGTAAACGCCTCCACAACCTTTCCAACGCCTCCACCATTTTCCTGCACTGAGAACGGCACAATGAGAACTGCATGACCAATATCTTGGAATTTAAAAAAATATTTGAACCCTTATCAGAAGGGCTTAATAACAACTATTTATGAGTTGATTTTGAAATTTAAAAAAGATACATTTGATAAATGACTGGGAAAGGGAACTTCAAATGTCTTTATCTATAGAGAAATGGGAGAGGATTCTTCAATTAGTTAATACTTCCTCAATGTGTGCAAGACACGCTTTGATATAATTCAAGGTAGTTCACAGAGCTCGTATGTCAAAAGATAAGTTAGCTCGTTTTTATGGTCATATAAACCCTACCTGTGGCAGATGTAATTCCGAAGTGGCCTCATTGACTCGTATGTTTTGGTCCTGCCCACTTTTGGGAAAATATTGGAAAGACATTTTTGACACTGTCTCTGTAGTTTTAGGTATTGATTTACAACCTCATCCTATTACTGCAATTTTTGGGTTACCAATGTTGGATTCTATTCATCTGTCCCGTTCCGCCCATCGGTTGATTGCTTTTACCACGTTAATTGCCAGGAGATCTATTTTATTTAAATGGAAAGATTCCAACCCTCCGACCACACTCCATTGGTACTCTGAAACGATATCATGTTTAAATTTAGAAAAAATTAGGAGTGACATTGTTGAACCCTTGGTTAAATTTGATAGGACTTGGGGAAGATTTATTCAACATGTTCACATGACATAAACTGTCCTCTCTCCAACTGTTATTTTATTTTCTCTTTTTTTCTCTTTCTTTTTATCTGTTTGTTTTTATACATATGTTCTCTTTTAAACACTTAACTATATTTACATAGAGACCGGGAGGTCTTTATTCAATGTGTATTTTGACACTGGACTCATATTTAGGTTATACCTGCATTAATGTTACCCTGATCCCTATATATCAATATCACTGTTATGTTTATCATTACTTTTTTTTTTTGCTTTTGGAAAAAAAACGAATAAAAAGATTTTAAAAGAAAGAAAGAACTGCAGGCAATACTCCAAATATCAGCAAGCCAATCTCCTATAAAGCTGCGTCATGATTACATGATTCTTGTATTCAATACCTTGGCCACTGAAGACAAATATACCATATGACGTATTTACCACAATCTACGTTTGCCGCTTTCAGGGAGTTATAAATTTGGACCACAAGATCCTCTTTGTTTAAGAAAAGTCGAGAGAATCCAGGAAATGATAGATGGGTGAAAACTCGTGGTAGGCTGTCCTGAAAGGTTAAGATGGATGGGATTTACAGTAACTTGGTCGTATGGATTCATCACTGCTCTACTGATAGAAGATGGGGTTCTGGTGGAAGGGCGATGTTCTAGAGGACTGTGACCATGGGGATCTGTGCTGGGACTTCTATTGGAAATATAAATCACTTGGATGTAAATGTGGATGGGTTGTTTAGTAAGTATATAAATGACAAAGATTGTTGGGGTTACAGACTGTGAGGAAGGCTGTTAAAGTATACAGTCTGATCTAGTTCAGCTACAGTAATGTGCAGAGAAATGGCAAATGGAATTTAATCTGAGCGAGTGTGTGGTGCTGTGCTTTTGGAGGCCAAATGTAAGGAGAAAATAAATAATTGATGCCAAGACCCTTATGGGCCTGCCCCACTTATGCGATTTTTCAGGCGACTGTCAAGTTGTAGCAGGTCGCTGAAAAATCGGCCACTCACTCACACACACACACACACACACACACACACACACACACACACACACACACACACACACACACACACACACACACACACACACACACACACACACACACACACACACACACACACACACACACACACACACGGGAAGCGCTGTCTGAGTGAAATTCACGGTGCAAAGCCAATGTGATACAAACACACACCTTGATGAACAGGATGGTTGGCGCTGTAATTAAGACGGTGAAAGCACAGTGTACGGGAAGGGACACTTAAGTCCTTTAAAAGAGGTGGAGGGGAGGGAGAAGGAGTGGAGACAACTTTTAAGAAGTCAGAAATACACGACCGTAAAGCTCGCCGGACATTAACATTACCGGCCGGTTATCCTTGGTTCTGAAAACACAATTTACCTTGTTTTTTTCCCCAATGAGCCAATGAAATTCATCGGTCAGCTCCGGCAACAAACCATGACAACCTTCAACCTCCTGGCAACCCACTACCACTGCACCTATGGCATGAGAATTCTCGCTACTCTCCATGGCCGCATCATTAGCGGAAACCAGAATGAGGCCGCGACTAGGTCCCTGAATGCGGGAACTCCTCACGACCATGAAGGCGACTCCTCGGCAACCACCCGCGAACATGCATCGTCTCCTCCTGTCGCCTAAAAATGTTGCCTAAGTGGGACAGGCCCATTAAAGTAAAATGTATTTTATGTGGACTTGATAGGGATTGCATCCGGAAGTGGCGGCGCTGCTTGGCAGCTGCGGCTCACCTGCAGTCCGTCTGTCTTTTATTTTATTTTTGTCCTCGTCCCTGTTTTTGGTGTTTATTTTTGGTTTGTTGGGTTGTGTATGTGTGTGTGGGGGTGGGAGAAACGGGGTTTTAGTCTCTCCCTTCGGGGGGATGCGACTTTTCCTGTCGTGTCCCCCGTCACCGTCTCCGTCTGTGCTGAGGCCCTGGTGACGGCCTTCCAGCGGCGGCGGCACGGCCTTCAGAGTTTTAGCGGCGACCTGGCTTCCGGCGGCGACCTGGCTTTCGGGAGCTGCGGTGCTCCAGCGGCGGCCTGGCTCCCTCTGAGCTGCGGTGCTCCAGCGGCGGCCTGGCTCCCTCTGAGCTGCGGTGCTCCAACGGCGGCCTGGCTCCCTCTGAGCTGCGGTGCTCCAGCGGCGGCCTGGGTTTCGGGAGCTGCGGTGCTCCAGCGGCGGCCTGGCTCCCTCTGAGCTGCGGTGCTCCAGCGGCGGCCTGGGTTTCGGGAGCTGCGGTGCTCCAGCGGCGGCCTGGTTTTCGGGAGCTGCGGTGCTCCAGCGGCGGCCTGGCTTTCGGGAGCTGCGGTGCTCCAGCGACGTTCCGGCGGCGGGCCCTGTGGCGGTGTTCCGGCGTTCTGGCGTTAGCGGTGGCGGCGGCCTGGATCTCCTCAGCGCAGAGGGAGAATAAGGAGGGAAGAAGACAGAGACCCTAAGACTTTTGCCTTCCACCACAGTGAGGAGGTGTTTGGTGAACTCACTGTGGTGGATGTTAATTTTGTGTTTATTGTATGGTATTGTTATTTTTATATATGTATGACTGCAGGCACGAAATTTCGTTCAGACCGAAAGGTCTGAATGACAATAAAGGCATTCAATTCAATTCAATAAGATTTTCATAAGAAAATTAAGTTTTTTTTCTTTTTTTCTTTTGCTCATGGATATTAATGATAGTGAAGGCTTTCCCAGTCCCTGTTCATTGAGATGTAACAAAAGTTATTTAAGTGTTGAGGTTTTGTGAATGAAGTCCACATAATGGTGACACTAATAAAGTAATCACTAGTGAGAAAGATTTGAGTGCTGTGAGTAACTGTTGACCAAACAGTGCTAATGAAGATATGTGTCTGCATGCTCACTTTAAATGAGATACAGTGTGGAAACGGGCCCTTTGGCCCATTGAGACAACACTGATGAGCGATCACCGATGCACTAGTTCTATCCTACACACGAGGGGCAATTTACAAAAGCCAATTGCCCTACAAACCTGAATGTCATTGGTACGTGGGAGGAAACCAGAGCACCTGGAGAAAATCCACACAGTGAGTGGGAGAATATACAAACTCCGTACAGACAACACCTGTAGTCTGGATCCCAGGTCTCTGGCACTGTAAGAGAACAAATCTACTACTGTGCCTTTTAGAATTGACAAACACAATTGTGATACCCAGGACATTAAGACAGGTGGCTGGAAACTTATTCCAAGTGGCAGGCTTGAGCTGTATCTTGAGAGAGGAAAGGGATGAGGAGGCAAGTGGGAGTTTGAAGTTAAGTGGCAATGGAATCCAGGATGGTAATGATGGAATGGTTATAACTGGGTGATGTGTGAGAAGCTCTGTTGGGTTAATGCAGGGATCACACACCAATCTGGAGGACGTTGGAGAGATGGCAGGGCAAGATACAATACTATACAATGCAATGCCTTCATTGAGGTTCAAACGAAATTTGGTTTCTGCTGTCATACAAACAATAAAAAGAACCAAGACACAAGACAATTTACACAAACATCCATCACAGTGAATCTCCTCCTCGCTGTGATGGAAGGCAAAGTCTTATCTCTCCCCTACACTCCCCATTCTCTTCCCGATGTCAGAGTCAAAGCCCCCGGTGGGCGATGGTAAATAAGTCCCGCGGCCATTCAGGCCGCGCGGGGCGATGCAAGGCCACGCTCCGGGTCTTGATGTTGGAGCCCCCGGTGGGCGCTAGCAAGTCCCGTGCCCATTTATGCCGCGTTGAGCAATGTAAGGCCCTGCTCCAGGTCATTTTCAACCCCGCAACTCGGGCGGGAGAAGTTGCCGCCGCGGGAACCCCCGAAAAGTGGTCTCCCACCAGGGACCCGCGAGCTCCCGGTGTTACCGTTCACCGGGCCTGGGCTGGAGCCTCTGAATCTCCGGGGTCGGGCCGCAGCAGCGCGCCACCACAGCTCTCCACGCTCTGAAGCCGGCCAGCCCCACGACGGTGAGTAGTCCGCAGCCTCCGCGACTGGAGCCCCAGGTCCGGCTGGAGGCTGCTCCATGGTGCTAGGCCCCAACGGCAACGGAGACCCGACAGAGAAAAGGTCGGGTCCTCCGTACAGGGAAAAGATCACTAGGACATGCAAGAAACAAAGATGTGGATTTTTTTTAATTGAAGCATTATTTAACCAGGAATAAGCTGCTGTGTGGGGATGTTTTATGTTGGATGCTATCGTGTGTTGTGTTCTTTATTTTATTGTATGGCTGGATGGTGATCACATTTCACTGTGCCAACTGGCACATGTAACATATAAATATATCTTGTAGAATGGACGGGGAAAGAGAATGATGTGGATGAAAGCAGATGCAGTAGAATTTACGCACCCTCATTCATACAGGTAGCTTAAAGAAGAGAGGCGAGCTCGAAATTGGGTGGTGTGGTCAAGTCTTGAAGGCAATCAAAGTTTGGGAGGTTTAAGCTACGGATGAACTGAGATGGACGCTTTTTCAAAGGTGACACTGTTGTTTTGATGCAAATATGATGCAAATATGATTTAAAGATGGAACAAAACTTGTGAATATCTGATTCAATTGCAGTTGCTAATGGATCTCTCATCACCACAGGATGTCCTACAAGCATTGCATGAATTTGAAAGCTAAGGATTAAGGTAATGGTGGGTCATATTTGATGAGAAATACATGATTGCGTTGGATGCGTTCTCAAAGGTCTCAGATCAATAAGTATTGGGCAGGATAAGATGATTCACTGGCAAATAATGATGGAATCTTGCAACTGTATTGCTACTGAACTGGATAACAATAGGATGGCTTTGGATGTGGCTTTGCACTACATCAAAAGCTAAAAATTAATTGAAAGATGATCTCTGTCACAGTCATACAGGATATCATTTGCTATTCATAGCAGCTGTTTTGTACAAAATGGACAAAATGGGATTCGGATGAGTTTAGTCTAGAGATACAGCATGGAAACAGGCCCTTCAGCCCACGCCGACCAGCGATCCCCACACATTAACACTATCCTGACACACTAGGGACAACTTACAATTTTACCAAGCCAATTAGCCTACAAAGCTATATGTCTTTGGAGAGTGGGAGGAAATCGGAATTCCTCGTCAGCCTGGGAAGGGGGTCTATCTAGGAGAGGGAAAACTCTGATTTAAAACCTCCACTGCCCTGTGGCCATATCCAGTCATGGAAAAGGCTCCTGGATTAAACCTCCAGAAAATCCGGAGTCGGAGGCCCTAAGGCAGTTCGTTGTTGTCTACAACCTCGCTCTGGCAGATCCTGCGACGGTGCTAGTGCAAAACTGTAACGGCCCCGCTGTTCCCTTGGATCGATCAGTGACATGGAGAGAAGGGACGTGCTGCATGGGCAACAGCCTGTCCTGCATATGACATCGCCCAGGCTTGCATCCATCTGCAAACCAGGATGCATCACCCATGGTCAGTCATGACCGAGGTGGGCCTACTGAGTATTTTTTTTAGATTGGCATCATGTTCAGCCATGTCGTGTCCAGCAATGAGAATGTCATCGACAATGATGGCGCACAGGTACCCCGCAAATAATTGTTCCATTATGCGCTGGAAAACCTCGCTAGCAGTTGATGCTGAAGGGCAATTGCAGGAATTCATAGCGGCCAAAGAGGGTGCCGAATGTGGTGAGATTGGACGAGTCAGGGTCCAGCGGGATCTTCCAAAATGAACTTTTGGCATCCAGAACAGAGAACACAGATGCACTGCCTATCTGAGCAACAACTTCCTCTCCTGTTCACATCGGGTAGTGTGGGTGTTTGATCGCTGTGTTTAGGTCTCTGGGGTTGATGCAGATTTGGATTTCATCCTTGTTTTTCTTTGTTGCAACCACCATGGTGGAAACCCAGTTAGACGGGTCAGTAACCGTAGCAAAGACTCCCAGGGACACCACAGGTGGACCACAGGTGTAACATTTGGATCAGTGGTGATATTGTACTTGATGGGCAGATTTCCAAGCTTGTTGTCAAATAGTTATTTGTATTGTGAGAGTGTGTGTTGAGTGGAGCCCTCAGTGGACAGTAGGCGCAAAGGTAACCAGGCCTAGATCCTGGAATGCATTGATGCCAAGCAGAGTTGCAGAATCCCCACGAACAATGGAAAAACTTCAGTTTGTGAGCTTGTGACTCGAGGTGGCATTTCAGTTCCGTTTCTCCAAGTGGGAGCAGTACCTCTCCCCCATGGGCTTGTAATGTAGTCGTAATGTTTGCAATACGTTCGGTATTACGAATTTGTTTAAATTCGGATAAATACATGATATTACATTTAGCACCAGTGTCAATGTTTGCAACCGTGATGTTGCTGTTAACGAGGAGAGAGGCTTCAGGGTCAAGTTGCTTGTTAGGGGAAGCAAACAGGGAGTTGATGTCTGCACTGTTATCTTGGTTCACTGTAAGCAGCACACAATTTGCGACCTGGAGCGTGGGAGCCTTCACAGTTAGAGCACCATTCGATAGATATCTGAGGCTGCCAGGGTGGGGTGGGTTGTGAACACCGGTTACGATAGGAGGTGTCGGTGGCACTGACAATGAACGGGGATCATTGTCCAGAGCCCAAAGATTTTGTGTGGGAAGCCGTAAATTCTGCACGCATGTTCAGCTCGGTCCAAGGTCAATTCTGTATCACAAAGCAATTCGTCTCGTAGCTTGTCACTGAGTAGGCCTCCTACCAATTTGTCACAGATGAGATGTTCACACAAATCTCTGAAACGGCAGCGAGCAGCCATGTGTTTTAAATCACGGATGATGTTTTCAATAGGTTCTCCTTGCTGTTAGAAGCGAGCAAAAAAACTTAGTACATTCAATTATGGCATTGGCACAAAGGTCGCATCGCTGTCTGAACTTAGTGAGCAGGACTGCAGGGTCATCAATAGTTTCAGCAGGCACCACAACCTGGTTGTTGTGATCCATAGCTGCAGGCGCATAGTTAAAACGTCCTGCACGCTTCATTGCTATAGGGCCAGCAACAGTAAGTAGTATAGAGGCACGCACGTCAGGTGTGGCGTTGCGATGAGCAGCACGAATTTAATGGTTGTAGTCGCACTCAAAGATGCTCCAACATTCAGCGATGTCCGAGTCAAAGATCAGAGGATCTGGACGGTGAAGCGCACTAGCCATGGTAGCGTTAGCGAGTATACAAAACAAACTAGGTGGACAAAATAAAAACCGATATACATAAATGTGGAGTGGGTAGGCAACCACTTCTTGACACCATGTAAATGACCCAGTCATTTGCACAAACATGGTACCATGTACACATGTAACAACATGTGTACATGGTACTTACAGTACACTTCATGTTGTTATAGCTTGTGTAGCATCGATTCAACTGCCAGCATGAACTGAGTTCTGATAATATAAACCGTATAGTAGGTGGAGCTTCCACTAATAAAGCACTACAATTGGTTAGTGTGGAGTAACCAATCTACAGATAGCCCTTGCTTGCTCTCTCCATCCCCTTCCCCTTCCCAGTTCTCCCACTAGTCTTGCTGTCTCTGCCTACATTCTATCTTTGTCCCGCCCCCTCCCCTGACATCAGTCTGAACAAGGGTCTCGACCCGAAATGTTGCCCATTACTACTCTCCAGAGATGCTGCCTCACCCGCTGAGTTACTCCAGCATTTTGTGTTCTACCTCCAGATTCAGGGACAGTTTCTTCCCAGCTGTCATCAGGCAACTGAACCATCCTGTCAACAACTAGAGAGGTCCTCGGTTACTATCTATCTCATTAAAGACCCTTGATCTATCTTTAATCAAACTTTACTGGACTTTATCTTCCTCTATATGTTAATCCTCTATACTGTAGCTGTAGACAGCCCAATTGTAATCGTGTATAGTTTTTCTATTAACTAAATACCACGCCACAAAGCTTTTAATTTTACCTCTACTCATGGCAATAAACTGAATGAGTACAGGAAGAGACCATGG